>CM051040.1:34830633-36030633 GCA_027627225.1 Congeria kusceri | reverse complement strand
AAAAGTGAAGCATAAATTCTTGACGTATATTAAACGTTTCCATATTTTCAAATATGTCTGCCATTTCATTGTTAGAAATATCGCAGCCGGTGGTAGATACAGTAATATTTTTTTATGTTTATTGCTATATAATCAAGAATATTTCCATGCAAGTCAAAATGACAACGTTTGGCAAGAAAATAAACATGTAAGCAGTTATCAGGGGACCACCCTTACATCCATACAAATTGTTTAAACATTGAGTTAAGTCGTCCATGTGCATATAATCCGCTACGTACAGCACGTCCTCAACGTTTGAAAGGTTCAGCTTGGCATTCCTTGTGTACAATAAGTCAATTGCTGCTTGCACTGCGTCCTCTGTCCCTTCAGTAATTTTAATGATACCTACAACAATGTAAAATGTTGACTATGATGTATTATGCTCAAGTTCATATTAAGATTGATCATACATACAATAAAATGCACGTATGTTTTTGAATATCAATAAGCATACTTAGTGTTCAAGAACATGTGAAGCATGTCGTGGGAAACCCGGGCTTAATTCATGTGCGTAAAGTGTCGTCCCGGATTAGTCTGTACAGGACGGCACTTTTCGCTTATATGGTATTTTCTGTTTTAAGGCAGTCTCTTTTTCTAAACATAAATCCACTGTAGGCAGAAAGTGCCGACATGGATGAGCCTGTGCGGACTGCACAGGCTCATCCGGGACGACATTTTACGCACATGCATTAAGTCCGGTTTTCCCACGACATGTCTCATTTTAATTAAAGTGAAACCTATAATAATATAGCAACATATTTTAACAAAACCAATTTTGATTTTGCTGATACTGTAAACAAAAGGTTTGTGTTGTTACGCTATACTGTGTTCATATGTGTTAATGGAAAAAGCAGTATTTGTTTCTTTTTGTTTGGATGTCAAATGTTCAAATACAAAAAAGAACATGCGTCTACGTGTATCACATTTTGGACCAAAGAATTTGAAACAACTACCAATATATTACATGCACATCGTTCTATTAACACGATTTCTTGTTTTAATTACCAGTTTGGTACTCTTCTGCTTTAGCTCTGTACATGGCCTCAAAGATTGGAGCTTGCACTAGCACGTACCAGTGCGCTCGCATCACCTGTAACAACCAAAATAATATATAAACATGTATGTATGAAATCAACGTCTCAATGTTAGTTCGATTGCTATTGGCTGAATATGTTGATTTATAATGAGACTTCAAAACTAATAAATAATTCTCTGGTGCATCAACGGTGTAGGAAAACTCATTACACTGTACACTAATTTCTGTATTTCAGGAACGTGAAAAGTCCTGGATGCATGTAATGCTGTAGCGACTTTGCTGTCACTTATTGGCTTTCTGGTGTTATGCACCAGTTCAACGCAAACATATTAGTTTTACAGTTTTTCCGATCGTTATGGTAACGTTACAGCACTCGTCTCCTTCCAATGCGTGTCTGTATAGGACCTGCGGCAAGGTCAACACGTCTGACATCACTCTGTCTACTTCCATTGTGTGATTTTGTTTACCTGGTTTCACTGGACACCATTAGAAAAACAAGAAAAACTGAAGTTTATCTCTGTGTATTCTTGATTATTATTGCATTGATGAGTAAGCATGCGTGTGCACTACAAATTAGACGCGGTGTGCGTCGTATCATTGTTTAGTAAAGGTACATATTTTTCAAGTATATTCATAACAAGTATCAAAGCCCATTCAACTACTTCATATTACATTTATTTATATGGACTCATTTTAATCATATGTACATTTCCTGACCTTCTCTGACGATCTGTCCAAACAAAGATGACGTCAGTCTGAAACGAAACAAGTATATAAATTAGATTACCTGTACAAGACACTGGTAAAGATTATTTAATACATGTTTTATTACGAAATAACCATAACTGAATACCCAGCTGTTTTAATTTCGTTTTGCTCTGTTGGCGGACTAATATTTATCCACCTCTTAAGTCAATAAAATGACATTAATAGTTAGGTACAATGTATCATTTTGTTAGGATCTTATTGAAAACGTAAATATTGTGTTTACATGATTCATTGGAACGAAAGTTAAACCATATATTAAATAACATGAAACAAATATGAAGAAGCATTTAAGTTGTATACATACTTACATTATATATTGAATATATAATTATCCAATACATAGTGTATTTTATGGTGTAAATTCAATTGTACATTAATAAAAACACATTTTTTTTTAAATATGTCAACAGTTGTTTCCATAAATAAACTTAACGCTTTTGTCCTACATTGTATGTCATGAACTTGCTGGCATGTTAACTATATACCGACATTAAAGCAATTAGTCAACTTTACACAATCTTAGATATTTTTAAGTAATATAAATGCTCGACGACCATATAGACAATTCAATGCTTAACCCCAAAGTATTGATTCCGAATATAACTATCCATTACTAATTTTCCAATTAGATTTTCATTCGTTCCTTGTGAGACGTTCGCGTAGTGTTGCTCATCTAATAATATATCCTTGTATTTAGACTGCGTGGTAAGCAAATTTAATGTTACTTTTTGTTCAGACATACATTTCATATATTAGTTTTCGATGCATCTGTGTTCATGACTCCTTTTCGTCAAATAAAATCATTGTCAACAAATGGCAATATGTGTTTCTTGATATGACGTCGTGCATAATTACAATTACCATCAATTAAATGGCATTTATATAGCGCAAAAATTATAAAATATTCTATTGCGCTTCACATTTACATAGCACGCATTTGATAAATACAAATAATATATATTACGCATGACCATATTATGCTACATAGTTATATACACACGATAGAACCTAAACATTCAATATTTAAACAGGATTCTAGAACTTAGATTCAGACATATGGATATCAATATTGTTTTATATCACTACAGATGTTTTGTTTTTAAAAGAGCACACTCAGAGCACACTCATTTTTCGTGAAACTGACTATACAAATGTGTTTTCAGTGTTGATCTAAAGCTGGCTTCAGACTGAATGTTTTCAGATAGCTAGGTAGATCATTCCACCATTTAGGACCAACGACAGCCAAAGACCTATCTGCTAATTTTGTTCGCCGTCAGCGATTTTTAAGTAAGTATCACTTGGTGATCGCAGATTGTACCGCCCTCGAGTTGGTACAAACATTTCCCTCAGATACATTATTGGAGCTGTACCATTGATGACACGGAACACTATTACTAGGACTTCGAACATAACTCTAGCTTTAACTGGAAGCCAGTGTAATTCTTTCAGAAGTTCAGAACTTGATTGTTCATCAGAGCATTCATTACTACTCTAGCGGCATGATTTTGGACTCGCAGCAGTTTGTTGATTTGGTAGATTAGAATTTAAGTAAAAAGACCGTTACAAAAATCAAAATCAGAATGAACCAATCCATGCACTAATGATTCAGTTGACTTTTGCGTGAGATGTTTACGTATAGCTCTGATGTTTCGTAGCTGTACATGAGCTATCTGACACTTTTTCTGAATGTTTTTCAAAGTTGAGTGTATTGGTCATGATAACACCCAGGTCTCTAACATAATCGACGCATTTTACGTCGAACCCACCAACACTTACACTTGAAATGTTCAATTTCGCTAACTGTTGTTTAGTTCCATATATAATTATTTCAGTTTTAGACTGATTCATTTTCAGTTTGAAGGTTGTCATCCATTTAAGATTTCATTCAAGCAACTTTCAAGTTGTTAAGAATCAGTTGCCTCGTTTTGAGAATTTCCCGCTTGAATTTTGAATGCCATCTTGTGGTCATCCGCATATCCATAGAGATCGGCTGGATATTTCTTTACCACTCGGTTGAGAGCCGATATATACAGGATGAAGAGCACAGGTCCGGGGCAAGAACCCTGAAGTACACCGAACCTCAAAGGCTCAGTGTCAGATACTGACTGTTCGACTAAAACTTTCATGGTTCTGTTTGTTAGATAAGATTCAATCCATTTCAAGGGGGTGTTATGAATACCAAAGTCATCTTCAAGGGTTTGAATCAGTATTGGGATATCAATGGTATCGAACGCTGCACTCAAGTCGACCATTACCACGATTGTAACTTGACTTTTATCTATGGTCTCCAAAATATCATTATACATTTTGACCATTGCTGTTTTAACCCCGTGGTATTTTCTATAGGCACTTTGGTAAGCTGGGAGGAGAACATTAGCATCAATATGCTTACTGATTTGGTTTAGTGCAGCTTTTTCAAGAATCTTGGAGAGGAATGTTAAATTTGACACCGGACGATAATTCTGCAGTTCCAGCGGGAGACCTTACTTCTTCAACAAAGGTTTAATCACGGCACTTTTCCACTCCTCAGGAAATACCACCAGATAGCAGTGATTGATTTACAAGTTTTGTCACAACGGGAGCCAGTTGTGAATATTGTTCCTTTAATTGTGTTGTTGGAATCACATCAAGTTCACATGTTGTCGATTTTGATGCATGTACAAGTTTTAAAATATCATTTTCGGAGACTGGTTTAAATGCAGTAAATGTTTTTTCAATCACAGTTGGATTTGAGTATGAAGAACTACCAATGCTGGGTGTTTCAATTGGTATATTGTCAAGATCATTTCTCATCTTGATTATATTATAGGCAAAATATCTCAGGAATTAATTTGCCAAAGATACTGCACTTGTGTGTAATGGGAGCGGATTGCCTTTCGACCTTCCCAGTAAATCTGATGTTACAGCGTATAACTTCTTGATATTTCCTTCTGCCTCTCCAATCTTGGTCTGGTAGTACTCATTCTTGGCCCTAGAAAGTTCTCCACTATACATGTTTCTTACATCATTATAAACTTTCTTTGACAGGTCTGATTTGTCATTCATAAGGATTTTCTCTATCGATCGTCTGTACTGTTTCAGCTGTTTTAGGTATCCAGAGTACCAGTGAACTGTCGGTCTACAGAGAATAGTTCTCACTGTCAGAAGGGCGTTTTTCTGGAAAATGTCTGACATAGTTCTTGTAAATTCAGACACAGGATCATTAACATTGGACGAGTTCTCTACAATGCTGTTTAATTCTCTGAATTCTGCATGTAAAATGGCACTGGATACAGTTTTCCAATTGCGAGATTTTCCTGATCAAAGGAGGACAATACCATTCAATGTTACAACAAACAAAGCAGTGGTCAGAAATGTAATAGTGTGAGAGAGGTTCTGAGACATTCATATGTTTGTGTTCTAGCTTTGTGATAATCAGGTCAAGAGTGTGACCACTAGAATGAGTGGGAGAATTGACATGTTGAACAAAACCATAAGATTTCAGACACTGCTGGAACTGTTTGTTGTAGCAATCTGACTTATTGTCCATGTGGATGTTAAAGTCCATTAACAGCACCTGCGACTCAGGTCTGATCGTTAATTATTCAAGAAATTCAGTGAATTCTGTCTTGAACATAGCCTGAGTCACTGGATGTCTATCTGAATACGGTGGTCTGTATATTCCAAAGATATAGAAAATAAATGATTGGCTAGATACTGTCCATTCAGCACACTCAAAAGACTGAAAGGTTTGTGCTGGGCATTTTGACACTCTGAGATTTTTTATGTATAATACGGCAAGTCCTCCACATTTACATACTTTAATTGTCAGACATTCAAGTCACTTGTTGAAGTAGTGATTTGCCACAATGAGAGCTTGAACAATGGCTATTGAGAAGAACGTGTTATGCCATTGGAGCTTTCCACCAACTGTTAAAATTGTAGATGCAGATACTTATTTCAAGGTCACATACATGTACCTTTAAAATGCACATCAGCTGTAAAACATGGTTTTCCTGCACACCTATATTGCTGAGGTTTAGCAATGTTCTTTATGTGTTTTCTGTGTTTTGTATGCTGAATGTAATGTAGGCAGTAATATAATTTCATGTTAAAACCTTTACGTGCTGTACATTTGAAGCGTGTCTCTAATACTTCTTTAGTATTATCAATTTCTACATTTATAGAGTGCAATGTTTTATTTATTGCAACATGTGTTTGGATGGCGATTTCTTGAACATGTCATGCATTTATACAATTAACCTTTAAGGTAGCTTATAGAAGTAGTCTGATCATTTTAATTTGCAAGAGTCTCAATATCAGACTTCAAACAATACCCATCAAAGAATTGTTGAAAAGACAGTTTCAAAGCATAGATGTTACATTCTGTAACACTAGTCATACAGGCATTAAAGGTAACGCATCCTATCTACTTGTATATTATTGTTATTTTATGCGCAATTATTGCATGCTAGTTACGCACAATATTGTATAAACGACGTGTGCATTACCCACATACATCCGTACTACATGTATTACAATATATATATATTTATATTGCATGTATTTTAAACTTTGACACTACCTGAAAAGGAAGTGCAAATATGTTTTATGGTGGATAAAACTGTAGTTTTTTTTCCACAATTGACCAATCTCCTTTGTTGTCGTTCCTTTTTCTGCTTACCATGTCTTCAACGAGCTCAATGCCAGGATTATTGGAAAAACTGTGTTAAGCTAACACGTTCAGTTTCAATTTAATTTTCAATTGAAAACCACAACAATTGCACAAAGTTGATAATTGTCATAGTATTGATACAAGGTTTATACACTTCAATTTAGTGTCTGTTTAACAAAGCGAATGCCAATGTCAGCGACAAGGTAAATAAACCATTTTTTTGAGCCGATGACAAGTTGAATGTATTGCACCCTTGTGTACGAAAATGACATTAAGTTCAAGAATGATAAAGTGTTGACAAAAAACAAAAAACAACGAAGCTTCGTTTATGTCGTATTTTATCGTATTTTTCCTTACACGCAAGATCCAGCTAACGTTTCAGCACACTAGGTCTATTAAGCTGAATATAGTGTACACCTTTCAAAAGTAAAATGTCGACAGTATGTGACATTTGAAAGACTGAACTAAATATATGTCGATTGCTTCAGACGTAAAGATGCTACTAAAGTTTGAGTAAATGACGTTAACATTTTCTACGGATAAAAATGTTGCTTGTCTTTAAAGATTACATCTTATTTCATACAGACAATGCGGCCAATATATTGCGCATTTTATCACATGTGAAGGCACTTTTGCGTGGGAAATAGAACCGGGAACTATCCGGTACGGTAGCGATGGTAACTGTGTCACATCTCGGGTTTGAAAGTCATATAAGCAAACACGTTCTTTGTATCTGTTTAAGGCTGACACACAATTCAACCCATTTACCAATTTCGAAATCATTATACTCCTCGTTTTGTTCCTCGTCTTTTATGTTTGCATTACCTGTGTTTAACAACGCTCTTGGAATTATGCTGTCATTGACTGATGAACAGTGACCATTTATTGGATTTAAGATTTTATAAAAAGACATGTCGATGTTTGATATCACCAGACCCTCTTTAGATGCGAACATAAATTCCTCGGCTTCCGACCTGTTAGGTCCATAGTTAATTACTTGAGAAACGGATCTGCGACGTTTAGTTTTTTTGGTAATGACATCTTTAATTATTATTTTGACTTTCTTTACAACACCAAAGATTTCAAATTATGTTAAAGTACATATGATAACAATGTAACGATTGCCAGTAATACACATTTTAATATTTACCTCTGAATGACCCCAATTTAATCTGCACAAATGTGTTTTGTCGCAAAAATCCTTTTCTCCAAGCCAAAACATGTTAATGTTCGTATATTCACCACGGCAATGCTCTAATTGAGCTATGAAGCAAACATTATTGTTTATACAAACGAACGTTTTGATCTTCATATAATTTCCTGCTTAATTGGGAATTTTATATTCACATGTTGAATAAGATTTGGTGACTAAATGGCATTTCTGAACTCTAACAGTAATGTCCTCTTCACTGATATCGTCATGATGCTGGGCACTATAAACATATAAACAGTTATCCCATTCATTAAACGTTACCAGTCTCTTCCCTCTAGACACAAGTCCTTGAATGATTGGCAGTCTACAAAGGTTCGCCCATTTATTAACAGAAGTATTATATCCGAAAATACAATAGTTCCAGTTACCATACCAGATGTATTCTGTCCTTACGTCGGCAGCAACTAGCACTGCGTCGACTATCTTGTCAGGATGTCTCACTTGACTTTGCGTGGATGTACGTTTCGTCTGATAGTAATGCTCGCGACATTCGTTGAACTGTTGAATGTAGTCACTGGCTAAGGATTCAAAAAAGGCGTGCGAAGCATCTTCCAAATGAAGCGTGAGAAATAATGATGTGAACGTTTCTTTTCGAGCACATACGTCATACTTTAACCATTGACGGAGGTACCTAAACTGCATTGCTTGACTCATGTTCTTGTCTTTGTCTCTACTTATGTTCATGTCTTTTGTTAAATCCGCAATTTCTAACATCATGTCACTTGTCACATACTCCCCATTGTCGTTATGATCAAGTATGTTAAGAAAATTCGTTAGTCAAGTATTCAATCAGGTCTTTGTAGAATTTTAAACGGAACTGCTTGGCTATGCAATAGACATCTATGCAGTTTTCAGGAGTTCATGTTACTTCAGATAGGTATTTGTCACACAATTCAATTAGAGATTCCATCTGTAAGTAATCTGCACCACGAAGAACGTCATGCAAATTCGACAACTTAAGTGTTACAGTACCAGTATAGAGATAAAGGATGGCTCCTTCAATTCCTCCGTCGAAATCATCTTTAGTATGAAGTGTAACTATAAAACGTATTTGACAAGCAAAAACATTTAGTTTAATTATAATAAGGCGTAAACAAATGTTGGTTTCCGATAACCCGACCATCACCCCCCCCCCCCCCCTCCAACACACACACACCTTTTTTTCCCCCTGACCCTAAAAGTTGTTTTGCATATTGATTATTAACTTTTTCTGACTTTTGGTAAAAAGACCAGTTTTCGCTAATATGCGGCTTGTCGGTAATTAGCAAATATTTCGAATTACTCTACGTGAGACAGGCGCTACTGTTAATGACATACCGTAAGATACAGTTTCTTTGATGGGACATTTTACAGGCAGTCCAATATAGCTAAACTGTGTGGTGAATATGCCGCGAAGAAAAACAAGTCAAAGGTATCAAACGTTATTTTAAGCACCCACAACCACCCTAGATTTTATTGGGAAGGTAAGCGGAAACCAACACTTATGTTTATGGCCTAATGAGCAATGAAAACGGACAAGGCTTTGCTCTAAATTTCTTAAATATTATTATGATAATGTATACATGCTGTATTTGAATTACATGTCAATGTACCTTCTTGTTTCTCTTTTATTCCACTGTTGTACATGGCTCGGATGTAAGGACACTGCACATGGACACCCCAGTGTGACCTCATCACACGGTCACCGAATGTTTAGGTCACATCACAGAGCTCGCAACTTTACAAAGCCTGTATGTACAAGTGGTCTGCTAAGTTTGTGTTGCGCGACATACTTAAGTTCACTCCTTTGTATTATACAAAGTACAATGATCGTGTATTGTGAGCGAGGAAAACAACGAAATCCCTCATATTCTCATTTTGTGAAAAAATAAAAGAAATAATAATTTTTAAACGATATCAAGCAGAATTGTTTTTTTAGAAACGTTAACACCTTATACATGTATGTAGACATTCTTGATTTATATGTACTCTGTACATAGTTAAACAATGAGTCATTAGTCAGTCATTTACATTTCTATAAAAGAAACGTATTAACTAAAACTTCTTATATATGTTACCTTTGAAAGACATATTTAATACATGGCATGTTGTAACCGACAATTCTCGAAAATATAGTGCTACAAGTAAATTCGTATAACACTTACGTTACATCTTTGATACAATGTAGTTTCGTTTTAAAATTATAGTTGTATTTTAAATAATTGCGCATTCAGATTTAACTGAGGTATTGGATAATTTTCAAATTCAGTGACACATCGTAACAAAATAATCAAATCACTACTTTCCTATACGTCCAAATATTTTAATCGCTTAGCTGATGTAAGCGTATATAATCTTATTTCTTGTCTAAACTAACCGACACATGTGTCTATTTATAACTACACATCACAATACATACTATTGTACGATTTTATTGAACGGCACTCATTAAACTCCGGTAGCGCTCGACTTTTCTATTTATGTCGGTTTAACGTTTATCTAGCGTGAAAAGCATGGATTTCATAGTCCTATAACACATGAAAACGCTGACTGTTGGCGAGAAAAGAAACTAAAAGCAAAATGAATTATGAGAGGTTTTTTTTCATTTTAGCTCGACTTTGCGAAGAAAAGGCAAACTATTCTACTCGCCCCGGAGTCGGCGTCGCCGTCGGCGTCCGAGCTAGGTTAATGTTTTTCGGTAAGCTAGTTTCTCAGGAATGACTGGAGGGATTTCATTCAAACTTAAAACATGTATTCCCCACATTAAAATGAGGGTGGGGTGAAGGTCACTATTACTAAAAATAGAACAACGGTTTCCGCTAAATAACTTGAGAACGCATTGGGATATTTTTATGAAACTTTATACATACATAGTTTATATCGAGACCTCGCTTGGGATTGCATATGGGGTGGGTGGTGTCAAGGTCAAGGTCACTGTTACTACAAAAAGTCAAACGGTTTCCGCTCAATAACTTGAGAACGCATTGAGATATTTTAATGATACATACATACCTTATATCGAGACCTCACTTGCGATTGCGTATAGGGTCAAAGTCAAGGTGACTGTTACTAAAATATAAAAACTGTTTTCGCTCAATAACTTGAGAACGCATTGAGATATTTTAATGAAACTTAATACATAGATACCTAATATCGAGACCTCGCTTGGGATTGCATATGGGGTGGATGGGGTCAAAGTCACTGTTTCTAAAAATAGAAAAATGATTTCCGCTCAATAACTTGAGAACACATTGAGATATTTTAATAAAACTTTATACATAGATACTTATATCGAGTCCTCGCTTGGGGTTGCATATGGAGTGGGTGGGGTCAAGGTGAAGTTTACCATTACTAAAAATTGTATTGATGCGCTGACTTCAATGAATTTGGTTTGAAAATTTGGTTTTCGTGGAATTTCAATGTTTCTTGTTTAATAAAAAAAATGCCAGTAACTATGACAAGCACAAGAAAAGTCGAGCGCGCTGTCTTCCGACAGCTCTTGTTCATTATATTATTTATCATTTATATTACATTTATTAAAGTAAATCACCTGTCTATTATATCATTTCTACAAAAAAAATATGGAAACTCATAACTATACACTCTACTTAAAATAAATTGGTATGATCTGGTATTTGTCATTATTGAAGATGGAGATCCAGGCCACTGTCTTATGCAAATTAAAACTTATCTAGCGCGCGTCTAATCCAATGATATGTATCTACAACATTCTCGTGATTATGTTTTGTAATTCGTGGGAGGCAAATATTTTTTGTGAAACTATTTAAAAACCAAACCGAGTAATATGCATATAAGTCAATTTACAAAAGTAGTTGATCAACAGTATAAGTTCGAATCAATGGTCAGTTTATCACAAGCGCTATCCACAGTAAATACCAATTTAATTTTAAATAAGTTAAATTAGTGAAATACATTCAAAACTATGCATACGTCAAAAACAATATCAATATTCTATTGAGTAGTTACGATTGCTCCGCTATATGTACTGAGTCAATACACTGTTGTTAATCTTACGCAATATGATGTATTTACGTACGCAGTTAACCAGTAAACAGCACTAACAGATACGCTATCATACCTATGCGAATAGACAAAACATGAATTCACTTGTAGATGTGGACTAAATGGATAATTATTATTGTTTTTAGTGTTTTAAGTTTGATCTATTTCTTGTCTATTCATAGAAAGTAGCATCGGTAACAGAAATACTCACAGCTCAGCGAGCGAAGCGCAATATTTTATCGATTTACTGATTCGTAGCCTGAAAAGTACACAAGTAGTTCCCTCAAGACCGATTTCTGAACACAACTACTAAATCCTGTTGGCTTGCGTAAAAAACCCCATGAACAGGTGTCAGGAAGAATAACGCTGTGGGTGCTGTTTTAGACTTTGAATCACAATGATTGTGGTTCGAATGCAGCCAAAATCTTTCTTTTTATATTTTCTTTTACTTTAACATCACTTATTCTCCTGGCGTTTTTTCAATTTTTTTTCTTAGTTTAATTATTATATCTACATACATGCATACACAAACACTCGGTTTCGTTCGCAGCATCGATGCAGCTCTCTTCTGTGTCAGAATAGAGGTTGATGATGAGATTACGTGTCAGCAAAATAAATTAAAATAAATAAATAAATAAAGGTGCCTGTTCTGGGATTCGAACCCAAAACAGCATGCTTACAAACTTTGCGTACTTACCACTGCACTACCGTTTCAACTGTTACGTCGTAGGGATTTAATAAATGCATATTCATGTCTGAGTGTCCTATCTGGTTTAGTAGCTAAAAATAGATTTACGAAAATGCAAGGAATATTCATGAATGCCAGGTCAATAAAATCGCACAATACAATACATACTAGGAATTTCCACTTTCGTTTTTGCATTAGTACATTCCTTATTCATGTAACAATTAAAAACAAGACATGCTCAAATGTTGTTTAGAATTATTGAGTACGTCGCAAAGAACTTGGTGTTAATATATCTGTGGAAATGAACTTAAAGACGTTTAGGAAAGCAACTGACGGGATTTTGTCGGAGTTAATTGAGGTATTGAAGACTTTGTACAATGGAATGTATTCACAATTCGTAATGAAATAATAAAACTCTACCTTTTATATAATCTAACTGCTTGTGTATACTAACGGATACATGTGTTTATAAATACACATCACGATACATGTAGGAATTTCTACTTTCGTTTTAACATTAGAACAGTCCTTATTCATGTAAAATTAAAAAAAAACGTAAATGTTGTTTAGAATTATTGTCTCCGCACGCAGTACGTTCCAAAGAACCTGTTAATAAACCTGTGGAAATGGTATCTGAACTTACAGACGTTTAGGAAAGCAACTGACGGGACTTTGTCGAAGAAAGTAAAAAGAGTAACTTTCACGTGTTCAACGAATGAGTCATTTAAAACTATGGATCAACAAAGGGAAATGTCTGACGGTTGAACGCTTCCGGATGCTCTATACTATCAGGCTGTGAATATGGAAGAGTTTTGTGACGTCACTTTGGAATTTGGAGACACGGTAAGTCTTTATTTTCAGTAATAATATACTTACTTAGTGTCGAGTGCTATATTTGTGTTACCGATAAATTTAATGTTGCTAAAATGCAATAAAACACATTGTGTAATCAATTTAATGCTCATTTGATATTAATAAATTTCAAATATAGGTTGTTAACATCATTATATGCTCAATATATGTGTTAATTGCATGTTTGATACCAACAAAAATAATAATAATAATAATATTAATGATAATAAAATAATAATAATTTCAAACTTTCCTATACGCAGGTCATGGGTGCACACTGGTATGTTTTGGTGCTGCAGTCAGGATATTTCCTGGACATGTATAGAGGCAGGTTGAAAGAGGAGCAGGAAGGTGTAGTTACCAGTATTTTCTTTTGAATGTGCTTAATAAATCTAAATGACTGGTAAAAGATCATGTTGGCATATTTTTATCACATTTAAAATCGCCTGAATATTGTTCTTTTGAAATTATTGAATCAAATTATTTAATTCTAGGTACGGTCAAAATCACCAAAGGAATCGAAGAAGCTATTAAATTGGCTATTAAGTACTTGTATACAGGGACAGTCACACTCGATGATACGCGTGTTGAGGCAGTTCTTCACGTTACCTTCACATTTCAACCATCACAGATGAATGCAACACATATCTGGATGGAATTCAACAAAATGCTGGAATGTTTATAAATTAGCTAAGCGGTTCAGACTTAATCTATTTGAAGACGTGGTAGGACATATAGCTGCAAATTTAACAAACATTCTTGGTCATTCTTCTGACATCAAACAAATGTGGAGTAAAGATGTAGAAGAGATTGCTAGAGATTTAGAGCGTCATCAAGCAAGTCTCGAAGGTTGATTCCTATTTTATCGTGAATGGCTAAGCTACGATTTTAAAAACAGGAAAGAAACATTTAAACGTTTATTTTGTACAATAAATTTGAAAAATTCTACACACAATTATTTCAAAAACTTATCAAAACACGCTGGTTTCCTTCAAAATTTCAAAAAATGTTTGGAATATTGTTTGGAAACAAAATGTTTAGTGTTAGACTGTCATTTGAAAATGACACTGAAAACGAATGTTATTTTAGTTTTGACTAAAAATGACTTAAATGATTCAAGACTGTATGTTCATGCCTACATAATCAGTCAACAGCGGTGGGTATTTGTTGAGACGCTTCCAGTAAAAGTAAATCCTGAAGCAATAATCGACGTATTTATTGCTGTCAATGAAGCGGAAAGTTGTCTGTATGCAGTCGGTGATAGTACGTATCACCAATTGTGTGAAGGAGGAACGGAATGTATTCAAACATGTTATGTCCTCGTACATAAATATGACATGATACGGAAAGCGTGGTGCAAATTGGAAGTGAATCTCAATGTCAAAGAACCAAACTGCATTGAGATCAATGGTCTTCCATGGATAAACAATAAAGTGTGTATAGTAGTTAAATCATCGTCACCTTGTTGAGATTCTGTGATGTTGTGTCTATTATTAACCAACGATTGCTGCTGCAGTGTTTCACCTTTAATCCAATTGCCAGCAAATATGAACATTGTGAATGTCGTCAGCTACGTCGTAGATGGTGTTTACATCGTTGTTAGGCGCAATGTCAGAGATGACGGCAGTTAAGGATATATCTTCATGGCACACATGGCAGGCACCTGCACTGTACACGTTTTCAACCAAGTTGCCTGCTGTTACGGGAATGTTGCATAGTCAGCGGTTCATGTTTGCAACGTGCGGGGATGTTATACGCTCAGGGATATCAACTTCCGGTTACTTGTCCTTGAACGTAGTTCACGGGCTGATATCGGTAATGAAAGAGACGATCTTACCGGGGTATTTGTTACGCCATTCAGGTGAAAACGAGGCAACACATTCTGCTCAGGTTTACATCATTCATGGGACGTCTTTAAATACGGTTTACATTCACAATCCAGACGCAAACATGCTCCATGTGTTTGATTTTTCGCAGCGATCTTTGAACCAGATACCCGCGCTACCTGGCCAGCTACATCGAACTAAATTTGTTTCCTGTTTTCTGTTGTCCGGTGTTTTTACACTGTCGTGGCAATGCCGTTGTTTGCTTTTGAGGAAAATGTCTTTTCGAAATGACGGTAAATGCTGTACGAACATTGTATTTTGAGCGTTTATATTGATTTAGTGTGTACCTGAGAGAGTTCTTGGGCGTGACGTCGTTATTAAATATACATTTAAATAAAGTACAAACGACTTTGGAATTGATGGAATGTAGTCGTGCATGTAAATAGCGTAAATACATAATTTACATGTAAATGAAGTAAATAACAAATCCATACTGCTTAACACAAACACTGATGGATAAATTTTCTGGATGTAACAATATAATGTACTTGTATATTGCCAAATTAATATGTATCTTTTAAAATGCTTGTTTTCTGGTGTTTCAGCTCGATTCGAATAATTAAAATAAGTAGTATTTATATTAAGCCCTGCAACATTATTGTACGGTGTAACTTGATTATATTATATTGCTATCGCCCCTGAGTATGTCTAATATTCATATTATAATGGTATCACTCTAGAAGGTGTAACCAGATTACATTATATTGCTATTTCTTTGGAGTATGCATCATGATCGTATTATAATGGTATCACTCTAGACGGTGTACCTTGATTATATTACATTGCTATCACTCTGGAGTATGAATCATGATGATATAATGTTAGCACTGAAGACGTGGTAACTTGATTATATTGTATTTCTATCAATCTAAAGTATGAATTATAATGATATAATGGTATCACTCATGCCAGTGTATCTCGATTATACCAAATTGCTATTACTCTAGAGTATGAATCATAATGATATAACGGTATCACTCTAGCCGGTGTAACTTGATTATATTATATTGCTATCACACTAGAGTATGTATCATGATCATATTATACTGTATTACTCTGGAGTATGCAACATGATCATATTATATTGGTATTACTCTAGACGGTGAATATAACAGAAAGATTGAAGAGTAGCTGGCCCCATACAGTTTTCATTTAAACTCCACGCATGATTGTGAAATACATTTAAAAACATTGCTTCTTTTGTGGGTTAAATGAGATAAAATATACATGCTACTACACAAAAATTTGGTTTTGATTTGCATTGATGGTATAGATTAAAAATTAGTATATAAAAATGCGCTTCTCTTCTTCTATATTAATCGCAAAACGACATTTTGCAGCACACTTATTTTATTCTTATTTTTTAACTAAACCACAAGCGTAATAACGTGTCTATTTTAATTTCACGTGTTTATAAGACCAAACATTTCACCCATTACACGAATTACATTAAAAATGTGTAGGTACGATTTCGATTTTGGAAAATTTAAATGTGTATGTACGATATTTCATATCAATTATTTTCAAAATAAGGAGATGAAAGTGACAATAAAACTTTTTGACTTTTTCATCGTTTATAAGTGGTGTGTTACCTAAACCAACTGTCGAGTCAACGTATATACATGTATTTGAGTTTTCGCTTGTACAGCCGTAACTATTTGGTGGTTAGACACTAGCTTATTGTGCGTTTAAAAGCAATTTTTCTTCTTAACTTTCATTTCCATTTTAATTAGAAATATATGTTAATATATTTGAACTTGTTTTACAGATTCAGTAGGTTTGAAATAAACAAATACACAGTTACACAAGCAGTATGTGTAGATACGTTTATAACGTTTAATACATAAACATGTAATACAATGTTTTTTTAAACATTCCAACTATTGCTAAAATCCCATGTTCACCTCCAACTTCATCAAACTATTCCAGTCTTGGTGTTTAGAGATACTCAGACATTTGTAGTTTTTTATGCTGGATAATTTTCAAAATATACAGGGCTTTGATAACATTTCAGAAAACAATCACATGCTTTCATTATCATCCGACTGGTTTTCTTCCTCGTTTTTGATTTCGAACTGGCAGTGGGTACATTCAATGAAACATTTCAGGAACTGAAATGGCAGGTTGGTGTGAAGTATCTGACTAGTAAAAATCCAAAACGGCAGAGAAGGTGCTTCATTTATAGTATGTGAAACCACATCAACAAGACATAGTCTGTCTGAAACTTCGTTGTATATTGAAACTGTATTGAACCCCGTACAACTCAGAATGTCATCGTCATGGTCCTCTGCAGTAATGAGTTCTCTTGGAAGAATTGATTTATTGATTGATGACCACCGTCCAGTTTTTACATTCAAAAATTTATAATAAGGGCTATTAACCTTAGAAATAATAACACCGCCTTGTGTTTCAATTATAAATTCGTCCATTTCGGAAACGTCGAATGGATTTTCAATTGCATGTGAAATGTTGTGATACCGTTTAGTTTTACGTGAGAGTAAATTGTGTACAGCTATTTTCACTTCCTTTTCTGCCCCATTGTCTTTTACCAAATAGCACAAAACAACAACGTACTGGTGTTCAAAAGTGCACATTTTCGTATAAACCTCCACATTATTGGTGTGTTTTAAATTAAATGATACGAATTCTTTACCACGTTTACCAAATACTAATAAAGTTACTTTGTTCAATTTCACGGAGGTTGCTACGAAACACAGCTTACCGTTTAAACAACCAAAACATCTCATACTAATAGCATGTGTTGCTTTTACATTTAAATTGCACAAATGCCATGCTTCCTTGCACAAATCATATTTGTGGATACCAATATGAATGATACCATCTTTAGGATATATGTACTCGGCGTCACAATACACATACATGGTATTACAAGTTCTGTCAAATGCAAGATAAACCTTTTGTACCACAGGGTTTAGTTTTTCTGGAAATTTAGCGAGTAAGGCCCATCGTTTAAAGTCCGCCATATATGCAATTATGCACCATTTATTAGTTTCAACAAAATCATCTAAAACCTCGGCCATCACAAGAAGAACGTCACCTGTATCGGAGGAATGTCTCAACATAGTCCGTAATGACTGTTGTTTTGTTTGCATGTAATGATTACGGCACTCAGGTAATCTTTGAACCTCGTCGATATCCAATGAATCGAAGAACTCATGCGTAGTTTGCTCCAAATTTAATTTCAGGAAGAGTGCAATAAACTTATCTCTTCTCGCTGTATCGTCGAAACTCAGCCATTTGTGAAATGCTTGGAATTGTTTTTCTGTACACAGTTCCATCTCCCTTGCAATGTTCGCAATTTCTAGCATCATTTCACCTGTAATGTATTCAATATTATCCTCCTGATCGAGTACTTTTAGAATATCTTTTGCGATATACTCCATCAAGTCATTGAGAAGTCCTAGATGATACTGCTTTGCCATGTAACATATATCAATGCAGTTTCGTGGTTCCCATTTAAGCTCTGAGAGGAACTGGTTACATATCTCACTAAGAGGAGGAATGTGAAAGTAGTCTGCCACTCTAAGTATCTCGCCAACTTCGACTAAGCTGAGTGTCACAGTTCTTGTGTAGAGATATTGGATAGCGGCTTGTATGCCGCATTCTTCTAGCTTAGCCAGGTCGTTTTCATTCGGTCTTGTCATAACGTGAATAATTCCTGGAACAACAGTTCAGATAGTGTGATTGTCAATGTGTGATATAAAAACAATAAACTGACATCTAAATTTATTCTGTTTAAACATGTAAAGAGTATAATAATTACATTAAGTCCATGTTTTGACGCTGATATGATTAATATTGTGTGACTTTTCACAATTTTATTGGTATCAGGTAATGTGTAAAAAGGTTAATTAACTAACAACGCACATTAACAATTATTATCGTGTAATGGATTTTACCAGTTCGTATTTCTTTCATTTCACTGTTGTACATGGCCCGGAAGTAAGGACACTGTACAAGGACACCCCAGTGTGCCCCCATCACACGGTCACCGAATGTTAAGGTCACATCACACAGCTCGGAATTTTCCAAAGCCTGTCTGTACAAGTGGTCTGCTAAGTTTGTGTTCCGCGACATACTTCAGTTCTCTGTGTGTATCTAACTCCGGTAAATTACCGTGTATTGTGACTGAAGTAAACAGTCCAATTCCTCATACTGTGAAAAAAAAGAAATGATATTTCAACAATTTATAAATTAAAGTGGTTTGTTTTTAAATGCGACAAGTAGTATCTCATACATGTATACCCTCATTCCTGTGTAATGTGTACATAGTTTAACAATGAGTCATTTGCCCGTCCTTTACAGTTCAATAAAAGAGTACAACGGTGACTATGACTTCATATGTACTAAACCTTTGTAATGAAATATTTAATACATGACATTTTACAACCGACTGTACTTGATAATAAAGAGCTACAAGTAAGTTCCTTTAACACTTTAGTAGTTGATTGTCGTTGTCCGATACATTTTCGGATACAAACTTCAGTTTCGATTTTAAGTTTTGACTACTGAGTTTTGTAACTCCTTGCGGATTAAGAATACATTGAGGTACTGAAGACTTTGTAAAATGTATTCACATTTCGTAATAAAATAATAAATCCCTGCGTTACGAAACATCCGAATTTAAGCCTAAACCGATAAAAACGTATAATGGCTCATCTCCTGTGTATATTAACTATCTCATGTCTCTATTTATAGTAACACATAACGC
The DNA here is from genome assembly GCA_027627225.1 of Congeria kusceri. Taxonomy (NCBI): domain Eukaryota; kingdom Metazoa; phylum Mollusca; class Bivalvia; order Myida; family Dreissenidae; genus Congeria; species Congeria kusceri. The sequence continues at coordinate 36,010,763 of CM051040.1, read as the reverse complement.
AAAATATTTGGAATTTCCACTTTCGTTTTCAAATTAGTACATTTCTTATTCGTGTTAAATTTAAAAAAAAAAAAACAGGGCATAAATGGTATTTAGAATAAATGTGTTCGCACGAAGTACGTCGTAAAGAACTTGCTAATTATAAACCTGTGGTAATGGTATCTAAAATCAAAGTTTAGGAAAGCAAATGACGGGATTATTTCACTGATATACATATTAGTAATATAAGCAAGTTTTCACCAGATGACTAATCTAACTATGGACGAACAAAACGGAATGTCCGACGGTTAAACGCTAACGGAAGCTCTATACGATCAGGCTGTTAATATGGAAGAGTTTTGTAACGTCATTTTGAAATTTGGATATACGGTAAAGCGTATTTTTCAGTAATGATATACTCACTTTTCGTAAAGTGCAATATATATGTATTTGTAAACAACCAACTGCATTTATTTTTGAAACTAAAGTAAAATTACATGTTCACTTGTGTATCAATAAATCTCAAATAGGGATTGTAAACATCTTTGTATGCATGATACTATTGTTGTTTATGTTCGACAAGAAAAAAAAACTTCATTAGTTTGAATTAATTGCTTTTGACGATTAATTGATTTAAATTAGTATTAATTCTTATCCATACGAAAGTAGCTCATAATCGATCGATAACATCTAATTATTTGGACTAAGTGCTTTGAATGATTCACAATGTGTTGATTAATTGCAAAAATGTAGTGTCTAACATAAAACTGCAGTAAAGTTAAACGTTTACATTGTTTTGATGTGGGGTATTTTGCGAATTTAAAAACTTTTTCTACATTTTCTATAAAAATAACAATTACGCAAAAATCGTCACTCTAGTGACATAACATGTTTGTTAAATTTATAGTGATAGTCTTACCATAAGCATTTCCTGCACTGGTGTGATATATGTATAAACATTCATATTAATATGTTTTCCAACTTTTATTTTGTTAGAACATACAATACTAATAATTTTAAACTTTTATTTTCCAAGGTGATGTTAGCACATTGGTATGTGTTGGTGGTGCAGTCCGGATATTTCCAGGACATGTTTAAAAGCAGGTTGAAAGAGAAACAAGAAGGTATCGCTACCACACCTGTTCTACTCTGTGTAAAGTGACATGTTTAAGCGAACCAGTTTACAAACAAGAGACCGTTTACCTTGTTTTTTGTAGTTTATACTTTGTAAAAATTGAAAATTATTTTTATAGTTATTTCGATGATTTACTTTTTAAGGTACTGTAAACATCACTGAAGGAACCACCACAATCATCATCACCATCATCATCACCATCATCATCACCATCATCATCATCATCATCATCATCATCATCATCATTATCATCATCATCGTCACCATCATCATCATCATCATCATCATTATCATCATCACCATAATTATAATCACCACCACCATCATCATCATCATCATCACCAATACCATAATCATCATCGCAAACATCATCATCATCATCATCATCAGCAGCAGCAGCAGCATCAATACGCATAAGTCTCATCATCATCATCATCATCAAGTCACTATTCGTCAGTTATCATTGACACCATCATCGTCCCAAATCATGACACACACATGTTGCTGGACATAAAGTACTGACCCAGGGATCATTTTCATTTTAATTTACAATAAAGTACGAGTTAATCTACGCTGCATAATCAACATGATATAATTCACAAACATTTCAAGAAGCTGCATCATATCCTTCACCATCACCATCATCATCATCATCATTACCACTATCATCACCACCATCACCATAACCATCACCATCATCATCACCATCACCACCATCATCACCATCATTACCATCATCATCATCATCATCATCATCATCACCATCATCACCGTCATCATCACCATCATCACCATCATCATCACCATCATCACCATCATCACCATCATCACCATCATCACCATCATCACCGTCATCATCATCATCATTATCATCATCATCATCACCATCATCACCATCACCATAATAATAATAATCATCATCATCTTCGTGTGACGGAACATCATGTCAGATATCAATGACAGAGTAATCATCATCTCCCAGGCATCATCATCAATACCCATAAGTCTCATCATCATCATCATCATCAGCATCATCATCATCATCATCATCATCAATACCCATTAGTCATATTTCGTAAGTGATCAATGACACAATCATCGTTCCAATCATGACACACAAATGTTGCTGGACACGCAATCCTGACTCAGATATCTTTTTCAGTGTAATGTACAATTAAGTTCGAGTCAATTTACGCCGCATAATCAACATGATACAAAAATTGAAGTAGTTGAATGATATCCTTCACCATCACCATCATTCACCATCATCATCACCAACACTACCACCACCATCACCATCATCACCATCATCACCATCATCACCATCATCACCATAACAACCATCATCATCAGCATCATCATCATCACCACCACCACCACCACCACCACCACCATCATCATCATCATCACCATCATCACCATCATCCCACCACCACCATCATCATCATCATCATCATCATCGACAACATCATCATCATCCCGACCACCACCACTACCATTATCATAATCATCATTATCATCATCACGATAATAATAATAATTATTATTATCATCATCATCACCACCACCAATACCATAATCATCGTTGCAACCATCATGAACAGCAGCAGCAGCATCATAAGTAACATTACGTCAATTATCAATGACACAGTCATCATCATACCCCAAACATCACAAACAAAAGTTTCTGGATACGCAGTACTAACCCAGGAACCATTTTCATTTTCATTTATAATAATGTGAGAGTCAATCTAGGCTGCATAATCAACGTGATAAAATTTACAAATATTATCCTCCTCCATCACCATCATCATTATTATAACCATCACCACCACCACCTTTATCACCATCATAATCATCACCATCACTATCATTACCATCACCATCATCACCAAAATCACCGCAATAATCATCATCACAATCACCATCATCATCATCAACATAACTATCAACACCAGATCATCATCATCATCACCACCACCGATATCATCATTGAAACCATCACCAGCAGCAGAATCAGCATCATCTTCATCGTCAATACTTATAATGCACATTACGTCAGTTATCACTGACATAGTCATCGTCTTAATCATGACACACAAATGTTGCTGGACACGCAGTACTGACCCAAGAATCAGTTTCATTTCAATTTACAATAAAGTACGAGTCAATCTACGCTGCATAATCAACATAATAAAATTCACAACCATTTGAAGAAGCTGCATCAAATCCTTTACCATCACACACATCGCTGTCATGACCATTATCCCAATCACCACAACCACCACCATCATCATCATCATCATCACCATCATCATCACCGCCACCACCCCCACAACCACCATCATAAACATCATCATCATCGTCCTCGTCATCATCATCACCGTCACTGTCATGACCATTATCCCAATTATCATTATCACCATAGCCACCACCATCATCATCATCATCACCATCATCATGACAGTCACTGTCATGACCATTATCCCAATTACCATTATCACCATAACCACCACCATCATCATCATCATCATCATTATCATGATCACCATCATCATCACCGTCACTGCAACTAAAATCTCGATCTGTAAGAGGCTTAACTGTTTCAATTGTTTATATTTTTATTTAACTCTTTTATGTGTATTGGGGACACATTTGTTGGTCGAAAAAGGTCGCTTGAAAAGATTTTACGGCCAATTGGGAGAAAAAAATACAAATGTTTTATTACTGACGTTTTGGAATATAGACGTAGCCGCTTTGAGCGGGATGCTGTGCATTACATTAGCAGAAGCCATCTAATAAATTAGGAGCCCTTTTGTATTTCCTGACCAGGCCTGGGTCTTAAATTTTCAGACAACGTGATTATAAAAGGTTTTTTTCAATTAAAGTGCATCGGGCCATTTTTAGATAACATTCATCATCTTAACACAAATCAATAGACAATGCTACATACTTAATATCAAGCACATTGGTCTTATAGCTTTAAACAAGAAGAATTTTCAGGTTTTGTTAACAAAACAATCACGTGACCCATTTGTGCAATGTTCCAGAATCATATTAATAAGAACAAATTAAAATCTATACCGCCCAAGGATGAGTTCTGTGTAATTTGTTTAAAGTTTTAAGAGACACACTGATGCATGCGCATGCACAAGGGGCGAAACGCCAGTGCTGAAGCTGTCTGGCCTGTGGTCACTAGAGCTAAAAGAATTAATCACCTTGCAATGGTAATATGCATGAGGCTTAGCACAAACTGTTTAAACACATCTGGTGAGAGAGAGAGCAGGGGAGGGGCGGGCACAGGTGACTAAAACCTCATTGGACTGGAACCCGCTGATGATACGCGTAACATGTAATTTACAAACAATTATACAATTATTTGATGCTTATTATTAATACTAAATTGAAAAAAATCAAAACATCAAACAGCAAATTATATTTAAATGTTTGGAACCTCAAGACAAAATACACAGCGGAAAAAAGAAGCCCATGTGAATGATGTGTTCTGAATATACCATCAAGTATTGCATTCATCAAGTTTTATTGTGATTCTCTCAATAGGTCACTGGTTGTCAAAGGGATAGCTGTTGTCACAGAAACAGGATGGAGATTTTTGAAGGAAGATAAAATACATAGGATCTTACATACATAATAATCATTCAATTAATAATTAATGAATAATGAACAATTTACCACACTGCTTAACAATCACGTACCATTGCTAAATACAATGTTACGGAACTCATTCTATATAATTACTGTTTTCATTTTCAAATCATAGTCCATGACCATCCCAAGTAAGGCACATGTTTTGCTTATTACAGTCATCCTGTATTGTAAGGTGGCATTGACATCACATGTTGTCAGTAAAGTCAGCCAAACAAGTAGTTCTGTAATGCTAAACTAACTGTGCGAGTTGCCAGGCGTGATTCACCAACGCTGTGCTGCTGAACAGTCTGTTATCGTGAGGATCGTGTCTTCAGCCTTTTTCTAGGTCTCCCTAGCCTGGCATCGTGCAAACTACAGTGAACATAGACATGGTATGCGCGACTGAAGATATGTTGAAAGAATAATGCAGTATTGCCTGCTCTTTTGATAAAGAACTAATCAAAACAATAAATACTTCATTAGAACTGTAATAACCTGAACACCATGGTGTCGAAAAGTTAAGACTTATTGAAACAAAAATTCAAGTAAACAACAATACTTGCTATATGAGAAAGTTCATTTGCGTTAAGAATGTTCTCGGAGGGTTACTATACAAAGACATGTGCTTGTACTTAAGCTTAATATTGCAGAAAGACTGAGGCTTATCGAGACACTGTTCAGTCTGTTTCCTTGGGTAGAGCCACTACTTGGTGACTGAGAAAGATCATTTGAACGCTCTCTAGCTATGGATCAAGCTCATGATCTCCTGATTGTAAGGCAGATACCATAACCTTAACAACACTCTAACTGCATCACAATTATCATTTTGCATGATGGAGGTACGCATCCAAACACAGTGTATTCAAGCAGAAACACGCTCACGATGTATGTTATCTCACCTGGAATTTGTCTTATCATAAAGACACTGCATGGTCAATAAGTAACTACAGTCATTTTTTATATATCAAGTTCTACAGTTTGTTCAATGTACCGATATTTTATTGCCATTTGTTTGTGTAAGTTTCTGTCAAATGGCTTAAATTCGCAAGGGTTGAATTTTCTGATGGCTCAACGTGTCTGTCACGGCCCCATTAACATTTTTCATACATTTAATTATTTGTTTGGCCTGAACGTGCTTTGGTTGTATCGAGTCATTAGAAGATGTAATGCGCTTAGTGTCACGCGTTGACAGAATCCAATACTTGATTTAAAAACTTCCACAAACTTAAAATAATTAACATTACTAAAATATGTAAATTAATGTTTGATGTCTGTTCATTAACATTATGAAGCTGATTATTAATGACTCATCCTAATACTAAATACATTTCCTGACGTTCCTGGTCGGCCTTTCAAAAGTAATACATTGTATTGTGAAATAACCATGATAACTGAATACACAACTGTTTAAATCGTTTTATCTTAGTCTGTTCACAAACTAATATTTTTATACGTTTAAAGTCACTTAAATGAACTTATTATTTAGCTACAGTATAACATGTTGCTTGGATCTTATTGGAAACGTATATAGTGTGTATATGATTTATTAAAACGATAGTTGCAATATATATGAAAGAAAATCAATATAAAAAATGAACCAGCATTTAATTTGTATATAAATTTAGACTTTATATTAAGTATTTATACTAAACATATGTTATTTTAGGGTGTAATTTCATTAGTACATTATTATTATTTGTCTTAAAATGCCAACTCAGTCATGACCAAACTTGATATGGTCGTAGAAGAATACAACTATTTGTATATCAAAGCGTTAAACCATTTTGACATATCAATGCGACGATTTCTTTCCGTAAATAAACTCCACGCAAATCGGGCTGCATTGTATATTATGGAAGTATAGTATATGTTAACTATATACTGACGTTTGCAATAATTAGTCAGCTTAACACAACCTTACATGTAGTTATTTGAACAATAAATTACTATCAGATTTACATGTACATTTGGATCCGGTGAGTCGTTCACGTAATATTGTTCATCTAATATTAAAGTAGTTTGTACAGACTGTGCGTTAACCAATTCAATATTACTTTCTTTTTTTCTGACATTTTTTTTCATTTGTCTGTTCGTGATGCATCTATCTTCAAGACTCCTTTTCGTCACATGAAATTGTTGTGATGCAGGTATTTTTGATAACTTTCTAATTGAACCAATACAATGCTACATATGTTTCATATATTATATTTGCTATATGATGTGACCTTGTGCATATTAATGTCACACATTCATTCTAAGCCACCTGATGATAAGCCATATTGATGGCTTGAACATATATGTTTAAATTTGGGAAAGTTCGGTCCAAATGACTGATTAAAACGGTTTGAAGTTCCGCAAAAACGAACACCAACCTTCCATCCAGAGTTACATACATGTACCTTAATAAATAGTTTTTTCTTTCCAAATGATATTGGGGGTTGGCGTTTTCTGTGTTAGTGTTGAGTTATAGAGTGTAAAGTAAGCAGTAGAATAATTTTATGTTAATACCATAACTGAATGTCCATTTGAAGTGTTTCTCTAATACTACTTAATTATCATCAATGTTTAATTGTATATAGCGTTTTGTTTTATTTGTTGCACCATGTTTGTCTGGGGCCCGAGTTTTTTATCGTGTCACAAATGGTTAGACCATTAGGATAGTTTCTACTGCAAGTGTCTCAAACGTTGGCTTCAAACAATGGCCAACAAAGAATTGTTGAAAACACAGTTTCAACGCGCAAAGGGTATATTTTGTACTTCAACAGACAACACATCCAATCGACAATTATTAATTTCATTCGCATGCAGTGTATACCAGTTACATAAAAATTGTACAGAAGTGTACATTGACTTTAAGTTCAATTGCCATACATGTATATTCGTAATATTCCAGTACATAATGCTTTCATTTGAAGTAAGTGAAAGTGGAAATTTTATGATGGCTTTAACTGAACTCTTATTCCACAGTAGACATAACTATAAAGTGTTGAATTACCAAAAGGGACTTAAATATCAGACATTTAGGTTATAAAGCTTGTATACAAAGGTATCTATGGCGGTTTTCACGGAACATCTAAAAGGGACTTGTTTACAGTCTTTCGTATCTTTGAAAAAATGACACCTAATATGTTAGCTGCAAAAACTAAAGCAGTTAGACTAACCAAAAACAAATATTATATAACGAAACAAAAATAATTTAAAATTGCTTCGCCAGGACTCGAACCGCGTCCGCCGGTATCAAACATCTGTCGCACTAACCACTCGGCCATTTTGACTGCTATTCATGGTGGTGGATTTTAAACGCTGTGTAAGTGATATACGTGTTTTCCAAAATACTGATGAAAACTGTTCCAAACGCTTTATAATTGTATCCATTTCAATTGATGATTCTTCATAAAAGACATTGTATTTCTTATATATATCTTTGTCAGTAGTGTTGTTTCCCTTGTTTATATCTAATGTATTTTTGTTTTTAGATCTATCACACACATTTTGAAATAGTCAATTTGCCAATCTGTGAACAGGTTCCCTTGAACTTCATTATCTGTATCATTCAATATAGAAACAAAAATGCACTAAGAAACATTTAAAATCTATTTACATTTATCGCATTTCCAACAAAATACAAATTTAGTTATAAAATGCATTAAAATATAAACTTAACAATACTGCATAGGCTTAATATAACGCAGAATGCGACATCATGTGACATTGACAGAAAGAATGTATTAAAAATGTATCATAAAGGTAATTTTTGCATTGCTTCAGAAACTTAAGATTGTGCTAAATCGTCGTTGAATGACATATCCTGTTGTTACTGAGAGAATATTTTTCTAGACTTTCAATGTTACATATCATTTTATACAGACAATGCGGGCAATCTATTGCACATTTTAGCGCATGCGACGGTATTTTTGCATGGGTAATAGATCCAGAAACAATGCGGTACGGTAGCGATGGTAAGTGTGTCACATCTCGGGTTTGAAAGTCATACATGCAAAAATGTTCTGATTATCTGTTTAAGATTGACTAATAATTAAACCCATAACCACTTTCGAAATCATTACACTGGTCGTCTTCTTCCTCATCATCTTCGTTTGCGTCACCTGTGTTAATTAACGTTCCGAGAATTATGTTGTGATTGACTGTTAAACAATAACCATTTATTGGATTTAGGATTTTATAAAAAGAGCTGTCGATTTTTTTTATATCACCACACCCATTTGGTTGCAAACATTAAAATACTCGGCTTGCAACGTGTCAAGCATGTAGTCTGCAGTTTTTTGGACGGATCTGCGACGTTTTGTTTTTTTAGTAAAGACATCTTTGATTATTATTTTGTCTGTCTTCACAGCATCAAAGTTTTCAAATTTTGTTATAGAACACATGATCACAATCAAACGATTTTCAGTAACACACACTTTAATATCAACGTCCGATTCCCAATCTAATCTGCATAAATGTGTTTTGTCGTAAGACTCGTGTTTTCCGAGCAAAAACATGATAACATTCGCATATTGGCCATCATGTAATTTAGCTATGAAGCAAACATAATTGTTTATACAAGCTCACATTTTGATATTCATACAAGCTCCTGCTTGATTGGGAATTTTGTATGCACATGTGGACCAAGATTTAGTAACTAAATGACACTTCTGGACTCTAACAGTACTGTTTTATTCTCTGATATCGTCGCATTTTTGTGCACAAAAAACATATAAACAGTTATAAACACATATCCTCGAATGGTTGGCAGTCTACAAAGGTTCGCCCATTTATTAACCGAAGTATTATATCCGAAAATACAATAGTTCCGGTTACCAGACCAGATGTCTTCGGTACTTACGTCGGCAACAACTAGCACTGCGTCGACTCTTTTGTCGGGATGTCTCACTTGACTTTGCATGGACATACGTTTCGTGTGATAGTAATGTTCGCGACATTCATTAAAATGTTGAATGTAGTCACTGGCTAAAGATTCTAAAAAGGCGTGCGAAGTATCTTACAAATGGAGTGTGAGGAATAATGATGTAAATGTTTCTTTTCGAGCACAGACGTCATACTTTAACCATTGGCAGAGGTACCTAAACTACATTTCTTAACTCATTCTCTTGTCTTTGTCTTCACGCATGTTAAGGTTCTTTGCTACATCCGCGATTTCTAACATCATGTCACTGTTCGCATACTCCCCATTGTCTTCATGATCAAGTATTTTAAGAAAGTTGTTAGTCAACTATACCGTCTTTGTAGAATTTTAAACGGAACTTCTTGGCTATGAAATATTTGTCACACAAATCAATTAGAGATTCCATCTGTAAGTAATCTGCAGCGCGAAGAACGTCATGCACATTCGACAGGTTAAGTGTTAAAGTACTTGTATAGAGATAACGTATGGCTCCTTCAATTCCTTCGTAGAAATCGTCTTTAATATGAATTGTACCTATACAACGTAATTGACAAGTAAAAACAATTTAGTTCAAGTTTTATAAGGCGTGAACTAATGTTGGTTTCCGTAACCCGACCATCATCCCCACACCTATTTTTTCCGCCGACCCTGAAAGTTGTTTTTAATATCGATTATTAATTTTTTCTGACTTTTGGTAAAAATACCCGTATTCGCTAACATGCGGCTTTTCGGCAATAAGCAAATATTTCGAATTAGTCTACGTGAGACAGGCGCTCTTGGTAGTGACATACCATAAGCTACAGTTTCTTAGATGGTAGATGTATAAACATTTTACATGCAGTCCAATATATCTAAAATGTGTGGTGAATACGCCGCGAATTGAAAACGTTAAAAGTAACAAAAGTTATGTTTACCACCCCCCCCCCCAGATTTTATTAAGCAGAAAACAATTATGTTTTTGGCCTAATCAGCAATGAAAACGGACAAGGCTTTGCTATAAATTTAGAATATTTACTACTAAGTGTGTACGTGTTAGAGAAGTATTATCTACATACCGTTGTTTTAGTTGGGGATTTCCTAATTCAAAAAAGTATGTTTCATTCTTCAATATTATTATGATTATGTGTACATGCTTTATTTGAATTACATGTAAGTTTACCTTCTCGTTTCTCTTTCATTTCACTGTTGTACATGGTTAGGAAGTACTGTACAAGGACACCCCAGTGTGACCCCATCACACGGTCACCGACTGCTAAGGTCACATCACACAGCTCGGAATTTTCCAAAGCCTGTACGTACAAGTGGTATGTTAAATTTATGTTGCGCGGCATGCTTATGTTCCCTCCTTCGTACACAAAATGATCGTGATCGAGGAAAGCAATCCAAGTTTGCATATTCTGAATAAAGAACTAATGCTATTTGAACGATATTTAAAATAAGGTTGGTTTGGTTTAAAAAGCTAAAATTAGTATCTCATACATGTATATTCATCCCTGTGTAATGTGTACATAGTTCAGCAATGACTCATTAGCCAGTCCTTTACAGTTTAATAAAAGAAAAAAAAACGGTGACTATAACTTCATATGTATTTTACCTTTTTCAATGAAACATTAAATACATGACAACCAACAATACTTAATAAAGAACAACTACAAGCAAATTCCCATAAAAAATTAGTATTTCGATTATTGTACTTCGATAAATGTTCGGATACAGATTTAGTTTCGATTTAAAGTTTAAATTATTGAGTTTATTTAGTTTAACTAAATACGGATTCAAAGTTAATTGAGCTATTGAAGACTTTGTACAATGCAATGTATTCACAATTAGTAATGAAATAATTAAAACCCTACCTGTCGATACTTTCAAGTTCAAACCCTAAAACTGGGTATACAATCAAATTGCTTGTGTTTACTTATGGACACATGTGTATATTTATTACTACACATCACAATACATACTATGAATTTCCACTTTCCTTTTCGCATTAGTAAATTCCTTATTCATGTAAAAATTTAAAACAAAACATGCTCAGATGTCGTTTAGAATTATTGAGTTTGCAAAGAATTTGGTGTTAATAGATATGTGGACATGGTATTTTAACTTACAGACGTTTTGAAAAGCAACTGACATAATTCTGTCGAAGAAAGTCAAAACAGTAACTTACGTATTCAACAGATGAGTCATCTAAACCTATGGATGAACAAAGGGAAATGTCCAACGGTTCAATGCTACCGGAAGCTCTTTACGAACATATTGTGAATATGGAAGAGTTTCGTGGCGTCACTTTGGAATTTGGAGACACGGTAAATCTTTGTTTTCAGTAATAATATACTTACTTATAGTCGACTGCTATATATTTGTTACTATTAAATTTCAAACTGAATTTAATGTTGATAAAATGCAATAAACTACATTTTGATATCAATTTACATGCTCATTTGTATATTAATATATGTGACATGTGCTGCAAAAATGGGTCCTATGGATGAAAAGTCAGATTTTCAGTTTTTTACATTTTCATTTAGTACTATCTTTAAGAAATAAAACACTGAAAAAATTATGCTTCTATCATTTTTATTTTTTGAGATATTGCCAGAAACGTAATACCACCGTTTACTACAAAATGTCATATTTTTGTGCAAAAATAAGAACAAAAAAGTACACTTTATATTACTTATATTGATATACAAACAATACACAATGACACCACTATTATCAAAGATTATACTACAGTTGTATAAAATAAATAATTGCTTTTCATTTTGTCCTCACATTGTTACAAAAAAATGTTTCAAAACACATTTTCCATGGAAACACAATTAGAAAATTAGTTATTTAGATTAAAATCTGAGTGCACATTATCAATTTCAATTATTTTACCAAAATCTTTGTGGACACATTGTATTTGCATATCAGTATCTTATTTAGAAGCTTATAAAAGTACATTGTTTGTGATAATTGCACTGGCATGAAATATATTTACAAACCTGTTGAAATCAATTTACATGTATGTAGGTTTAATAATAATAAACTGTGTTACTGATATGATATCCATAATATGTGTTTCTATCGGCCAATATACTTCCTTTTAATATGCACTCTACAGCTGATGCATAAAAGATTCATATAATCGAATGCACACATTGTTGAATACAGTAACTTTCTCCATAGCAACAGCATGTTAGATGCTCATGGGGCAGTATAACAAACAAACATGCAATAATGATTTAATTAATGCATGCCACATGTGTTTATGAAAACAACCTTTATAGTTTTAGCACGCACACTAGTATTGTTTAATTGAATATCAAACACATGAACAAAATTAACAATATAATTTTCTGTTACTTATATCCTTAAACGGTAGGTTAAAAAATCAAACAAACAGTTACTAGTATCATTTATTCAAACTTGACAACAACAATTACCAATAACATAACACTTAAACATTTTAGTTTGTAAGGAAAAAAGGTAAATAATTCTTCATCGTTACAAATAACAACTAACACTAATCCAATTTTATAATACTTAGGTTTTGTCCGCATGAAAACAGGATACATGTAATATAATATAATAAGATACTGGTACATGTACTGGGCCAGTATTCAAACATTTCCTTAGGGAAATCTTAAATAGTACTTATGTGTTATACATTTGTTAATTATTTCTGTTTACAAAATCGTAACATACTAAACACCTAAGCAATTTTTACTAGTTTAAAACATTTAAATATAAAAAGACTTCTTCATGAAACCTCCATAGACTTAAAGAATATTGTGATTTAAAAAAAACAGGTTTTCCCTATAGAGCTTTGAGAATAGAGCCCTGGTCAAATTAACACGAATTTTAGAGCTTTTGTTAAGATTAACAGTTATGGAAAAACGCATTCCTTTTGTCCAGTTATGATCAAACATTATTGAATGTGTACATTTTTGAGTTTGATGATCCCATTTAGGAACTAGAGGTAATTGGCAGGTTAGCAACAGCTGTACGACAAAACTGTCAGATTTCATCATGGAGATACCACTGCCTTTCTGAAGACAAACGGTGAAACCTGGTCCAAATATTTGGTTCGAAATTGCATCAGTCTGAAGGTTGACACCTGGCCTCCCCATATTTTACTTTTACCTCGGGACCATCAGTAAGCTTTCAACACAAGGTGCATCTACATTGAAGAAACCCGATGTGGCATATTATGGTCATACCGTCACGACTTCATGACTGTTGTGGCTGTGTCCTGTATAAACAGTACAGTACAGTCCTGTATAAATAGTACAGTACGGTACCAGTACCGGAATTCTTTTGTAAACAATAATCCCGCATGATTTTTTTAAGTATAGGTCATAAATTTAAACTTAATATAATATAATGTCATTCATTAACTATCAAGTCCCTAATAGATGTGTTTTTTAATTAAAATGTACATATAGTAGGGATTTCTTATAGCATTCATCATCAGATTAATTTCTCAAGCTCGGTATGGTTTCTGTAATTTGGTGACATGATAATCTAATATCATGTGGAATAATACTCGGTTCATAGTTCATAATACCTGCATGGTTACAGCATGTCGCTATTTGTTTTCCCAAAGCCAAAAATGCCAGTCACTTGATAACTTGGTGTGGCCTCAAGGAGTATTCGATCCCCTAGTGTATTCCTTCAAAATATAAATTTAAGATAGCAATTTTAAAATAGAGTACCCAACAAATGAAGATATTCTGTTAAATACATTAGGCCTTGGGACTGCTTTTTAAACAATGTGGAAAATGTCCACATTTTCCATGGAGGGTAATAAATTAAATCACCCCAGTGTCAAAGAAAATAACATGTGAATTGTATATGAATTATGTATAAATATAAGCATTTTAAGGCAGAATACTTACCAATCAATTTTCTCCACACAGCATGGACTAGGACAGTATTATGTTTATTCTGTCCATCACAATTGTTGCAGTGGAATTGAGCATACCTCTCACCAAGACCATAGTATTTAAGGTAATGGCGTAGGAAGCTTATAGCTGGGTGGGCCCATTTTCCTGGCGCCAAGCCTTCATATGCAAGATAAAACACTTGCTTCTCTAAAAAGCAAAAAAAAAACAAACAAATATAGTTTTTGCTATTGCATCGCATCGCACACACCTTCTTTCTGGTGGATTCAGCCAACCTAACAGTTTTCTGAACATTACATTAACCTAATTTCTAAACACAGCACATATCAACATTTTGTACAAATTCCACCAGAAGTTTTGACAAATATATTTGATAACAAAATTGCAACAAAACAAAATATTAACAAGTTCAATTTTATTTTAAAAAAGGTTTCTGTACTCATGTTATGATTAAATATTATTTCAAGTAGTAAAATTTCCTGCAGACATGTGTATTGTTTGATATTTTGGTTGGTAAAATGACCTTACAGTTACAAAGCAATGAGGAGGGTCAATCAGGCCATGCCTTAAATTCATTCAATGCTCTTAAAAAAACAATCGGCCTATGATATAAGAAAACGTGCAACTGTCTGGGCTTCTTAGAGTACCTGCTATGAGCCAGCCGATCAGAATTCACAAACCATAAGAAACGTCTAGAAGAATACAACTTGCTTTTTTTAAAGTTTGTTTATGCAGTAAAGTTTCTTTACGAATTGTTAGTGTTAATACTAAAAATTAGAAATGTTTATTGGTTTCAATTACAATTTTAACAATTACTCATGCTAAAACACAATTTTTAAGTGCAATCAATGCGCAGACATGAGTTAGTCTATATGAAAAAAGGCAAAACACAGTAATAATGTCTTGAAGATTTCCATTAACATTTAGTGGCATAATTATGTTCGCATTTTAGAAATAAAAAGTAAAGCCTTTGCAAAATCTTCTTATCAAAACTAGTACACTTATAATATGTATGTGAGTTTTTAACGCTATTTTATTAAGAAATTACAATTTGAAATTGCCGCCACTTGAATATATTGTCTGACAAAATTACTTCCGGGTCAAACTCTGCTGATAATTTTTACATGGAAAAGGCAAATAATTCGATATATAAACAATGACACCAACAAACAATGCCATACGTCCCTGTTGAAATGGGTTTTCCATGTATAAAGTCCAACAATACAGCTGTTATGTTAAAATTAACCGAAAAAACAAGGCCATATCCGATATCAAAACGACATTGTTTACACAAATGGCGACCAGCGACACCTTCCGCTCGGGGGAAATTACCCTAATAAACTGGTTACAAAACAGTAACATTTATTGATTTCACAATATTTAAGAGATAAAGAGATTAAGTTTGTTACTTATGACATTTTCTATCGAAATCACTGCATATTAATGACATGCACGCTTAATTAAACAAGGAAATAATTGGAGAAAATCGTGTAGAAATTTCTCGTTTTTTTTCGATAACGTCGTTACAGCCACAGGACTCATTTTCGCTGACCGCGTCATATATTTCAAATATGGGTTGTTAACATCATTATATGTATGACATATTTGTTAAATGCATGTTAGATACGAAATAAAAATACATCAATTAGTGTACTTTTCACTTTAGTGGCATCACACATGTGTTAAATGTATATTGTTTTATCACAAGCAATTTTTCAACTATTGTGATATATGCAAAAACATTCATATTAATGTGTTTTCCAACTTTTACTTTGTAAAAACATATACTACTACTACTAATAATAATATTATTATTAATAATTAAATGACTGGTAAAATATCACGTTGGCATTTTTTGGATAACATTTTGAAATCGCCTGATAATTTTTCTTCAGAAATTACTGAATCAAAGTATTTAATTCTAGGTACGGTCAAAATCACCGAAGGAACAGAAGAAGCTTTTAAATTGGCCATCAAGTACTTGTATAGGGGAAGTCACACTCGATGATAGGAGGAAGTTCTTTACGTTGCTGATTACGTTTAAATTTCAACCATCACAGATGAATGCAACAAATATCTAGTGAATACAGGATGGGATCCAACATTATGCTGGAACGTTCATGAATTAGCTAAACGGTTTAAACTGAATCTATTCGAAGACCTGGTAGGATATATAGCTACAAATTTAACATGCATTGTTGGTCATTATTTTAACTTCCAACAAATAACGAGTAGATATGTAAAAGAGATAACTAGAGATTTAGAACATCATAAAGCAAGTCTCGAAGGTCGATTCTTATTTTATCATGAATAGCTAAGCTACCATGGTGAAAACAGGAGAACTACATTTGAACGCTTATTTTGTACATTAAATTTGAAAGACTACTCACACTGATTTCAGAAACTTATCAAAACACGCTGGTCTTCTTCAAAATTTCATAAAGTGTTGGGGATATTATTTGAACACAAACTGTTTAGTGTTAGAGTGTCAGTTGAAAATTACACTGAAGACAAATGTAATTTTAGTTTTGACAAAAAATGACTTAAGGGGGCTCACTGGTGAAAATGAAAATAACAAGGTTTTCACAAAATAATTATTGTAATGTTTAATAATATATTTTTGCTCATTTGAAAGAAAGAAAAAGATATTTAAATGAGTTAACTTTTCCGTAATGTTCATTTTTAAAAACATACCATAAAAAACTTGAAAAATCAGAGAATTATCGGAAAACTGTGTATGGAATAAGCAGAAAAGACATTTTTTTTAGAATACTGGTAGATTGTGAGCATATTTTTAAATAATCATAAGTTATGATCGTAGTCAGATCTCTAGAGCCACTACCGGTGATCCATTTTAAAACATTCTACATCCTCTTTTGGTCAGTCCAGTCACTTTAGAGGCCTGTTTGGAAATCTGCTTCTTCGGCAATACATAACGTGAACACACATCCGTTGAGCTGTTGCTGACGGCTGCAATGTGTGTAATGTGAGAATCTCTACCTGTAATAAACAAAATACGCTTTTTTTCTAAGAAGTTTGATATTTGACCAATTATGAGGAATACACATATATTGACAATCGGTCATTCTTATAATTAGATTTGAAAGTGTCCTGGATTAAAAGAATACAACAGTTACAATTGTTCATATGTAACATAAGAACTATCATTTGAAGTGATGAACATCTACAAGTAGGTACTGAATACAAACAAGAGGGTTGTAGGGCCCTAGGTTGCTCACTGGAGAGGCTAAACAAGTTTCATGTTGATTGGACAACAAATGTGGCCTCAGAAGTGTTCATAAGCTTTACTGTAATTCACCCTGATGACCCATTTCTTGACACAACATGACCTAGTTTCGAATTAGACCACAGTATCATTATAACAAATGTGTTTTGCAACTTTCATGAAGATTGGGCAATAAATGTCGTCTATAGAGTGTTCACAAGGTAAATGACACGACGAGTAACGACGGACAAAGGCGATTACGAAGGCTCACCATGAGCATGTTGTGCTCAGGTGAGCTAAAAAGGTTATTAGTGAAAGTGAAAGAAATACAGTTCTCCTCTTCAAACATATTTGATGGGTATATAAAAGGTATATAAAAGCTAAGTTCCCGGTAAAAAAAAACTATTATGAAACAGTTATGTTTCAAAATGCGTGAAAAGAGTTATGGTACTTGTTACACATATTCATCTTAACATGAACATAATCTGATTAATCTAAAGCAATTTAAAATTGATAATACAGAATTGGCAACTTAATTATAAAGTTATTATATAGTTAAGGACTTCGCTTATAACCAACACACCCAAATCTGTAGTTTCTAGGTCAAAGTACACCCAAGCAGCTTCCACTATGCAGTCGTTGAACTCCACTGGTTTAAAGAATGGGGGAGGGATTGTTTCTGTATCTGCATTTTCTATGAAATGGCCCTCTCCTTGATAAGTGATGCCTTCTCGAACTTCATTTCAATTAGTCTTCTGCATCTTGTGAAAATGATTAACAGTTGTCAAAATAATATTGTACTGCATTATTATTTTTTTTTAATCTCAAAGTGTGTATGTACGATCTTACAGCATATGTAGTGGCATAAATACAAGTAGCAAAATTAAGTTAATTAATATATCTTTCTATTTAAAATGGAATAAATGTTAAGAACAAAAATTGCATGTAAACGCACAATAAGCTAGTTTTTAATCACCAAATATATAGTCTGTACAAGCGGAAACTCACATACATGTATATATGTTGACTTGACAGTTGGTTTAGGTAACACAATACTAATAAACGATGCAAAAGTCAACACTAGCATTTGTTTTTTTTTTTATATTGAAGTGTTTCCTTCCTCATTTTTTATTTTTTTCTGTTTGCTTTTAAGTTTTATCGTCACTTTCATCTTCTTATTTTGAACATAATTGATATGAAAGATCGTACATACACACTTTAATATTAGGCATTCTTTTGTATCCTGTAACATGAGTAAATATTGTCCCAATACCAAGATGCTGTATTTTTTTTATTTATGGCATTTGGTGATGTGATGGAAAAAGATTATTTGGCTTGACTGCGGAATTTATCAGCTTCACTTTCAGCTCATTCTATAAATTACTACGCCTTACCTGATAAAATTTCTCCATCAATGCCAACCAGTTATTTTGTGTATACACATCACATTACAATTACTGTAAACTAGTAGGACAGTGTTATTAATAGAAGAGATCATAAGCTGGTCATGACATATTTAATTTTCATACTGATATGTTCTTTTTGTTATTGAACTGAATTTTTTAAAATAAATAACTGTATGGAAAACCTTGCAGATTTTAATTGCAGTCGTCGCTTCTTCGCTGCATATGTGGTTTTCATGGCTCTCTTTCTTGCAGACTGTATGTCACGCAATATCCCTCTTCGTTTTGTGTACTCTCCTGGCGACAAACAAACCTTCTCATGTACCTGAATTAAATATGATACAGACTTACTGATGTTTAAAATATTTCACTGGAAATTATATGTGAACAATATGAGAATTATGTAATTTTAATATATTCCATATTACAATGTATAGTTTGAAACAAACAAGAGCTGTCAGGGGACAGCGCGCTCGAATATTCGAAGTATTTCCCTTATTATGTCAAATAACAGTGCATAACTCTGTCAAAATACTAAACAGAGTTATGGGTAATGTTGCCACTGATACTATAGTGGGTGACAAAGGTTAGTTCCAAGTTTCAAGTGAATAACTTATGTAGTTTTTAAGTTACAAAACTGTGGAATATAAACTTTATCCAGAAAATCTATGTGAAATAGGATCATAACTCTGTCAAAAGACAAGACAGAGTTATGGGTAATGTTGCCCCTTATACTAGGGTTGATGACAAAGGTTACTTTCAAGTTTTAAGTGAATAACTATTAACAGTTGCACGAAATGAACTAAAAACCACAACATTGCATGAAATATAAAACACTAACATACACGGAACATAAATATTTAAGGGACCGATGAATTGGTTGGTATGGAGTTACTGTCCTAGATGAAAGGGTATTATGTCCGGTTTTAAAAATTGCGATTGGGGTTATTGTCTGACTTCAAAAAGTGTCAAATGTCTAACTATGTAGTTTTTGAGGAAGATGATTATGTGTCTCTTATAGCAGCCTATAATTATGTAACAACAATTAAAAAACTTGTTTGTTGGATTATTTATCCCGAAGTAATTTAAAAGAACCAACAGAACTTGAATAACCCATACAAACATTACTAAACTGTAAACAATTCACAGTTTCCTTACATTTAAAAGGTATGTATGACCTCTGTTCTTTTGAACCACTGTTGCAGCAACTCTGTAATTCTGATTCCCAGACCAGACAAGTGCATGGACTTGGGTGCCTTTGATGCAACCATCTTGTTAAAAGACTCATTGGCTTGTGTACTTCCAAGTGTAGACAGCTTGACAATATGCTTTCTATAATAATATATTATTATTTCCAAATCTGCTTTCAGTAGACTATCATTTAATGGTTTGCCAAATGGCAGATTTTTGTATTTGCTAGACTTGTTTATGCAAGAATGTACACCAACTTTCTACACAATCAGAATGATCTCCAAATGGATGTTTACAAATTGCTGACAATGCCTTGTCTAAGCGAACTACTTTTCCCTTATTTTGTGACACAGCATAATTAAAACATTTTTTCATATAAGCAATAACTTTAGCTGTTAGTATTTTGTGAGATTTCTGCAGTTCAAAAAGACTGTTTGCAAAGTTTTCCTGACATGATTTTTGTCTGACATTTTCCTGATATTTTCATCAACTTCTGATTTCAGTCTTGCCACAGTTGTTGTGTCATCATGACCTACTATTGTGGATACAGAAACACCAGTTGCCTTGACAGATTTTACCATGAAAATAATCATATCAGGTTCCATGCTCTTTGCACTGCCATCAAAATTCCTGAAGCATTCATGAGTCGTGACAGACCTACCACGTTTAACTGCTTCTTCACAAACTCGACATGACTTGGACCGGACCTCATAGTTGATAATCTTTCCAGACTCTTATCCAATCATGGAGCAATGCCCTACAATTATTTGCCATATAATAAACAATTATAGGCCACATATACGAGCCCAAGATATTAAAGCAACAGTTTAACTTTAAATATTATACATAATTTCATGTACATGTTTATCTTTTAAAAAATAACACAGTTTTAAAGTATGTGACAAGTCAATTTCAACCAAACCATGCATGACAAGTTAGAATAGACCTTATTTCATACCATATCATTTGTTTTGCCTTTGGATTTCAATAAGGAATGACTTGAGTCAAGAAGGTAATCTGTTTTTGGATAATTGACATAATAACAGCAACGATAATGGCAAATATTGTATTTCTATTACCTGATAAACCTGCCATATGACCTGCCACTGCCCCTTTTCTGCCAACCAGCATCAACATGAGCAATAATAGCGTCCACACCTTGATTTCTGTAATGGTAGTTATTGTACAATTTATTTCACTTACCTGTTATTGTTTTTTTTTTATCATTTATTGTTATACTGATCTTTAATGATCAGTTTAATGAATGTCTGCGAACAGTTCAAAATGATATTACAATGGATCCCTATTTGTATGTGTAAGTTACCATCCAATATCACTATGACACTGATACAGATCAATAGTAGCTCTGTAACAAAGCTGTAATTTTAGGTAAAAAGACATTAAATGTTCAGTATAAAGCTGTTTTTTCCCTTGCATATTTATAACAGGAAGTTAGAGCAGTATTGTATTGAACCATTGATTTAAAACTGGGACAAGAAGACACTTGATAGTTTAGACAATACAATAAATGATGGATAAGAAATAATATAAGCATCACTTTGAGTAATATAAACCTCACGTAGAGTCATAAATGTTGAAACAAGTGATACACACTGATTACTGAGGCGAACCTCCTCATGCAGCCATTCGTTGGCAGAGGTTTTGGCCACGGTCTATGTATGTATGTTGTAATGTACAATGGCAACTAACACAAACTAGAATTGTCACGAGTGACGGATATACCCCCACACTATGGCCTTGTCACAAAACTATTGCATCCATTCAAACGAAATGGACGCAACGATAATGATTTAATTTGTGAATGCTTTACAGTGTATTTGGAAAAATTTAATTTGAGTAGGAGCCATAACTGTGTCACCATTTAGTGGTTCGCAACCAATGTCGAACTTGGCCTGTATGTTATGATGTTACACATATGTACCAAAAATAATTGAAATATGTGGAGTCCTTTGTTATTGTCCGAAAACCGTGTGTTTAGTAAAATTTAAGTCAAAAGTCAAAAAGGCCCATAACTCTGTCACAATTTAGTGGTTTGTCACCAATTTCCTACTTGACCTGTATTTTATGATGCTACAAATGTGTACCAAGAATTATTTGAATATGTCAAGCCATTCGTGAGTTATCATCCGGAAACCATGTTGTTTTTAGGCAATTTAAGTCGAAAACGGGCCATAACTTTTGTCAAAATGTAGTGGTTTGCAACCAAAGTCAAACTTGACCTGTATTCTATGATGGGTTACAAAATTTATTTGAATATATCAAGCCTCTTGAGTTATCATCCGGAAACCATGAAAACCAACAGACCTACGTACCGAAAGCTCACTCCTATATGCTCCCCCCCCCCCCAAACTTCGTTTCATGGGGGGCATCAAAATAAACATGAAATATAAAGCCTGAAATGAATAAGTTACTAAACTGTGTACAGTGCAGGTCGAAAAAATGTATTTTAACAATACAGAATAGCAAACTCAAATTATGCTTACATGCTTTAACAAAAACAGATTGAAATCAGTAAATATATAGGTGTTCTTCATTTGCATGCAACCTACATGTTCCTAGCTTTGTGTTTGCGTCCCAAATTATGTTGTGTCTTTTACCTGTGGGTACGTTATTCACAGATCCACACTGTGTATTACTGCATGGAACTAGATATAAAAGGAAATCAACAAAACACTTCAGTATTGCAAATCAATACAACATTCAAGTACAGCAAACTTGCTATATATATATTATGAATCAAAACTTTAGAAACTGTGGTCATAAAGTAGTAATTTGTTGTTTTGGCTTCACAAGATGACTATTGTAAAAGTTAAACTTGTCAGATAAGTCTAATTAGTAGAAATCCTTCAAAAACACAAATGCCAATGTCAAGTCCAGCTGAGATACATCCTCCATTATAGAGTACTTTCAATTTATATTACTAGTTGCTAGCAGATATTCAATATTAAAAAAGTGCTATTACTATCAGGTGACATATGCCACATATAAATTACTTTTTTCATAATAACAGAAGCGTCAATAAAAGAACAGTCCATTTACAAGTTTATGTGCATATAAAAATTATAACCTTTAATGATTGCACCAAGTCCGCAAGTTGTGATTCCGATTAAATGGAAAAGTTGGAGTGGAACTCCGCACTGCTTGCAGGCTGAAAGCGCATCTGCAAGTATTCCCAGCTCGACCACACGTCTTTCTATCCTCAAGTCGTCATCGCCATCATAAACAATAACTTCCTGGCAAACTGAGGGTATCAGGCTGTTTCGCTCCCAAGTAGTTTCCTCCCCCTAGTTTTTTTCGCCCCCAAGTAGTTTCGCCCCTGGTCGTTTCGATCCCAATTATGCTTATTAACAAAAAAAAGGCAAATTTTTGTTTTTTTAATGTTTTTTTTTATTCAATAATGTAACAGTACATATGTTATATAGTAGGTGATCTATTTATTGGTAACTAAATTTAATATCTAGTCCGGACATATGGAAAGACGCATACTGGCACATTAAATATACAACAACTACAGTCACATTTAGAACACTTTTGTCGGCGGGTACATCTAGAAACGGAGACAAAATGCAAGAACATCTAAGAAGGAGACATACCCTGAAAGAAGGGCCAACATATAATAATTAAAAGCAAATGCTGTAGCTGCCCATCTACAAATGGATCATCCACCACCTGAAACCATTACAAGTAATTTGTTTTGCCATTCATGCAAAATAAATGTTATCCCATACGGAACGGAAGAGGATCCTGGTGATCCGGGATCTCCTGCGTCACTGTCAACGTTGATGTTCGTTCTCGTCTCCGTGGCCGTGCTGTCGTTCGAGAACGAATTATTTGCGTTGCATTTGCGTCCTTGCCGTGCATTGCTACGGGTAAGCGGAAGAGGACTTTTTTGTCTGCACTGCCCGCCGGAAACGTTTATGCTTATTTACTAAAGATCACAATAGTTAATATCTTACCAAACATGTATAAAATATACTATAACAAGCACACAAGAAGAAATTGTTATCTATGAAAGGTATATATGCTACATAAATAAAAGCCAATGAAAAGCAGCAATTTTCAACATTGTTGATATATATTCATGCATGGAATGGTAATTTTACGTATTAAAGCGCACACATATTTACACGCACCGACACAAATATCTTCATATTTGTAATTATTTAATCTGACCGTTATTTCATTCTCTGAGTTAACACATTGGAAAATAATAATCCTTTTGTAGCTTGTTTTCTGATCAGCAATACATTTGTGAATCTATGTATGTGTTGTTGTGTTTTTGTTTTTTGTATTTAAATAATATCAACAACAAATCATTATACGTTTATTTTATTGTCATGTTACAATCTTAATTGTATTATCACATTAATTGCCATAATAATAGCGTAACTAAATGTCCATTAAAAACATTTCAAAATTCAATGTTTGCGTGTCCCTGAATTGGGACCCCTTATTATCACCTTTGGTTGTTACTGTATAAACAGTCCATACCCTGCTAGTTGCATAACGACTTGTCACACGGCGGTATATTGCAATTGCTTATATATACACCATCAGGGGTCTGTTTCACACATGTTGCAGACTGTGTACTCTACTGGAGCATAGTCTTCCTAATCAAGCTTCTCGATTTATTCTCAATTTATTAAGTCCCCATCAATAAAACAATAGATCATGTAATCATAGCCGTCTAATTATTAATAAACATTCCTTCTTAGTATTAATAATTATTTTGTTTAATATCGTCAATAAGTAATAAATAGTCCATGGTGATACGAAAAAAATAATAATTTGGTAACAAATATAGATAAACAGATATAAGCAAAATAAACAATTACATATGTGTATAAGAGCAGATACACAGATTAATCGGGGAACTGGATAGTATATATAAAACATTCTTTTATTTAGATTATGAGATAACTATAGATTTTATCAGCATGTATCATGGACAGTCAGATAATAGGAAGGGCGCGTGTCGCATATACCTTTTGATAATGGCAGAGTGGCTCTGCTTATAAAAACTAGTCTAAGATCAATAACTTCAATTTTGACGAATATGTATAATTGATTATATTCTTTACGACAATACACGTTTCATAAAGGTCGGTTTGAAAATACTGTTGATACCAACATTTTGTTCATTTCCGGAAAATAGATCTTTATCACGAAAGTTTGGTCGTGAAAACTAAAAAAGATCCTCTAACTTTGGAACGCTTTACAGGACTAAATATCACAGCAGTGTTATATTATTTTACATTTCCAGAAAAGTTGAAAGGTCTTCTTTACAATGATACTATTTTTGACAGGTCGATTGAAAATTGTGATATTTGCAACTCATGTTATCTTTTCCGGGAATTCCGATAAAATTTCCGGGTTTTCCAATAATTTCCGGATTTTACACTTTGCCCATAATGGCATTAATCGTTTAACTTTTTATAATTAATTTGTACAAAGTCTTTCATTTGAATGCGGTTTGTTCCAGTTATATATAGAAACGTATGGTACACACCGGTATCACAAGTCCTGTGTTGCCATTGTTCGCACATGTCACACAAAA
This sequence comes from Congeria kusceri, assembly GCA_027627225.1. Classification (NCBI taxonomy): domain Eukaryota; kingdom Metazoa; phylum Mollusca; class Bivalvia; order Myida; family Dreissenidae; genus Congeria; species Congeria kusceri. Next base: position 35,984,805 of record CM051040.1, on the reverse strand, counting down.
CGGCATGCTGTCTTGGTCGAACATTTTTATTACATTTAGTGCACGGAAAGAAATCCATTTTTAATGTCAACACAATCACAAAGGGAAAAAAGGACCAAAAAAGCACACTGACATACATCACATATATATTTGAATATCCACAAGAACAACGCTCCCGCAAAAAAAAATATAACAATATAGTACACTTAATATAACACCAATCTTATCTACCGTAATCAAACGTACTAAAATGTGTACATATAAATGAATTTCAGGGTTCCCTCTGGCTTTTGATAAGTTGTCGCCACTTTTTTTAGCCAAATTTGCAAACTTGGAGCCAATTAGGCGTCACACGTAATTTTTAGTAAGAGACGTTAGGGTGGCATACTATATATAACTATACTATATATAACTTATATTTTCACTTATAATTGTTACTGTAATGCATAACTAATTATTCCTGATGAAGAATACAATAAATAAACAAACACCATATATCTCTTTAATCGATTTATTTCAATAACATTGAATTAATATTACAAAACATAGCATATTTCACATACAAATGCAGTAAAATAATTATTTATTTATTATTATGTGCATGGATCATAATAGTTTCAACCAGAAATATTTTAGCAATGCACTATTAATATGTGTATTAACATCATCAATATAATTTTTTTTAATAGGCATTTAAACATGCTTAAATGTTACTATTTTACTTATAAATGTTACTATTTTACTTATAAATATGATACATATTAATACATAAATATTCACATATATGAAGTAGCATGTGACTGCTATTTAAAGGGACTATTTTCACTTATGACTTTTACATTTTGTTATATTGTAATGATACATAAAACTTTAAATGTATGGGTACCAATTATAATTTCTTACTAACACCTATCAACAACCCCCGTGGATCACACAAAACACATTATCTTCATATCTGCCTTCAAAATGATGCAAAATTTTCTCGTTGCTGAGCTTTTTGTGAAAATGAAAAGCTTGACAAGTTACAAAAATGATTTTTGTATTTGAAACTTATGAATGAAATGAAATGATAAATCAGAATAAAAGGTTTACTGGCCCTTCTTTGTTATCATGCCTGCTGATATACACAGGTCATTTCACGCCCATATATTGAAAATCACAGTTCAGAGCCTGCTTTATTTAGTATGTGACACATTCAACTAGTTTAAACCCACATCACCACTATCTAACTTTGAGATAAATATTTCATGTCATTAATCTGACCTCTGACATTTTCACGATCATTGTGGATGATTATTCTAGACGTCCTGTGATCCTTACATTAAACCTTTACTCTCATTGTCAGTGATTTTAAGACATGATATCCTTCATGTGATGAGCTGAAAGAGTGAATGATAACCTGATTATCTTACTGTAAGCTGATTGAAATAGTATCATCCCACTCAGGATTTTTAATATGCCCACAGTAATAGAAAGAGAGGTGATTTTAAGACATGATATCCTTCATGTGATGAGCTGAAAGAGTGAATGATAACCTGATTATCTTACTGTAAGCTGATTGAAATAGATCATCCCACTCTGGATTTTTAATAAGCCCACAGTAATAGAAACAGAGATGTCGAAATAAATTGTCGGTATTGCCCAGCTTGTCCCAGAGGATAACCGGACAAGTGAAATCTTACCAAACGTATGTATAAATACTGTATATTACAGAAAAGCAGCAAAAATCATTTGTCAAAAACACAAAATTAAGGCAATACAAGATTTTGCCACCCCTGGGAAAGTATACCAATATGTTTTTTTCGGATAATTTCTAGTTGATTGTTTTTGCATAAAAAACACTTCCAACTCCTCCTTAGACTTAAAACTTTTTTTCTGGATTAATGTTTTGTTTAATATAAGCAATAACATATGGACATGCTTTTAGCTGGTACTATGTGATTTTGTGATTTGTATTTGCATAAAACAATTGTCTGATATGTGAATATACAATGTTTATAAATTGGCCAGAATATAGGCCTAGGGACATCAGCATACAGCATATAGAGCTTCTCAGGACAAGACTACCTAGTTTCAGGAAAGGTCTTTATTGTTCGTGCACAAGTAAATGTATCTAGAATGATATAAATTTAGAACATAGTTATTAACTAATCAAACACCTTTAAACTTTATCTGTCTCCATCACCATTTCTATGATAAAAACAGACATGGAATGTTAGTCACCTCGTGTGTCACATATATATATATATATATATATATATATATATATATATATATATATATATATATATATATATATTAGTACATATTCAACCTTCTGGATACAAGTCGGAAACCTTTGGGCGACATTTGTCGCCCTGAGGATATATGTGATGTCGCCCAAAAGATATTACCATCTATCTTCCTTAATTTAGTAATCTAAAATCTCTAGTAAGCAATATATTAACATTTTATTTATGACAAGGTAAGGGGAATATAATTTTGGTAAATATAGCATACATTTCAGCAAATTATTCATTATTAACAAAAAAATGTGTATATTCTGTTAACAAACTTTAGGTACCATTTTGTTTCCTAGGTTTGTTATTTTATTGAATTGATATATCTAAATGAAATTTTTGTTCGTCGTCATTTTAATAAATATCCATCGATATATATTCCAAAATTTGGTTTAAATATTTTTGTTATCATTTTGTTACCTGCGCTTGTTTTCTCTGACATATTTTTCAGCTTATTTGTCTACGAAAGGTTGAAAGTAACTGTCGCCGAAAGGTTCAATCAGTTATCATAGACGATACACATATTTCGTACGTCTTTCAGTTTTGTGATCATTAAATAGCAAGCGGCTGGTAACAACAGTGCTTTGTTTTTATAATATTGTAAGTATTTAGTATGTGTTATTCAGAAATTCAGTTCAAATTTGGTTTTTTATACACGAAGAATGTTATTGAACTTCCTGATACATTTGTTTGATCATCCTCAATTGTCCAGTTTAGTCAATTATATTACCATATAATAATAATAATAATAATAATAATAAATAATAATAATATTATTAATATTATTATTATTATTATCATGACTATCAGTATTATTATACACTCACAAAATGACCACTCACTCTATCCTGTACCATCAATCACAAAATGCATCGATCCCTTACTCTCATTAGACTGTTATTAATTAGCACCTACAATCTTTAGCTTTAGATCTTTACATACAAGTCATTTCTTTTAATCAAGCTGATTAGCATTTGTCTGAACTGTGATGTTACTTATGTGTGAAAGTAAGATATGAACGTGTTTCCAGGACAGTAATTACATTTATGCTATTATTATCAGGTTTATTTGGCAAATCGGCATGAGCAATGCCTTTGGCCATTTACAAAACACATCATGAAAGATGGCCATTAGCAACATTACAAGTTCAAAATACATAATTCCAATTATACAAAGCAGGCTTTATAAAAATATTGTACAAAAACATATCTATCTATAAAGTGGATTGATTAACTTATTTTATAAGTAGGTTAAGAAGCAACACTATCTAGGGTTTGGGAACGTCCAACCGAACCTGCTATTATTATCAAGTCTACATGTGGTCAGAACTAACTAATCACTGCTATTTAGTAAACGAAGACCCATTAACAATCTCAGCAGAAGTTCTTAATTATTATAAGACTTACAGAGCATTTCATGATATTTACCGCCGATACTAGATTTGATTAAGTTAGTTGTTAATTAGTAGTTACCATTGCTAATAGGTAACTCAACTATTCATTAGACAAACGAGTAAAACAATCTGAAATGCAACTAATAGTGTTTAAGGTGTACATTTTAACATATTATTTCACTTTAAGAATATTTACACCTTAATTACACGTCATCAACGAGCTCATTTTCTACGCTTCACATTGAATACACCGTGTGCAATGCGTGTGCAGCTAAATACTTTTGCTTTTCATACTTTATTTCTAACCATCAAGCCAATATGATACATATATGGTTGACTTATACTCGTACATGTAAAAACACAAAAGTCAGCAAATGAGGATAGCAAATATAACATTTAATACACCACTTGTTTATTATGAATAATTATTGAGATAAAATGAGCAATGAGTGCTACTCGATTAGATGCGGTGGATCTGAAACATTTAAACTGTGTGAACAATCTGTTTTATAGAGCTACATTATGATCCCTATTTATACATAATTCTGAGATATTATTACAGGATATTTCTGTTAACTAAGAGATAAGTATTTATTGTAAGTAAGTAAGTAAGTAAGTAATTGTTTATTATTGTGACATGTGTTTTAACAATACAAGAGTACATGGTATTTCGTAAACAAAACAAATAACACCCGGCCCAATGGGCCTATATGTCACCAAAGAAAGACATCTATTGAAATGACATAATATAATATAATTATCTGTATAGTAAACGGATACTGATATATACATCTTGGGAACGTTCAGACAGTTCAGTGCAAGTTATTAGTTAAGCAAACAGAAGTCGTATATATGTTTGAGTAAATGTGTTTAATGCAATAGAATAAAAATAAGTTATATCCATTGTTATCAAGTGTATTTACTTTTCTTTCTTAAACATTACTGATAGATAGTCCCTCTATGTCTGGTACATCTTCTGTTTTCTTAACAAAAGAGCTTGAACAAGAAATTTAGCAAATTTGCGTGGAAAGTTCGACATTATATATTTAAGTTTATCAGCACTGTTGAAATCTCCCTCTATGAAAAACATATGGTGGTAAAGAGTAGTCCTTATATCATTGTACAGGTGACAGTCAAATACAAAATGTAGTTCGTCCTCAACGTGCGCGTTCTCACAGAACTTGCACAGTCGTTGCTCCACTGGTTCACCGACATATCGACCTGTTTCTATTCTTAGGGGCAGGATTCCGCTTCTGAATTGGCATATCGCAGATCGTTCACTTTTACACAAATTCATGTTGACGTATGATTCACAACAGAAATTTTCCTTGAATTGTATATATGTCCGCAGCTTCGGAACATTTTGCACATCCGTTTTCCATTTGTTTTCATAGAATGCATGGAGGTGTTGTTGGACCATTGACGCAGCCACAATAGATTTATTTTCAAAGTAACCATTTATATTTAACGTGTTCATTACTTGTTTGAGTTCACTTGACCAGTTATTCACGTTGTTGTGGTTGATGAAGTCAATATTAAACACTTGCTTCGTAATCCTGTGATCGTCCATGCGGATGAGCCGGTTCCACAAGCGTATCATTGAGTGCCAATGTCGATATGTGCTAGGTAGCCAACCGGTGTCTCCAGTCATTGCCAGGATGGGTGTGAATCTGTGGACACCCAGGAAGTAGCGCATCGCTCTATGTTGAACATTATCGATACTCTGGTACTTCTTGAAACCCCACACGGCAGAGCAATAGTCCATGACGGGCGTTACGCAAGAGATGAACAATTTTTCGAAGGATTTGAACCCGAAGTCTTTCATGTTGTGTATTTTGCTGATAACTGAACCCAGGGCACGACCAGCTGCTTTCCCTAGGGAGTCACTATTGTAACTAAAGTCACTTTTTTCGTGGAGTAACACGCCCAGGTATCGATACTGGTCTACAGTTTCTAGGACGTCGTTTCCAATTCTGAATTCAAAATTGCTACGCTGCGCGCAACCCTTCCGGAAATGCATGCATTTCGATTTATTGGCGTTAATAAGTACTCGCCACCGTTTACACCAGTCGTTCACTTGGTTTAGCATTGTTTGTAGATCAGCTTCAGACTTGGCCATTAGTACAATATCGTCGGCATATAAGAGCATGGAGCATATTGTATTATGCAAGGATGAGATCTGGAAGAAAAATTCTTAAATATTTAATAATTGTACAATCTTAAAAAGAAAACACGAACAAAATAAAGCTAAATATTATTTTTGTACTGTGCAAAAGAGGTTTGAGGTTATCGCCTAAAATCACACAATGACATGGAGCTTAACAAGAAACGAGATCGCGGTCGATAAAACAATATTATGACGGTGCATGACGTCGTAGCTAGGTAAGAAGGCGATTTTATTTTTATTTTTTTTTATTTTTTTGGGGGGGAGCATTTAAATAATTCGATAATATCTTCATGTTTAGGAGACCCGACTTAGATCAATACATAACATAGAATACATTAACAATAAAACAGTAAAACGTACTGCCACTCAGATCGATTTATCAGAGACTAACAGAGAAAAAATAATGAGAAAATCTTTATATTAAAAAAAACATATGAAAATAAATACACAGACTGATTCCCTGTAAATAATTAGAGATTTGATTTTATAAGTGTTGTTAGATTTTATATAACACAACAATAAGCTATCGATTTATCGTCTAAACATTCTTAGTGTTTACATCAGCAACATATCGACTAAACATACAAATAAAGACTCAATGAAGAATATGTTAGGACATGAACATATATGGAACATATAGTGGAAGATTATGGTGGCATAGAACTGCAATACGAGAACTACTTACGGTTCCCGAAAACATTAAGCCTCAGTCACACATTCCCGATTATAGCGTCCCGTCACAAACAATAACAAAATGGGAATGTCTAGTGTCAGAACACTGTCGGTACGATGTATTAAGAATCGAGAAGTATCATGACTTGTTCGGCGTGCTAGGCCAAGCACTCCCGACACTTAAGGTTTTCCCTTAACATTCGGGAGACTCAGGCCGAATCTGTATAGCCGTGCCTCGGTCATGATAGTCAGGACTCCAACGGGTTAGATCTGGCTGTATCGGTTCAAATTTCGGACGGTGTCATGTGGACCGGGATTGATTATGCATTATAAATGATATAGAAATATCACGTCTGGAGTATTGCGGCAGTCACACATTTCCGATTATGGCCCCCGACAGCGTACCGATAAGGCAAAGATACAAATGATCAATCAATCGGGAAAGTCGGAACGCTGTTGGGAAACTGTCGGATTGCATTTTTGAATATCGGGACGCTGTCGTGACTCTGTCGAAACGCTGTCAGAACATATTCGATCTAATGATCAAAACTTTAATTTCAAGCCCCGAATCTCGGAATGTTGTCCCTACTTTTGACATATTTGATTCGGGACGCTGTCGGTTCATAAACGACAATAAAAATCGGGAATGTGTGACTGAGGCATTAACTTCTTAGCATTTGTGAACAGATTCATGTTACCGCTTATTTATTATGATATTTATCTGGATAGCGTTTGCGGATATTTTTCTGCAACATATTTTATTTATATAAAGAAAATGGCATATAAGTGCCAGAACTGACATTATATACAATTTTTGGGCTTGCGGGGTCTTCCGAATTATCTTACTAACAAGAATATTTTCAGGATAATTATCTTACAACACAAATCTTAACTAGTTAAAATATTCGTGATAGCATACAGTTCGTGTGCGAGGTCTGCCGCATTATCTTACATCTTAACTAGTTGGTATTTGTAATACTACTTAATTTGTGCGCTGGGTCTACCGCATTATCTTACTAAAACGAAACTGTTTGATAAAAGATTTGCGTTACCAGATAATTGTCGTACAACGCAAATCTTAACTAGTTAACATTTGCCTCATAATGTGTGCGCAAGGTGAAAAAAGCAATACAAAGCAAAACATGAATTAGTTTATATTCGTGATACCACATAATTTATGCTTTCATTTACTAAATTATAATGTCAGGTTTGAGCACGTTCATGCCTGTTATTCCTTACACAGACAACTATTTTACGTAGAAAAAAATCGCAAACGCTATTAGGATACATAATGAATAACACGCACCTTAAAGTGGTAACACGAATGTGTTCACGAACCTTTAGTAGTTACCGTATGGCAGTTCTATGCCACCAAAGAAAAACGATCAGCTTTTATTTGTATTTTTGAAGTATGCCATTAAATGTCTTAATATGACAGATTTAATTATCGGAAATAAAGAGCTAAAGTATATATATATTATATAAAATATCATAGGCAGTTGAGGTTATAGTAAATATTGCACGCCGAGGAGAGTGATGTCAACCGAGGCCGAAGGCCGAGGTGACATTACTCTTCGAGGGGGGCGATATTTACTATACCCCTCAACTGCCTATGATATTTATTTGATTATACCGAACACAAATACTGTCATTCAAAGATAAACTAGTCGTACAAATTAAACTAAAGTTTTTTGTTGGAAAATCAAGCGCTCATCGACAATGATTTTTTAAAATACATTTTAATAAGCGCCGCCTGATCATTAGCTAATACGGATTTCTCGGAAAACCCGAATTGCTATTTTTAAGCCCACGCGCGGGGTATATTTTAGTCACGCGCGGGGTGTATTTAAGAAATAATTGACGCGTAACTGTTGGTTATTGCGGTAATAACCAACGGTTTGGAGTTCCGATGCGAAGGAATTAAACCACGAGGGCGGTAGCATCGGAACGACAAACCGTTGGTTATTAACGCAATAACAACTGTTACCCGTCAATTATTTCGATTCTAACACGATCTTATATAAAATTCGTATTTTTAAAGGTTATGAATGAGAACTATATTTATTTATTCTCCGCCCATTTCCCGAGAAGTGCATTCACACGTGCGTTTCTGTGACGTCAATAAATCATAACTATTCAAAACGACGTCAGCGATATTGATAAACATTGAGCGAATGACGTCATACTTATCGATATAATACATTGAACATATCATGCCAAAACGCGCATATTAAAAACATATTAACAAAACGTAAACGTGAACTTAAGTATAAAATATGTAGTACAAATGTGGTTTAATTGCGCTATATAATGCAAAAATGATTTGTTGGTCACAATTTGCTATCGCGCGTTTAAGCACGTGCATTTTACGGAACAATTTCTTCGAATTTCCGGAACTATTTTCAAGACATTAAGCTCCGCCCATAATTTGTTGCAGAATAACCCACAGTTATTTTCCTTCTTTATCTATGGACCACTAGCCGCGTGCCGTGGTAGAATAAAAATTATACCCCGCTTTTTATTAAAAAAGGTTTTGGCAGTAACGGTCACCATATATTTGTGGGAGAATGTAAACAATGTTTTGTTTGTATCACTAATTGACTCGAAAGAACATTCTATTTAATTTGCTTGTCTAAAAGCCCTGATATAAACGACATTGAAATAAACATGTTGTTCCGTGGCGTGCACGGTAAATAGCTGATACAATACAGCTGTCAATACAGTCAATACAGCAAAATTTGCGATTTCATTATGGCGCCGTATGGCTGGTCCACATGTTTTCAAGTTTCCTGTTACAATGCCAGCCCATTTTGAAAACAACAACAACACTTTGGTTTAAATATATCATGAACATTAAAATGCCACTACCCACTATCCATAGGATATTGTGGCACTATATTATCTAAATAATTTGTCATTTAGGAAACTGTTTTTATCTTCTACAATGAATAATAATAATAATTATTATTATTATTATTATTATAAAATAATAATAATTATAATAATAACAATAATAATAATAATAAATAAAACAAAACTAAAACTAAATAAAATATATATTATTATTATTATTATCATTATTATTATTATTAGTAGTAGTAGTAGTAGTTGTTGTTGTAGTAGTAGTAGTAGTAGTAGTAGTAGTAGAAGTAGTAGTAATAGTAGTAATCTTATTTACACACAAAATGACCACTCACTCTATCCTGTACCATTAATCACAAAATGCATTGATCCCTTACTCTCATTAGACTGGTATTAATTAGCACCTACAATCTTTATTTTTAGATCTTTACATACACGTCATTTCTTATAATCAAGCTGATAAGCATTTGTCTGAACTGTGAAGTTACCTAGGTGTGAAAGTAAGATTATGAACATGTTTTCCGGACAGTTACTAAATCTATGTTATTATTATAAAGTTAAACATGTGGTCAGAACTAACTAATCACTGCTATTCAGTAGTACAATAGCGCCGTTAAAACCTGATATGATAATTAAGCGTACCTGTTCCGAATGCTCTCCAGATGCTGGAGGTCGTTTAGCCATTAGATGAAATAATAATGTTAACAAAGAGTATCGTCACGTGACTGTTTGCATGTAAATTAAGCGCTGATTGGTTCCTACCATTCAACATATATATATATATATATATATATTCTGAAATACACCATTGTAAAACATGCACTGTTGTTTTTGTGTCTTTTTACTGAGAGCAAATAATAATGGAATTAACCAGAGGGAAAAAGGCGGTACGTATTTAACTTTTTTTATAATCTAAAATAACTTTTCACAGAAGTTTCATTAAATATAATGACGTTTTGCAGCGAAAATTCAATGCCAGTTGCTAGACTGTTGCATTTTGTTTTAATACGATGCTGCTCAAATAATATAGTTATTACTGTGTTCTTATTGACAACAATATGAAGGATTCATTTGCATCCGGAATTAACCAAATATGTGCTGTTGGTGTTTTGTTGTTGTTTTTGTTATTATGTTTTATGAATGCCAGAAAAATTTCCACTTCATCACCAATTAAATGCTAGTTTCCAAATATATCCCAGGAAATCGATAATAAGTTTCACTTAGTTTTAAACTGTTCATCACCCACCGACGCCATTTTTAATTCAACCTATTTATTATTTTGTAAATTTTATGGAAACATAGTAAAGTCGGAGATAGAGTAGACAATTAGCGAAGTACCGCGAATTTGCTTGTTATGTTTGACAACGTATAATTTTATTTTCGCAATGACCAAACGATGACCGGGTATAATTGTAATGGTATATTTTTTTGGATCTTTTTTGTGTATATTTATAAATTAATTCACATATCATTATGATGAGCAATTTTGCCTTTCCTTTTGCTTACTTGCTTATTTATTGCAGGTGAAAAAAAGTTTAGAGGTGCAATCTTTACATTTGGTATGTGAAATAGTTACATTCCGTTTTTTACTTGTACAGTTAGAGTCAATCCTGACATTTGCTTTCATTATATTAATTAATACACTTCTCTGTAAATGTTATTTTCCATTACATTTGAATTGTTTTATACTGCTATATAATGCTCGTGAATACGATTGCGTTTGAGGCATTGAATTATTAAAGTTGTTCCATATAATTATGTATGTATTAATATAGTTTACCAATAATTTAATACTGGAAAAGTAAAAACAAAACACAATTATTAAATAATTATATATGTTAATATTATATGTGTATTTATTTCTCTATTAAGTATATGCATTTGTGTGCTCAACTCAACTCAACTCGCGTTACATAGTATTCCATCGGTTGTACTGACATACTAATGAGGCCACACCAAATTGAATACTTGGTCATCGGATTTTTTTTAAATTTTGATCATTCTGGTGAAAGCGCATAATTTTCGCGAATTTATGGATATGAAAATAAGTATTTTTAAGTAATACATGTATAAAATACTAAACCATGAGATAAACAGACATAACATAAGACATCTTAATACCAAAATTGTTATTCAATATACAGATAAACCAAAAATAAAATGTTATTTAATTGTTGGAAATAGCGATATAATAGGATATAATAATAGTGAAATTTTGCGGCATATCCAGTTTTTGGTTATTAAAATGTGGAGAACGCGTTATTTTTAATGCAGATCATGACGAGAAAGAAAGTTCACATATTTGCCTTTATATCGAATACCCGTTTTTTGACATTTTAATTATTTAAACATAATGTATGTAATATGTTATATAACAATTACTCTTTGTATAAAAGGTCAAATTATAACAAAATAACTTTGAACTAATGACACCCCTACTTTTGCTATGTACTTGTATGTAACCGAAATATTCGCCTGAGTGTCCTGGAATAAGACCATCAAATTAATTCGCTACATCTGTTAGTTGTACTCGTTGCAGAAGTTTTTTATTGTTTCTAATTCTCATTTTGAAAAATTTGACAACAAATTACTGCATTTTATAAATTGTAAACAGTACTATGGAAAATCGAGAGCTTGCATTGGTTTTTTACTGTTTTTGACCATGTACGTCACGAACGAATATCTATAAATGAAAATGTTTTATTTGTAGGTTTTTGGCTAAGAAACACTAACAACCTAACATCAACGCAATCTCATTAAAATCAAATCTAACGTTCTAAGGATCTGAAGGCATCATATAACAGGTCACGTTAAAATGACCTTCCGATCATCACAAATCTCAGCCCTGCTGCGTCCAATGAAAATGCTTTTTGCACAGCAAAGTTTAACCACGTTTTTTTAAAAAATAATGCCTTTCGAGCTGATCCTCGGGAATAAATTGTTTACATTTAATTTTCGTATGGATAACCATATATATATTGTGGTATCTTAGGCGATTAGACAGACACCCGACGTTCACGTTAACTTCGTGCATATGTTCTTGTGTTGTATATATAAGTTATACCTTAACACTTTTAAGGCAACAATTTCATTCGCTCCTGTAAAGGTCATCTAAACGTGACCCCTAATGGGATGTCATCATATCCAGCCAGCGGATAGTAGCATTTGACTGGTGATGATTTTAATGAGACTTAACTCTTACGCTTCATCGGTTATTCTGGCTCGTTGCAGATTGACTTGTAAACTGTATATTATCCCGTTTGCATAATTAGCTCGAAAACATATTGTTTCGTTACTTACAAATTAGTTAGTTATTATGACGTCGTATACTATAAAATAAGGAGCCACATTATAAAGTTTAATGGTGGGGAATTGAACTTCATTCAAACAATGTTTCCTTTTTAGCAAAAATGCACTCATGATTCACATGCTTTTAATTTCATTTGTCGCCGACAGTCTTTCTACGCTATCAGCTTTTTGATTACTCAAATCATAGTACTTAGTACTAAGCATTAATGCACATCATTAATTACATATATTTTTTGATGATTTATATTCAAAAACAGATTAACGGCATGGATATTAAACACAAAATGTACACATTGAATTATCAGTGTTCAACATTTTCAAAAACAACATGTATTATGTAACTAACCAACATTTTTTTTAAAGTAGTATAACGATATCCCTTGCAATTTGACTAATACATTAATACGTATCATTTTATAGCATTTAATATAATTCAAATACGTTAATATGATTAAATCGATGTTATGTTTATATACATAAATTTAAATGTTTGCTTGGATTCTGTTCATGGTACAATTACACGCAGAGATTGGAGGATGCCACTTTTGATATACCCATGTGTAATGTACTTTAGGTCAACAATTAAACAAATATATCAAACAACGAACTCAAATATTTGCATTTATTATGTTGTTAAAATGACTCCCTCCACAAAAATATTTTACTTTTTTTCATGGAACGAGCGCAGAGCATTTTACAAATAATATGTTGTTGTTTTTTTAATCTGCAAAATTCGGCCCGGTAAGCCAAATTACCAAAACTTCTATTTGGTCTGGCGTTACAGAAATATATAAAGTGACAATAGTATGGAATGACAACGAGTGTCAGATCGTTTTTATCACATGCTTTTAAACTAAAAAATAAAATTAATGATTGCATACAAATGTTGATAAATCCTATTTGTTGTTAGCCGACGTGACGTCATATGACGCTGACGACGTCATTTCAGCAAAATAACGTTATGCAATTGGTCAGTTAAACAATATATAGCCAATCAAAACGCTCAAAATGCTATCTTACACATGTTAAAGATAAAACATATTCGTAATGGTTGTATTACACGGCAAACAAGGTATAGCATGGGACAAAATTTGTTTTGCATTTTTCTGCTTAGAAGAAGAGAACTACGCCTAGGGAAGATGCGCAATTTTGGTGCGAGGCGGGTCTGGACAAAGATGGGTTTAAGCGGAATTTCATTAATAATGAAATTGGTACGTATTATAGTTTGACACTTTTCAAAACATTTGTACGAGCTCAGTCATCATTAAAATAATATATTTGCAAGATAACCTACATTCTTCGGCAAGTTTTGTTTTCCTTTACAAACATTTTGATACTGTCATGTCTAATTTTCTCTATATATGATATATAAAGTATACGTCAAAGCATGCTATATAGTTAAGTTCATTGCGCACTAAACAACTATATTGTCTGTAACTGAAATATTAATGTCTGTTTTGGACTTTCAATCACAAACGTTTAATCATGGTTATGCAGCAGCCTCGTTTAACATTTATTTTGCAGCTCTTAACAAATTTACAAGCTGAAACATACTCTAAATCAATATCCATTGTAAATCGCTGGCCATTATCTGTGAGGTTTGCCCGGTTAATGTACATTTCTAGGATCAAATCACCATGAAATTGTAATGGCACACACAAGCCACATAGAACGGTCATTAATCTCTCACGTATTCAACTTCCTGTTCATCCACCACTTAGTTACGGATTAGAGAGGCAATACACTAATTCTTAATGATACGGAGGCAGAAATAAAAGTACCTGGTATTTTGTTCGATGTTCGGGATTTTTGTAATAGGGAATTGAAGTAAACAAACAAATATATGTACTACCTGTACTTTTTCTACTGAATACTACTGCTACTTTTACTTCTACTACTACTGCTACTACTACTACTACTACTGCCACTGCTACTGCTGCTGCTGCTGCTACTGCTACTGCTACTACTACTACTGCTACTACTACTACTACGACTACTTATAATAGTAATAATAATAATAATAATAATAAAAGAAATAATAATAAAAGAAAAAATAATATTAATAATAATAATAATTACTATTATTATTATTATTATTATATTTTTTTATAATAGTTCTCCCCTGCTGTCGCAGCTGGAGTTGCACTTTGTTTAAAATAATAATAATAATTATTATTATTATTATTAGTAGTAGTAGTAGTAGTAGTAGTAGTAGTAGTAGAAGTAGTAGTAACAGTAGCAGCAGCAGCAGCGGCAGAAGCAGTAGCAGTAGCTATAGCATTAGCAGTAGCAGTAGTAGTAGTAATTGTAGTAATAGTAGTAGTAGTAGTTGTTGTTGTAGTAGTTGTAGTAGTAGTAGTAGTAGTAGTAGTAGTACTAGTAGTAATGGTTGTTGTTGTTGTATTTGTGGTAGTAGTAGTAGTAGTAGTAGTAGTAGTAGTAGTAGTAGTAGTAGTAGCAGAAGTAGTAGCAGAAGTAGTAGTAGTATACAATTAATTTTCAAAAGAAAAGCAATATACGTAAGAAAGAAAAGTGTGTTTCAAGTATAATCAACGACAGATGTTTTCAGCATGATAACTGGATTCGAAGACAGAGTTTTAAATTGAAATTGTATGTGTTTATTTAACTTTAATTTCAGGTTTTGGGTTATTTGCTGAGCAGAGCTTTAGACAAGGCGATTTTCTTCTGGAAACGTAGGGACTTTGCTATCCAAGGAAGAAGCTGAAGAACGTAGCAAATACTATGCTCGTCAAAAGTCTGTGTCATTTCCCAGATGTTTCATGTACTATTTCCAATTGAAGGGTCAACGTTACTGGTATGCAATTTGTAAAAAATTAGAAAATGTAGTCAACACCTGAATTTCTTTTCGCGCCTTCTGTGTCTATGTGGAAGGAGAACTTTCATCTTAATTACACAATAGTTCGCACCACACACATTAAGTTCAACGTTATATGGGCTTATATATATTTTAATTAAGGAACAATTAAATAGAAATTAAAATGAAAGCCGTTTCGAATAAAATGGACGAGGGATAGAGCGTTCGACTTATAATTCGAAGATCGCTGGCTCAAGCCACACCAGGGCTGAAGGTATATCAACAGCTTTCCGGAATTCCCATTGGCGGCGCGAGTACTGGTTTCAACCCAGGAAGCAGCATCTAGATTAATACGCGTTCTGATAGCTTGTGTCAAAATCGATGTAAAGTATAATACAATGTACTTAAAACTTTTCATATTAAGCAGATGAGTGTAATTTATTTGTGTGGCACGAACTATATTATTATTAAATAAAAAACATTATTTGATCTCCTCACATAAAGATACATGTAAATATGTTTCTAGTGAACTAGTTTATGTTTAAGTATGTATTAATGGCGTCAAACCAGTTCGCAATTATGCTTGAAGGATTATAAATTTATAGTTGCTGGAATATATGGAATCTAAATTCGAACTTCTGAACATTTATCTGAATTGAATATTGTATATTAAATTATTCCGGCTACTATGTAAATCATATCAGATACCTCATTATACTACAATTATTTCGATTTCTGGTATGATTAACTGAGAAATTTCGAGAACTAGTAAAGTAGTACACTGAGACCTTATGCGACTGACAGCGTACGTTGATCGAGCTAGACTTACGAACAAAATACTTGCAAACATGCGGTTATCTACTTACAAATCAAATTTATTATCATCTCTAAGATAATAGTTACTATTTTCACAGACAGGATTTGGCAGCTTACATGCAAACAGGCCTTGTAGATAAGAACACTTATTTCATGTTCAATAATCATAAATCTTATAATATTAGCTGAGACTGACCATGGCATACAGGATGTGGTAACTTGCAAGTTTGTAAATCCGATTAATAGATAATTCTCATAAATGCATATATATTTAAAGTATTACATTTGAACTCACATTAAATGCAGTAAATTTCTGTCAGCAATAAAAAAAATGTTTCGTATACAAAGTTCGTGTCATGTACTCAGTCAAACAAAGAAAGCATAAAAACGTTGATTATTCCAACCAATAATCGCATTGACCCTCATTAAATTACGGTCTTTTCTATAAGTATGTATGAAAAACGGTCATGCCTCAGCCACGACAGTCATATCACTTCGCCAGCTTATTAGCATAAACTTACAAAAGGTTGTGCATGTATAATGAAAGAATGATATTAATGCGAAATACCATCACGTGGTCGCAGTGTGGACACAGTTTGATGACCCTTATCTCCAGGATCAATACAGTGTGACAATATTGAAAAACAAATTGTTTTGCTTATTTTTAAGTATCGACGCTACAAAAGAGGCGCGCGGTCTGGCGCGGTTTGCAAACGATGCTGCTGTTCGGGACCATCGTTGCAACGCTAAGATGAAACTAGAACATTTCGGGGGTAGTCCAAGGCTCTGTTTGTATGCAATAAAAGACATCTCTGCCGGGCAGGAAATTAGATACGACTATGGCGAAGACAAGAGGTCTCTCTACTGGAGGGAAAATGTATGTAAAGCATTAAAGTATACAAATCGTCGTTATACTATTTTTATGACCAGACTGCTAAGATACGTGTACGCTATAATATCATTATTTGACACAGTCTTGCCACCATGACCACAGCCAAAGTAACAGAAAAAATTATATCTTTCCCAACTTATAACCGAACCCGCCAGCTAATGTACTGTCCTTAGAAGTAAATGTATCTGGCTATCTCTAGTAATCGAGATGCTACAGATACGTTTTTGAAGCATTTTGAAAACAAAAATATAAAACATACACCATTATATTTTTAGGCCAACGCGCACCCCAAAGAATCCACCACAGAAGGTAATGTATTGAAAAACAATCAGTTTCATTTTTTAGTACAATCTTAATTGTGATTCTTAAATATGCTTGGAATTTGTTTGATCAACTGTTCTTTGCATAACCACAATTATTTTTGAAGATATTTGCCTTGATTACAATTTTGAATTGCAGATTCTGATGATGACCCTTTTGATGTTGAGCGTGATCGGGAAAATCAGACCTGTTTGAAGACTTCTAGTGAAAGCGGTATATGATTTGTTAAATGTGTAGAATTCTCTTGTGCAAAATAGTCACTTATAAGTTAATGCTATAAAATAATTCCTTAACCGTTAAGGTATGGTTAAAATTAATTATTTTTTATGACATGTTAAAACCTTGATAACGCGAGTATGCTAAACACAATAGGCTCATGGTTAGCTGTTTCGATCGTCTTTTGTCCGTCATCCGTCAAAATTTTTCCAAATGTTTATTGAAAAAACATCTGCTCCTAAACCGCTAGACAGATTTTCACCACACCTCACAAAAAATGACCCATTGGTGACCCTGTTGCAAAATTGTTTCAATTTTTGCCGGTCCGCTGTATATGTAGGTCATTAGAGCTTAAAATGGATTAAAAAAAATAAAAACAATTATAGTTCTATCTACAACCGCATGGGTGAGGGCTTTCATATTTAACATGTGACATCCTCTAGTGGTCCTCTACACAATTTGTTCAAATTATTCCCCAGGGATCAAAACTGGTCACGCCCCGCGGTATGATTTATATAGACTTAAACAGGCAAAATAACTTCTATTAAGCCGCAAGGCCCATAGGTTTGTATAGTGGTCCTCTACAAAGATTATTCAATTATGCCCGTGGGATAAAAACTGCTCACGTCGCAGACATCGCATGGCTTATATAGCAAAATCTCCTCTGAAACCATAAGGCCCAGATATTTCATATTTGGTATGTAATATCCTATAGTAGTCCTCTACAAAGAATGTTCAGATCATGCCACTAGACTTAAAAAATGGACTTAAAAAATCTTCAGATGAGCATTTTAGGGCCCTCTTGTAATGAAAATAGACATATTTATACAAGTACAAAGTATATACATTGTCTACTCTTTAAAGTATGTATTATTGTCTGAATAATAAATTGTCGTAAAGAGAAAAATGCTACTATCCACTTTCAGTGTTGGATATTGTATACATAGCATTGAATTTTATTATGTTCATGAATCGAGTTCAGTAAGCATCATACATTTTCCAACAAAAAATGTTAAGGTACTTTTCTATATATTTGTAGAAATTGAATTGTGTAACATGGTGGATGTTTCTGATATATATGACCCAGACAATGAAACAGAAGAAAGCAGCTCGTCGGAGAATGGTAACTGTAAAACACTTATACTAAGCTATGATAAACAATGCATAACTATGTTTCAATTCGTCAAGTGCTAGAATATCTTATCAGATAGGCCATTTTAATTAAGGTTCTTTAATATTTAAAGTTTGTGAATTAAGAAATTAAAATATGTTGCCTTCTTAAGTTTTACAAGATAATAATACTTTTTATGCCCCCGAAGGAGGGCATATTAAAATCGGACCGTCTATAATTGTCTTGTGTAATTTATAATACCCCGCCGCGAAGCGGGAGGGGGTTATAGGAATGTCCTTCGTCTGTCCGTCCGTCCGTAACATTTTTGTGTCCGCTCCATATCTCCTATACCCTTTGAAGGATTTTCATGGAACTTGGCTCAAATGTTTTGCTCATTGAGACCATGTGCAGAAGGCATAAGCCAGTCACGCCAACTCAAGGTCGAGGTCACACTTGAAGGTTGAATGTTTGAGCCTCTATTTTCATGTTCGTTCTATATCTCCTCTGCCCTTCAAAGGATTTTAATGAAACTTGCCTCAAATGTTTATCACATTCAGGCAATGTGCAGAAGGTATGAGGCAGTCAAGTCACCTTAAAGTCAACAGACAGACAGTACTTCTACAAGCATATGGGCCACAGCAAGGAGGTTAACTGGGGCACGTATCAGTACCCTCTGCCTGTCTTGGAAGTAACTAAAGTCGGAAAGCATCTGCAAGACATAGACCAAGGTAATTTATTTAAATCATCACTAATTTCCACAAAGAAAACATAATATTGCATTACGATCGGCCATCAGTTTGTCCAGTCCACCGATCGACCCCAAGTCAATCATGAAAAACCTACAACTAATATCTCGAAAAGCATATTAGTGTATGTATTTAGTTGTTGCATTCAACAAAACTTGTAACTTTTATTAAAAATCACTTTATTGGAATGCGATAAGTTCGCAAATTAAGACATTCTTGCATATAATTTATAGAATGCGTCAACATCGTAAAAGAGAAACGCACGAATACTTAAATGTGCGAATTACATTCGTAAGATAATAAACAACAATCCAACTATAATTGTAGGTACTGTGTCTCGTTTAACATCTACTTCACGTGAAGCTGACATAACTCAAGGCAAAGCGAAGCAGAATTCAGGTAAAAGGCCTAATATAACTTGGCACTGCGAGCAAACGGACGAACTCAGCAGCGACATATGCATTACAATTAATAAAAGATGTGATTTAAATCACTCTATGTAACTTTACATAAGTTAGGCATACCGCATCCACCTTACTAGTTGCACTAAGACTTGTTTGACAAGTGAAAGATAATGCGACATCATATTTTATTTACATATAAATTAACTACATTCAAGTCATCGATAAATTATACAAGTGATGGAGATCAAGCATCAATGAAAATCAAAAAAAGGTGAACTTGTTTTTTTTTTCTTCGAAATAACTATGAACATGACAGAAAATTTGATGTCAATAATGACATATATGGCCAATGCATGATTCCAGTGAACTTGTGCTTGGAAACAGGACCTGTGTACGGCCCCTAATGTACAAAGTTAAACAAATCCTAACTTGAGACGATCCATTAGTTTTGATCGATCTGAAGACCCAGGATCATGACTACAAATGTAGCAAATATTGACATATTTCAACTGAGTTCTGTAACTTTTACATTTTAGCGGGCGTCACGGTTCTTGTACGCAACACATGGCCTATCCATGGTGATCATGTGCGCCTAAATATTTCGAACTCTTGACAACGCATTTGAAACGTCACCATTGAAATTTAAACAATCTTTGTAGAAGACCACTACATAAGGTTATTATCAGTATGAAAATGCACTATCTGGATTATATTATAAATATATTCAGTATAATGCAGTATCCCTACTTGTTTTTTAATTGCGATTGTTCATTTAATAAAAAGCGGCTCAGAGTGCTATCTATGTTGCTGATATCATTGAATGTATTTTTCTAGTACACAATGTGATGTTTAATAGTAAATCATGTTTTTTTGAATGTGAGAATTACATTCGTAAGATTATAAAAAATATCTTTAAATAATTTTAGGTAACGTTTCTCGTCCACAAACTACTTCACATGAAGCCGAAATACTACAAGACGAAGTGGAGCTGAATTCAGGTAAATCAAAACAAAACTACTTCTTATTGAATATTAAAGGTCCTACTTGACATAATGTTTAATTTGGAAACAAAAACAATTGTAAAATAACTAGTTAATTGTAACGCATATATGAGCATTGAAAAAAAACATATTGATGCAATACTAGTACATTGCGTACACAATAATTGTCCTTGCGTACGTTTTGATTTCTGCACCCAGGAATTAATGGGAAGAGTAACCAATAAACACGCACTGTAATATATGCCGATTGTGTATGAATTATTGATTTTGTAACCCTTATCCAGCCTCCAATACATTTTACATACTTTAAACTTCCACATTCGTCTAATTTTACAAAATAGTCTAATGTTTGTGCGATTTACATTGGCAACATGAGATGTTTAAGAGACAGCACTAATATAAGTAATTGTTCTTTTCTGATTTTACTACATTGGTTATCTATTTTTATCTTGTAATCTTATCGTAAGCCATGAATATTTAGCTGATGAATAATGTTAAAATTAAGATATTAAATCATTCGCGAATACGGCCGATTGATATAGCTTTTTTGAATAAAAGTCAGAATGCTTGGACTATGATCGCAAAATAAAAATATACCAAACTCAGATATGACAACCTGGTGGTATTTACTTGTATAACTGAGAACCTAAATTACTCTTTCATTACAGTGATTACTTGTTCAGTCGTTTTCAATAATCACAGAGCAAACTATTTAGCATGACAGTCACATCAACATACAGCTTCACAATTTGTTTAAATGTGTATTTAGTTTGCATGATCATTTTATCATACGAATTTATGACAAAAGATATGCATGCTATTTCAGCTCTGTCAGAAATGTTTAATATTATTTCGCACTGCGAGCAAACGGACGAACTCAGCAGAGACATATGCCTTAGAATAAATGAAAAATGTGAATACACTTAACACACTTTCAGGCAATTTATTACGCATACCGCATCCACCTTAGTAGTTGCACAAAGAATTTTGTTACGAGGGAAAGATAATGCGACATTACGTTTTTATTTACAGATCATGTAACCACATTCAATTCATCTAGTGATGGAGATCCAGCATCAAAGAAAGCGAAAAGAGGTGATTTGTTCTGTTTTGTTTTTATAAAGATGATGTCTCAAAACATAGAGACGCAAACAATGATCATTTTTGCTGATTTTGAGGCTGGCTGAGAACAATAATGCATACGGTACATGCCATGTTGCTCGCCACTTCAATCGATTGTCGGAAAATGGATATGAAGATCACACATACGCGCGCACGTATACACACACTTTCACAAGAGGTCACTTGCGGATTTGATCCGTCATTAAATGTGTTTATAATAAGTCGTGCATAGTATAGCTCGTTCAGATTGACCTGCACGTTGTTGCTCTTTCAGTTATTGAGAAGCATGGGACCCTTAGTTGCTGCCAGAATATGATTTTATCGACAAAACCATGAACATGAAAGAACGACATTTGGGGAGAACGTTTGGGGATGGGGATCATAATATACAAAGTTAAAAACTCCTGACCTGAGATGATTTATACCATTGTATCATGATTTGCATTCATTTTTCCTTTGCCTCAATGAAGGGTGTTACGTATAAACTTGTCTCAGGTCACTCTGAACGAGCTATAAAATGGATCAAAATCGATTTATTTCTGTATCAGTAATGGTATTGTTCTTCTGGAGCTAACGACTTTCAACAAAGACGAGTAAGGTAAACCCAAGCTTTACCTAACATACATGTAGTTTATGCCAATACTTTTGGAGTTGGTGTGCGTCGCATTAACATTCCAGGGTCTTATTGTCTATAATAAGATGATAACATATAACACAACATAGCTATGATTGCGAGAAGAGACGCGCCGTAAACCCTGATAATAGCCCTGTTTTATCGTTGAATAATTGAATTAAGTAATTGTAATAGCTTGTAATGTATTAATCCAATGCATCTATCCTAATGTATTGGGCAGTTGGATTACTGATGTGAATATGATAATATACAATGCAATATTAAAGATCAAAGTGCGTCTGTAATCGTGAATACTTTTGATTACTGTATAACTTGAGCAACGCGGTGACACATCAGGTTATGTCATTTTGACTGTATATCATACAACAAAATAGTATACGTTTTTATGTATATTTTTTCGTTACGTGAATTTTCAACTCAACTCAACTCACTTTATTAAGTAAATAAAGGCCACTGGCCCATAATACACAATATAGTACACAAATCATAATAGATAAATGTAGTTGCATTCCAACATCCAACACTAATAGTAATACATGTTTAAGTATTAATAGTATTCATAAGATGATATAAAAATATGCATAATTTATGTATCGTTTCATTGTTATTTGTACTCATCATAGTATAAAAATCATTGACAGTATTTCCTCCAAAATACCAGTTGTAAAGAAATTCTCGACGGATAACATCATATTTAGGACAATGAAAAAAAGCGTGAAATTCACAATCAATAACTGATATGTTATTTTCATTGAAACAAAAGGTACATATTCTCAAATCTTGAGCAATATTTAACTGCCTTCCAAGTTCACTGTTTCATTTGTGGTTCGCACATCTAAATCTAGCAAAAGCAATTTTATATTTGAAAGGGATTTCTAAGTCTAAATATCGCTCAGTATTAAGCAAAGTCTTATAATATTTATAATGATTACATCTAGATGAATTATTTATATCATTATACCAATTTTGGGTAAAGCAATCAGTTATGCGTTGGCGAAAACTATAAATAAATAAATCAATGTTACCAACATCTTGTGAGATCCATATGTATCCGTAGCCATACGTAAACAATAAAGATTTTACTTGTGTGGCCCAGCAAATACGCCCAGCGTCATCTATCGTCTTTAACATGTTATAACATTGTTTAGGATATCTATTGTTAGGCATTGTCACAAGCTTACACCAATACTTAATACAGTTAACAAAATATGTGACACATAAAGGAAGCCGCCCACATTCGCCAAGGATGATACATGTATTAGTATTTTTTTTAACATATAAATTTCGTTTGCAGAATTTGTTTTGGACTGATTCAATAATGTTTATATATTCATAACCCCAAATCTGTGATCCATAGCACAATATAGGTTTTACCATACTGTCAAATAGTACAAATAGTTCTTTAGTAGGGAAATTTCCAAAAGTCTTTTTGTAACTGTAAATTGAAAATATTGCTTTTTGTGCTTGCGCACTTAATTTATCATGTGCTGCATTCCACGATAATTTAGGCGTAAAAAGCAATCCCAGATATTTATAAACAGATGTTATATTTATTTTTATCCCACGAAAAGTCCAAGTTTCATAGTTTCTCAAAGGTCCGCCATTTCTAAAAACAATAATTTCAGTTTTTTCTAGATTAATCTCCATTCCTGTATTAATACAAAATTGATCTACGACATTTAAATGTTGTTGTAGTTTAATACCTGTTTCCGCACAACTAGCGATATCATCAGCAAACATAAGACATATAATGTCATTAATTTCATTGGAAATAAATATCCCAGATCCACAACTTTCACGCAGCATCACTGATAGTTCATCAATAAATAATGCAAAAATAGTCGAACTTGACTTGTCCCCCTGTCGGGTGCCAACGTTACATTTAAAAAACTCAGTTATTGTTATTGGGCATGAGTATTTATATTTCGCAGCAGACATGTCATTGCCTGTATTTTGAACTTTAACGCAGGAGTAAAGTGAACTATACATTTGTTTTAAAATGCGGAGAATTTTACCGTCAATTCCTTTTCTCTTCAAAGCATAAAATAATACACTATGATTTATTTTATCAACGGCCTTCTTAAAATCAATATATAAACAATAGAATCTACCCCCCTTTTTTGAGATATATTTCTGGACCATAGCTTGAAGACAAAATACATTATCTATCGCCGAATAGCCGGCGCGGAAACCAGCTTGAGATTCGTCAAATTTATTATTATCTGCCGCCCATTCATATAGACGTTTATTTATGATACCAGAAAATATCTTATACATCGTGTTTGTTAACGATATTCCACGGTAATTTGCTGGCGTATATGTAGGTCCAGATTTATGTATAGGACTTATAATACTCTGGCCCCAGGACTTCGGAAAGTCACCCATATCAAAGATTCTATTAAAAAGGGAAAGTAAGTACGATGCGATATTGTCTATTGAATATTTATAGAATTCAGATGGTATTCCATCTATACCGCTACTTTTACCACACATTAATTTATGGATTTGAAATTTGACTTCGTTGAGTGAAATTGGCTCATTTAGAGGAATCATAGTGTCATTCACGATATCTGTATTAATGTTAATATTTATGTCAATACGTGGTGCTTGTGCATCATATAACAAACAAGTATATGTAATTATATTAGTTCATATGGAATTAATAATGTGTAAAATGTTGTTCAATGAAGTCATTTTCTTTGTACATCAAAAACGAACATCGTCAAGAGTGCATGGGGTATCAACTAGTCAATTGCCTTTGTATCAGCAATATTTATTAACATCAATTATATATTGTGTCACTTTTCTACCTGAGATGCATTTACTGTGCTGCAGGTGTCAATGCAATAATTACACAAATGATTATAACATGTCGCGTGACTATGAAAACAGTCATTAATACAGTGATTGTGCTTTAATTGCTTTAAACAACAAACTCTCTGACAATGTTGTTGTTCTAGTTACATTTATGTTGTTTTACTAGCCGTATTTTATGTTGCGCACATAAAAATGTTCCATTATTAAATGCATTATCAAACTTTGTATATCAGCCATACATGAAGATATATGCCTAAATTTCTGCCCGGTTTGTATTAAGATAAATCAAATATATTCATGATAACTGATAACATGTCTTATCAATATTATCAATCCTTTATGCAACTTAAGAGTAATCTAAAGATACTGTTAGCAAAAAATATCAAAGTTATCAGTTACAGAACCAAGTTATCAATCAAGCCTAATGATGTTTAATAGTTTTGTTGCTGGTGGTAATTATATAGTTTGTATTACAGGCAAATCGCAGTTGAAAACCTACACTCGGGACAACAGATGCAGGTTTACAGCCATTAAACTAAGAACGAAAATCATGAACGAACAAAATAAAAGAAAGGCATTATCTAAAAAGAGGATGTTGCAGATGACGGAATAAAATACCTCCAGTGAGAATGATGCGCTCCTTAAAAAGAAACTACCCAAAAAAACTGATTTCAAGTTATAAGTTAATTTATTGTGATCATGTTGCCTTCACTTTCAAAATATTTAGACAAATATAAACAAAGCGAAACTCCAACAGGAGTGAACTCTTATTAGCAGCCCGAGGTTTTGTATTTGTGGCATATGACAAACATAAGTAATACAAGTATTTACTGGACACCTCTGTTAACACATTAAGCGCTGTGTACAAGAGGATTGTGAAGATGTTTTTATTTTCATTTGGAATTGAAAGGGCTCCTAGGATTTTGCCTCCGTAGTCAGAACGTTAATTGCATGCACTCTGTGTATATACTAAATGTAACTTCTATGTGTACGTTAACGTTAATTATGGTTGGAGAGTTGTGGCATAATGAAACGTGTACCCAGGCATGCAATGTTTTGAGGTTAAGCTACAGCATTGTATTTCGTTCGGAGTTTGTACCATAGTATTCGTATGAAATGCTGATACAATAACTTTTTTATTATTCTAAAAATGATCTGTTCTGCAACAACTGGTCACATTTTTGTGAATTAGACATGAAACAGAGGAATTCAAGGACTTGCAAGTTAGAATCACTCGGGATCATTATTTATCACTTTTTAAATCGATCCTTAATCATAATGATGTTTTCATTCTGTTTATACGATGTGCGAATTATGTGTGTCTTTAGATCTTTATGAAAATGAATAACTAATAACTTTTATCGTCGCGTTGTCGTCTGCGTCAGCGTTTGTTTTTTTCCTGGTAAAGTTTTTGTTTTAGTTTTTAGTCTATTTCTCAAAAACAATGAAAGGTATCTATTTGAAACATTCAATACGTGTTTATATCTAAAGGTTAATAAATTTCAGGTAGTGTGATTGAATTTCCAGATTTATCTACCCTTTGTTTTTATAAAAAACTTACATTTTTGATAAATATATAATTTCTCAAAAACTATCAAATAACTATTGAAATGTAAGATACTTCAAGATACTTGTTTATGGTGCCTACCCCATTCTGCAGACATAACGAAGTAACTCTTTCAAGGCATTTGTTGGAGCTATTACCCTTTAAGCCCACCACCTTAGCACATCGCTATTGGTAAATGGGGATTGTCCTGCGTCGCTCGGCATCCTGTGTCCGTAATGCATCAACCCTTGGGCTCTATACTGACTTCACTTCTCATTCAATGTTTACCAAAATTGCACAGTTTGTCTATGACCTCAAATAATGGTGATAATTGGCCACATAAGGCCAGGAGAACCAGAGTTATCGCCCCATTTTTATGGAACAAAACTGCAAAATGGACTTTCTGCAACAAACTATTTCATTTTTCATCAGATATTGGCCAAACTTGCACAGCGTGTGTAGGACCATAAGATATAAAAACAATCTCAAAAAGGTCTAGATTGGAGAACAGACATTAAGTTATTGTTCCTTGTTTGTCAAAAAACATGCAAAAATGAACACCGTTTAGGATACAGAATCCACGTTTTTGTCTCATTTTGACCAAACTTACACTAATGTATTGTTGTCACTGTTTTAATTATTGTTTGGTGAAAAAGAACATATCACCGAATATGGAATTAAGCTGGATGTTAGAACCTAGGATTCCAGATATAGGGTAAATCTCTGTGTAATGTAACTATGATTGAGCTTGGTAAACATTTCAGAGATTTATTGTGGTTTACCTTGGTCCCAAAAGTTTCGACCATGAATGTCTTTGTACAGTATTGCAAATGCAAATTGCAAGGTAAATAGTATATGTACACCTAGGCCGGACATGCATCTGTATTGCACCTGTCGATTGCCAGATTAACTTGGTCACCGCTTTGGGCCATCATGGCCATTTTGTTCAACTAATAATTTTCGCTTTAGGTCCAATTTGACCATACATATATGACGTTTGGTCTTAAAACTCATTGTACTTGATCACAGTGATAGATTTCAGTTGACAAGAGACCGTTAGGATTTTGTTAGAGTAATTGTCCGTTTTTATCAACTATTCCACTTTAGGTCAAATTTAACAGTATCTATAAGAGATATTGTCTTGAAATTCAATACACGTCATCATAGTGATGAACCCATTCTATAAACAAAAGACCAGAGTACAGTAAAATGTGTGAAAGTCAAGCGTCCAGAACCCGAACGCGATGTTCTTGGTTATTCTAATATTGCTTTAGCTAAGTTTTATGTTATTTTATGCGGATGTTTATGTAGGGAAAGATCACAAAAGGTACAGTGTGCTGCTAAAACAAAGAGTATGTTGACATTTTCTAACAATTTGCTAAATCCAGGGTGGTTAGTTGTCTAATGCTTATAATTACAGTTGTTAAGCATGGGCTATTAAATTCTCGTTTAATATTTAAAAACATCATATTAAATAAAGACATTTTACCGTTCTGTGTTGACCAGCCCAAATGGTAAGCAGGGAGGAAACACAAAAAATACCAGAGTGTACCAGCCTGTTTGTTTTTTTATTAATTAAGTAGATCAACAAATCGATCACATTATAAAGCAAAATTTCTTATTTGAATTTTCGTTTCGTTCAATTTCGACCTGATGATGATGTTATATCGCTTTTTATGTTATACAGTTTTCTGAGCATAATTGTTAGCTGATGTTTATAAGGATGGGTGTCTATTTGTATTGACTCTTATGTCCTTATTTCGGTAAGTTTAGAGTTTAGTACCTTTCCGTAAGTTATGCAGATAACCTTATCAACTTGCGGCAATTTTAATCAGGCTTGAAATTTCGTTTTGTTGAAGGTCAACTTGATAATGGCAATTTATTATTTCATCATAATTAAAACGAATATATCATAGCATATTGCAATTGTTTCATTGTCATTATATGAAGGATTTCTTTGAAGAATCATTGAATTATTTACTTGTTTTAATTGACATTACATGAAGTATTTCTTTCTGTTCAGTGATTGTTTTAATTGTTTAAATTGTGTTGTTGTTTGTATTATTGTATAATTGTTGTTATTTTAAAATGATATGCTCTTAAGCAATGGGAAAGTAAATAAATGGTAAGACACTAACGAATTTATATTTATACATGTATTATAAACTCGGACCGTTATAATGCGATTAATAATGATATAGGGTGCGATAGCCTTTCCTTTCACATAAGCAGTTTTACTTTGCGCGCAATCATGTTTTTTTCAATATGGTTGTTACAGATCACAGCAAACCTTTTTTATTAAAGTTAAAACGTTAAAAGGGCCTGTTCACACGTTGACGAATTGACAATTTTCTATTTGACAATTTGTCTCTTATTCCAAACATAAATATAATACTGTATGTAAAGGAGCGAAATGATACACATGCTGTAAATACCAGTTTGTTAATGAATAATCATTAATTGTAATGCTCAACGCCAGATTAATGTGGAATGTTTCTGTTTTCGTTAAAATTGTTGTCATCACCTATATCAATGATATAATGTTATACAAAAACGATTAAACCGTAATGGCCGAGTCGTTAAGGTATTAGCATTTTGATGCGGGGTTCTGAGGCTCGTACCCCGGTGGGAGCAACTTTTTTCTATTTGTGATCTATTGCAGTTACGATGCGCCGTTTTGTAGGGTATACTTCAAAAATACAAATATCATAATGCGAATAATTCCCACCACCTTCAAACCAACAAATTTTAATTATTAGTTTTTAAAGATGTCTGATCGAATTCAGTTTGATTAAAGCAATGCACATTTATTAATATTTAAGTTGAACATTACATACATTTTGGTTATTTAAGAATTGAAAGTCATGATCTGCGCTTCAGCGATGTTTGAGGTTTGTTTTGGCCTGTATGAATAAATTAGGTTCCAAAAACTGACCTTCATATATTGACGAAGCGCAGACAATATACATTCAATTCCTATAATTACAATTCGATGCTGAATTGTTTTTTTCTTCACTTAAAAGGACAAAAATGACCAGATAAACATACTTAATCTTGCGTACATGCGTTCAAATACATTGGATTTCTACGTTTTTACATTTTAGTCCCGCCTTCGTTTGCTTGTGAAAAAAGATGCTTCTACAAATGTCAATTATATTCAAATCAATCTGCAATATTATCCAATCATACAACTTGGATATTTTACACAAAAGACCACGTACGATATTCACGTAGTATGTATTGTAATTTTAAAATTCGATTAATGAATATTATCCTTTAACAAAACCCGGATCAGTGTATGGTTTACTGGCCTAATTGATCTTTGTCGTCTGGTGGCATAGAACTGCCAAATGACAACCACTTTAGGTTCGTGAACACATTCGTGTTACCACTTTAGGTTCTTGTTATAAATCTTATACTTTTTTACGTAAGATATTGTTCTGCTTAATAAAAAAAATGCAAGAAAGTGCCAAAAGTTATTTGCATTCAATGGTATTTAGTAAACGACACACGACAAAGTCAGTGCGCAACGTATCTTAAAGTACGCCTGTCTTAAATATATGTTACAAAAAAGCGGATATTCCAAATATTTAAAATGATGCCACAATTTTAACTCATATCTTAATTGTCATTATTTATAGAATAGACAATGTATTTTGTATTATTCCATATTACGAACATATTACAACTTATTTTATATTATTTTTTACACAAGCAAAAACCAAATACAGGTATATGGTCATGCATAGTATATAGCTTAAAAAGCGAAATATCAAACATGTGTTTATTTGAATTACATGCATTATTGACAAAAATGTGATAAAGAACAATGTTATGTGTATGTAATGAATATATACTTTTATTTAATTCTAATTCAATTTAAACATCAATATCGGTATTGCTGGTGCGAACCATCGGTTCGATAAAAAAAAGTTTATTTTATAATACTTAATTTAGAGCGGATCTATAAATAATAAGATGTAAGCATAAAGCATGCTACCAAAATTTAAAAGTAAACACTTTAGTAAATCAGTTGTCAGTTATAGGTTTGAATAGTCTTAACATTTCACATTTTAATGTCCGATGATTTAGAACGCACTTCAGTGAGAGAAAAAAGAATAAAACAACAACGCTAACATAAGCTTTTATAAGCAATCTTATTTAGGAGTTTGTGCCTATTTAAAAAGTAAATTTGATTCGTTTTCTTTCAAGGAAAGCGGCTGCATTACTGTAAGGGCAAAACAAAAGCCTCCAATCCTTATACCTTAATGAAAGGGGTATCACAATTTAACAAAATGCCAGGTAATGCACCGGTGTCTCCTAAAGGTTGTCCATTTATGTATCCTAAATGTTGTAAATTGATGTCTCCTAAAGGCTGATTCGGTGCCACCTAAAGGCTGCATCGGTTTCATCTCAATGGTTCCTTACTATTTTCCTGTAACATTAAATATCGCTCACAGGATAAAATCAAGAGTCGGCCACCGCGAAATGACTTCGATAATGCTTTATGTCACTTTTTAAAATTAAAAGTTATGCGAAAAAAAAGACATACTACAAACGATAGTGCACATCTAAACGGGAAGCAGTATTGACTTAGAATATAAGTTGCAAAAAAACTGTTGTTCGAATCATCTTAAAGTATACCACACCTTTAAGTCATATTAAGGGCGTTGTTATATTTAGATTGTATAATATATAATTTATCCCTTTATATTATGAAGATATTACATGAGTAAAAACATTAACATCAAGCAATATATGTACATGTTTAAGCGTAATAATGAGATTAAACATCGAGATCTCAGAAATATAAACATTATTATTATATGCATTAATTTACAAAATGTGATTTAGTACTATGAAGTGTACATGCATGCCATTTTATCAACTAGAAAGCCCCCATTCATGTCTCCTAAAGGTTGCATCGGTGTCATCCAAAGGCTGCATCAATTGATTTGCGTGTTTTACTTTTTTTTTTTTTAGCACTTAAGGTGTCCGTTGAATTCAAAAGTCGGACACCCTGAATCGTCTAATAGTTATGTTTTATTTAACACATGTTTCAGTGGGATACCAATTGGGACAGAGTAACAGATCAGCAGTCAATGTTCAGCGTTGTAGAAGACATATAAAAAAGATATTAAGCTAGTTAACGGAAAGTACATGTAGCTAACAAAAAGCATGTTCGAATCGTTTTAAATCACAATAATAATTTGTGAATTGGACGTAAATTGTTTGATTTATGCGGAAAATAATTGATTTAAAAGTTTTATCAATAGTGTCGAAAATATCAGTTTCAGAACTTATTGATAGAAAATGTTTATTCGTCAGTATTCGCCGAGGTATTCAAATTTGGATCCATGGTTACAATTACACAGTCAACCGGTTTCATGAAAATGTTTTGTAAATGAATTAAGATTTTGTTCAGTACATCAAAATGTGATTAATGACCTCATTGCTGTTTGGTAAGAGCCAATAGAGTTCCATGTAAAATGGCAAAACATAAATATTTTAAACTCGTCCCTCGTCAAGTCTTATTGGTGTTTGTTTTTAACTTATTGGATAAAAATTATCCCAGAAATATTCGGATCTCGCCAAAGTCGTAAATTTGATCTACATATGGTGATACATGAGATCTATAGTCAGTACGATGACGAACGCACGAACGTGTACCGCATTAACGTATTTTCGCGTTTTCGTTATCAAACAAACGCGTGCTCTCACATTATCAACATATAGCAATCGCATTATCTTCATCGTACTTTCGCGACGTCATCATCGTAATGTCCCGCTATCGTCATCGTACTGTCACGTTATCGTCATCGTACTTTCGCGATATCATCATCGTACTTTACTTTATTGCATCGTACTGTCACGTTATGGTCGTCGTACTTTCACGTTATCGTCATCGTTCTGTCACGTTATCGCCATTGCACTTAAACATTATCGTCATCGAAAAGACGCGTTATAATCATCGTTCAGTTGCGTTATAATCATCGTACTGTTGCGTTATCATCATTATAGAGTCGCGTTATCTTCATCGTAGTAGTTTGTGAGGGATTCATCCTACCGATGAACAAAATATTATATATTGCATTTTGCACTTTTCTTTGTTATATTTCATGCACATAATTTAACAAGAGGGCCACGATGGCTATAGGTCGCTAACCTGAGCTTAAGGCATTATAACAACAGGGCCAAATGGCACAAAACCACTAACCTGAGTATAAAGATCTGGGTCTTGCAGTTTCAGAAAAAGATTTTTATTGTCTATATAAAGCATGTGACCCACAGTGGCTACTTTCTACTCCAGGCGCATCATTGGAACAATCTTTGTAGAGGACCATTATACAATATTAGATACCAAATATAAAACCGCTGGGCTTAACTGTTTCAATGGACACGATTTTTAAAGTCATTTTGCTATTTAAGTCTATATAAACAATGTGAACCCCCGGGGGGTGGCTAGTTTTGGCCCCATCATTTGAACAATCTTTGTAGAGGACCGCATACCAAATATGAGACCAATGGGTATCACAGGAAAAGATTTTTGAAGTAATTTTGCTGTTGAAGTCTATACAAACAATGTGACCCCCGGGGTGTAGCCAGTTTTGACCTCAGGGACATTTCAAGTCATTTTGCTATGTAAGTCTAGATTAGAAATGTGACTACCCCCCCCCCCCGAACGTGGGAAGTTTTGACCCAAGGGGCATCATTTGATCAATCTTTGTAAAGTACCACTAGAGGATGCCAAATACCAAATATAAAACCATTGGGCCATTATAGATTTTTGAAGTTATTTTGCTATTTTAGTCTATGTAAACAATTTAAAAAGATTTTTCATTGGGACAATCTGTGTAGAGGACTATTGTGCGATTTTACATACCTTATATGAAACCTCTGAGCCTTGCGGTTTAAGATGAGAAGATTTTAAAAGTCAATTTGCAGTATACGTCTATATAAAAAATGCGACCCCCGGGGCGTAGCCATTTTTGACCCCAGGGGCAGCATTTGAACAATATTTGTAGAGGACCACTAGAAGATGCGACATACCAAATATGAAAGCTCTCAGCCATGCTGTTTCAGGGAAGAAGATTTTTTAAAGTTTTCACTTTTTTTAAAAATCTATTTTAGCTCTGGTGACCTACGACGCACGACAGACAAAGGGTGATCACAAAAGCAAGCTTAACATTGTCTTTTCATTTTTGACAACACAAAGATAACCTTATTACAAAACCTGCGTTAAAATCCAAATCATCTCTAGGGTAAGTCGCTCTGCTTTTCTTTTTATTTACGGATCATGTAACCACATTCAATTCATCTAGTGATGGAGATGCAGCATTAAAGAAAGCGAAAAGAGGTGATTTTTTTCTGTTTTGTGTTTATAAAGATGATTTAAAGCTGTGTATTTACCATTTAAAACAAGAACATGTGTTAAAATAAAGAACAATCATTATATAAGTTGCATGCAACATTACTTAATGCATTGCCAGAAAAATAGAAGCAAAATTAGTTTACATAACTGAAAATTCTATGTTATCGGACATTTTAAAATTATTGTTTCAGAGTCCGAATACTTAGAGTATGTTTGAAACCATATCTACAGTATTATCACAAAAACCGCAAAGACTAGACATGCTCGTTAGTATTGTTATCTTCAGCGACGGTTCCCTTTCTTGTCGGCAGAGTTAATTTATTGCTCGCTACTGTATATTGGTAATTATACTACTTGTTAATTGGCATGCATGGTACGTTGCGAGATCAAATTGATAAACAATAGGACCCATGAAACGTTTACCGGTACAGATATTTGCTGTTACAATAATTTCATATTAGTATCTGAGAGATAACATAGATTACTAAGTATCTGAGAGTGTCTCACATCATAGAGACGCAAACAATGATCATTTTTGCTGATTTTGAGGCTGGCTGAGAACAATAATGCATACGGTACATGCCATGTTGCTCGCCACTTCAATCGATTGTCGGAAAATGGATATGAAGATCACACATACGCGCGCACGTATACACACACTTTCACAAGAGGTCACTTGCGGATTTGATCCGTCATTAAATGTGTTTATAATAAGTCGTGCATAGTATAGCTCGTTCATATTGACCTGCACGTTGTTGCTCTTTCAGTTATTGAGAAGCATGGGACCCTTAGTTGCTGCCAGAATATGATTTTATCGACAAAACCATGAACATGAAAGAACGACATTTGGGGAGAACGTTTGGGGATGGGGATCATAATATACAAAGTTAAAAACTCCTGACCTGAGATGATTTATACCATTGTATCATGATTTGCATTCATTTTTCCTTTGCCTCAATGAAGGGTGTTACGTATAAACTTGTCTCAGGTCACTCTGAACGAGCTATAAAATGGATCAAAATCGATTTATTTCTGTATCAGTAATGGTATTGTTCTTCTGGAGCTAACGACTTTCAACAAAGACGAGTAAGGTAAACCCAAGCTTTACCTAACATACATGTAGTTTATGCCAATACTTTTGGAGTTGGTGTGCGTCGCATTAACATTCCAGGGTCTTATTGTCTATAATAAGATGATAACATATAACACAACATAGCTATGATTGCGAGAAGAGACGCGCCGTAAACCCTGATAATAGCCCTGTTTTATCGTTGAATAATTGAATTAAGTAATTGTAATAGCTTGTAATGTATTAATCCAATGCATCTATCCTAATGTATTGGGCAGTTGGATTACTGATGTGAATATGATAATATACAATGCAATATTAAAGATCAAAGTGCGTCTGTAATCGTGAATACTTTTGATTACTGTATAACTTGAGCAACGCGGTGACACATCAGGTTATGTCATTTTGACTGTATATCATACAACAAAATAGTATACGTTTTTATGTATATTTTTTCGTTACGTGAATTTTCAACTCAACTCAACTCACTTTATTAAGTAAATAAAGGCCACTGGCCCATAATACACAATATAGTATACAAATCATAATAGATAAATGTAGTTGCATTCCAACATCCAACACTAATAGTAATACATGTTTAAGTATTAATAGTATTCATAAGATGATATAAAAATATGCATAATTTATGTATCGTTTCATTGTTATTTGTACTCATCATAGTATAAAAATCATTGACAGTATTTCCTCCAAAATACCAGTTGTAAAGAAATTCTCGACGGATAACATCATATTTAGGACAATGAAAAAAAGCGTGAAATTCACAATCAATAACTGATATGTTATTTTCATTGAAACAAAAGGTACATATTCTCAAATCTTGAGCAATATTTAACTGCCTTCCAAGTTCACTGTTTCATTTGTGGTTCGCACATCTAAATCTAGCAAAAGCAATTTTATATTTGAAAGGGATTTCTAAGTCTAAATATCGCTCAGTATTAAGCAAAGTCTTATAATATTTATAATGATTACATCTAGATGAATTATTTATATCATTATACCAATTTTGGGTAAAGCAATCAGTTATGCGTTGGCGAAAACTATAAATAAATAAATCAATGTTACCAACATCTTGTGAGATCCATATGTATCCGTAGCCATACGTAAACAATAAAGATTTTACTTGTGTGGCCCAGCAAATACGCCCAGCGTCATCTATCGTCTTTAACATGTTATAACATTGTTTAGGATATCTATTGTTAGGCATTGTCACAAGCTTACACCAATACTTAATACAGTTAACAAAATATGTGACACATAAAGGAAGCCGCCCACATTCGCCAAGGATGATACATGTATTAGTATTTTTTTTAACATATAAATTTCGTTTGCAGAATTTGTTTTGGACTGATTCAATAATGTTTATATATTCATAACCCCAAATCTGTGATCCATAGCACAATATAGGTTTTACCATACTGTCAAATAGTACAAATAGTTCTTTAGTAGGGAAATTTCCAAAAGTCTTTTTGTAACTGTAAATTGAAAATATTGCTTTTTGTGCTTGCGCACTTAATTTATCATGTGCTGCATTCCACGATAATTTAGGCGTAAAAAGCAATCCCAGATATTTATAAACAGATGTTATATTTATTTTTATCCCACGAAAAGTCCAAGTTTCATAGTTTCTCAAAGGTCCGCCATTTCTAAAAACAATAATTTCAGTTTTTTCTAGATTAATCTCCATTCCTGTATTAATACAAAATTGATCTACGACATTTAAATGTTGTTGTAGTTTAATACCTGTTTCCGCACAACTAGCGATATCATCAGCAAACATAAGACATATAATGTCATTAATTTCATTGGAAATAAATATCCCAGATCCACAACTTTCACGCAGCATCACTGATAGTTCATCAATAAATAATGCAAAACTAGTCGAACTTGACTTGTCCCCCTGTCGGGTGCCAACGTTACATTTAAAAAACTCAGTTATTGTTATTGGGCATGAGTATTTATATTTCGCAGCAGACATGTCATTGCCTGTATTTTGAACTTTAACGCAGGAGTAAAGTGAACTATACATTTGTTTTAAAATGCGGAGAATTTTACCGTCAATTCCTTTTCTCTTCAAAGCATAAAATAATACACTATGATTTATTTTATCAACGGCCTTCTTAAAATCAATATATAAACAATAGAATCTACCCCCCTTTTTTGAGATATATTTCTGGACCATAGCTTGAAGACAAAATACATTATCTATCGCCGAATAGCCGGCGCGGAAACCAGCTTGAGATTCGTCAAATTTATTATTATCTGCCGCCCATTCATATAGACGTTTATTTATGATACCAGAAAATATCTTATACATCGTGTTTGTTAACGATATTCCACGGTAATTTGCTGGCGTATATGTAGGTCCAGATTTATGTATAGGACTTATAATACTCTGGCCCCAGGACTTCGGAAAGTCACCCATATCAAAGATTCTATTAAAAAGGGAAAGTAAGTACGATGCGATATTGTCTATTGAATATTTATAGAATTCAGATGGTATTCCATCTATACCGCTACTTTTACCACACATTAATTTATGGATTTGAAATTTGACTTCGTTGAGTGAAATTGGCTCATTTAGAGGAATCATAGTGTCATTCACGATATCTGTATTAATGTTAATATTTATGTCAATACGTGGTGCTTGTGCATCATATAACAAACAAGTATATGTAATTATATTAGTTCATATGGAATTAATAATGTGTAAAATGTTGTTCAATGAAGTCATTTTCTTTGTACATCAAAAACGAACATCGTCAAGAGTGCATGGGGTATCAACTAGTCAATTGCCTTTGTATCAGCAATATTTATTAACATCAATTATATATTGTGTCACTTTTCTACCTGAGATGCATTTACTGTGCTGCAGGTGTCAATGCAATAATTACACAAATGATTATAACATGTCGCGTGACTATGAAAACAGTCATTAATACAGTGATTGTGCTTTAATTGCTTTAAACAACAAACTCTCTGACAATGTTGTTGTTCTAGTTACATTTATGTTGTTTTACTAGCCGTATTTTATGTTGCGCACATAAAAATGTTCCATTATTAAATGCATTATCAAACTTTGTATATCAGCCATACATGAAGATATATGCCTAAATTTCTGCCCGGTTTGTATTAAGATAAATCAAATATATTCATGATAACTGATAACATGTCTTATCAATATTATCAATCCTTTATGCAACTTAAGAGTAATCTAAAGATACTGTTAGCAAAAAATATCAAAGTTATCAGTTACAGAACCAAGTTATCAATCAAGCCTAATGATGTTTAATAGTTTTGTTGCTGGTGGTAATTATATAGTTTGTATTACAGGCAAATCGCAGTTGAAAACCTACACTCGGGACAACAGATGCAGGTTTACAGCCATTAAACTAAGAACGAAAATCATGAACGAACAAAATAAAAGAAAGGCATTATCTAAAAAGAGGATGTTGCAGATGACGGAATAAAATACCTCCAGTGAGAATGATGCGCTCCTTAAAAAGAAACTACCCAAAAAAACTGATTTCAAGTTATAAGTTAATTTATTGTGATCATGTTGCCTTCACTTTCAAAATATTTAGACAAATATAAACAAAGCGAAACTCCAACAGGAGTGAACTCTTATTAGCAGCCCGAGGTTTTGTATTTGTGGCATATGACAAACATAAGTAATACAAGTATTTACTGGACACCTCTGTTAACACATTAAGCGCTGTGTACAAGAGGATTGTGAAGATGTTTTTATTTTCATTTGGAATTGAAAGGGCTCCTAGGATTTTGCCTCCGTAGTCAGAACGTTAATTGCATGCACTCTGTGTATATACTAAATGTAACTTCTATGTGTACGTTAACGTTAATTATGGTTGGAGAGTTGTGGCATAATGAAACGTGTACCCAGGCATGCAATGTTTTGAGGTTAAGCTACAGCATTGTATTTCGTTCGGAGTTTGTACCATAGTATTCGTATGAAATGCTGATACAATAACTTTTTTATTATTCTAAAAATGATCTGTTCTGCAACAACTGGTCACATTTTTGTGAATTAGACATGAAACAGAGGAATTCAAGGACTTGCAAGTTAGAATCACTCGGGATCATTATTTATCACTTTTTAAATCGATCCTTAATCATAATGATGTTTTCATTCTGTTTATACGATGTGCGAATTATGTGTGTCTTTAGATCTTTATGAAAATGAATAACTAATAACTTTTATCGTCGCGTTGTCGTCTGCGTCAGCGTTTGTTTTTTTCCTGGTAAAGTTTTTGTTTTAGTTTTTAGTCTATTTCTCAAAAACAATGAAAGGTATCTATTTGAAACATTCAATACGTGTTTATATCTAAAGGTTAATAAATTTCAGGTAGTGTGATTGAATTTCCAGATTTATCTACCCTTTGTTTTTATAAAAAACTTACATTTTTGATAAATATATAATTTCTCAAAAACTATCAAATAACTATTGAAATGTAAGATACTTCAAGATACTTGTTTATGGTGCCTACCCCATTCTGCAGACATAACGAAGTAACTCTTTCAAGGCATTTGTTGGAGCTATTACCCTTTAAGCCCACCACCTTAGCACATCGCTATTGGTAAATGGGGATTGTCCTGCGTCGCTCGGCATCCTGTGTCCGTAATGCATCAACCCTTGGGCTCTATACTGACTTCACTTCTCATTCAATGTTTACCAAAATTGCACAGTTTGTCTATGACCTCAAATAATGGTGATAATTGGCCACATAAGGCCAGGAGAACCAGAGTTATCGCCCCATTTTTATGGAACAAAACTGCAAAATGGACTTTCTGCAACAAACTATTTCATTTTTCATCAGATATTGGCCAAACTTGCACAGCGTGTGTAGGACCATAAGATATAAAAACAATCTCAAAAAGGTCTAGATTGGAGAACAGACATTAAGTTATTGTTCCTTGTTTGTCAAAAAACATGCAAAAATGAACACCGTTTAGGATACAGAATCCACGTTTTTGTCTCATTTTGACCAAACTTACACTAATGTATTGTTGTCACTGTTTTAATTATTGTTTGGTGAAAAAGAACATATCACCGAATATGGAATTAAGCTGGATGTTAGAACCTAGGATTCCAGATATAGGGTAAATCTCTGTGTAATGTAACTATGATTGAGCTTGGTAAACATTTCAGAGATTTATTGTGGTTTACCTTGGTCCCAAAAGTTTCGACCATGAATGTCTTTGTACAGTATTGCAAATGCAAATTGCAAGGTAAATAGTATATGTACACCTAGGCCGGACATGCATCTGTATTGCACCTGTCGATTGCCAGATTAACTTGGTCACCGCTTTGGGCCATCATGGCCATTTTGTTCAACTAATAATTTTCGCTTTAGGTCCAATTTGACCATACATATATGACGTTTGGTCTTAAAACTCATTGTACTTGATCACAGTGATAGATTTCAGTTGACAAGAGACCGTTAGGATTTTGTTAGAGTAATTGTCCGTTTTTATCAACTATTCCACTTTAGGTCAAATTTAACAGTATCTATAAGAGATATTGTCTTGAAATTCAATACACGTCATCATAGTGATGCACCCATTCTATAAACAAAAGACCAGAGTACAGTAAAATGTGTGAAAGTCAAGCGTCCAGAACCCGAACGCGATGTTCTTGGTTATTCTAATATTGCTTTAGCTAAGTTTTATGTTATTTTATGCGGATGTTTATGTAGGGAAAGATCACAAAAGGTACAGTGTGCTGCTAAAACAAAGAGTATGTTGACATTTTCTAACAATTTGCTAAATCCAGGGTGGTTAGTTGTCTAATGCTTATAATTACAGTTGTTAAGCATGGGCTATTAAATTCTCGTTTAATATTTAAAAACATCATATTAAATAAAGACATTTTACCGTTCTGTGTTGACCAGCCCAAATGGTAAGCAGGGAGGAAACACAAAAAATACCAGAGTGTACCAGCCTGTTTGTTTTTTTATTAATTAAGTAGATCAACAAATCGATCACATTATAAAGCAAAATTTCTTATTTGAATTTTCGTTTCGTTCAATTTCGACCTGATGATGATGTTATATCGCTTTTTATGTTATACAGTTTTCTGAGCATAATTGTTAGCTGATGTTTATAAGGATGGGTGTCTATTTGTATTGACTCTTATGTCCTTATTTCGGTAAGTTTAGAGTTTAGTACCTTTCCGTAAGTTATGCAGATAACCTTATCAACTTGCGGCAATTTTAATCAGGCTTGAAATTTCGTTTTGTTGAAGGTCAACTTGATAATGACAATTTATTATATCATCATAATTAAAACGAATATATCATAGCGTATAGCAATTGTTTCATTGTCATTATATGAAGTATTTCTTTCAAGAATCATTGAATTATTTACTTGTTTTAATTGACATTACATGAAGTATTTCTTTCTGTTCAGTGATTGTTTTAATTGTTTAAATTGTGTTGTTGTTTGTATTATTGTATAATTGTTGTTATTTTAAAATGATATGCTCTTAAGCAATGGGAAAGTAAATAAATGGTAAGACACTAACGTGCTTTATATTTATACATGTATTATAAAATCGGACCGTTATAATGCGATTAATAATGATATCGGGTGCGATAGCCTTTCCCTTCACATTAGCAGTTTTACTTTGCGCGCAATCATGTTGTTTTTTCAATATGGTTGTTACAGATCACAGCAAACCTTTTTTATTAAAATTAAAACATTAAAAGGGCCTGTTCACATATTGACGAATTGACTATTTTCCATTTGACAATTTGTCTCTTATTCCAATTATAAAAATAATACTGTATGTAAAGGAGCGAAATGATACACATACTGTAAACACCAGTTCGTTAATCATTAATTGTAAGGCTAAACGACAGAATAATGTGGAATGTTTCTGTTTTCGTTAAAATTGTTGTCATCACCTATATCAATGATATAATGTTATACAAAAACGATTAAACCGTAATGGCCGAGTCGTTAAGGTATTAGCCTTTTGATGCGGAGTTCTGAGGCTCTTACCCCGGTGGGAGCAACTTTTTTCTCTTTGTGATCTATTGTAGTTACGATGCACCGTTAAGATTTCTTAGGGCATACTTCAAAAATACAAATATCATAATGCGAAAAATTCCCACCACCTTAAAACCAACACATTTTAATTATTAGTTTTTCAAGATGTCTGAACGAATTCAGTTTGATAAAAGCAATGCACATTTATTAAAATTTAAGTTGAACATTACATACATGTTGGTTATTTAAGAATTGAACTACCATGATCTGCTCTTCAGCGATGTTTGAGGTTTGTTTTGGCCTGTATGAATAAATTAGGTTCCAAAAGCTGACCTTCATACATTGACGAAGCGCAGACAATATACATTCAATGCCTATAATTGCAATTCGATGCTAAATTGTTTTCTTCTTCACTTAAAAGGACAAAAATGACCAGTTAAACATATTTAATCTTGCGTACTTGCGTTCAAATACATTGGATTTCTATGTATTTACATTTGAGTCCCGTCTTCGTTTGCTTGTGAAAAAAGATGCTTCTACAAATGTCAATTATATTCAAATCAATCTGCAATATTATCCATATTACTTGGATATTTTACAAAAAAGACCACGTGCGTAATGTCTGTGATATTCACGGAGTATGTATTGTGATTTTGAAATTCGATTAATGAACATTATCCTTTATCAAAACCCAGATCAGTGAATGGTTAACTGGCCTAATTAATATTTGTCGTATGGTGGCATAGAACTGCCAAATGACAACCACTTTAGGTTCTTGTTATAAATCTTATACTTTCTTTACGTAAGATAAAATGCAAGAAAGTGTCAAACATTATTTGCATTCCATGGTATTTAGTAAACGACACACGACAAAAGTCAGTGCGCAACGTATCTGAAAGTAAGCCTGTCTTAAATATATGTTAGAAAAAAGCTGTTATTCCAAATATATAACATGATGCCACAGTTTTAACTCATATCTTAATTGGCCTTATTTATAGAATAGACAATATATTTTGTATTATTCCATATTACGAAGATATTACAACTAAAATTATATTATTTTTTACACAAACAAAAACCAAATACAGGTATATGGTCATGCATAGTCTATAGCTTAAAAAGCGAAATATCAAACATGTGTTTATTTGAATTACATGCATTATTGACAAAAATATAAATGTGATGAAGAACAATGTTATGTGTATGTCATCAATATATTTGTTTATTTAATTCTAATTCAATTTAAACATCAATGTCGGTATTCCTGGTGTGAATCATCGGTTCGATTTAAAAGTAAACACTTTAGTAAATCAGCTGTCAGTTATATGTTTGAATAGTCTTAACATTTCACATTTTAATGTCCGATGATTTAGAACGCACTTCAGTGAGAGAAAAAAAAATAAAACAACAACGCTAACATATTCTTTTATAAGCAATCTTATTTAGGAGTTTGTGCCTATTTAAAAAATAAATTTGATTCGTTTTCTTTCAAGGAAAGCGACTGCATTACTGTAAGGGCAAAAAAAAGCCTCCAATCCTTATACTTCAATGAAAGGGGTATCACAAGTTAACAAAATGCCGGGTAAACCACCGATGTCTCCTAAAGGTTGTCTATTTATGTATCCTAAAGGTTGTACATTGATGTCTCCTAAAGGTTGATTCGGTGTCACCTAAACACTGCATCGGTATAATCTCAATGGTTCCTTGCTCTTTTCCTGTAACATTAAATATCGCTCACAGGATAAAATCAAGAGTCGGCCACCGTGAATTGACTTCGATAATGTTTTATGTCACATTTTAATATTAAAAGTTATGCGAAAAAAAGACATACTACAAAAGATCGTGCGCATCTAAACGGGAATCAGTATCGACTTAGAATATAAGTTGCAAAAAAACTGTTGTTCGAATCATCTTAAAGTATACCACACCTTTAAGTCATATCAAGGGCGTTGTTATATTTAGATGGTAAAATATATAATTTATCCCTTTTTATTATGAAGATATTACATGAGTAAAAACATTAACATCAAGAAATATATGTACATGTGTATGCGTAATACTGAGATTAAACATCGAGATCTCAGAACTATAAACATTATTATTATATGCATTACTTTACAAAATGTGATTTAGTACTATGAAGTGTACAT
The DNA here is from genome assembly GCA_027627225.1 of Congeria kusceri. Taxonomy (NCBI): domain Eukaryota; kingdom Metazoa; phylum Mollusca; class Bivalvia; order Myida; family Dreissenidae; genus Congeria; species Congeria kusceri. The sequence goes on along the minus strand of CM051040.1, from coordinate 35,940,086 downwards.
GCATGCCATTTTATCACCAAGAAAGCTCCCATTCATGTCTCCTAAAGGTTGCATCGGTGTCATCCAAAGGCTGCATCAATGTACTTGCTTGTTTTACGGTAGCACTTATTTGTCCGTTGAATTCAAAAGTCGGACACCCTGAATCGTCTAAGATATTTATGTTTTATATAACACAGGTTTCAGTGGGATACCAATTGGGACAGAGTAACAGATCAGCAGTCAACGTGCAGCGTTGTAGAAGACATATAAAAAAGATATTAAGCTAGTTAAAGGAAAGTACATGTAGCTAACAAAACGCATGTTCGAATCGTTTTAAATCACAATAATAATTTGTGAATTCGATAGCCGGAATAGCCGGTATGTTTGATTTATGCGGAAAATAATTGATTTAATAGTTTTATCAACAGTGCCGAAAATATCAGTTTCAGAACTTATTGATGGGAAATGATTTTTCGTCAGTATTCGCCGAGGTATTCAAATTCGATTTTTACATACCTTATATGAAACCTCTGGGCCTTGCGGTTTAAGATGAGAAGATTTTAAAAGTCAATTTGCGGTATACGTCTATATAAAAAATGTGACCCCCGGGGCGTAGCCAGTTTCGACCCAAGGGGCAGCATTTGAACAATATTTGTAGATGACCACATGCGACATACCAAATATGAAAGCTCTCAGCCATGCAGTTTCAGGGAAGAAGATTTTTAAAGTTTTCACTTCTTTAATCTATTTTAGCTCTGGTGACCTACGACGCACGACAGACAAAGGGTGATCACAAAAGCAAGCTTAACATTGTCTTTTCATTTTTGACAATACAAAGATAACCTTATTACAAAACCTGTGTTTAAAACCCAAATCATCTGTAGGGTAAGTCGCTCTGCTTTTCTTTTTATTTACGGATCATGTAACCACGTTTAATTCATCTAGTGATCATCAAAGAAAGTGAACAGAGGTGATTTTTTCTGTTTTGTTTTTATAAAGATGATTTAAAGCTGTGTATTTACCTTTTAAAGGAAGAATATGTGTTAAAATAAAGAACAATCATTATATAAGTTGCATGCAACATTACTTAATGCATTGTCAGAAAAATAGAATCAAAATTAGTTTACATAACTGAAACTTCTATGTTATCGGACATTTAAAATTATTGTTTCAGTGTCCGAATACTTAGAATCTGTTCGAAACCATATCTACAATATTATCACAAAAACCGCAAAGGGTAGACATGCTCGTTAGTATTGTTATCTTCAGCGACGGTTCCCTTTCTTGTCGGCAGAGTAAATTTATTGCTATTTACTGTATATTGGTAATTATACTACTTGTTAATTGGCATGCGTGGTCCAGCAAATACGTTGCGAGATAAAATTGATAAACAATAGGACCCATGAAATGTTTACTGGTGCAGATATTTGCTGTTACAATAATTGCAAATTAGTATCTGTCCGAAAACAAAGATTACTAAGTATTTTAGAGTGTCTCAAAACATAGAGACGCAAACAATGATTATTTTTGGTGATTTTGAGGCTGTCCGAGAACAAGAATCGATACGGTACATGCCATGTTGCTCGCCACTTCAATCGATTGTCGGAAAATGGATATGAAGATCACACGTACGCGCGCACGCATACACACACTTTAACAAGAGGTCACTTGCGGATTTGATCCGTCATTAAATGTGTTTACAATAAGTCGTGTATAGTATAGCTCGTTCAGATTGATCTGCAGGTTGTTGCTCTTTCAGTTATTGAGAAGCACGGGACCCTTATTTGCTGCCAGAATATGATTTTATCGACAAAACCATGAACATGAAAGAAAAACATTGAACTTTGGAGAAAATGTATTATTTCAAAGAACGTTTGGTGATGGGGCTCAAAATATACAAAGTTAAAAACTCCTGACCTGAGATGATTTATACCATTGTATTATGGTTTGCATTCATTTTTCCTTTGCCTCAATGAAGGGTGTTACGTATAAATTTGTCTCAGTTCACTCTGAACGAGCTATAAAACGGATCAAAATCGACTTATTTCTGTATCAGTAATGGTATTGTTCTTCTGGAGCTTTCGACTTTTAACAAACACGAGTAAGGTAAATGCTCCGTTTTGCTCATTTCATTTGCTTTACAGACAGAGACTATTTCCGATGGACAAGTATTGAGACAGCAGCAATAAAGAGAGACTTCAGGCACAAAATAGAAAAAGAAGAAGGCAACTCGTTTGCCCAGAGATTTAAGTCCTTCATAATGATGATAATTATTATAAAATAATTAGAATTAGAAGTGATTAGAGATGCTCCCCGTTCGTTTAATGTATTGAACTGGTCCATGGTGTTGAATGGGAAAAAAGTTCCAACAAACCCAAGCTTCACCTAACCAACATGTAGTATATGCCAATACATTTGGAGTTGGTTGTGCGTCGCATTAACATTCAAGGGCCTAATTAGCTATAATTATATAATAAGATGATAACATATAACACAACATAGCTATTCTTGCGAGAAGAGACGCGCCGTAAACCCGGATAATAGCCCTGTAATCGTGAATATTTTTGATTACTGTATAACTTGAGCAACACTGCGACACATCAGGTTATGTCATTTTGACTGCATATCATACAACAAAATAGTATACGTTTTTATGTATATGTAATTATATCAGTTCATATGGAATAAATGTATGAAATGTTGTTTAGTGAAGTCATTTTCTTTATACATAAAACGTACATCGTCAACATTGCATGGGGTATCAACTAGTAAATTGCCTTTGTATCAGCACTGTTTATTAATATCAACTATATATTGTGTCACTTTTCTACCTGAGATGCATTTACTGTGCTGCAGGTGTCCATGCAATAATTACACATATGATTATAACATGTCGCGTGACTATGATTGCTTGAATTGCTTTAAACAACAAACTCTCTGACAATGTTGTTGTTCTAGTCACATTTATCTTGTTTTACTAGCCGTATTTTATGTTGCGCACATAAAAAGGTTCCATTATTAAATGCATTATCAAACTTTGTAAATCAGCCATACATGAAGATATATGCCTAAATTTCTGCCCGGTTTGTATTAAGATAAATCAAATATATTCATGATAACTGATAACATGTCTTATCAATATTATCAATCACTGATGCAACTTAAGAGTAATCTAAAGATACTGTTAGCAAAAAATACCAAAGTAACTATAACGTTATCAGTTACAAAACCAAGTTATCAATCAAGGCTAATGATGTTTAATAGCTTTGTTGCTGGTGGTAATTATATAGTTTGTGTTACAGGCACATCGCAGTTAGAAACCTACATTCGGGACAACAGATGCAGGTTTACAGCCATTAAACTAAGAACGAAAATCATGAACGAACAAAATAAAAGAAAGGCATTATCGAAAAAGAGGATGTTGCAGATGACGGAATAAAATACCTCCAGTGAGAATGATGCGCTCCTTAAAAAGAAACTAAACAAAAACCTGATTTCAAGTTATAAGTTAATTTATTGTGATCAGATTGCCTTTACTTTAAAAAATATTTAGACAAGTATAAACAAAGCGAAACTCCAGCAGGAGAGAACTCTTATTAGCAGCCCGAGGTTTTTTATTTATGGCATATGGCAAACATAAGTAATACAAGTATTTACTGCACACCTCTGTTGAAACATTAAGCGCTGTGTAAAAGAGGATTGTGAAGATGTTTTTATTTTCAGTTGGATTGAAAGGGCTCCTAGGATTTTGCCTCCGTAGTCAGAACGTTAATTGCATGCGCTCTGTGTATATACTAAATGAAACTTCTCTGTGTACGTTAACGTTAATTATGGTTGGAGAGTTGTGGCACAATTGAAACGTGTACCCATGCATTTAATGTGTTGAGGTTAAGCTACAGCATTGTATTTTGTTCAGAGTTTGTACCATAGTATTCGTATAAAATGCTTATACAATAACTTAGTGAAACATACACATTTTATTTTTTATTATTCTAGAAATGATCTGTTCTGCAACAACTGGTCACATTTGTTTGGATTAGACATGAAACAGAGGAATTCAAGGACTTCCAAGTTAGAATCACTCGGGATCATTATTTATCACTTTTTAAATCGATCCTTAATCATAATGATGATATATATTTTTATATTAATTCAGTTGAATTAATATTCTCTTGTATTACGATCTAATTTGAATTGCACTGCTATGTGGATTTAGTTTATTTTAAAGTGCGTGTTTTGTGATAAATTCTGGGCTAAGTGTGAGGTTCGGCTTTTGCATTGAGCGTTCTAAGGCGGTGACCCCAGCTTTAATCATTTTTGGTTTATTTGTGTCTCTTGTGTGATTTCTAAGTTGCCAAGTGTGTATTTTCCCTTTTAAGTGAGTAATTCTGGGCTAACTATGAGGTTTGGCATTCCTTTAAACTGGTTTAAAGCCCAAATGCTTTGCTTTGACCGTTCCAAGGCGGTGACCCCAGTTGTAATTATTTTAATGTTGTGTGTTGTGTTGTTTTTAATGTCCTTTATTGTATAGGCTTTTGGTAACTTGCCTCACATGAAGGCCCAACGGATGTTAATAAGGTTTCTCTCCCGATGATGTCTCTGGAGTTTAATTGTTCCTATATTTAAAACTCAACAGAACTGATACTATATACGTGCAATAATTGGTAGAAAAGCACGTTATTGTAACAAAAATGTAGGTTCTTCAGTTATTTTAAGGTTTACAAATCTAATTTTAGATAATTTTAGAGGGGGCGTACGCCATTTCCGCCCCCTCTAAATCCGCCCTTAATAATAATAATAATAATAATAATAATAATAATAATAAATAAAAACAACAAAAACAGCAACAATGAAAACACCACAATAACAACAACGATTTAATAATAATTATAATAAAAAAAATAATAATAATAATAATCATCATCATCATCATCCTTATCATAGAAATAATAATAATAATAATAATAATAATAATAAATAACAATAATAATAATAATAATAATAATAATAAATAATGATACTACTACTAATAATAATAATGATAAATAACAATAATAATGATAATAATAATAATAATGATAACAATAATAATTATAATAATAATAAACACTTCAACATTTTAAACGATTAGATTTATATATTATAAAACCACATAAAAATTGTCAGGATATCTTCCAATTCCAAATTTGGTATGTGTGTACTTCTTTGCGAATTCGGATTGGCAATTTTAGTCTGCTAAAGCCGACAATATAGAGCATGTTGTAGTTGATCTGTTTAGCACATCTGCTAGCATAATAATAAAACACTATATAGAACAAAATTAGTTTATTGCAAATGGAAAAAAGTTGAATCCAAACGAGTGTGCGCCAAAAAAAAGGAGCCCACTTTTATAGATCCACTTACAAAATGGCGCAGTATAAATCACTATCATATATGTAACCTTCTGGCGACATTAATATATATAATGCAACCTATGGTGATCATTTCCACTAAAGGTTGGTTTTTTTCATGAACAAACAGCGCTTTACCTTTAGGCGACAGCCAATTTATGTATATCCTACACGCCTAGTATTAAAAGAGTATTATGTGTAAGTAAAGCTTAACTATACTTATAAAAACCTTTTTTTATGACAAACTAAGTAAAAAAGATATTCTATAAGGATATACTTCACATGAAGGATATTGTCTACCAAAGGTTTGTTAGATATGCAAAGTATCCCGAAGGTTCAATTTGTAAGTATATATATATATATATATATATATATATATATATATATGATATATAGAAAGAGATATAGAAAGATAGTCGTCCCAAATAATACAAATACACACATTAGGCAAGGCAATTAAGGTACACTGGAAAGGAAACTGAAAATATACAGAACACATCGATTAGCAGCATATATATATCATGTTCACATACCAAGAGATTTACAATTTCCAACAGTCTTTACAATTTCTGTTCACTAGAGAATTTTGAAGTTTAAGCACGTTAGATGGAGAAGAGACGTAAAACGTTTTTACAAGGAGTATTAACGTCTGAACTGGCCATTTTGACAAGTGAATTATCATTTTCAAATTCAACATTTAAACTGATTGTCGAAACAAACGGATTATTTACGGATGTTTGCTTTTTTAATCATGAACGTGTTGAAAACACAGCATATTACTATTATGTTTTGATTTCTAATTATCGTTTGATCTCGTCCTGGCACACTTCTATTAATTGTCGGTATCGACAATTAAGGAAAAAGCTGTTTGTTCTACATGCAATTAAAATGCCAATTTAATTGGCCTGGGCCATATAATCAGTCGGCTGTTATATCCTTATCGATGCATTCAGTTGCACACTACAGTTAATTCAATCGTGCCGGTTGCACCACTAACAATCAATACATACACGATAACTGTAGAGGTTAACCGAGTCAGCAAGACCGCTTAGGCTAAAATGTCGTTTACGTCATTTCAATAGTAAATAATTCGGACAAAGAACGCTGTCACCAGAAAAATCGCCAAACTTGAAAATTTGTCGCCACTTTTGCGATTTTGTCGCTTTTGGCGACAGTGGCGATCGCCAGCGCGAACCCTGAAGTTACTGCTTTAAGTACCATTCGAAAAGCTCTGTTATTTACACTATCTCATTACTTTGTAGCAGTTAGAAATAAGTGTTAACATGTAACCCAGCTGAAAAAATCCCAAGCCACAATGGTAATCGAACCCAGGACCTCCCGGTTCCTAGGCAAACGCTCTACCGCGTCGCTATGAAAGCTAGTTCATATAGCAAGGCAGTATAAGCGTCTCTTATACATCACCCTGCTGTATACTCTACCTCCATGTATGAAATTCTTGCACGAATTTCCTTCTGCCTTGATATCCGTGGGATGTCGTAAAGAACACAGTGGGTTATTTACGTTGGGCGCCAATGTAACCCAGCTGAAAAAAATCCCAAGCCACAATGGAAATCGAACCCGGGACCTCCCGGTTCCTAGGCAAACGCTCTACCGCGTCGCTATAAAAGCTAGCTCATATAGCAAGGCAGTATAAGTGTCCCTTATACATCACTCTACTACAAACAAAATTTTAAAGCAAAATTATAATTGCAATTAATGGTATACGTCTTATCAAAGAGGTCACCGCTACTTTGATGATGCTAATTATTAAAATCAATCGTAATCCGAAATATTTGAGTTTTTTAATGGTCCAAATATACCGCCGTTAATTTTACTCTATATAACGTTAACGAGGCGAAACTATCAGGGTCGAAACTACCAAGGGCGAAAGAGGTTGAGAGCGAAGCGACCTGTAATCCAAACTGAGAGGTCAACTTGAGATTGGTGACCTGTAGTACAGAAAAAATGTGTTCTTGAGACAGAACAATAAAATGTTTATGTTACTAATGAAAATTGTATAGACCAAAATTTTATCCAATACGCAGGGTTATATCCTCGTGTCGGGTATTTTCGACGATGCAATGTTTTTCAAACAAATAGCAATATTAATGTAGGTTAAACACACAAAACCAATGTATGTTTCTATAAAAAAATCTATTACGAATAATATTTTACGAAAAAGAAACTACTAAAGCTTTTTTGTTTGTTTACATTATACTAAAATTGCCGACACTCACCGGCTATGTTCTGCAAGTCACGTGGGGTATTTTCGATGGTCGCACTCCACTCACAATCCACTGCACTATACTGTTCAAAAAAGTTTAGTAGCACTGTCCAAATAAAACCTCAAACTATTTAAAGTATATTTAAACTGTGTTGATTTTTTTATATATAAACTTTAACATATTTACAGTTGTATTTACATGTATTGAACACTATTTTATTAGTCTTCTGATTTACACCCAGGACAATGGAAGGTATCACCTAACCTCAATACTTTAATGGGTGAACAAAAAGCCAGATGTACCCATCCATGGCACAAATCACAGCAACCCCACTTTACAATGTTAATGTGAGATAGTTTGTATTATTGTTAGGAGGGTAGAACTTTTTGCACATTATGCACTTGTCAGAGTCAGGAATGTCACTGTCATCTGAGTCAGAGCTATCCAACTGCTCAATAGGTGGCTGTTTTCTTTTCGCTGAATGCCAGAGGTGCTGGGAACAGGCAATGCATTGTCAAAATCCTGTAATGACATCTGAGCAGTTTGATTTGTTTTTTTCGTTTTGTGAAGCAAAATGAAATTAAAGCTGCGTTAAAAACTAAAGATTCTGTAATTGCCTTGCCAACAACAACTTTGCTAAGTGTTTTCCTTGGTTTTTTTAAAGTTTGCCCACCTTGAACTTCAAAGAATAAATCAACAGGTGTTTGTTGTTATGCTTCACTTGCATACTGACTTGCTTCATTGTTCTGAAAAACAGTGGATGGTGCTACAGTTGAAGGGCTTACAACATTTGGTACACCCCTGATTTTTTAAACGCTGCCTGGACATTCAAAGTTGTCAGTGTGCTGGTGTACCCCTTGCAAGCAATACCACAAACATCAAATCTTGTGATGACATTACCACCCCTTTCTCGCATGTGCTTATGAAAAGCCGAGTTCCACGTCTGCTCAAGCGGACTATAGAAACTGACATCTAAGGGTTGCAGTATGTGGCTACAAGGGGGTGGCAAAACAAAGCGTACAATGTTTTCATGAATGGCCCATTCAATTAAAGACAATGTAACATGACTTTTATGTCCATCATAAAGAATAGGTACATGTCCATTATTTCTAAAGGGAAGATATTTGATCAAATGTTCTTTCATGTATTTCTCAAACAAGCGAATTTGACCATCCAGATTCTGAGATAGTGCCAGTGGCACCTGGTGAAGCTCCTTGCGGTAACGAGTCCAGAATCCGCTTGCCTGGAAATACAAAATACGGGGGTACTTGTTGGCCCACACCGTTTACACATCCGATCAAGGTGACATTTTTTGATTTCCCAGTTGTGATTGCCTGAGCTATGTACAATTAACCAGCTACAATCTTTGGAGGTTTATGTTCACAGTTAAATCCGTTTCCATCAATGTTAAAGATGCGTTCTGGTTTATTAACTAAATCATATTTTTCCAAGATGTTTTGAAGTTCTTTTAGTGGCTGATTTTGCTCTGGCTATCTCCAGACTTCTGGGCTTGACCAACTTCAAATCTGGCCATCTTGACAAGAATGCATAAAACCAATCAAAACCTAATGACTGTGTGACTGGTCTTAAACCTAGATGCCTAGCATAGTCAGAAGCCAGGTTGATGGTTTCTTGTCTGGAGTACCCGTATCCCACTTCAGCCATGGTCTTTAGATGGTTGGCTAAGAATGCCTTTTGTTCATGGAAGAAAACAGTTGAGGGCCCAGATCTTACTGTGTCTATTGATACCCTGCCCTTGACACGGTCTTTTAATGTGCTAATGGGCACAGCATACATCTTGGCAGCCCTCTCAACAGGTATGCCCTTCTCCAGAACAGCATTATAGGCATCTGTGAGGTCATCTGCACTATACTGTCGATAACAGCCTCTCGTGGAACCTTTTGGCTACAAGAAATGTATTTATAGATGTCTTAAAAACTCTAACGGTTAATTCAAAAGTCAATAAACGTTTTTGTGTGTGTAATGATTGTTTAAAATAACGACACCATTTTTATGTTGAACAATATACTACGGCTGTACATAAACATCACGTGACTACTATGGTATGTACGGTGTGTAAAGCAGACGAACTGTCAACTTTTTGCATCAATCGGAAATTATTGAAAACTTAATTTATGAATGGGGATATTTTAGGATTAGTTAAAATGGATCAAAAATACAATGTTCAAACATAAGTAAGTTTATTTACCGCTCTCATCGCCATGAAAACTTAAATTAGGTTATCCTTGAATGATCTGTGTGAAACCAATGTAAATAACACGTGACTTTCGCTGAGCATGCGCAATACTCGTGTTTACACCGGAAAATGCGCAATCGTCCAAAATACCCCTACGTCGAAAATACCCGATGGGACGATACGGTTCATAAACTTTTATTTATTTAAACAATGATAATTATCAAGATGGGATTAGCCATTTCTGCTGACAGGTTAACAATGCAGAAGTTGAACACATATAGAAAGTTGGACACAGAAAGAATTTAATTGGACAACCAGTTTTTCTTGTTACAAGTACTCATATGTGCCAATCACTGTGAATTTTCGAGAAAAATGGTAAACCTAGCAATTTCGAAAACAAATTCGGGTACGAGGTTTGAAGGAACGACTTGAAAAACATGTAGATATTTTAACTAAGACGAAAATATACTTACAGTATGTATGATCATCTGTGTCCGTTTTTCCCCATCGTTTATTTCTGCCCCCGCAAAACTATTTTTGTACTTTTTCAACTGCTTTACACTTCGAAATGGTCCAGGTTTAATTTTACCCATTTTATTTTTAAAACTACAGGCTAATATGGCGTGTAATAGTAAATACCAAGGGGATATATTGGAGACTTGCGCCTTTATGCTTTTTTAGAAAGAAATAACATTTAAAAAACGCATTTTATTGTCGATATTGCATGTACATGTATGTAGCAAAAAAAGCATTGTAAGAATCTTATTTACTGTTGTAGGAGACATCAGTAAACCATTTTTATACTGTACGCGAACCACGTCGTTAGAGCATACAATTTATCAATTCATTTATTTCAACACGTTTTATGCATGAAGTAACCAAAACATACATAATGGACATTTGAAAAGTCACGGCGTCAGGACAAACTTCTTTCAACTCGTTTGACATGCAGTTGTAATGCCGGACTGGCATACATTTAAATATTCCGCCATTTTGACAGATTTGACAGTAGACATCCGTAAAGCAGTCGTTAAACAAAGGGAAGTCGTAAATGAAACAGGCAGAGCGTTAAGCTTGTTTCTTTCAAAGAAAGTGTTTATTTATATTATACCATAGTAAAACACGCTTTCAAAAACATTTATGAAACGAAAAATGAGTTTGTTATATTTATATAATTTTACGATATCAACATTTGCGATGCGCAACTTTATGTGCAGACGACGCTATTTCGTCACCCGCGACCCCCCTTAAGCTGAACTCTTATTGTAGTCGAATAAGATAATTAATTAAAACGTAGCGCATTTTAATGGTGTGCAACATAGTGTTTGGGCGATTCAGGTTGTGACGAGACTAAGGTTGACCTGACCGTGTTGTATTCTGCTTACAGCAGTGCCTGGGGTGTGTGTGAATGTTGGTATGACTTGACAGATTAAAAATAGCATCCTCTATGTTGTTTATAGCAAAACATAGTTCACATACCATTCTATGGTGTTTCAGCAGTCTCCAAATTTGGGTAGAGGTATATTTAGATGGGTTGTTGGGGCTATATATCATTTCATTGGTCAAATATGAAGTAATTTTCATGGTTAAATATAGATTTTATTTTCCCGCAATTTGGAAAGTCGCCCAAAGCATCAGAAAACAATAGGGCTCTGAAACAAGCGGGTCGTGTGTTATGAATATTAAAAAAATATATATTTTGGGGATATCAGATGGCATTGTTCAGTAAGTTGATATTCATTGTTCTATTAATATTGGTTGTATCTTTTCTAAGTGTGCTAAGCTTCCTTGGTATATTCATTGTTAAATTTATTTTGAGGGTATATTCTGATGAATTAATTCTGTAAAACAGGGAAAAGGTACAACCACACAGTAATTTGTGAATGAATGTTGTTGTCATTGCAGTTATTTGTTATTTGTATGAATTTAAGTTAATGTCATGTGATTAAAATGATCTAATATCAGTTGTTAATATGAAATACATATATTAAGATCATGCATGAAATTTTGTCTTTAGTAAACCATACTTTTCAATCAAATTGTTAATTTCAGATAACCGTTGTCTTGGTATATGTTGAGCGTTGAAACTAGACGCAATAAAGGTTAATTACATGACGCGTTATTGCAGTGTATCTCCCAAAGTTTACATCATTTCACAGTCGGTGTGAAACACAGGTGTTTGTTAAAATGCATTTTGTAGATTGTCTAATCTAAAATAATTGCTCAATTTGTATTGCTAACGACAAATAAAATATATTTTAAGCGTTAATTGATAACATCCCTTGTATATTAGAAATGTGTGTAATTAAATTAAATTTGGAGTTACATTAATTTTGGATAGTATGGAAAGTGAGTTTTGCAAACAATAACGAATTACTTGAAACGAAAAAGCACGACATTAAAATATCATATTGTATTGAGAATGTATTCTCTTCCGTATCGAAATATATAGGGCAAAGGTCTGTACTTTTTTTGTTGGTTTTATATCCACGCCAAAATACTAAAACATCCGATATCTCACAATTGTGGTCTATCTATTACAAATTTCAATCTACGTCGCCCGTTGTCGTTCATCACCATTTGGAGTTTGATATGTCAACAAAAATCACGTTACAAGTGCTATTGGGTTGAGGCCATCATGTGACCATGGTTATCATATCCAAAAAAATCACGTGACTTGGTTTTTATATCAGTTGATATCACGTTACAATGGCTATCGTGTCAATATATATCGCGTGACCATAATGTTCATATCAGAAGATACCACGTGACCATGGTAATCATATGTTATAGCCATATTCAAACGAACTTCAGAGGAAGAGGTCTACGTATTCAAAATGGCGTCTAAATTTCAGTCTGATATTCTGAAAGGATCAGACACGATACAGGACTTCTCTTGCATGGCTTGTAATAAAACAGAGGCTCAGTTTCACTGTGAAGCATGTTCTAAGTGTTACTGCGATAAGTGTGTGAAACTGCACAATCAACTATTTAATGATCACCCTGTGTTTGGTCGAGGACAAATGGAGAAATGGCCTATTACCAAATCAACTTTAGACATACTGGAGAGGTGTACAGACCATACAGATGAAAAAATAAAGCTGTTCTGTAAGGACCATAGTCAACTTTGTTGTCACATTTGCGTTGCGTTGCATCACAGGTTAGTCTAGTTCACACAAAAATTAACAAATGCATGTTACTTTCCTTAATTTAATTTTAGTTAATTCATAAAAAAAAATATGTATGATACAAAATTATAGTAACTGTTATAAACATCGTTTATCCATCTAAGCTTCACTTAAACGTGAATTTAAAACTTTTTCAAATAAGCAACATTATCTGCTTATTGTTAAATCTCTCTGGCTATAGTAAAATATTCAACCTGTGTGATAGTTGCCATACGCAATACAGTTTAAACTTCAAACATAATTGATCGAATGCTTTGATATTTTGTTTTCTTAGGCGTTTTGTTACGGAATGTTTACATATAATTTGATTTCATCAGTGGATGCATGACAAATAATGAAGCTTTTATATCAATATATGTTCAATGGTTGTATAACGTTTCGCCCCTTAAACGACTCGTCCCATAACGACTCGCCCTGTGTTTAATAACGACTCGCCCCATATGTATAACGAATCACCTCATGTTTAATAACTACTCGCCCCGTGTTTAATAACGACTTGCCCCATAACGACTCGCCCGGTGTTTAATAACGACTCTCCCCATATGTATACCGATTCGCCCCATAAATTGGTGGTGTAGTAATATTTTCTAGTTTGATGTTTTGTAGCTTAATTTGAGTCTATATTAACATGTATGATAAATAAATATGGTGTAATAAGATGATGTGGTATAACTGTGTCAGTTCTAACCACTTTGTTTTTGTGTGTCTTACGGATAATATAAACATAAAAATAAGTACACAATAATGCACTGATACTAGTAAAATTGAGCATATGTTTAATACAGTAAGATATTTATTACATAATTAAATTAATTACTACGTTTAATCCTTATTCAAAATGGTATTTTAAAAGGTTGTGTAAGACACTGTTTTATGATTTAAGTAGGTTCAACGATTGTGTTCTGCTATATATCGGTAAAGAATCGCTTTTAAAAATTCTTTTTAAACCGTTTTCATCTGTTGAATTATGTTTTATACCGCTTTCGTTTTTAGTCCCCTAACGGTGTTTCACCGGAGGGGACTATAGGTTTGCCCTCCGTCCGTCCGTCCGTCAGTCCGTCCGTCCGCAAAAGATTGTTCCTGCGATAACTCAAAAAGTACTGAAGATACTTCGATGAAACTTGGTATACATATAAACGGCCATGTGAGTATTATGCACGACCTTTTATTTTTTACCAGGTCAATGTTACTAATATTGAAAAATTAACAACAAAATACTGCAGTGACAAATGGGATTTGAATATGAAACTTTCTACCTCCACAAAGATAAAGGGCGATTTGACGGTATTGCACAATGTTTAATAAATAGGGGTTTTCACCGGAAGCGGACTCCTGTATTGTTTGCAATACTATCAAAGCCTTGTTTTCATAGCGATTAATCGGTACGCATGTGCAGTCGCTCAAAGGCGGAGTTTAGCAATACATTCGTTGGCAAGATGAGGGTCAGATATGGCACACGTGTCACATCAGAATTTTAATATACATAGAACAGCTGTCTGTTGCAGAGTCCCAACTGGGTGTTTTTCCGCCTGACACGTGTTTTGGTTTAATAATTGTGAGCCACTTATCCTGTTATCAGTCGTTTACACGTAATTATTTTAAGACGATTGCGGTAGTGTTTTTTTGCGCATCTGTTCGCGCATCAGTGGAGTTGATTTAAATCTTCAAAATGTGAAGTGTCTGGCTATTTGCACCCAAACTTACGGCCTATTCCTGAAATTGCATGACGATGATCTGAAAATTGAACTATATGATGCTATGTCTTTAAAGCTTGTTATAAAAAGATGAGATGTAGTTGATACTTGTTTTTTGTTTCATTTCATCGTGCCTCAGAAAGTTGCAATTCTGCTGCTCTGGTTTGCATCTAGCCATTGAGTAATTAAATGATAATTAAATTTAATAATATTCTCTTGTATTGCTGTTTAATTTGAATTGCGATGCTTTGAGGTTAATTTGTATTTACACGTACATGTTTTGTAAATAATAATGTGAGGTTCGTGCGCACATAATTTGGTCTAAACCCCCAATGCTTTGCATTGACCGTTCCAAGGCGGCGACCCCAGTTTTATTTTTTTTTGTTTTGTGTTTGTTATGTGATTTTGTGATATGCTGTGTATTGTTTTTGGCAATTGGTCACTTGCTATAATTAAAGACCTCGGGCTGCTAATAAGAGTTCTCTCCTGCTGTCGCAACTGGAGTTTCGCTTTGTATATATTTATTGACATATACTAATATTTTTTAAATATTGTGTACACTGTAATTATCAACTAGTATCAAATATATTCATAATAATCCATGATTTTATAGTTGGAGTGTCTTGTGACTCGATTATTTGTTAAAGTTTGTTAATACACTGAAAACGATAGTAGGAACACGCAGCCGGAATATTGAACTCGCATATAGCTGAGAACTTGCTAGCGATACATGTGAACGTGGTTTGTCTGTAATTTGTACATTGTTATAATCAACAGTTGTTACTAAAATAATTAGATATTATATAGATCTAATAACTTGTTTAAGAGTATTGTTATAAATATTACTGTCATTCCATTTTTTTTTTACAGAAACATATCCAATACGCATATGCCAACTATCTATTTGTTTTCTCGAAAACAAGCACGGTGACCCCTGTTTCCTTTTTTTTCCAGTCTATTAGGCATATAATTCTGTATTAAATATCGAAAATTCAGGACTTTTCACGGAACAGATTTGTTTTTATATGATTATAAAATGCAGATTTGTTCGCAAAAAAAATGAATGAAAGAGCATTTTTGGCAAATATAATTTTTTTTTTTCACCATGTAACGGATGGTTTTCTTACAATAACCCATTTCAACTAATAGAATTGTTTTACCAATCAATGGTCAATACTATTTCTTTGTTAAAATGAAAAACAATATTCTAATATGCAGTTACGGGTAGGTCATTAACATGCAGCTTCCATAAAATCTAATTCGGTGACCCCCATTTTGTATGGTTTCATTGTATTAGGCTTTGAACAATCTGCAAAATATGTGAAAATGAAAATTTTTCATTTAAGGGACAAAAATGTAGAAATCGTCTTTAATGATAAAGACAAACATAACACAATGTTTATTAACTTAAGTAAATTACAGCTCCTCGTTCAATATAATTTTGCAAACACAATGTCTTTTCAGAATTAGATTACATGGTTAATTATAAATGGATAAAAAGTCAAAGCATACTAATAGGCAGCTGTAACTGTGTCTGCATGAGCACGTGTTGAGGCGCCTAATGTTTTCTGATAAGTTTTCATTAATTTGTTTTTGGTTCTACTTTTGTTTATATTACCCGTAAAGATGCGATTAACTGAAACATTATAAAATTTGTTCACATATGTGAGCAATGTTTTACACAATTTTATCATATGATATACCTTGTTCTTCATGTAATACAGCCATTACCAGGGACCCTGCCAGTACGAATATTTTTATCTTACACATGTGTAAGATAACATTTTGAGCTTTTTCATTGGCTACATATTCTCTTACTGACCAATCGCATGACGTTATTTTGGTGAAATTACGTCGTCAACAGAAAATGACGTCACGTCAGTACACAAGTTTTAGGATTTATTAACATAGTTTTGGTAAAATGAAAAAATTATTTTTCGTTTAAAATCCATGGTTGGCACGAATCATCCGCCCCCGGGTTATCCCGACGGGTTTTACCTTTTTTCCCGCCCTGATCAATACTCTGAAAGTTTGCAATACTAGGCAATACTGTTTTATCTTCAGATAATATGCGGTTCTAATTGCTTTTATAAATCTAAATGCTCAATCAACTTATGCGAAAAAAAGTAATTTATATTTAGTGTTGCAGATACAATAATATGCATAGTTACTGTATTTTCTAAGTGCCAGCACAGATCCACTGGGTAATTCAATCATTTTGCGGTGGCAACGCTTAATGAAATATTTTCTGTCTTGCCTGTGAAATGATTCTGCTTGATAATGAAATATATCTACTATTATTTGCCCTTCTTTATTGCTTACATTGAACTGTTATTTTTTGGTATCACTTAAACTTCGGGAGGCCTTCTCTGGCAAGCACGGTCAATATTATTATAATCTCATATTGGGCAATACCGAGTTACTGGACACTTTTATTCCTTATTTTCACTAATTACTTTCATTTTTTTAAATCTTCTTTGAACTTTAACATTAATCATAAATATAAAGAAAAATAATCGGATACAAATACAAGTTATTTTCCCCTTTCAATATTGAAATAAATAATAGTTTGTTTGCTGAGCATTTTGCATCTGCCTATTAAGTCAATGTTAATGTTCTTTATGTGTGTTTCAGGATTCATGCCCAAAAAACTAGGGTACGTAGGTAGGGATTTATTATAATAATTATTATAATTGTGTGGTACATGGTCAACTGGAACATTTTAAAACTGAATGAATATTCAAAACATATCGATAATATTTGTAAACATTGTTTGGAACTGCATGCTATCAAAATAAAACATTTATATATCCAAAAAAACATTTAATTATTAAAAAAAGTAAATAAAACAAAAAAAAAATCAGACAAAGTCAATAACATGTTCTAGGGTCGGGTCATTTTTTTAGGGTAGGTCCAGTAACCGGAAACAAACATATATGTTTACGCCTTAAGAGGGTGTACATATGGTGGGTGCAGGGCCATAAATGATATTGTGTCATTAATTTAGTGTACAGCAAGGAGATGCAGGAGGGTCTTATTGTAACATGACATCAAAGTTATAAAATATTGTAAAACAAAAAAATATGTTACAGATGTCAGATTTCTCTTTTACAATTCATCTTTTTCTTTCAAATTCATTCATAAACATAAGTTTGTTACATATGCAACTATATAATGAGGAAAAAATAATGAAAGTGAATAAAAACTCAGAATGCCCAGTATTCGCCAGACCAATAAGAAATCCAATTTAAATTTTGTGAGAAAGAAAAAAAATATCAATATGTTTTCACATGAAGTAGAAATAAACATTGTAATTTACAGTTTAAAATTGTCAACAGATATGTGTTTACATTTTTACATGTGACTATTATGTAGAAATTCTGTATTATTAATGCAATGTAAACATAATTGTGCAATATTTGTATTCCCCAGTATTGCCCACTATTGCCCAGTAAAGCCCAATAAAACGATGAAAAACCAGGATTTTCCCAGTATTACCCACCAGGCCGGTCAATACTATCAAACCCGGGTTTTATGCAAACCCTGTTAAATGCATGTGATAAAAAGATCCAACACTCGTTGTCACTTCATACCGTATTTATTAAACTCGTCCAGAAAATTCCTGAACTCGTTTAATAAATATGGTATGAAATGACAACGAGAGTCAGATCTTTTTTATCACGGATTTTTTTTTTGGCCAAAAGATGTTGATAAATTCTCAAAGTTGTGTACTGACGTGACGTCATTTTTATGTTGACGACGTCTTTTCACCAAAATAACGTCGTGTGACTGGTCAGTCAAAGAACATGTAGCCAAAGAAAACGCTCAAAATGTTATCTTACACATAGAAGATAAAAATATTCGAAATGGCTGTATTACAAGGGAAACAAGGTATATAGCATGTAACAAAATAATGTATGTAATTGCAACTCGTGTCAGATATTGATCTGGATTATATTTTACATTCAACTTGTAAAATGTTTTAGCTCACCTGAGCACGATGTTTGTGTATCACCATAAAATCTTGGACGAGTTTGATAATGGGCCCAATCGGACCAGTAACACCAGAGGTATTGCCCCCTTTCATGCAAAAAAAGTGCAATAGAGCCCTTTTGCAACGTATAGCCTTTATTTGTCCATCCAATCTTAACCAAACTTTAACAGTTTGTGTATGACCATTAGATCTCAGCAGACGCCGAAAATGGGACAAATTGTTTTTCAAACACCAAAGTTATTGCCCTTTGCTTATTAACAAAATATACAAAAATGGACATTATTCAGGATAGAGAGAGACATTTTTCATCCCATCTTCACCAATCTTGCACAGTTTGTCTATTACCATGATATTAAAGTAGAAATCGAATATAAGCAAGATCGGACCAGAAACACCAAAGTTAAAAATAAGCAAAATTGGACATTATACAGGATACAGACTTCATTTTTACATCTAATCTCCACCAATCTTGTACAGTTTAACTATGACCATAAGATTAGAGGTGAAGTCGAATATAAGCAAGGTTGGACCAGAAACACAAGAGTTATTGCCCTTTGCTTGTGAAAAAAATATGCAAAAATGGACATTATTCAGGATAGAGACTTCATTTTTCATCCAATCTTCACCAATCGTGTACAGTTTGTCTATGAACGTAAGACTATAGGTGAAGTCGAATATAAGCATGATCGGGCCAGAAACACCAGAGTGATTGCCCCTTGTTTTTTGGAAAAACAATTCATCAAGTTATCAATGATTGGCTTGTACACACGATTTTTTATTCAATGTTTACCAAACTTACACAGTTTGCGCATGACCATAAAAAATTGATTGATAACATTTGATTTCCAACAGTTGCAAGACTTGCATGCAGTTATTTGTACATGCAACTTGGATGTCTTCAGAGCCTGTATTAGCATCATTTATCATCATTGAAAAGAAAATTATGAAAGAAAAAGCAAAACTTTACCTTATAGCACAGACATCGCAATGATCGCAGTGCAACTAGTTTTTCCAAAACTGTTTGCGAAAAAGATATCAAAATCTACTGTTTGTGCATTTTCCAGAATTGTCAATGACTTAATAAAAAAGGGTCAGGAACCATTAGCAAAAAAACGCACATCCATTACCTAACTCATACTTGAGTTATCCCATTGTACTAACCGATGTTTTAATCAACATTGATTCTAACCCCACTGTGTATTGTTCTGATACCTTCATTTTCAAACCTGTCACAACAGTATGGTCTTCATCTGTACCAGTTTTCAGGTGAGCGCTTTGGGCCATCATGGCCCTGCTTTGGGCCATCATGGCCCTCTTGTTTTTTCTGTCTATATAGTTTATTATCCTCGTCAATAGATGTGTGGGGGTGGAGGGCATCCCCCTCCACACCGTACATCATACATTAAATGCATGCACAATTTTATATGTGTAATACAAACAAGTGTCATCCACAACATAGGAAATAGATATTAAGTGCTCAAGTGATGGTATACACATTAAATATTAGAGTAACATGAGCGCATAATGTTACCATGTTTTTTCAAAACATAGAGGAATAGATATAAAGTATGAAATGATACACATATTAGCCATGTAAGTCGCATAGCACATATAGTACCGGAAACAAGGTAGCAAAAAGTCCCATTCATTATTAGTAGTTGAATTGTTAAAGTAATTTATTTATTTCAGAATATGATAGTGTACATAAAAATAAGACTTTTCAGCCTTAACCGTAGGTTATGTCTGATTCATTTTACCATTATAAATAAACATTTTAGTGAGAAGGAAAGTTGGATTCAAAGGATCATCTTTTTTTTTTAAATATGCTCCCAATAAATATGCTCAATTTTGCGCATATGTTTTGACAAAAGGAGCATTCGGTTAACGTTATGTAATGGATTTTAAATAAACAAGAATGTGTACCTGTAATTCGATGTATAATTCTGTATTGTAACCATTGTAGATTAGAATATTTTGTTATACAAAAGGGCATTTTGAAAATATGTTGCCAGTCCTTAATTTCAATATTTTCGAAAGTGTTCGCCCATTTGATATACATGTTGGTAACATTTCATTCATTTTAATTACTTATATTATACACTGATGGGTCGAGTTCCTTTTGCATATTTTAAAACGGATCGCAAGTGAAGGGAGAAAAATGGTTTTACAAAATTATAATATAAACTCGGGTGTAGAACATATGTTTTATCAAACAAGCCTCACCTGTTCAAGTATTTTCTTGCTGCCTTAGCAATACCTAGAAAAAGCAAGTAGTTTGGATACAAATTATATATTTTAGAAAATTCTTCATAAAAATAAAATTTCAAAAGTTCATTATTACTGATAATATCTCCAATTAAATGTACGCCATTTTCAGACCATGATTTAGAGAATACACTTTTATTACCAATCGTTGTATCAGGGTTAAAGAATATTGGATTGTGTAATATGTAGTTTTTGTTTAATGGTTCCGCTTTGCGGACATGAACAAAAGATTTTAGTGTATCTTTCCAAAAATCATTACCTATTCTATTGATTAGGTTTTCAGGAGAGTGAAGACCACATTGATATAATTTGTCAGAGTCTATTATCATTTTTACAATATTGATCTATTAGCCATTTCCGGTGATAATTCTACGGATCCAAGAACATTTTAAAGAATTATGAATAAAAGAAGGTCGACCATATTTAAACCTCCTTCAGCATATTCTTTTATAAGTACATTTTTGTTAACTTTTGACCTCCAATTACACAAAAAAGTAGATCATTTAACTCTGCCGATGTTTAATGCGGCGGATAAGGAATTGCAACTAAAAGATGAATTAGCACTCGTAAAGCAATCGTTTTTATTACTGCAATCGTTCAATAGGCGTTAGTATCGTTCTTGACCAGTTTTAAGTAATATGTTTACTTTGGACAGTTTATCCATATAATGTAGGTCTAACATTTTGTCAATGGCAAGGTGAAAAGTACAACGAAACATGTCAAACGCATACTGGTTCTATTTTAATTTCCATCGTGTTTTTATACTTTCGGGACTAAATTTATGCTTTCCTATCCAAACTACTTTGGTTTTATAAAAACAAAAAACTTTCAAATCGGATTTCAATGAGAAATGCGACAATATTGTTTCATTAAGAGATGCTGCAGAGCCATCCAGGAGTATAGATGCGTCATCAGCAAATTGCGACAAATTATATTCAATATCGTTTATTTTGATTCCTTTAATTGTTGGGTTTGACCTGAGTTTAATGGATTAAATTTCGGCGCATAGGATAATTATATATAGCAACTATGGGGATCGCCTTGTCGGCAACCACGTTATATTCAAGAAAAAATTTGATAAAAACCCACACTGCGTTACCGCTGAAATGCCGTCAAAACATCAAACCATTTCTTGATGTCAGGACCGAAATTAAACCATGAAAGGGTTTTGTTTACAAACGACCATGACAAGGAACTGAAAGCCTTTTCAAAATCTATAAGTAGGAGAAGACCGATAATGTGTGTGTGTGTGTATTTTAGTATGTCGCAAATGAGTCTAGTATTTTTTCCTATGAACCGACCCTTGATAAAACCAGTTTGGTCGTTATTTATTAATTTATCAATATACATTTTAATCTAGTCGAAATATAACCAGAACAAATTTTATATACAGTGTTTAACAGATATCTTGGGCGCCAGTTTTTTTTTTTAATCGCCTGGGTTTATCACCCTTAGGTATGCAATAAATTATCCCCTGTCTTTGGGTTATAGGCAATTTACCGCTTGTCAACGCGTGAACTTGCAAAATGTTAGTGCAGTATATATGAAAATATATCGAAAAAGTAACGGGAAACTTTTGCTAAATTTTCTATTTAAATCGCGATGTTCGATTAAATGGAAATGTCTGTCATTTTTAAATAAATATTTGGTGATACGTCGTTAAGTAACCGTTTGTATTGTTGTCAACTACACATAGAGTACATAATTTCATGTGAACAAAATGGAGCATTAAATGAAATTAATAATATAGCTTATTTGTTTTCTCATATTTATAGAATAATCTGCGTTATATTACATGATGGTGTAAGTAGTATGCAATTATTTAAAATTTAATGTACATTTATATTTTGGAACACCAGCAAACATATTTATCCAATGTTTTGTTCACTTGCATGTCGAGTACCGAAGTTCCCAATTTTTACCGAATAAAATGTGTTATGCTGAGAAATACACAACAATCATAGAGGGCATATAGGATAACAAAAATAACAAATAGTTTCTTTTGTTTAATATTCAATGCGCGATTTCTTTTAATTTCGATAACTATATGATTGTTTAATTCTCATAGTCACTTCAGACTTTTGTTTAGCAAATAAATAAAAAAATCAAATATTACCATGTATGCTGTTGTTACTAACATTATACTACTACTACTACGACTAATAGTACCATTTCAACTAACTATTATTGCTACAACTGCTGCTGCTACTTGTACCACTAAGCACGGCTACTTCTGCTATTAAAACGGCTCCCTTGCAGATCTTTTATTCGATCGTTGTATACTATATAAAGTTTTAACTGACAAAGGGTAATAGTTGCACGTGATCGTGTATAAAACCGTCGGGTTTAGCTAATATTTTAAAAACATACAACTTTAAAGCCGTTGCGTCTGTGTACTCAAGCTCTAAGCATTATGGGTATGCACTACTTTCCAACATGGTTTGCAATGGTTGATTAAACATAGCATTGTTGTTAGATACCCGTAAGTCAGTGTGTTTCTCTCCGTGGTACATTCGAAGTATTGCCTTTTACTTGAGTTCATGTTTTCTTCTGGTACAAAATTTATTTAGCAATGTCAGACATGCCTTTTGTGGTTATTTCTAATATGATGTAATATCCTATGTATATCTGGAACATTTTTGTTCATTCCTTTGGTGGCTTACTTGAAAGATAAGCTTTTGGGGTGTGTTTACTGTAGCATGGGTTTTTTGCTGAAACCCTATTTTCTACCGGTGTGTGCATTCAGGTTAGATGCAATTTCTTAGAAGAAACATGCCATATCGTTTTATTGCATTGTTTGGAAGACGAAAGATTCATCTTTAAACTGATACCAAGCTTCCACAATCTGAAAGTTCGCCGTTATATAATGGAACCTATGGGAATTGGATTACTGGTATCTAACCTTGAATTTTCACCCAAAATGAAAGTGAAAGTAGTTTTTTTTATAATAAACACGCAAAACAGCGTTAAACACAAACTACTGGTATTGTGTTTAACATAAATATATTTTACTATCAGTATTACGTTAATATTAGACTGATTAATGGTATCAAGAAGTTATTTCATGAAACAACTTTCATACTCGGGATTACTTCCTGCGTAAGCACATTTCGCTTCTCGGGGCGAAATAATCCGGTTAAGTACAGCGGTTAAACGTCGTGACGTCATCATCTGTGTATATAATGTTTTAAAGCCGCAGGAAAGGTGAAAAAGGCCATATTCAGACTGAACAAATAAAACAGTCATTTAACTGTCTGTTTTATTACATGTTTACGCTGGTTCACAATCTCCGTCAAGAACATTTGGTTTTCTGGATGCTGTTTATTACCAAACACCGATCCTCCAAGTAAAATTGTTAGCAGAAACTAGCTGTAGTTCAATGACGAATATCGTTGCGATTATATCCGACACGTCACCGTTAGCTTTCGGTAGTCGCCACGATATTCTATATAAAACACGAGGACCTTCGGATAGTTTCTCAGTGATGAAAATGTAAACAATATAGTGAAATTTAAACTGTTCAAATACATTTTTTGATGGAAATGTGTTAAAGCTTTTCGCCAGTAATGCATTATTTTATGTGTTTGTTATCCATCAATTAAAATTTAAATATTTATTTTAATTTGTAACGCCTTGCCAGTGCCCTTAACGATGTAAGTCAGCTCTTTATCATTATGCATTGAGCAACGCCGTGCGAAATGCCGGTGTTGTTCTAAAATTGTTTGCCTAATGCGATTAAACGCACCGATACTTATGCTAATCTTTTGCATACAGAATAACATTTCTGATTAAAGAAGCACACACATTGATACGACTTAAACATGTAACGATATCATAAATAACAATGTCCCTGATGAACTTTATTTTAAAGGTTTGTGTATTTAATGAATATGATGATGATAATGATGATAATGATGACGATGATCTTGTTCTTGTTGTTGTTGTATTGTTTATTTTGGTAATATTCATTTGCGAATATTCAGTAATAATTTCTAATGATGTCTGCAATACTCTGCATTTTGCGCATAGCCGAATATATTTTTAATATTATAAACATGGATATATTATATAAAAAACGTTCAATTTTCCACGTGAAATGACTGGTTCTATTAATCAAAAACCCTATCGGATTTAATATACACTTTTTTAATGGATACTGAAATTCCTGCTTTTGAGGTACCTCAAGCGCTCAAGGAACGATTTACATGTATTATTCCAATGATAAATTTAAAATTAGGACCACGTGATCAGGGACCGGTGTATCTTCCCACCATCACCATTTTAAATGGCAAAAAAGTGAGCACATAACCAAGCCCATCCATAGTTACGAAGCAAACATGTGGTCCCGTGATAAACAAACGGCACTAAAGCCAAGGACATATAGAACATTTAAGACCGAATTTAAATGCGAAGATTCTGTCAAATTAGATATGTCTAGATACGAAAGATCTATTCTGTGTCAGTTCCGAGTTGGATTACTTCCATTGCGCATTGACACAGGACGATAAATAGGTGAACCCCCCGAGGACAGGCTATGTCGATTTTGCGAAGTTTAAACACTTGAAACATGAATCACACGTTTTGCTAGAATGTTTTCTGTACAATGATATTAGGGCCAGTACTATATTTGACTTTATAAATTTATTGCCAACAGATAACTGTGAGGGAAAACTAAAAAAGTATTTAACATTGCAAGCCAGGATAACAGCCACATTCATTGTGAAAGCATATTTACAAAGGCAAAATACCATTATCTCTTAAGTCATATATTCGTTTGTTTATATCCATATATTCAAGAATATTGCATAGTGATATATAAATAATTGTTTGCATCAATAATCCATTCGTATATTTATAATTGTCCATATCATGCTTATGATAAAGTACTTTGTATATATGCGTGTACAAACTTACTTGCTTTGGAAAAATGTGGATGAAGTTATTTATGTTAAATAAACAATACAATTATAAACGGGGAGTATATTCTAAATAAATAGTTATGCTCAAATAATTTTTATATTTATAATTAACAGGTGGCGTGTAAAATTAATTCTATTTACATCTAACGTGAACAGGCTGTTGGCTTAACTGGTCGTAAAATTCTGAGCAACTGGGCCCTGATGTTTTTTTCTTTCATAATCAATATGTCATTGATTTAATCAATAACCTTCCTTTATCATCACAACAGGCTTTACAAAGATTTGAAGATCTACACTTATTATAGCAAATGTTGGTTTAAAAAGGGATCCAGTTACATACACAATTAGAAGGTCAATTCTGAGATACCAAAAGTCACTTTGAACAAGAAATAAAGTCATACTGGTCTAACTGAAATATGATTTAATATATTTTACCCAAAAATGTTAAATTCAACTTCAACAAACAATATGTTTCCTGATGCAATGAAAACATCTTTCATAAATCATTTAAATAAAGTGTTTTTTAACTTCTTGATAGATTACATTTGATGTCGATACGTTTGATTCAATTTTCACAAATATATTAAAAAGGTATATATATGTTTTGGCAAATAACGATACAATTCCAGCATATTACTTAAGCAGTGCTTGACACATTAACGCTTTGTTAGCTTACTCAGCCTCGTTCTGGTGAGCTACTGAATATTCATGAGATAAAATAAGGAGAGGTCTACAATCGCTTCAGAAACGCTAAATTGCGGGACACAATCGTTGAACCTACTGCATTACATGTAACATGCACCGCCTAAGAGGAATTTATTTTAATTACATATTTACTCAGTATCCGTTACATGACTATTTGGATGCATCCGTTTGCTTTTATACTTGCACTACAAGTGGGTTATTGTATTTGCAGACAGTGTAGCAAATTAATACGTGTTACCGAGTCAACCAAATTGCATTCAACTGCAGACGTCCAGCAGCTCTCTTCAAACATTCAAGAAATGCAAAAACAGTTGAAGAAACAGAAAGACACTGCCGATTGCAGTCTTCAGTCACTGGAGGAGACGTACAAGCGAATGAAGCAAGAACTCGGAACTCTGCGCCAGAAAATAAATGCTGCATTAGATCAGTTAGAGAAAGCAACATTGCAGAAACTAGATGACTTGATTGCCAGCTATAGAATTTCCATTCCGAAAGAACGGGATGGGTGTATCCGCCTTCAGAAAAACATGCAATATCTCAATGAGGCTTTAAAAGAAGTTTGCAACAAGAGCAGTGAACTTCTTTTCATAGCTTTTGAAAAATGCCAACAGCAGTTAAAGCTTCTTAAAAATGTGAAAGACATACATGAATATGCCATGGACTTTGTACCCAACAATTACATTGAGAAGTACCTGTCCAAGTTGACAGGTCTGGGGATAATCGGTCAACCGAATAAGTTTCTTTCACTACAGGGGAAGTCAGAACATGGTGTGAAAATGTCATCTGATGGAAAGACATGCTGTATTATTGCCACGTGTGATCTCCCTTCTGGCGAGACGCTTATTCTAGACTATAACAATAACAAAGTGAAACTTTTAGACAAGAAATACAAAGTTGTGAGCCACTGCAATGTTTCTAGCTGTTCATATGACATGTGTCAGATTTCACCACCATGTGATGTTATTGTAACTGTACACCAGATAAACAGTCAGACACATGGAATACGGTTTATCTCTGTACAGAAAGGTCAGTTGGTGAAGGGCGGGAATATGCAGATGCCACATAAATGTCTTGGAATTGCCAACCATAAGGGTGACCTCTATCTGACTTCGGGTATAGCTCTGTATCACTACACTCTGACTGGAACACTAGTAAAGAAGCTGTATGAGGATAGATCGGCTGATAATACAGGTAATGTACATGTTGGCTTCAGACGTGATTCATAAATACGATAACTTGTGT
The DNA here is from genome assembly GCA_027627225.1 of Congeria kusceri. Classification (NCBI taxonomy): domain Eukaryota; kingdom Metazoa; phylum Mollusca; class Bivalvia; order Myida; family Dreissenidae; genus Congeria; species Congeria kusceri. Next base: position 35,912,288 of record CM051040.1, on the reverse strand, counting down.
AATATCAAAATGAAAACTAACATTAATGATAATGAATATCATGCTACACGAATTCAGGGTTGCTCACTTATTTTACCTAATATTCCAATAATACATATTTATAATTTTATGATAGATTAGTCCATGTTCGTGCAATCATTGCTATGTCGTGAAGATATGAAAAGGAACACAGAATCTGATTAATGGGATTAAGTGACAATATACCACAGAAGTTCATTGCCCGGAATGTAAATAATGAATAAATCGCCAAATTGCAGCAACTGTTATTATTATTATTATTATCATTATTATTATTATTATTATTATTATGATTTAAAGGTTAATGTCCCTTTAGCAATAATTTATCGAGAATTAAAAGCACATGACCTTATAAAATAAGTGTTTTCAGTCTCGTAAAGAGCGTATTTCAAAGGCTCATATTTAATTTCATGTAACAGTGTTCGTCCTATAAGGGAATCGAATACAACATCCTATTATGTATATAAATTTATTATAAATGTATAAACACAACATTGAACGGCTTAACATGTTCGGCATAACGTTGACTTGTACCAAATGTTACTACTCAGTTTGTTTTTGATATTGTTCTACAGTGTTCAAGTGTGCCATTAACCTTCGTGGTGACACAATCTACGTTACCAACCAGTCCCAACACAAACTTCTCACACTGGCCATGGATGGGACAATACTGTCCTCCTTCGCTGACCCTGAACTACAACGCCCAAGGGGAGTACATGTGACACCTTGGGGACAGGTGTTGGTCTGTGGCGGTTATTCCCACACTATCATACAGGTGGACAACGAGGGGCGGAGGAAGATTGATACGCTAGCTACAGGGACGGATGGGGTGAACTTCCCATGCTCAGTACACTACTGCACAAACACTGATTCAGTCGTTGTAGGATTAGCAAATAATGATAACATCCTAGTGTTTAAAGTTAAGTAAGCAGTGAGAGACACGATGTTGAAATTGATAAAAGGATAACACAAAAGAAATATTAAACGAGGACTATATACATGTATATAAACTTAAAATGTATATATTATATATCAGTAAATTTTGTTTTAATAAATCCCATGTAAATATATACTAGAAAAAGAGTAAAACTGTTTGTTAACGATTCTTTTCTTTATTATATCATAACTTTTGTCGCCGTATTTTCTGTTAAATTGGTAATACAAACTTTATGTGATATACACCTAACATGTAATTGTTTTGAAGTGGACTATTATTGGTAATTGCTGTCAGGTACATGTTGTCAGTTTTGTTCTAATGTACAATATGTGTGATTTACTAATTACAAAGGCTAAATGAATTTTGCTTTTTTGTAATGTTGCTTTATATGTAGATGGAACCATTTTATACTTTGATTACTTCGTACGAGCAGTTAGGCATATTTTTTACAATGTTGATGTCTATCATTTCCGTTTGGTTTAAGGAACATAAATGTGTGTGAACTTGATTTGAATGCTGATTAACTTAGTGTCAGGAATGTGTTGATTGGTTCCTGATAGCTTTATATAGCACACCTCATACCCACTACATAAATCATACACATTTAATTGGATAATTTGAAAGCAAAACGAACATTAATGTTTAGGTTTTTAAAGGTACAATTTTAATTACAGCTATGTTTAAGTAATTGATAAAGATGTTCTGGTAAACATTTAGCGATACTGAAACATGACTGCACTTTATTATTATGTCATGATACAACTTCTGAGTATACAATTTATAATTGATAATACATACACTGTAAGCGTGTTAAAAATAACTTGCAAAAGGCTTGCAGCTTTTTGTAAGCAAGATTTGACCTTGCCCTTGTGTTTGCCTTCTTCATAATTATAGGCATCGGACATTATTGAACTAATTATATTAGAAAACATGCAATTAACTATAAAAAGTGCTACAGGGAAGAACAAAATAATACTGCATTCAGATAACGTATGATTTTTACAAACATTATGTAAACAATTGATCGAATACTTTGATATTTAGTATTCTTAGGTGTTGTGTTACGGAATATTTACATATAATTGATTTCGTGTGTGAATGCATTACAAATATTGTAGCTTTTATAAAAATATATGTTTAATACAGTAAGATATTTATAACATAATTATATTAATAACTACGTCCAATCCTTATGCGAAATGGTATTTTAAAACGTTGTGTAAGACACTGTTTAATGTTTTATGTTATGTTTTGTGACTAAAGTTGGTTCAACGATTGTGTAATGCGATATATCGGTAAAGAATCACTTATAAAAATCCTTTTTAAACCGTTTCCATCCGTTGAATTACGTCATTTAGAGCTTTCGTTTTTTTTCATAGCGATTATTCGGTACGCATGTGCAGTCGCTAAAAGGCGGAGTTTAGCAATAAATTCGTTGACAAGACGAAGGTCAGATATGACGTGTCATATCAGTGTTTTAATGTACATGGAACCCTACTGGGCTTATTGCCACCTGACACGTGTTTCGGTTTAATAATTGTAAGCAACTTATCCTGTTATCAATCGTTTATACGTAATGATTCAATGATAAAGACAAAACAGAACACAGCGTTTATTAACTTAAATAAATTACAGCTCTTCGTTAAAAAGCATTTTGCAAGCACAATGCCTTTGCAAAATCAGAATACATAGTTAATTACAAATGGCTAAGAAGTCAAAGCATAATAGTAGGCAGTTGTAACTGTAGTAAGTCTATGTGTGCATGAGCGCGTGTTTGGGCGCGTAATGTTTTCTGATAACTTTTTGTTTTAATTTGTGTTTCTACTTTTGTTTATATTTCCCGTAATGATGCGATTAATTGAAATCCTATACAAATTGTAAGTAATAGTGTAGACAATTGTATTTTTACGTTCTAAAGAATACGACAAATCCGATTAAATGTCCTTCATTTCTAAATAAACATTCTGTGAGACGTTGTTATGTAATCGTTTGTATATTTGTAAACTACACATACAGTACTTAACATGTATTTCATGTGAACACAATGGTGCTTGTATATGAAATAAATAATAAAGCAAATATTTAAATATTTATTTTACACCTACTAATAGAATAATCTGCGTTAATACATGATGATTTGAGTACTATGCAATTATTTAAAAAATAAAGTTTAATAAATTTAATAAAGTTCATATTGTATACAAAACCCAATTACGAAAAACGCTTTGTCAACTTGATAAACTTTTGGACATTTATGAAAATATTGCAGTTCGTAGCATGATCAAGCCTGCTATTACCGAAGAGAAGTGTATCGCAGTTTATGGGTTCAAAAGCTTGTAGAGCTTAGGAAAGGATTGTGCGTTGCGTGGTAAACGGCGAACAAGTAAAAAATAAGTGGTAAGCTGATTCTACTTCTCCACATATACACAAGGGCGCAGGTTCCAATTAGTTGTTATATAAGTGTGATTTTAAGTTGCTACAATTATTCCTAATTGTGGCATGTACAATTGAAGTTTTTTTTCTGTCTCGAACGAAGCAATATGCTGGAGTTTCGCAATTTGTAAACATATGTTGTTTCCAAGCGGATTTAAATCGGGCTAAAGAACACAACATGGTCTTATATCAAGATGTAAGTTGTTCCAAAATTCGATGGCCGACGGTACGAAAGATCGTGTATAAAATTCGGTCCGTCTTTATACAATAGCATAATCATTTGCGTTTCTAAGATTTCTAGCAGATTGTTGAAGGACAGTTAATGGTTATTAATTACACAAGTAATTGGGACATCAATAATTATGAATTGTATACATATATATTAGGTTCAGATACTGTCGACATTCGGCAAAGTTATGCCGATTGCTTCCAGAATACAAATTAGTCAAGGAAACAGATTTGGTAAGTCCGGTGACTATTCTAGCCGCTTTATTTTGGATTTTATCTAACATTTCTTTCTCCTACATTGCACAGCCATCCCAAACGACACAGGCATACTCGAGCAATGGTCTTAAGTGGGAGATATAAATTTGGTTTAAAGTTTTTCTAGAGACCGTGTATTTAAGTTTCCGCATAATGCCAAGTACTTTTGATGCTGATTTCACAATACTGGTGATATGACCGTGCTATTTTCCATTAGAGCTGAATGTAAGACCAAGATGTTTGTGATTTTCATCAAATTTGACAGGCACATCATTGAAAAAAAAGATATGGCAGGCGAATAGCAGAATGTGTTGTGAAAAGCATGGCTTTGGTTTTTTGTGGATACAAATCGTTTTGCACAGACGATGTATAATGACATATACATCATGGCTGAGCACTATTTCAAGATCAATCAAAAACGAAGTAGTGCAGGAAAGGGAAGTATCATTGGCAAATAAACGGGAAATACTTTGAAGACTTTTAACAATATCGTTTACATAAACAAGAAAAAAATAGTGGGCCAAGAACAGAGCCCTGAGGAACACCGGCATTTGGTTCTAGTGCTTGAGAAGTAGAGGCGCTGACAAAAACTTGCTATGAACGATTACCTAAACAACTTTTGATCCGATTGATTATATTTCCATTAAATCCATTTTGTATTAGTTTGAAGAGTAAACTCTTGTGCCATACGCGGTCAAATGCTTTAGAAATGTCGCAGAATACCATACAAGTGTGTTTCTTTTCATCGATACCCTTCGATATTTGATAACAGATGTCAATTAATTGAGAAACGGTCGAGTGACCTTTTAGAAAGCCTGATTGGTTGGAGTACAATAAGTTGTTAGTAAGTAAGTGGTTATATAAATGTTTATAAACCACTCTCTCCATAATCTTGCCTACACACCTCAATAACGATATTAGACTGTAGTTGGATGGTTGATTAGGCTGTCCCTTTTTTAATAAAGGCATCACAATAGCTGATTTCCACGAAGCGGGAAAGGTACACTCATTTAGTGATTTGTTAAATAGGAAACATAAAGGCTTAGAATAGAATAACACGTTTTCTTAAGGACTAGATGACTTATAATGTCCTACAGCTTTGTTTGTAATTAAACATTACTAATATCAATGATATATGCTCATTTGATAGATCGATAAATGATGGTAGGACTCCAGACGGGTCATCTAATGAGGAAATTGAGACAAAATATGTATTTAAACAGTTTCCTTTTTTCTGTTTCTGATATATGTATAATAAGATTGCCATCAGAATCAGTCGACTGCAGGGGTGGTATAGTATCTGAGTGAGAACTCGTTTTCATAAGTTGTTTTAGAGTTTTCCAATATTTTTTAGGATTTGAAGAGCTAAACTCATTAAGGGATGTTTCGATGTTTGCATGAAATTGTTCTTAGGCATTTTATATCATGTTGTTAACTTTATTTCGAACTTGTTTGTATTTGTTCCAGTTAGCAGTGTTGTGTTTATTGACAGATATGTGTTTAAGTCTGTCCCGTTTACGAGATAACGTTCTGATAGATGAATCATACCACGGTTTGTCAATAGGTCTAACTGTAACAAGTTTGTGAGGAATACTGAGTTTCACGAGTTCGATTAGTTTATTTGTAAACAAAACGGTAGCCTCGTGAACATTAATGTCGTGAATACAATTCCAGTTTGTATTTGTAATGAGATTGTTAAGACGCTCAAAATCAGCATATTTGTACAACCAAACGTGTCTGCGAATTGGTTTACAGTTTATAACAGGAATTTTAATATGAATAGCAGTAGCATGGTGATCACTGATGGTTTGTGGGATAGGAATTACTTCGGATTCTAAGCAAATCATATTATCCGAAATTATAATTGGATCAATTAACGTAGACGTATTAGCTGTGACTCTTGTTGCTTGAGTTATAAAGTTGCGCAGGTTATACAAAGATAAAGATTGAAAAAGACGTGTATTATTTTTAAGTTGGTCTTCATTTATTTCACCCAGGATAATTATGTTCTGGTTTACATCTTGCGCTTTATCAATCATAGTCTCTAACTTATTCCAAAATGAAACATGAGATTTAGCGGGCGGTAAAAACAACATATCAAATTATCAAGATTATGTAATTCAACCGCTAGCCAGATCGTGTGTAGTTGAGGACTTTCTAGTTCGATATTCGTCGTGATAATATTCATTGATTTACATAGAATAATAGACTACTTGAATGAGCCGAGTAATCTTTACGAAACATTGAGTGTTTAAAATCATCAATAAGGATTTGGTCATCGATAACAACATCAGCTAGGTGTGTTTCTGTAAAACACGATATCGAAATGTAGAAATGTTTTCACAATGAATTCCGATTTGTGCCGAATCGATCTAATGTTAAGATGAAAAAGCCCCAGAGCCTCAAATGTATGCGGTCCTGGATTGACTTCAACATCACCAGATAGAAGTAAAATAAAACGAATAAGGTCAATGCAAACAAAGCTTAGCGTGCATAATAGCAAAGAGTCCAGGCGTTTGTAAAGAAGCAATTGTGACACTCTTGGTAATAACGAAATTAGTAGTATCAATTCATGAGTAAAATTTAAATTTATCGTATATTTACGACAACAAATCCGTACACTAGAGTTGAATATTCCAACAGCCATTCTGTATTCAGCAACGTCGTTACCCATTATGTAGTGAAGGTACATGTAAAGAAATGTTTAAAAATACAGGCTGTGGAAGTAAACAAGTAGGCGTTGATATAGGCATATTTTCTGTAAATGAACTGGACAGGACTGAGACAAAAATGTAATAACATAGGACTATGACAATAAAGACAAGACAGTGAAACATGTTGAAAACACAGAATTAAAAAAGAAAGGATTGTGTTTACAAATGAAGTAATCCCGCGTATAAAAGTTTTTTCATAAAATTACTTTATAGATACCATTAATCAGTCTAATATTATCGTAATATTGATAGTATAATATATTTATGTTAAATAAATTACCAGTAGTTTGTGTTTAACGCTGTTTTGCGTGTTTATTATTAAAAATACTTTCACTTTAATTTTGGGTGAAACTTCAAGGTTAGATAATGTTGTATGCAATAAGCAACGCCATGCGAAGTACCGGTGTTGTTCTAAAAGTGTTTGATCAAACCTATTAAACACACCGACACGTATGATAATCTATTCCATACAGAATAACATTTCTGACAAAAGAAGCTCACACATTAATACAACATTAACATGTAACGATATCATAAATAACAATGTTCCTGATGAACTTTATTTTAAAGGTTTGTATATTTAATCGTGATGATTATGATGACGATGATGATGATGTTGTTATTGTTGTTGTTGTTTTATTGTTTATTTTGATAATATTCATTTGCGAATATTCAGTAATAATTTGTAATCATGTCTGCAATACTCTGCATTTTGCGCATGGCCGAATGTATTTTTAATATTATAAACATGGAAATATTATCGGAAAAAAAACTTTCAATTTTCCACGTGAAATGACGGATGCTATTATTGAAAAGCCCTATTGGATTTAATATACACATTTTAATGGATACTGAAATTCCTGCTTTTGAGATACCTGTAGTTGTATTCAAGCGCTCAATGGCAGATATACATGCATTATTCCAATGATAATTTTTATATTAGGACCACGTGATCAGAGAGCGGTGTATCTTCCCACCATCACCATTTTAAATGGCAAAAAAGTGAGCACATAACCAAGCCCATCCATAGTTATTACGCAAACATGTGGTCCCGTGATATACAAGCGGCACTAAAGCTCAGGACATATAGAACATTTAAGACCGAATTTAAATGCGAAGATTCTGTCAAATTAAATATGTCTAGATACGAAATATCTATCATGTGTCAGTTGCGAGTGGGATTACTTCAATTGTGCATTGACACAGGACGACATATAGGTGAACCCCCCGAGGACAGGCTATGTCGATTTTGTGAAGTTTAAACACTTGAAAAATGAATCACACGTTTTGCTAGAATGTTTTCTGTACAATGATATTAGGGCCATTACTATATTTGACATAATAAATTTATTGTCAACAGATAAATGTGAGCAAAAAAAAAAAAATTAACATTGCACCCCAGGATAACAACCTAATTCATTGTGACAGCAACTTTACAAAGGCGAAATACAATTTACACTTAAATCACATATTTGGTTGTTTATATCCATACATTCAAGATATTTGCATAGTGGTATATGAATATGTGTTTGTATTAATAATCCATTCTTATATTTATATTTGTCCATAGCATGCTTTAAGTACTTTATCATAAGATAAAGTACTTAAAGTTTGTAAATATGCGTATATAACGAAATTTAACCACATTTTTATTGTTGGTGTATATGTATAGGTCCACTGGGCCAGGTGCACAATGTATAACTAATGCTGTGTATATGCTTGTTTGCTAAGTCACTGTTCTAATACACTTACTTACTACCTTAGTTACTTACTACCTTACTTACTTACTTACTTACGTATGAACCATAATTGGTCACCTAAATCCTTGATTGACAAGTAGCAACTGGTCAATTGAAAACAGGTGTTTAATATGTAATACTTTAAAATATAAAAACATTCACGTTGTGCAAAATAATTATCAATACTATGAAAATGAATTCACAATGTTTTAGATTACACTAAACCATTTGCGCTAAAAGTATAATGACACCATGACCCAGTTGCTTAAAACTTTAACGGACAAATGAGCTAACAGCCGTAAAAATTTGGATGAAGTTATTTATGTAAATCATTCATAATCAATATGTCATTGATTTTTTTATCAACAACTTTCCTTTCTCATGACAACAGGCTTTACAAAGATTTGAAGATCTAGACTTAGTATGGTAAATGTCAGTTTAAAAAAGGATCGAGTTACATACACAATTAGAAGGTCGATTTTGAGATACCAAAAGTTACTTTGAATCATTTGTTGTTTTTTTAATGATGATTAGGTGTTTAAAAAGTGTAAAACTTGTAAGCAACGGAAATATAGTCATATTGGTCTAACTGAAATATGATTTAATACATTTAATTTGTCTCCTGATGCAATGAAAACATCTTGCATACATCATTAAATAAAGGGATTTTTAACTTCTTGATAGATTAAATTTGATGTCGATATGTTTGATTCAGTTTTCACAAATATATATTAAAAAGGTAGATATATTTTGTTTCAAATAACGATACAATTCCAGCACATTACTAAAGCAGCGCTTTTCCCATAACGCTTTGTTAGCTTACTCAGCCTCGTTCTGGTGAGCTACTTAATATTCATGAAATAAAATTAGGGGAGGTCTACAATCGCTTTGGAAACGCTAAATTGCGGAAAACGTTCGCTGAACCTACTGCATTACATTTAAAGGGAACCAACTATGAGGAATGTATTTAAATTGTATATTTACATCATTAACATGACTATTTGGATGCATCCGTTTGTTTTTATACTTTCACTACAAGTGGGTTATCGTATTTGCAAACAGAGTAGCAAATTAATGCTTGTTACCGAGTCAATCAAACTGCTTTCAACGGAAGACGTCCAGCAGCTCTCTTCAAACATATACGATATACAAGAACAGTTAAAGAAACAGAAAGACAGTGCAGATTGCAGTCTTCAGTCACTGGAGGAGACGTTCAAGCGAATGAAGCAAGAACTCGAAACTCTGCGCCAGGAAGTAAATGATGCATTAGATCAGTTGGAGAAAGAAACATTGCAGAAAGTAGATGACTGGATTGCCAGCTATAGGATTTATATTACGAAAGAACGAGATGGATGTATCCGCCTCAGAAAAACATGCAATGTACAAATGAGGTTTTAAATGACGTTTGCAAAAAGAGCGGTGAGGTCCTTTTCATCGCTTTTGAAAAATGTGAAAAGCAGATAAAGCACTCAGAATTATTTCTTAAAGATTTGAAAGACATAAATGAGTATGCCATGGTATTTGTACCCAACAATGACATTGAGAAGTATCTATCTAAACGTACGAGTCTAGGGAGAATGATACAACCAAATAATGTCATTTCAATACACGGGAAGTCAGATAATGGTGTTCAAATGTCATCTGATGGGCAGACATGCATCATTCATGCCGTTTGTGATCTTGCTTCCGGTGAGACGCTAGCACTAGACTATCAAAATGACAAAGTGAAACTGTTAAACGAGAAATATCAGGTTTTGAGCCACTGCGATTTTATTTTTTCGTCAGATGACTTGTGCCAGATTTCTCCATGTGACGTGGTTGTAACTGTGACATATGGAATACAGTTTCTCTCTGTACAGAAAGGTCAGTTGGTGAAGGGCGGAAAGATGGAGCTGCCACATAAATGTCTTGGAATTGCCAACCATGACGGTGATATTTATGTGACTTCCGGTACAGCTCTGTATCACTACACTCTCACTGCAACACTTGTAAAGAAGCTGTATGAGGATACATCGGATAATGATACAGGTAAAGTACATGTTCACCGCAGACGTAATTCTTATAATAATAACTGTGCAATAGTAAACAAAACGAATATTGGTGATCAAAATCATTATTCACCGGACCGCGGTTGGTCACATATTGTATTTAATATTCATAATAATAATAGTAATAATAATAATAATAATAATACACTACAATGTTTATATAAAAAATGGGCATTTTGTTTAATTGTTGTTTGATTGTCGTCCCTCGATATGATAAATGCGGTTGTTTGAAAATTTCACAAAATATAATACTGTTAATACAGTTTAAAGTATTGATTTGACGAAACTATGACTGAGTGTATTAAGTTCAAATTATACTCAGATATAACAAGCTCAAATTTAGTTTCTTTTACAGTGCTTTCTCATATAAATGGTTGGGCCTGTAACATCTAAGTCGTATGTCTATGAGTATATTACTAAGCATGACATTGGATAAATGTTGTCATTTTGTTCCAATGTAGAATACGTGTGATGTAGTAGTTACAATTGCTACATGTAATTTTGCTATTTTGAATTGTTGCTTTATGTGTAGATGGAATCGCAGTGAACTATTACGTGCTTCATATAAACAGTTTCTCATTCGTTTACTATGTTGAAATTGTGTTAACGTGATTTGAATGTTGATTGACTTAGTTTTAGGAATAATGTTGGTTGGCTCCAGAAAGCTTTATTATCGACACTCCAAAATATATAGAATACCTCAATATGTCTACTACATACGTCAGACACATTTAGTTAAATGATTTTAATACACACCCACCTTTACAGTGTTTGGAGCGTTTTGTTATATACTGAAGTATTTTTTTGTGATATCAACTGACAGTATATATAATTTAATACATTTTATTAGTGCCTTCACTTAGTATTCAAAATGTGCAGCTACATGTAATAATTATAACTGTATAAATCTTAAATTTGATTTGTTGTTCGCTTTGAAATATCTTTTTTAAATACGGAATTACACATTGAATGGGTACATACTGATTTACTGAAAGGTATTCACTACAACAGTCTGTGGAAACATAACACAACAATAACTGATGAAAGATATTAAGTGAAAAATCGGTTCCAGAGATGGTTGACCTTTTTTTCAATACTTCCATTAAAACATGTAATGGCTATGGTTATTTGAATATTGGACACGACATATTAAGCGGTTTTGTAAACTATATTATCCATTTTCCAAAGTGTAGTTAATTGTCTTGATATGTATATACTTGATATTATGTACATAGGTGTAACAATCATTTCAAACTATCTTGTTCTTACTTGATTACTTAATAACCGTATGTGATGTGCATTTGAAACAATTAACATAGTATTTCACAGTGATGTTTAACGTTTCCTATAGTAGTTAAGTAGAGATCGAACGATACCGTAATGGGATCGAACTCTGTCGAAGTAGGGATCAAACGCTACCGTAGCAGGTATCGAACGCTGCCGTAGTAGGGATCGAACGCTACCGAAGTAGGGATCGAACGCTGCCATAGTAGGGATCGAACACTACTGTAGTAGGGATCGAACGCTACCGTAGTAGGGATCGAACGCTACCGTAGTAGGGATCGAACGCTGCCGTAGTAGGGATCGAACGCTACCGTAATAGGGATCGAACGCTACCGTAGTAGGGATCGAACGCTGCCGTAGTAGGGATCGAACGCTGCCGTAGTAGGGATCGAACGCTACCGATCATTGTAATAAGGGAAGTGTATGATGTCATTTTAGTTTTTTCTGGGTTTGCTATTGCTGTTCATTATAACCAAGAAGTATTTTACGTGTTCGATAGTCACAGTAGAAATAAAGATGGTCTATGTTGCCCCAATGGAACGTCTGTCCTTGGAGAGGTACATTCTTTGACAAATATGTGTACTTATATTCGTAACCTGGTAACGTCTTGTGGACAAAGTCCTGACTCTGTTCAGTTTGACTTGCATTCGTTTGTATTAACTACCAACTACAAGCCAAATACACATGCAATGCAAATTTTGGACAATCAAAAAGGGTTTCGAAAAAGAAAGACTCAAGTGTCGGACTCAAACAGTCCTGTCTGATAGATAAAATGAAAGGGAAGTCATTTACTGGTTGCATAGATGACAGATTTGTTCCAAGTACAAATGTGAATCCTCTTTCAGAGTTTCACAATCTCGTTAGTGAAGGACCAGATTATATGTGTTCATGTTGCACTCAAACATTTTTTAGGCACTCCATGAAAAACAGCCACAACTTGAAATGTCACTCAGAAAAAGTTCGTCCGTATCTGACGGAATGTAAAAGTGTTAATAATGTTGAGTGGATTTGCAATTTCTGCTTTATTGTAATATGCACAGGGAAAATACCTCCTTTTTGCAAGCGAAATGGTTTGGAGTTTCCTGTAAAACCAAAATAATTAGAGAAATCAAATCTAGAAGAAAGACTGGTATCACCAAGACTGCCATTTATGCAGCTACGCGAAATGCCACGAGGTGGTCAGTTAAACTTGAGAGGCAATATTGTTAATGTTCCTGCAGATGTAAACAATACAATTAAGTCCCTTCAAGAATGATGAGTGAACATGACACAATAATGTTAAAGCTGAAGCGTAAATTGTCATACAAACACCATGTTATCTTTGAAAATATTAGACCAAACTAAGTTTTTGAGGCTGCAAAATGGTTGCTTGCAAATAGCAGCCTTTGTAGAAATGAAGGAATCGTTGTGAATTAAACTTGCCTTCAACAGCCACACGAACATTTTGTCCTCGATGCTTCCATTTCACAGCAAGATGCGGATGTTGTTGATACAATTATTACTGAAAAGCACACAGATTCATGGGCGGAAGATGATAGTTTTATTCACAGATTAGTTGGCAACTTAGACGCATGCCTACAGCCGTTTGATTTCAGAGAATTTAACCAGGTCCTTGCATAGCTCCTGGAGAAAATAGTAGTCCTATCAGTTTGTTTCAAGACTTCCATTCTGAGGTACTGTCATTCCCATCAATATTTTGTGGTCAACCGCGGATTGATAATTCAGAGTTTGGTACCATTGCATTACAGTGATATTTGCAAGTGGGAATTAAGGAATGTTGACAGGCGAGTTGCACAATGTATACCTAACATATTGTTTAAGTTGAGGCGTTTGCAGATCACAAGTAAAGGATAAAGTTTCCCTTGCTGTTAGGAAATGTAAATCTAAAGACCATAAACTTACTACAGATGATTTGCTTAACCCTGTATTCGTTGATCAGCTTAAGATGCACAATGATGGACATAAAGTCTTAAGGACTATTCGTGGATCTCCACATACTGGGAGCAAGCTAAACGTGACGTTTTTGCAATGATTCGTCAACTTGGTACTCCTACTTGGTTTGCCTCTTTTTCTGCAGCAGAAACAAAATGGCTACCATTGCTGAAATCACTACATTAGCTTGTCCATAAGAAAGATATTTCTTCGCAGGAAGCCAGCTCACTTACCTGGCAGGACAATTGCATTCTTATACAGTCTGATCCTGTCACGTGCGCACGCTACTTTGACATGAGAGTTCAAGTATTTATGCGAGACATTCTAAAGAGCAAATCGATGCCCATTGGTGAAAGAATATACTTTTTCTATCGAGTAGAATTCCAGCAAAGAGGTTATACACGTATTCATATGCTTCTTTGGGTAAAAGATTCTCCATTGCATGGTGTATCACCAGACAGTTTAATCTCTGCGTTTATAGACAAATATGTAACCTGTAGAAAAGACAACACTATTCCAGAACTAGTCAATTACCAAACACATCGACATGTAAAGACATGCTGTAAAATGAGGAAAGACGTATGTTGTTTTAACTTTCCTTTGTTCCCTATGCCAAAAACTATGGTTTTGTACCCACTAGATGAGTCTTTAGCAACTGCACAGTATTCACAGGAGGTGGCAAAAATTACAGCATTTTTAAATGAAGCACATAAAGAAAGCAAAGTTATGGAATTTGACGATTTCATTGTTGCTTTAGGTACTGACCTGAACACTTATATTGAGATAATAAGATCCACTTTGAAAAGAGTAACTGTGTTCTAGAAACGATCTGTTGCGGAGACACGTATTATTAATTACACCACCATTTTGATACAGTTCTGGATGGCCAATATGGATTTGCAGTACATACTGGATCCATTTGCCTGTGTTTCATACATAGTGTCTTACATCTCCAAAGGACAAAGGGGTCTATCAAACTTGCTTGCTGATGCTTGTTCGGAGGCACAGTCAAGTACGACATACGGCAACAAGTACGAAGAATAGGTAATCAGTTCTTATCCAATGTGGAGATTGGAGATCAAGAGGCGGTGTACCTGGTGTTACAAATGCCGCTGAGGCGTTGTACATGGAAGGTTATTTTTGTTGATACAAGACAAGCAACTGACAGAACATCTATTATCAAACCTTGTTCACTACTGCAGAGTCTTCCTAAACAGTCTGTTGATGTAGAAATGGATACCATTATAAAGATATACAAAAGACGACCCAAGTCTATGGAGTTAATATTTTATGCAGAATGTTTCTCTTGGTATGATCTCTGCCCTAAGCAGATGTTGTAGCAGATGAACTACCTGAGACAGAATATGTGCATGACCAAGATGATGACATTGAATCTTCAGATGATGAAGTTGATGATGAAATTGAACCTTCAGATGATGACATTGAACCTTCAGATGATGAAATTGGTGGCAAAATTTTAAAGTTTCCGTGTGGCACATGTGTAAGAAAAAGGAAATGTTAGAAAATTATCTACACACACATCACGCCGATAAATAAGTATCGGGATGAACACTTTCGACAAAAAATAATGCTTTACAGTCATTGCAGAGATGATGAGAGGGACTTGATTGCAGGATTTGACAACCATGAGGAAAGATTTAGTGCAAAAATACCAGTAATAAATGCTAATAAAGTGCATTTTGAGAAATGTGATGTTCAGTATTTTGAGTCATTGGATGCAATTGATGTAGATAATTCAGAACCAGCTGTTGACATGGAAGCACAGCACCAAGAGGCAATCGATGAAAATGAAGGTGGCTCTCTTGCAAGCGAATTTGGTTGTTTTGATCCAGGTGTTGTTGATAGTGGCTGGTTATATTACGATCTAGGGGAAGACCTAAATGCAGTTACCAAACACTCACATTTTGTACATTTTTATCCGGTGGGGCCGGTGTCTGGAAAAGTGTGCTAACAAGATGCATGTATCAAGGGTTGCTTAAATACTTCAATCACCTTAGAGGTGAAGATCCTGTTAAAATAAAACATTTGCTGTGTGCTCCAACTGGAAAAGCTGCCCATAACATAGGAGGAAGTACAATTCATTCTGCTTTTTGTATACCTGCAAATAAAGGTTTTCATTGTAAGCCTCTTGATATGCAATAGTTGAACACAATGCGAGCACGTTACGTGTGTTTGAAACTTGTTATCATTGATGAAATTTCTATGGTTGGCCGTAGTATGTTCAATTTTATAAATCTTAGATTGCAGGAAATGACGTCTTTGCACTAAGCCTTTTGGAAATATAAGCATACCTGCTGAGGGCGATCTTTTCCAGTTGAAACCTGTCATGGATTCTTGATATTACAGGAGTTTAGGGCTTCTCAACTTCATAATATGGCCACAAACGTTTGGGTTGATTTATTTGATTTTCTTTGAGCTGAAAGTGATAATGCGCCAGAAAGACGATGCTGCATTTGCGGAACTGCTTAATAGATTATGAGAAGGCCTACATACTGAAGAGGATGTTAATGTTTTGAAATCAAGAGTAGTCAGTAGGAGTGACTGTGATTACCACAAAAATGTACCTCAATTGCTCTGCAGAAGAGAGGATGTGTCAGTTCACAATTCTTCTCTCATAGCAGACATGCCTTCCAATGATGTCGTTACGGTTGATGCTGTTGATGATGTGTCAGGTGATGTGAATTCTTCGCCACGCAGTACAATTCTATCCAAAATACCAGATGACTCGAGTAAACCAATGAATCTGCCAAAAACATTTATCCTCGGAATTGGATTGCCTGGGGAAATAAGTCTTAATGTTGATACAGAAGATGGCCTGACCAATGGTGCAGCATGCATTATTAAACAGTTTGATTTCCGGGTTTAAAACTCCTCAAGGTGCAGCATTAATTGGTTCCTCTTTGATGATCCAACTATTGGTTCCAATTGGCGTAACCGATACAGACATTTGTACACTTATGACATTCGATTGATATGGGCACCTTTTCTTGAAACCTGTCGTCGCTTTACTTACCAGTATTACAAAACCTATCTGACAATACGACGCCAATTCCCAATTTGTCTTTCAGCTGGAAAGACTATACACAAAGCCAAGGGATCCACTATGAAAGAAGCTGTGATTAATTTTGGAACCAGGAAAATCGACCACATTCACTATGTTGGTCTTCGTAGAGTTGGTAGCTTGTCGAGTGTCTTCTTGATGGCAATGAATTCTGAAAAAAATTACGTTTCACCAGATGTTGAGATTGAAATGGAAAGACTGCAAAATGAAAGACAAATCACACATTTATTACCATGTTTGGATTCATTTGATTCAATGCCATTTACAAAAGTTTGCTTTCCTAACTGCCGTTCATAAAAAAAATTTGTTAACTTCAGACAAGAAACACATTTGTTGCATTTTGACGTCATTGGTTTAGTTGAAACAAAGGTTTGGAATTAGTTGGATGAAAAGTATAGTGTTGAAGGTTTCAAGCGCTTCGGTGCACAGTCTTCACATGGCATTGCAGTATATGTCAAAGATGAATGTAGGTCATATAGCTTCTAAGACTGTTTCTGATATAGAGTACTGTCTTGTGGGCATTGGTCAGTGGGTTATTATAGGTTTGGTGTACTGCCCTCCGAAGAAACACAGTATTCAAAGTGTAATCAACGTCCTTGCATCTGTCACGACGGACATTGAGGACATGATATCAGAAATCAAGCTTGTGTTGATGGTTGATTTCAGTTTTAAAACAGATCGAAATAAAAATTTAACAGATGCTTTCCAGCAGACGTTAAATTTGAAAAAAATTACCTTCTGGTGTCAACACAGACTATGGTTCACGCATTGATCACATTTACACAACATTATGTGCTGATGATATAGCTGCATTTGGTACACTGGAGTCATACTATTCGGACAATACACCTCTCGTTTTAGCATGTTCGAACTCCCATTTTACCTTCCCTTCTAACTTGCATTCATTGGGGTATGCTTTGAAACTTATTTTCACTTCGAAACTTGAGAGGTAGCGTTTTAATCACATTCTACATTACATTAAAAATATAACAATGTTAGTAAATGTTTATCATTTCAGATGACTATTATCAATGCTGCCTTCAACGAAAGAAGTTCAGGGCCATATAATATGGCCTTAAAGGTTCAGGTTGTGGCGGTAACACCACCAGAAAGCTACAGGGGCAATGATGGCATTGACAAAACTGTGATGAATATTGCCATCAGCGATGGTGTTGCTATAATCAAAGGGGTCTGCTATGACCAAACAAAGTTTGGGAAACTGACGGTAATGGCATTTCCTTTATACTATAGAAAGTCCATTCACATTTTACATTTTCCAATGAATCTTAATTTTCCACTAATGCCGATGAAGCTAATATGTAATTAAATTGACAAAAGTATTGTTGGTATTAATGTACTGAAAATTGTACGCCAAAGTTTTTAGTGTGACACGTTCGTATGAACTGAACATGCACTGTCTACCTCTGAGCAAAAAATGTTTAGGGTGAGCTATTGTGGTCGGTCAATGTCCGTCATCGTTGTCCTCAACAATTTAATTAAACAACAACTCTCAAATGACTTTGCATATTTTAACCAAACTTGACAGGAGTATTATACTAGGATTGTCTTTTAACACATTCCAACATAGCTGCCAGGGGTGAGGCTGTTAAATTATAAAGAAATCTGAAAATCTGCACAGAATCTGCTTACCGTATTTCATCACTTTAAAATATGGCCTCCAGGGGGTGGGGAGTTTCCCTTACATATCTATTTAGAATACTTTGATAAATCTTTTCAGAAATGCCTGATAGGATTAAAAAAAAATATCCTTCATTTTCCTTGAGGACCCTCTAACAAATGCCTTCAAATTATTATGTTTAGTGAAAACCATGGCCAATATGTGATAGGCATTTTTCCCTATATAGCTATTTAAAACTTTGAAAATCTCTTCAGAAACCACTGTCTGGAGTCAACATATTTAATACGTTTTCATAAATGTTTCTTGGATGACCCTCTATATTTGTTTAAATAAACTTAATTTGTTACAACATATGACCGCGAGTGTGGGTAAAGCAGTTTTCATTGGCAAAATATGACTGTATTCAAAATAATTTTTACATGTTCCTTAGGTGACTTTCTTCCAAATTTTGAATTAGATCTACTGTACATGATTCAGATTTGACCATTAATGATAATGACTGAGTTATAAAGGCTATGTGTGAGAGAACAAATAACATATTTTGCAAAGGGAGGCGGCCGAATATTGCTTGCAAAATCAGAAAAACAAAGGCCCTATTTTAAATGAAGTGATACAAAGTTGTCATGTAACATAAATTACACCCAGGGTCTCGTTGGCCGTCATTTTGTAGATTGATCATATCTACCTGTCATGGTCACTGTTGCAAAAATAGAAAAATTGTTTTCCAACGAAATGAGATATTTCAATGAAGATCCCTTATATGTTAACCTCGCTTGGGATTGCGTAAGGGATGGATGGGGTCAAAGTGAAGGTCATCATTACTAAAAAATGTATTCTTGTGCTGAAGGTAATAATGCATTTTGTTTGAATAATTTGATTTTGGTGGAATTACCACGTTTCTTGTACTTACAATATATGCAACTTCAGATACTGATTGAGTTAAGGGCAGCTGGTCCTTGTTAATGTTACCACAGAACATGACATTATTTATCACTTATACATGTTTGTATTTATATTCTCAGGAAGATGAGCCAAGGGAGGTAACAGTGAATGGGGAGATAGTTGGAATAAAGACGGTGGCAATACAGGATCGTAGTGGAAAAGCTAAGGTGACTCTTTGGCGCTCAGCTGCTGAGACATCAATCAGTCCTGGTGAGCATGTCACCATCACTGACGTGGTAGTTAATAACTACAAAAATACCATCTCCCTCTCAACAACCTCCAAGACGAAAGTAGAGGTGGTCATTTTTGCTAAATTATCTGATTTTGTGTGTGCGTTGGCAAACATTTTACTTCGCAAAATTTAAAAAAATGAAAAGTATATTTATCATGCCTATCAAAAACAGGATACCTTAGCTGGTGTTAATGTAAATAAAAGCAACTGCCTTTCTTTAAACGGAACTATTCAGCATCTCCTGCAGTTGATTTGCTGCATATTTGTGTGAGAACTTTACATATCGCAAATTATTTTTGTTAATTAATATTTTATAATAATTCAATTTTGAATTGTTGTTATATATTAAGTCTGAATGCAGGAACACTTTAATACACGTTTTTATGGCATACTTGCTTATTACTTATCTGTATTTGCATCGGCGTCACCAACGGCCAGGCAGAGCTATTCCTCGACACCGCCGAAACAATGAATGTGCCTGCTGAACCTCTTCAACAGGCGTTGGAAGCTGATGGCGACGTCGTCCCCGATGTAGAATTGGCCACAGCCTTAGGGCCCATTGACCTTAAAGTAGTGATGAAAGGCTCAGATGTTTTAAGCGTTGTCAGATTGTAGGAAGTTTGATCATAAGTGAACTTGTTGCATTTTTATGCCCCCCGCATCTTGATGCGGAAAGCATAAAGTGATTGATCTTCCGTCTGTCTGTGACAAGGTTAAGTAGATTTTACTGTTTTGTCTAGCACCAACACCGCTTACTTGGATACTTACACAGTTATTGCTTATGCCCATTCCCTATCCACCCATATCACCCAACCTCACTTTGACCTTGAAATAATTTGCACTTTTGAATACTTTAAAAGGGCTGTTTCGTGGTTTACTAGATTTTACCGTTTCGTCTAGTACCAACACCGCTTGCTCTCTTTCACCTTGACCTTGACCTAGTTTGGACTAAGAATAATTCAAAAGTGTCATTACTTGGGTAACTAGCTTTAACCATTTTGTGTAGCACCTACACCGCTTATTACAACTTTTGGATAATTACACAGTTGTTACTTATGGCCGTTCAACCTGTATCACTCAACTGTTTGTTTCTGTTTACAAGATGCGCTACTTTTGTTGGCTTTGCAAACGTTCCGCACTTTCGGCTTTAACAATGTAAATAGTTGATGTAAATAATTCATTTTTGTAGTTTGTTATGTTCTTGCCATGTATATTGCTGATTAATTTGCCAGAATACATGTAATATCATTTCTAGTGTGTTCACTTTTGTAGCAAAAAAAACGCTAGGCAGAATTGCATCTGCAACATTCAAAACCATTGTGTCCTTTGTGTTTGACTCAATTCTCAGTATGTAGGCAATGGTGATAAATGTGCTTAGGAAAAAAACACAGTATTAGCATGTGTCTTAATGAGCTTAACAATGCTTAATGCTTGACATCACATATACTGCTTTTTTGTCAAATGTATATTTTTGCCATAATGTTGCATACAGTTTGCAGTTTAATTATTTATTTGATCGACATTTCAATAGTTACATCTTCACAGAATGCTACTTTTACCTTGTTATTTTTCAAATTCAGCCATTTGTTGCAGTTATTCATTACAACACCTACTCTTTCCGAACTGACAACTCGTGCTTTTCTTACGCCACTGTTTGGGCAATGCTACACATGTTGATATCTTTCGCTATTGTGTTGATGGCAAATAAAGATTGTGCAATGTTTTCATGCATATGATCTCATTTATTGTTAATGCCTGTGCATAATTAAGCATAATTTATTGATTGGTGCACCTCGTGCTAATGCAAACATGAAGTGCATGTTTATGCTCAGATCTACCTTTGCTTGGTTCTGTTGACATTATGAGCTACATTTGTTGACTAAAATGCAAACATGCCCGTTCTGCTTTAATAATGTAAATAGTCGATGTATATAGTTCATTTTTATGCTCCCGAAGCTTCAGGGTCATATAGTAATCACATCGTCCGTCCGTCTGTCTGTTCGTTCGTCCGTCATGCTTTTTGTGCGGAGCATAAGTCCATTAGTTCTGAAGGGATTCCAGTGAAACTTGGTATAATGAGAGAGGCCTATGGAAGTAAGTGTTGAGCACAAGGACCACAACACTTTTTCTAATACGGGGTTATTTCCCTTTGTTTTATTTCCTTATCTGAAAACATTGCTTTTCTTGTGCAATATAATAATAGAGGTCAATGCAGAGCACAGTGACCATAACTCTTTCTTCAATATGTATGGAGTTAGTACCCTTTGTTTCATTTTCTTGTGCACAGCATAACCTCATTAGTATTGAAGGGATTCAAATGAAGCTTCAAATAATCATGGAGGACAATCAGAGGAAGTGCAGAGCACAAGGACCATAACTTTTTCTTCAATATTTATGGAGTAATTGCCCTTCAGTTAATTTTCTTTCAGTGCATAACTCCATTAGTATTGAAGTGATTTATAATGAAACAACATAAATTGATAAAGGATGTTGAGAGGAAGTCCAGATTACAAGGACCATAACTTTTTTTGTAGGAAGCAGAATTTTTGCCAACATGTAACTGACATTGTGTTGCATTTCTCTGACAAGCATATGCATAGGGGCATACGTCACATCCTGTGACAAGCCTTGTTGTTGTTTGTTATGTTCTTGCCTTGTATATTACTGATTAATTTGCAAGAATTCATGTAAAATTTCATTGCTATTGTGTTCACTTTTGGAACAAAGAAAAAGTTATGCACAATTGCATTTGCAACATTTAAAACTGCCCTTTGTGTTTGACTTTCGATGCAAATCCAACAGTTATGTTGAATGCTTACATTTGTTGATTCACACTTGTTTATAGAATGGTGCACACTTTAAATGAATGGTTGCTCAACTCTATACATGCAAGACTCAGTATGTAGGCAATTGTGTTAAATGTGTCTTAATGAGCTCAAATGCGAGACTCAGTATGTAGGCAATGGTGTTAAATGTGCTTTGGAAAAAAAAACAGTATTAGCATGTGTCTCAATGAGCCTAACAATGCCTTATGCTTCACATCATATATACTGCTTTTTTGTCAAATGTCTATTTTTTGGCTATAATATTGCATACAGATGGCAGTTTAATTTTTTATTCGAATGACATTTCAATAGTTACGTCTTCACATAGTGCTACTTTTACCTTTTTATTTTTTTAAGTTATTCATTACAACACCTACTCTTTCGGAACTGACTACCAGTGCTTTCCTTACGCCATTGTTTGGGCAATCCTACACATGTTGATCTCATTTGCTTTTGTGTTGATTGCAAAAATAATATTGTGCAATGTTTTCATGTATATGATCTCATTTATTGTTAATGCCTGTGCATAATTAAGTATTATTGATTGATTGGTGCACCTCATGCTAATGCAAGTTTTTTTTTAATCTTTTTTTAATCTGTGTTCATCAACTTGGGAGTTCTGATTGATGTTGTGCAGAAAAAAAATGCAAACATGCTGTGTAGTATTTACACCCTCACTGTGCCGTTTAATGAGTTTAATTTTAATTAGTGTACCGTTGGCAGTTTAATTTTTTATTTGAACGACAATTTCAATAGTTAAATCTTCACATAGTGCTACTTTTACCTTTCTAATTTTTTAAGTTATTCATTGCAACAACTACTATTTCGGAACTGACTACCAGTGCTTTCCTTACGCCACTGTTTGGGCAATGCTACACATGTTGATCTCATTTGCTTTTGTGTTGATTGCAAAAATAATATTGTGCAATGTTTTCATGTATATGATCTCATTTATTGTTAATGCCTGTGCATAATTAAGTATTATTGATTGATTGGTGCACCTCATGCTAAATGCAAGTTTTCAAGTTTGGTATAGGGGACCTCTCCGGCGTCGTCCTTCGTCAATGTGCCGCCAACAATTTGGACCGTTATCGCGATAAAGACTACATTTTTTATTCAATCTTGACCTTACTTGCACAGTTTGTGCAAGACCACAAAATCTCGTATGGATTGTTATTGGGTCAGATCACACCAGTAACACCATAGTTATTGCCCCTTTTTCATGCAAAACAAGTGCAAAAGTGCCCTTTTCCAACTTATGGACTTTATTTTCCATCCAGTCTTTACCAAACGTTCACATTTTGTGTATGACCATCAGATCTCAGGAGACGTCAAAAATGGGCCAGATCTTGTTTCAAACACCAGAGTTATTGCCCTTCGTTTATTAAAAAAATAAACAAAAATGAATATTATTCAGGATAGAGAGAGACATTTTTTATCCAATCTTCACCAATCTTGCACCGTGTGAATATTACGATGAGATTACAAATGAAGTCGAATATAAGCAAGATCGGACCAGAAACACCAGAGTTATTGCCTTTGTTTGTGAACAAAATATGCAAAAATAGACATTATTCAGGATAGAGACTTCATTCTTCATCCAATCTTCACCAATCGTGTACAGTTTGTCTATGAACGTAAGACAACAGGTGAAGTAGAATATAAGCATGATCTGGCCAGAATCACCAGAGTTATTGCCCCTTGCTTTTGGAAAAAAAAACATCAACAAGTGTTCAATGATTGGCTTGCACACACGATTTTTGATTCAATGTTGACCAAACTTACACAGTTTGCGCATGACCATAAAAATTGATTGATAAAATTTGATTTCAAACAGTTGCAAGACTTGCATGCAGTTATTTGTACATGCAACATTTATTGCTTCAGAGCCTGCATGAACGTCATTTATCATCATTTGACAGAAAATTATCAAAGAAAAAGCAAAACTTTACCTTATAGCACAGCCATCGCAATTATCGTATTGCAACTAGTTTTCCAAAACTGTTTGCGAAAACGGCATCAAAATCTACTGTTTGTGCATTTTCCATAAATGTAAATGACTTAATGAAAAAGGGTCAGATAAGAAGGTCGAGATACATGATTTGAGAACCATTAGCAAAAGAAACGCACATCCACTACCCAACTCATACTTTAGTTAGCCCATTGCACTTACCGATGTTTTAAATCGAAATTTATCCTACCCTCACTGTGCATTTATTCAGATACCTTAATTTTCAAACCTGTCACAACAGTATGGTCTTCATCTGTACCAGTTTTCAGGTTGTTTTTCTTTGTTTTTTTAAATCTGTGTTCATCTACTTGAGAGTTCTGATTGATGTTGAGCAGAAAAGAAATGCAAACCTGCTGTGTAGTATTTGCACACTCATTGTGCCGTGTAAGCCTGCAACTTTGTTCGATTTTATTCTATGCACATATGTGTGTTATTTTTAACAGATGTGTGAATATATACAAAAGAAGTTATATTATGTTCTTCTTTATTTAATTTATCGAATAGTAAAGTGACAGTAGCACATGACCTTCACCTTTTAGGTGTAACTGCTAAAAATCGAGCGGTTTAAAAGAAAAGCAATAAAATGCTTTTAATAATAAAATTAAATATTTATAATTCTTTTAAACACTGGATGGTCGTTAACAAAGGTTGAAAAACTTAAGTCTTACTTAGTTTCGTAACAGGTTAGAGCAGACCAGACTGTGAAAACCCGTTAAAACACGCATTTTTAAGAATAAAATGCTGTTATTGTTCTATAAATAAATGAAACGAGTGATGAATGATCTAAGTCGTGGCAACAATGTGTTTCATCACGGTCTGGTACAGCCATAGCACCGTCTGTACACCGCAGTAGTATTAAAATCATCCTCTCGAAACATCTTCAACAATTTACTTTTATAAAGAAATATTGCTATACTTAAACATTTTAACAGAATAGAAACACTTGATGTAATCACTATCCTACCATCCGTATTAAGCAAATATCATTCCATAAAGAAGTCTGCCCACGCCACAAATATAGAAGTCTGCCCACGACACAAATATCTTCAAAATACATCATTTACCGACCATCATGAACTCGGCCATCTGTTTGTTTACCGGTTTATCCATTGCATACATCATTGTGTAACTTAGATATGCATGGACATTATGTCACATTCATTTAATAACTGTTAATTTGGTGGTTGTTTTATTGTCCAAATTAAAATGGCGAACTCTATTCCAAATACCCGGGCTATTGTATTTTCAAATAGCGGACAACTTCAGTGCCTTCAGCGCATTGATTTACTAAGCTGCCTGGTGTTACGGGAATTTTAGCTAGGCAGCGGTTCATGTTTCCAACGTACGGGGGTGTTATACGCTCAGGAATATCTACTTCCGGTTACCTGTACTTGCACGTAGTTCTCGGGCTAACATTGTTAGCGAAAGAGACAATCTTACCAGGGCATTTCTTACGCCCTTCAGGTGAAAACGAGGCAACACATTCTGCTTAGGTTTACCTCATTTATGGGACGTCTTTAAATACGGTTTACATTCACAATCCAGGCGCAAACAATCTCCATGTGTTTGATTTTTCGCAGCGATCTTTATACGAAATACCCACGCTACCTGGCCAGCTACATCGAACTAAATTTGTTTCCGGTTCTCTGTTGTACGGTGTTTTTACACTGTTTATATTGATTTTGTGTGTACCTGAAAGAATTTTAGGGCCTGACGACGTTTACTTTATTGAAATAAAATATATAATTAAATAAAGTACATACGACTTTTGAATTGATATAATGTAGGCGTGCATGTAAATAAGGTAAATACACGTTTTCATTTATATAATATACCTGTTGCTGAAGTAAATAAGAAATCTATACTGCTAAACATTAACAATGATGAATTACTTTTCTGGATGTAACAATATAGAATGTACTTGTATATTGCCAAATTAACATGTATCATTCAAAATGCCGGTTGTCTGGTGTTTCAGCTCTTTTCTAATAATTAAATTATGTACTAATTACATAAAAAGTGTAACATTATTGTACATGACGGTGTAACTTGATTATATTATATTGTTATCGCCCCTGGGTATGTCTCATATTTGGAGTGTGCATCATGATCGTATTATAACGGTATTACTCTAGAAGGTGTACCTTGATTATATGACATTGCTATCACTCTAGAGAATGAATCATGATGGTATAATGGTATCACTCTAGCCCTGGTAACTTTATTATATTGTATTTCTATCACTCTAAAGTATGAATTATGATGATAAAATGGTATCACTCTAGCCAGTGTGACTCGATTATACCATATTGCTATTACTATAGAGTATGAATCATAATGATATAACGGTGTGATGACTATCAATCTAGCCGGTGTTACTTGATTATATTACATTGCTATCTCTCAAGAGTATGTATCATGATCATATTATACTGTATAACTCTGGAGTATGAAACATGATCATATTATATTGGTATTACTCTAGACGGTGAATATAACAGAAAGGATTGAAGAGTAGCCGGCCCTATACAGTTTTCATTTAAACTCCACGCATGATTGTGAAAGACATTTTAAAACATTTCTTCTTTGATGAGATACAATATATATGCTACTACACAACAATGTGGTTTTGATTTGCGTTGATGGTATAATGATAGTTTCATTTTAAACCAGTTCTGATTAAAAATTAGTAATGCAATTGCGCTTCTATTCTATATTTAACGCAAAACGACACTGTGCAGTACACTTAATTTACTCCTCTTATTTTTTAACTAAACCACAAGCGTAATCGTATGTGTCTATTTTAATTTCACGTGTTTATAAGTACAAACCATTTCACACATTCATTGGGAACATTAAAGTGTGTATGTACGATCTTTCATATCAATTATTTTCAAAATGAGCAGTTGAAAGTGACATTAAAACTGTTCGACTTTTTCAACGTTTATTAGTGGTGGTTAACCTAAACCAACTCTCAAGTCAACGTATATGAAAGCTAGCTTATTGTGCGTTTAAAAGCAATGTTTCTTCTTAACTTTCATTCCATTTTAAATAGAAATATATGTTAATCAACTTTTTTTCATTGTATTAATGACACTATATCTGTTGTAACATCGTACATACACACACTTATCTAGACATATTGGCCTAATAGATAAATTGGGTTTTGTTGTCCTGTCTCCTGTCTCAGCACAACGTTCATTTCGTCTAGCTGTCAAGCACCACTCTTGTCTTTTGTAATGTTGAAAACAACTATGGCCATTATTCTCACTGTTGTCGGTTGTTGTTTATTTTTCTCCAATGATATACAGTTATAAGAATAAAAGACTAACATACATACAACGGCGAAATAAGTTTCAACCATAATTTCACAAGGAATTTTGTAGCTTATACACATGTTACCCAGGTTTTATTCATGTGTGTTTTGTGTTTGTTATGTGTTTTTGTGATGTCCTGTGTATTCTTTTTGGCAATTGGTACCTTGCCATAAATAAAAGACCTCGGGCTGCTAATAAGGGTTCTCTCCTGCTGTTGCGGCTGGAGTTTCGCTTTGTTTATATTTAATAAAAATATGTTTATATTTGAACTTGTTTTACAGATTCAGTAAGTTAGAAATAAACAAATAAGTTTGCACAGTTACACTAAGCAGTTTGTTTAGATACGTTTAAAACGTTTAATACATAAAATATGTCATACAATGTTTTTTTTTTAAACATTCTATATATTGCTACAATCCCATGTTCACCTCCAACTTCATCAAACTATTCCAGTCTTGGTGTTTAGAGATACTCAGACATGTTTAGTTTTTTTATGCTAGATAATTTTCTAATTATACAGTGTTTGATAACATTTTATAAAACACTCACATGCTTTCATTACCATCCGACTGGTTTTGTTCCTCGTTTTCGATTTCAAAATGGCAGTGGGTACGTTCAATTAAACATTTCAGGAAATGAGATGGCAGTTTGGTGTTAAATATCTGACCATTACGAATCAAATACGGTGCTTCATTTATAATATGTGATACCACATCAACAAGACATAGTCTGTCTGAAACTCTGTTGTATATTGAAACAGTATTGAACCCCGTACAACTAAGAATGTCAAAGTCCAAATCAATATCTGCATCATCGCCATGGTCCTTTGCAGTAATGAGTACTGTTGGAAGAATTGATTTATTGATTGATGACCACCGTCCAGTAGTTACATTGAAAAATGTATAATAAGGATTATTAACCTAAGAAATAATAACACCGCCTTGTGTTTCAGTTATAAATTAGTCCATTTCGAAAACGTCGCCTGGATTTTCAATTGCATGTGAAATGTTGTGATACCGTTTAATTTTACGTGAGAGTAAATTGTGTACAGCTATTTTCACTTCCTTCTCTGTCCCATAGTCTTTTACCAAATAGCACAAACAACAAAGTGCTGGTGTTCAAAAGTGCACATTTTTGTATAAACTTTTACATTACTGGTGTGTTTTAAATTAAATAATACGACTTCTGTACCACGTTTGCCAAATACCAATAAACTTACTTTGTTCAATTTCATGGAGGTTGCAACGAAGCACAGCTTACCATTTAAACAAACAAAACATCTCATATTAATAGCATCTGTTGCTTTTACATTTAAATTGCACAAATGCTATGCTTCCCTGCACAAATCATATTTGTGGATACCAATATGAATGATACCATCTTTAGGATATATGTACTTGGCGTCACAATACGCATATATGGTATTACAAGTTCTGTCAAATGCAAGAAATACCTTTTGTTTCACAGGGGTTAGTTCTTCTGGAAATTTAGCGAGAAAGGCACATCGTTTAAAGTCCGCCATATATGCAATTATGCACCATTTATTAGTTTCAGCAAAATCATGTAAATCCTCGGCCATCACAAGAAGAACGTCACCTGTATCTGAGGATGTAGCATATATCAATGCAGTGTTGGGGTTCCCATTTTAGCTCTGAGAGGAATTGGTTACATATCTCTATGAGAGGTCGAATTTGTAAGTAATCTGCCACTCGAAGGATCTCATTCACTTCGGCTATATTTAGTGTTACAGTTCCGGTGTAAAGATATCGGATAGCGGATTGAATGCCGCATTCTTCTAACCCAAGTTGTTTTCGTTCTGTGCTGTCTTAATTTGAATAATTCCTGAAAATGTGTCATCATAGTGCGATTGTAAATGCATAATTAACAAACTGTTATGAACATCTAAATAACTTTTTCCAAACATGCAGAGAGTATATTTTTTAAGTTTTGTCCATGTTTTGACACTGACTTCATTATAAGTGGGTGATGTTGCACCATTTAATAGTCAGGTAATGTTTACAGTGGTTTGTTAATAAAAAGTAACACCATATTAATAGTAATGATCGTGTAATGGGCGTTACCTTCTCGTTTCTCTTTCATTCCACTGTTCCACATTGCCCGGAAGTAAGGACACTGTACAAGGATACCTCAGTGTGCCCCATCACATGGTCACCGAATGTTAAGGTCACATCACACAGCTCGGAATTTTCCAAAGCCTGTCTGTACAAGTGGTCTGCTAAGTTTGTGTTGCGCGACATACTTAAGTTCTCTCCTTTGTATCGTACTCCGGTGAATTACCGTGTATTATGACCGATATATACATTATAATGGTTTGTTTTATGCGACAAGTAGTATGTATATAGTCATTCCTGTGTAATGTGTAGATAGTTTTACAATGAGTCATTGGCCCGTCATTTACAGTTCAATAAAAGAGAACAACGATGACTATAACTTCATATGTACTTAACCTTTGTAATGAAATATTTAATACATGACATTTTACAACCGACTGTACTTGATAATAAAGAGCTACAAGTAAGTTCCTATAACACTTTAGTAGTTGATTGATGTTGTCCGATAAATCTTCGGATACAAACTTCAGTTTCGATTTTAAGTTTTGAATACCGACTTGTTTTACCTCCTTACGGATTTAGAATTAATTGGGGTACTGAAGACTTTGTACAATGTATTCACATTTCGTAATAAAATAATAAATCCCTACCTTTAGATACGTCCAAATTTAAGCCTAAACCGGTAAAAACGTATATTGGCAAAAATCCTGTGTTTATTAACTATCCCATGTCTATTTATAATAACATATCAAGCAAAATATAAGGAATTTCGTTTTCACATTAGTACAGTCCTTAAACGTGTTAAATAAAAAAAAAAGGTCATACATGGTTTTTAGAATTAATGGGGTCGCAGAAAGTACGTCGTAAAGAACTTGTTAATTATAAACCTGTGGTAATTGTATCTAAACTCACAGTTTAGGAAAGCAAATGACGGGATTTTGTCAGTGAAATACATACGAGTAACATAAGCAAGTTTTCACCAGATGACTAATCTAACTATTGACGAACAAAGGGAAATGTCCGACGGTTTAACGCTAACGGAAGCTCTGTACAATCAGGCTGTAAATATGGAAGAGTTTTGTGACGTCACTTTGGAATTTGGTGATACGGTAAAGCGTATTTTTCAGTAATGATATACTCACTTATCGTAGACTGCAATATATTTGTAAACAATGAACAACGAACTGCATTTATTTTTTGAAAATACAGTGAATTACATGTTTATTTGTGTATCAATAAATCTCAAATATGGATTGTTAACATCTTTGTATGCATGATACTATTGTTGTTTATGTTCGACAAGAAAAAAAAAAGATGTTTGAAATTAATTGCTTTTACGATCAATTGATTCAAAATTTTTATTAATTCCGATCCATACAAAAGTAGTTCAGAGTCGATCGATAACGTCTAATTCTTTTGACTAAGGGTAGTAGTACTTTGAATGCTTTACAATGTGTGGATTAATTGCAAATATGTAAAGTTTCTACCATTAAATTGCAATATTAAACGTTTACGTTGTTTGATTAGTGTTTTTTTTGGAAGTTTAAACACTTTTTAAACATTTCCATACAAAAATAACAATCACGCGAAAATCGTCACTTTTAGTGTTATAACACATATGTTAATAATATTTTATGAACAGATAACACATTCTATGTCATTGTTCACGTAAATTGTTCAGTGCTAGTTAACCTTAGCTCAGGAGTCAATAACCAATCGTATACAAGTGTTTTATCACGTGATGTTAGTCAGCCAAGCAGAATACGTAGAACTCATAGTTTACATTATATTTGGTGCAGGCGGTCGACAAGTGTGAGGAGTACTTGAGTGCCTACAAAGTACCGGAAATTACGTTGAAAATACTAGCAATGCCTACCAAACGATGTCCAGACTTCGCTACCGCTGCCAAAATGCGTCAATTGCCAGGAATTTGAGGATTCAGTTTTGCGTACACCAGCCTGACAGGCCATCTTTTCTGGGTGTTGCTATTCACCTTAATCGATCCACCTACAGTTAACAAGCTAAGTATACCCTTCATTTTAGGGGTGACTTGTTATGGTTGTAAATCTTGTATGGCAGTTTTTATTTTGACATTATTGTCGCGAAGCAACCCGTTTATTAAGCCTTAAATTAGCTAGATACTGACGTGACATATAAAATGTCTAACTTGCCCTGCCTGTGTTGCTTTTTTGCATTGACATCATAGTCAAATAGCAACTTGTAAATTTAGTGTATAACGGCATGACATACTTGACGTTCATGCTATTTCATAGTTATTTTTTTGCGTAATGGATTTCATACTACACGCCACATGCTTTTATTCTTGTGCCTTATGAGGGTGTTATTTTGCGTGATTTAGTTTATAGTTCACGCCACAATATTTTATTTATATGCGTGATTTAGTTTACAATTCACGCTGCATTTATATATCTTTCTATGTGTGTCATTGTTTAGAGTTCACACACATCAATGCAATACTCTTACTGGAGTTGGTTTTGGACAGTTCATGATGCATTATGAAATTTATGCCTTATCTACGGTGATTTAAATCCCATTTCATACTGTGTTTATGTGTGAATTGCTTAGCTCTTCACACAACTACTAAATTACAGATATTTATTTAATTGATGTGATTTCATTCACGTCTTTCATTGCTTATTCCATTTTGCATTACAGTCAGTTACTATGACTGCCATTGCAGTTTAAGTACCCAACCTACACAGCAACTGTAACTAGATGTTGTTTTCTGGGTTCTTTAATTACATTTTCAATCCATATATTTTGAAAACGGTCAGTGGTCAGTATTCAGTATGTGTTGTTCACACATACACCTATTTTACATTTATATTATTGCATGTTTTTCTGACAACACCTATTGACAGGAAGTCATCAACTTCACAGCAGGGCTGCATTTTTCCACTAATCGACTGTGCCATCAAGTGCTTCGGGCAACATGGCCTCTAAAGTGGTCTCTCTTCTATCCAGGACGCATCAACCCAACGCTGGCCGGATGGAAATTTCCGGTAACCTTCCAGACATCGCCTGGTAAAACTAAGCTGTGCGATTTCTGTCCACCACCTTCAAGTTCATTCACAGCCAGCCTGTTTGCCGCATCCGGGGTTTCCGACGCATATGTATATTACCAAAGTTCCATTGTAAATAACGTTCCATTATCAACATGCATTTGTGTTCTGTACATAGCTCCTTTAAATTGATATGGCCATTCACTCCACCAAACTGACAGTCACACGCATTCTTACCCTTGCAGTTTTCAAGAAGGCGGCTTAAACATTTTCCACTTCACTTGCCCACTCTTCTCACATCTTTCACTGCCTACACATAGTCTTACTACTATATTTGTATTACCAACCCATATAGGATATTGTCATACAATAATTCCTATGATTTCCTGTAACTCCACAAAAGGGTTATGTCTTCCTACTCTGTTTTCTTCTAACACTGCCCTCAGATTATGTTTCAGTGCTGATTTCTTCTACAAATGGAGTCTCATAGTCCGAGATTGTGGCCACAATATTTCAATACTATTGGATACGACGTCTGTCTCCAATGATCTATCTACACTAAGTGGCTCTTAAGTCTTTTCCTCTGTTGCATGTCTCTATTATCAGTATACCTATATGTGCTACACCAACTTGCTGTATGCTGTTCTTGGTCACAACCCATGTTATAACTTCACCACTACACCAGCAGTTCCCATTTTATCTGACTGCCTCAAGTGTACTCGCTATAATTGTATTTTTCTTGGTTGCTTTTAACACTTTAAATCATTATCATGCCCTATATTTTATTTCACATTAACACATGCATATTGGTCTTATGCTGTAGATTCTTCTTAGTCGTACAGTTTTACTAAAAATATTAGCTCAGATAAAACTTACATTGTTGCCATTAATGTTTCAGTGTGTTTGTTTAATTGCTGTCATCTTTAATACATTAGTTGTTTGAAAACCAATAACATCGCATGGTCCAGTTTAACAATTTTTGATGCATATTAACCGTTCCCATAGGCTTTGACAGTTAGAGGCTGCAGCGCTATATAAACATCCTGCCATACTTACATTATAATATTACATTGTTTTGTTACCTACTTTCCATTAAGTTAGGCTTGTTTGCCAACAATTCAAAACATATTAATTCAAGTTTGTCATGATTGACAGTTTAAGGCTGCAGAGCTTCCCTATTACTGCACATGTTCTTATATCATTTCTTTACAATAGCTTCCTGTGAGAGTCAAACTACCTTTAACGACGTTTCCTTTATGGCTTGTTTGCCAACAAATATTTTTCACTTGTCATCCTCTGACAGTCTCAGGCTGTAGAGCTTCATAACCTCTCTACATACTTATGTTAGAATATTGTTATTTTAAATTCTAGATTCATGTACATTGTTTCCTGAACAGTTGTACGTCAACATGTAGGTTGATTATTTTCTGGCCTTACAGTCTAAGGCTGCAGAACGTTGTCAATTTTGAACATAATTTATTAATACTATTGTTTCTTTTTCTTCGGGGAATATTGATATTGTATCCTTTAATGACAGTTTGTATGCAAATGCCGATGTTGCCACGTGTTATGCTTTGACAGTTGAAGGATGCTGAGCTTCATTAATTTATACAGCATTATTCCATCAATTAGGGCATAATTGGGCTTATTTGCATGCTTTTTTGTAACCTTATTTAATAAATTCATTCTCTGAAAACGTAAGTCGAACACTGACAGTTTAAGGCTGCAGAGTTTCATTGTTGAATGTTGATGTATATACATTCTTATGTTCTTGTTTTGTCTTCTTACAGTTTTTTATTAGGCCATCCATTTATATTATGGAAGCCTTTGGTAGTGCTCTGACAGTTTTAGGCAGCAGAGCTTCATCAATGTACTTATATATTTATTAATTTCATGTTGTATGTCACATTATTTCATAAATTTACATCTTTGAAAACATTAGTTGTGCTCTGACAGTTTAAGGCTGCAGAGTTTCATTGTTGCATGTTATTATATATATATTCTTATGTTCTTGTTTTGACATTTTACACTTATCCTCCTTGGTCTTATTTACGTGCAGTAAATTTGTTGTACTTTTAGTCTGCCATCCATTTATATGGAAGTCTCTGGTGGTGCTCTGACAGTTTTAGGCAGCAGCGCTTCATCAATGTACTTACATATTTATTATTTTATTGGTGTCTCGCACGTATGTCGTATGTATCTACTTCTTGCCTCTGCCCTCTGTGTGTCATAGTTAGTTGTGAGGTCCAAACCTTTCATGGTCTGACAGTTCAAGGCTGCAGAGTTACATGTTTTCTAGATCAATATTACCATTTACTTCTGTAGGTCGATTTACCTGTTTTATGGAACAGTTTTTTTTATAACTGCTTTATACCATCATATTATGCTACCATATTCTGACAGTTTAAGGCTGCAGAATTAAATTTTTGTTTCGTTACATACATGTATAATTATGTTATTGATTGGTTTTCCTTCAACTACTGCGCGTCTATTTACCTGTTGTTTGGAACTGTGTTATAACTGCTTTATACCAAGATCTTATGCAAACATATTCTGACAGTTTAAGGCTGCAGAATTGCATGCTTGTTTTTATACATATAATTATGTTATTCCATGGTTACCTTGCCACTACTGTGGGTCTATTTCCATGTACGTTATTACTGCTTTGTAGCAACCTATTATGCTACCATCTTCTGACAGTTTAAGACTACAGAGTTTTGTTTTCTATTATACATGTACATATCATTATGTTCTTCAATGTTTACATTCCACTACTGTCGGGACCATTTACTTGTTTTATTTAACAGTTTTTTGACTGCTTTGCAGCAACATATTATGCTTCCATGTTCTGACAGTTTAAGACTGCAGAATTGTATGTTTGTTACTATACAGATTGTGAGTCTATTTACATGTACCCATTTTATTAAATAGCATTACTGCTGATTTGCAGCAACCTTTGTACTACCTTGTATTAACTGAAATGCTCTGACAGTTTAAGGCTGCAGAGCTTTATAGTATTCTATGCAGTTGCATACACATGTAAAAAATCTTCTGTTAGACTCTGACCGTTTAAGGCTGCAGAGCTGATCTTTACATTTGCAACTGTACACATACATGTGTTATTTTCTTGTTACCGCACACATAAATCATGTGGTCCTGTATTCTTTTACTGTTTTTTATTGCGAATGAATTTAGCGTATATGATGTTTTCACCTTAGGTTATGGTCTGTCAGTATAGAGCTGCTGAGCTTCACAGCTTGTCATACTAATCACTGCGACTTGTCTTATAATATTGTCACACTACACTGACCTACTATGTACTTATTTCAATTTTGAGGTATTCAGCAACTACTATTTTGCATATACTTCGGTCTCTGCTTGGAATTCACACCTTGCCACTTACAATCAAATTTTTGGTCCAAATGCGGGTTGCTATGTGCACCAGCCTAAATGATCTTGGTCAGTATTAAGATTTTTCTTCTAATATCACTTACATACGTTTTAGCCCAGAACACTTGTCTCGTCTCGGTCTTCATGGGCGGCGGTCGGTTCCCTTTGTGGCGGTATTTGTCCGCCCATCATGTCATTTATGAAAAAACTTGTGTTTTCATTGTAAATTACAAGTTGTTATGCATATACAATGTATTAGTTATTTTATGGCATTTTAAATAAATACATAAATAATATTTTATGAACACATAACATTTCTTATGTCATTGTTCACGTAAATTGTTTATTGCAAGTTAGCCTTAGCTCAGGAGTCAATATCCAATCGTATACAAGTGTCTTATCACGTGATGTTAGTCAGCCAATCAGAATACGTAGAACTCATTGTTTACATTATATTTGGTGCAGAAGGATGCCTCACCATTTTGTAAGTCCAAAAACCACCACCACCAACACCTCCACCTTTTTATTTCCATTCATCGTTTTTTTATGCCACGGCGGAAAGACGCCAATTAATTTATGCTATTTGTGAATACTTTATATTTCATGGTATAATATGTTTTATATATAAGGCGCTTTTGTCCGCCCAATTTGTCATTTTAGATCATATATGGCATAACTTATGTTTTCATTGCTTATTACAAATTGTTATGCACTATTGGCGGTTTTTGTCCGCCCATTATGTCTTTTATGGAAAAACTTGTGTTTTCATTGTATATTACAAATTGTTATGTATATACAATGTGACGGTTTTTGTCCGCCCATTATGTCATTTATGGAAAAACTTGTGTTTTAATTGTATATTACAAATTGTTATGTATATACAATGTATTGGTTATTTTATGGCATTTTAAATAAATGCCCTCCGCCCATTATGTCATTTATGAAAAAACTTGTGTTTTCATGGTATATTACAAATTGTTATGTGTATACAATGTATTGGTTATTTTATGGCATTTTAAATAAATGCCCTTGCCCTTTTTCGATCCCCGTCGGTTTTTGTCCGCCCATTATGTCATTTATGGAAAAACTTGTGTTTTCATTTTATATTACAAATTGCTATGTATATACAATGTATTGGTTATTTTATGGCATTTTAAATAAATTCCCTTTTTCGCTCGTAACCCACGTGCTGTTTTTCCTTCAATGCGATACGAGTTCAACCGCTCCTTAGACTTCCCGGGGACAATACATAAAATTAATAGTCTTACCATAAGCATTTCCTGCACTGGTGTGATAGATGTATATACAGTCATATTAATATGTATTCCAACTTTTATTTTGTTAGATCATACAATACTAATAATTTTAAACTTCTATTTTCCAAGGTGATGGGAGCACATTGGTACGTGTTGGTGGTGCAGTCCGGATATTTCCAGGACAAGTATCAAAGCAGGTTGAAAGAGAAACGAGAAGGTATCGCTACCACACCTGTTCTTCTCCTTGTAAATTGAAATGTTTAAGCGGAGCAGTTTGCACACAAGAGACCGTTTACATTGTTTTTGTAGTTTATATTTTGTAAAAATAGAAATTTTTTTTTATTTTTATTTCAATGATTTACTTTTTAAGGTACTGTAAACTTCACTGAAGAACAGAAGAAGCTATTTAAATGGCTATCATTGTAAATTCCGCTGTATATTTGTATACAGCGGAACTCACCCTAGATGATACGCGTGTTGAGGAAATTCTTCACGTGGCTGATTACCTTCAAATTCCGTCACTCACAGATGAATTCAACACATACGTATCTGTTGAAAACAGTTTTGTATCCAACAATATGCTGGAAAGTTTTTAAATTAGCTAAACGGTACATACTTAATATGTTCGAGCCTTGGTGGAGCATATTGCTGCAAATTTAGCAGACATTGTCGGTCATTCTTCATATATCAAACACATGACGAGTAAAGATGTAGAAGAGACTGCTAGAGATTTAGAACGTCATAAAGCAAGTCTCAAAGGTCGATTCCTATTTTATCGTGAATGGGTGAGCTTTGATGTTGAAAACAGGAAAGAAACATTTGATCGTTTATTTTGTACAATGAATTTGAAAACAACTACACACACTGAATTCAAAAACTTATCAAAACACGCCGGTCTCCTTCAAAATTTTAGAAAGTGTTGGCAATATTATTTGGAAACAAACTATCTAGTGTTAGACTGTCAGTTGAAAATGACACTGAAAACGAATGTTATTTTAGTTTTGACTAAAATGACTTAAATGACTCAAGACTGTATATTCATGCCTACATTGTCAGTCAACAGCGGTGGGTATTTGTTGAGACGCTTCCAGCAGAAGTAAATCCTGAAGCAATAACTGACGTATTTATTGCTGCCAATGAAGCAGATAGTTGTCTGTATGCAATCGGTGATAGTACGTATCACCAATTGTGTGAAGGAGGAACGGAAAGTATTCAAACATGTTATGTCCTCGTACATAAATATGACATGATACGGAAAGTACTGGCAAATTGGCAGTGAATCTTAATGTCAAAGAACCCAACTGCATTGAGATCAAATGTCTTGCATGTATAAACAATAAAGTGTGTATTGTAGTTAAATCATCGTCACCTTGTGGAGATTCTGTAATGTTGTGTCTATTAGAAACCAAAGATTACTGAAGCAGTGCTTTATCTTTAATCAAATTGCCAGCAAATATGAACATTGTAGATGTCGACAGCTGCGTCGTAGATGGTGTTTACATCGTTGTTATGTGTTGCTATTTTAACACGGAAGGCACAATGTCAGAGACGATGGCAGTTAAGCATGTATCTTCATGGCCCACATGGCCCACGGCACCTGCACTATACACTTTTTCAACTAAGCTGCCTGGTTTTACGGAAATTTTGGCTAGGCAGCGGTTCATGTTTCCAACGTACGGGGGCGTTATACGCTCAGGGATATCTACTTCCGGTTACCTGTACTTGAACGTAGTTCTCGAGCTAACATCGGTAGTGAAAGAGACAATCTTACCGGGGCATTTATTACGCCCTTCAGGTGAAAACGAGGCAACACATTCTGCTCAGGTTTACATCGTTCATGGGACGTCTTTAAATACGGTTTACATTCACAATCCAGACGCAAACGTTCTCCATGTGTTTGATTTTTCGCAGCGATCTTCAAACCAAATAGCTGCGCCACCTGGCCAGCTACATCGAACTAAATGTGTTCCCGGTTTTCTGTTGTCCAGTGTATTTAAACGGATTGAACAATGCCCACTGTGCGCTTTTGAGCAATCAGTGAATTCGAAATGACCGAACACGTGGTATGAATATTGTTGTATACGATTTTGTGAGCTTTTGATTTGATTAAGTGTGTACCTGAGAGAATTCTGGGGCGTGACAACGTTTACATTAATAGACTGAATGTGCATGTAAATAAAGCAAATACGACGCATACTTTAATAGAATGTACTCATGCATGGGAATAAAGTAAACACGACGTATACATTGATATAATGTATTCGTGCATGAAAATATAGTAAATATGACGTTTTTGTCGAATGTTCATGTAAATAAAGTAAATACGAAATCCAAATTATAAACCACAAACATACAAAGCTATATAACTTTTCTGGTAGTGACAATACAAAACGTGTGCTCTTAGTCTAATAACTGTTTATAATCATTCGAAAGATTTGTTGTCTGATGTTTCTGCTCGTAAATTATGATTAAAATACACATTACTTACATGTATATACGGTGTATGATTTTTGTACATGTCGTATATTGGTGTCGCACATTGTGGTTTACATGATCCTCATATAATGGTTCTTTTACGTCAGATGGCCCTACCATTACCATTGTTGAAGGCCTAGTTTAATATTTCTGTATTTGACCCCGCCCCCTAAATCTGAGGTATTATACCCCTGTGTATTGGCACCCTGCTGTGGTCACAAAGTGGACACAGTGTGGTGACGTTATCAACCGATTGCTGCAGAGGAAACAGTGCAATTAGCCATTAGTCATCTGAAAGAAAATATTGCAGAGAATGTAATAACATCGAACAAGATAGAGTGATGTGATTTTTAGACTGTTGTTTTTACGACCGTAGTGGGAACTGAAGGTAGGCTTCAAGGATCTACCTTTCCGACACAACAAGTGAATGTATTCCTGCTCGCATTGGCGTAGCAAGAGATTAACAAATACGGGCGACATAATTTGTCTTTAATCAGTGCACGTACTAGACTGGACGCGATTTCTATGTCACATGATTTCATTTTACATTCTAACATTTTAAAAACACAGGGAATCAACGGGAAATTGATCCAGTAAATTTATATAACCCAAAATATAACCTAATGCTTCGTACTGAGTGTATTAAGATGAGCTATAAATTCACGTTTTATAGTATAAATATTACGCCGGCGGTATTTCTATGCCCCCGAAGGGTAGGGGACTTCGGGGGCATCTAGTAATCACATTGTCCGTCCGTCTGTCCGTCCGTCCGTCACGCTTCATGTGCGGAGCATAACTCCATTAGTATTGAAGGGATTTGAGTGAAACTGCTTACACTAATAGAGGACAATGAGAGGAAGTGAAAAGTACAAGGACCACAACTCTATCTTCAATATTTACAGTGTTATTTGTCCTTTGTTTAATTTTTTGTGCGGAGCATATCTCCATTAGTATTGAAGGGATTCAAAAGAAACTTAGATAATCATAGAGGACAATGAAAGGAAGCGCAGATCAAGAGGACCACAACTCTTTCTTCAATATTTACTGAGTGGAGTTATTTCCCTTTGTTTATTTTTGTGCAGAGCGCAGCTCCATTAGTATTGAAGTGATTTTAAATAATTCCAACTATAAGGATAGAGAACGATGAAAGAAAGTGCACAGTACAAGGACTATAACTCATTCTTCAATATTTACGAAGTAATTGCCCTTTGTTACCTTTTGCAGATAATCACTACCTTAGTATGGAAGGAATTTAAAATAACACCACATATATTGATAGAGGACATTGAGAGGAAGAGCAGAGTACAAGGACCATAACTCTTTCTTCAATATTTATATAGTTATTGCCTTCAGCTAATTTCTAGTGCAGTACATAACTCCATTATAATTGAAGTGATTTAAAATAAAACCACATATATTAATAGAAGATGTTGAGAGGAAGTGCAGAGTACAAGGACCGTAACCCTTTTTGAAGGAAGCGTCACTTTTGCAAACATGTAACTGACATTGTGTTGCCTTCCTCCGAAAAGAATATGCTTTGGGGGCATACGACACATCCTGTGACAAGTCTTGTTTGTTTATATTTTAACTGTCATATAATGTGCAGGAGACACCGTATATCTCTAATAATAATAATAATAATAATAATAATAATTTTATAAATAGATGAAAATATCTTAAACCAGAACAAACGGAATGATGCAACACACATTCAATCAAAGTACAACAAACAAGCCTTCAATTTATAATTGTGCGTATTTGTAAAGAATGCAAGCTACGGCCCTGTATACAAGCCGAGACATTCATTAATTCATGCGGACGAGCTTGCACTGTTTTGCATGCCAATAAAAAAAATAGTACGCAATGAAAGCCTGCTTATTGTGGGAAAATGCTAATATCCCAAACGTCTTTATATATAAGTGGCATATGTAGTTACGTTGGAAATTAACAGAAATATCTTAATTGATGTAAATGTGTAATTGGACGACCACGTGACTAGCGAACGCTATACCTTTGCTAAACCAGCTTCATTCAACATCTTTTTTTTCTGTTTTCTTGCGATCATTGTTTTGGTTGTTCGCAGAACAACTAAAGGTACAGCTACTAGTATTTCAAAGGCAATCAGTCAAAGAACTATGATCTTTACAGCTTGAGGTCAGGCAGATTCGACTACGCGAAAGTAGGAAGTGTCACAGACCAGACACTAGCATCACAAGTTTAGGCTAGAATTAGTTTTTCTGTATGCATTTGATTTTAACTCCATTGTTATTGTTCCAATATGAATACTTCCGGTTGGAAGATAGGTATTTATTTCATAAAATCAACATAGTTTAATTAAGTATTCATATAAATTTCGAATGTCTATCAATTATTAATATTACTTTGCACATTTCTGCCGAATGTTACCAGTTTAAATTGTTTTAATCCATAGATTTTTCCATTAAAAGTTCAACACTGCCTGTTTTGCAAGCAACGGCAGCCATCTTGATTTTTACTGTGCCCGTTGCTAGGCAACTAAAAGTCGGCTTAGTTTTAAAGTTTCTACAGCATTCTTTTCATAGTAAATTGTTAAATATCACTATGAATTACTTATCTAGCAGTAGAAAACGTCCATTTGAGGTTATTATATTGTTATATGTCTTTGTATTTGTTAATTTCGCTCTGTCACTTCATTGTACTTATATTTAGAAACATTCCTTTTGAGCAAGTGTTTAAAGGCGCACTGAGTCTTGTGCCTGGCAAAATTTTTA
This sequence comes from Congeria kusceri, assembly GCA_027627225.1. Classification (NCBI taxonomy): domain Eukaryota; kingdom Metazoa; phylum Mollusca; class Bivalvia; order Myida; family Dreissenidae; genus Congeria; species Congeria kusceri. Next base: position 35,869,686 of record CM051040.1, on the reverse strand, counting down.
TAGCTGCAGGCGCACTGTGTGTGTTTGACACAGGGCACAGTGTGTCCTGTAGAAAAGTTTATATAGTGCAGATTTTCTTTTTTTTTAAAGCCATTCCATCCAAAGTAACACGACTCTAGTCAATTTTAGTAAAATCTCTGGTGCCAGCTTTAAAGAACCTATATATAGAAATTGTAAGTTAAACATCAATACTCAGTATATATAATTCGTAAGCATTACATTTATTGAATATTTGATATTGCACATTTATAAAAGCTAGTCAAGTTCCTTGCTGCAAAAATAAAACACATAGAACGTTCAGTTGAGTTGACTTTACATAAATAGTGTTTAAAGCCACTCTGTCACACAACATAGAACTATATAATTATATCTACGCGTTTAAACGGAACACAACAATATAACATTCTGATCATGACATACAATGAGTAAAATTGTTCATAATTATGTTCATTTCTAGAGTGTATAGCGAAAATATGTTTATAACTTTAATTTAACCGATTATGTAAACAATTATTTAAATGTTTAATCCCCAAAAGTATGCAACAGTTATTGTAATACGTTAAACCATTGTTTGAAGTATGCATTCCCTAAAATTAGAAAATTTGCCCAATTCTATTGGCATTCTATTTTTCCGTTGCATAATTATCGCAAGAAATCTAGGTCAAACGTGATCTTAGACAGCTACGCCGAAAAACCTCCCTATATGTTCTATATAAGGCGTACAAAAATATGTTTGTTTCAGGTAGCATGCCCCAAAAAATTAGGATAGGTAGGTCGGGATTTATTGATTTTTATTAATGTTTTTATTTGGTAAGTCGTCAACTTGAAGATTCTAAAACTGAATACATATTCAAAAGGTATCAGTAATATCCTTAAACATTGTTTATAAGTGGATACTATCAAAACAAAACACTTATTTATAAAATAAAAAAAAAACATTTAATTATTGAAAAAGATAAATAAACCAAAAAGTCAATCTGACAAACCCAATAAAATGTTCTAGAGTCGGGGCATTTTTTTAGGGTAGGTCGGGTTACCTGAAAGAAACATTTTTTTACGCCTTATATATAGAAGCCATCGAGCGCTTATCGATTTTCTGCCTGAGGAAGTTTGCTCGATACGCGTCAGAATGAACTATCCGGCCTAGTAAAGTATAGCATTCAATTAGTGATTTTTGATGACAGGTCTATTGAACTTTTCGACATTGTTTACCGAGGTGTTCCGAATACGCCGGAAATCTAGGTCAGGGGGGTTGCGCAGTGAGCGTATAATTGCTTCCGCTGTATAGATAATCGTTGTTCAGAAAAATTAATCTGCATTTTGCATATAACTGGAAAACGAAACTGTTACTTGTTGTTGAAAAATATAGGTAAGTCGGCCTCTATACATATTTATGCTTTATATGCACTTTGTTATGTTTTACACAGGTTAAAATTTAACATTCTAAACGTGGTTGGGGTATGGGAATTAATCATTTAATGATCGGAAAACTACGCTATAAAGGCAACAGAATTTATTTTGGCATTAGATTTAATACCTTTCTTTCAAATAGATTATGAAATAATAAAGAGAACGCTAGAATATTTATTGTTATGCACGTTATGTTTATCAATAAAAGTCCTTAAATGTGTCATCAGTGTTTGTCAATAGAAAACGTATAGGCAATATTTAGAAGTTTTAATGTATATACGGAATTGCATAGAGTAACCAGTTCAGTATGTTTATACATAATATTATTGTGTGTTTGTGTTACAGTAGATCTTGCAATAATAATAATAATAATAATAATAATAATATTTTAATTAAATTTATGTGTTTAAGGTAACTATCGGAGAATCTGGAATGTCTCACCCTGATTCTCCAGGGGATTATTCACCTGATTGTATTATTCCTTCTTGAATTAGCATATTGTGACACACAACACCACTAATGTAATTACATTTATAACAAATATATAAATATTATGTTATGTGTGTTCAAGTTAAGTAATATTATTAATTGTCAAAATTCAAGTGAATATATTTAAAATAATAATGTTAATGAATTGTTGTTATCATCATGGTTATTGATGGATTGTCATAAGTATTTAGTAATCACACATCTGTGCGTACACAAAGTTCCAAGTCGAAACATCCTCGGGCAAAACATCATTGGTGCAGAACATTCCGGAAATCGCAGACTGTGGAAAAGTGATCCATTGGTGACCTGAATAATTTTCTTCGTCGATTCGGTTTGCCGGCCTTTTACCCTTAACTGCGTTGTGATTTTGTGTAAAACCACTGCGTGAATTAGCTATATATGTTTTATAGAAAAATTGTTCATTGTGACATTGGAACCAGTATTAACTGTGGCCGTCCAAGTTCCTGTTCAAAATGGGTACACTGGAAATGTCAGCCCAACTCAATAGCTGGTGATTACCTTGCTTGGTTTTTTACTGAACTATACTAAAACCTGTGAAAAAGTGACTTAGTACTGGTTCTACACAGGAATATACTAATTAAAACAATCCATGCTTTGTGCATTACTAATGTATTTTTTGTGATACTTGTTTCAGCATAATTGAATACTTTATGTAATTTTTTTTATTTGTGTGCTGTAAATGTAATTTTGAAAAGCTTTGTATTTATAGCTTATGATTAAAAGAGAATACCCCGGTGACATGGACTTTTCTTATTGTTGTGTTGTTGATAAAGTGAAGATAATTAAGCTGCATATAGTCCTTATGATGGTACTAGTAGTACACAGGTCTATTATGTGGAACTGCAGGACACATCCTGTATTTACTGCAGCCAAATCTACAGTTACAGACTTTACGGCGGTCAGTTAACCTACTCACTTTTCCGTATCCGATCTAAGCGGTTGACCAGTACCAAATCTACATACTTTGATGAAAGTAACTACTGTCCTTTCTTGAAGCAGAGGTAGTGAGAGAATGGCCGTAGAAATCATTTTATTACTAATCCCACACAAGTTATGTGGCCGGGCAGGGGCTCGAACTCGCGAACATCCGGATTGACAGTCCAGCTCTCTACCAACTAAGCTAGCTGGGCCCGGTTTGTATTCTGGTTGCAATTGTCAAAAGAAAAAAAGATCATAAAAATGATATATACATTAAATTAATATATCTGTGAGAAACCCCACTCACCAAATCAAATAAAACTAATTTTCTGGTCCATGAAAATGTACTCAATGTTGGGCTATTTTCTACACATTTAGTACATAGTAAATGTGTAAAAAAAATTGACCTGTTAAATGTTTTAAAAATAGGTAGGTGGACTTTTTTTAAGTAGCATGTCAAAAGAGTTTGTATGGCTCACTTCTAACCGTAGGGTTGGTGGTGCGTTTCTTTTTCATTTTTGCCTATTTTGAAACACTACTCGTGTGACCATTAATACTGTTATTAAGCCAGGTCTAAATTATGTGTGTGAACGTTAAAATCGTAAATAAAAGCAATACACCTTCATATAAAGTTGATTGTTTATTTTGAGTTTTAATAGCAGTTTATGTAAAACTGCATCAGCAGCTGATCGATGTTTACATTACAGCGAGAAAACGGAACCCCTCTGACATCAAAATCTCGCGTTATCTCGCCAGTCTCGTTACGCGTGATTTGACAATGTCGAAATCGTGAATAGAACTTATCGCTTCAAGCAACCCGGTGATCTTCGGAAAATCGCCGAAAATATGGATCGATAGTCGCTCGACCCTTTAAGCGCTTGACTGAGCAGACGCTCAGCCGATTAGCGCGATAAGGCTATAAACGATTATAGTACATACTGTTGGATATGGCTATTGCGCGTTAAAGCTCGTGTATTTTACGGAACAGTTCATTTCTTTGAATTTCAAAACATGATTTGTTACAGAATTACCCACTGTTGATTTTCATCTGTATCTATGGAAAACTAGCCGCTTGCCGTGTTAGAATTCCAATTCACCTATGGGCTACGTATTTATGAATGGAAAATTTTCAGTTAATGCCTTGAACTGCATACGATAGCTATTTAAAATCGTAATTTCTTTGCGAAAGGCTTAATATTTTCATGAAAATATAATACATGTAACCATCTTGCCTAGATGTTTATTTTACCTTTTCATGAAAGTCTATTTTTTTCGCGATAACTAAAAATACTTACACGCATTACTTAAACATGCATGTTTAAATTATGTACTCATTGCGTTACCCATAACCACATTTATCTCTTTGTATATATGACTCGTATTTACTGTTATGTTTATCAATTTGTATATACAGTTTTATTAATAAGATAATCATTTTGGTGACTTATAGGCCCACGGGGCCGGGTGCTCTACTAAGTTATTACTACTGCTGTCATTTATCGTTGTTATATGCACATGTCACAATAATAAACTACTACTATTACTACTACTTAACAAAAATCAGATTATCTTAAGCAGTACTGGGCTCTACGTTGATTTTAATATTTTCACTAAAACGTCAAAATGTTTTGCAAAAGTTTTTGAAGTTTGCCGACAAATGTGTTGATCTTTCATAATAATTATCTGGTTATCTTATGCGGACGTGTGCCACTAGTTACTTAAAATGTAGAAAATATGGTACAAATAGTAATTTCGTAAAACGCGTTCGTGTATCAATCATTTTACCATTTGATCGAACAATTTAGTTTTGATTTGCTTTGATGGTATAATGATCAGTTACATTTTCAGCCAGTACTGATTTTAAAATACGGATACATTAGTATATAAACCTGCACTGCTATTTTTTCTATATTTTACGCAAAACGACAGTTTGCTATCCTCTTAAATTTTTAACTAAACAACAAGCGTAATCGCGTGTGTCAATCTATACTTGACGTGTTTCTATTTATAAGTACAAATCATTGCACACATTACACAAATTGCATTGAAAATGTGTACTTTCGTTTCCGATTTGATAAAAAACTTATTAATAAATAACTTATACATGTACTCAATAAGCCGCATGAACGTTTTGAAACAACCTATCACTTTTTAAATACGCATTGCTTGGGCTAGTCTTATTTAAATTAAACTGTACTCAAGGTCTTCTTAGGATAAAAACGAACAATGTTAAAACTGGTTTTAAAAGTATATTTAAAACAAGGCTAACGACAAAATGTATGAAAAATACGCTGTTCAAATTTTCCGATCCTAGATGGGTTTTTCTTTCACTAAATATACTTACTAAATATGCTTATAAATTTTAGTATGCAACAGTTAATGTTTTTTACATCTATGTCGCCTAATGTAACTATTAATGTAACTATTATATATACAATTACTTTTCACCCTTCGTTTACTTGTAAGCAAACTTGTTAAGCGTTTAAGGAACAGAAAAAACAACAATTTTTTTCTAGACTGATTGACTTAATAAAGTAAATATAATGAGTTGTGTTGTCTTGACTTATGTCAAAAGTAACACGTGGAAAAAGCTGTAGCATTTATTTTTACTGCTGTTGTTTGTTGTCAGTTGATGTTGAGTTATAAGAATATGTATTATATGCTTTTCAGTGAAATATCGAATGTTATTGGTGAAATAAAATTTTATATATTTACTGTTGGAGCAGTGAAAATATAAGATTTCATATTTTCACTGCAGTGAAAATAATACACAAAACGGACTATTTTCCGTAAATAGCATCGATCTACAAGTAATGGTTTACAGCCCTTGGCAAATGTGTATACTTGTACAGTATGTACATGCATGTGTTTACATAAAACACATTATACAATTCAACAAATTTATAATTTAGCGACAACGACTCACAAAACATAGAACTATTTTTCCCACCATACTAACGAGTGACAGTTACGGAATCATTTATGACGTCATTTTTATGACGCCAGAATACACGAACTTGTGACGTTTAAGCTTATCTCGCGCAATTTTATTTATTTATTGTCCAAAAGCATAAAATAAAAAGCTGTAGCAGTTATTCTTACTGCTGTCGTTTGTTGTCAATTGATGTAGAGTTTTAAGAATATGTATAGTGCGACCAACTTAATTTGGCTGGCCTAAAAATAGTAACTGTAAATAAACATTGACCTGTCCTGAATATGTGGATAAATAGTTTCTACCATCCTTTATTATTCGATTGAATTGTTAGTAGCATATCGGTCTATTTGTTGCGCAGCAGTATGATAAAAACTTGCGGTCACGAGTTCGAATCCAAACATATCTACATATTTACAGTTTTTCTGTTCAATGTAACAACGCTATCTATTCTAATTATGATTTATTTCCATTAACAAAAAAAATCAGATGAAAGTCGTTTTCTTTTTACATTTCTGTTGGTAAAATGAATAGTTTAAGGATAAAAGTAATGTCAAAACAATGTTTATTGGATAAAAACACAAATATCAACACTCTATCGAAGTTCTAATATACAGAAAGGAATCCTACTGTCTGATTAATGGAAATGTAAAGTTTATACATATAGTTGAAATTGTGATGAAAAAATGTTTACCTTGTCAGTATTACAAACCCGACACGTAACCAGTCACGCCACGAATACCCCGATAGCATAATGTCTAAAATATAGACATTGAATATCATTCTATACACAGAGGATGACGTCACACGCAAAACCTCTGTACTTAACCGCATTATTTCGCCCCAAACGGCGAAATGTGCTTACGCATGAAGTAATCCCGCGTATGAAAGTTGTTTCATGAAATGACTTTATTGATCCCATAAATCAGTGTAATATTAAGTTAATACTGACAGTAGAATATATTTCTGATAAATAAAATACCAGTAGTTGGTGTTTAACGCTGTTTAACGTGTTTATTATAAAGTGCTATTTTCACTTCCGTTTTGTGTGAACATTCAAGGTTAGATGCCAGTAAATCCCATTCCCATAGGGTCCCATTATAAAACGGCGATTTTTCAGATTTTCAGTTTGTGCAAGCTTGCTGTCAGTTTAAAGATGAATCTTTCCTCTTCTAAAAATTGCAATAAAAACTAGGGTTTCGGCAGTCATATTTCGACAAAAGCCCCATGTCACAGTAAACACACCACAAAAAGCTCATCTTTCAAGTTAGCGTCCAAAGTAATTCACAAAAATGTTCTAAACACACAGAGGATATTAGAAATAACAACAAAAGGCATGTCTGACATTGCTAAATGCTTTTCACAGCAGACAAAAAAAAGGAACTCTAGTAAAACGCAATATTTCGAATGTAACACGGAGGACAACACATTTATTTACTGGTATCTAACCTCGATGCGATGTTAAATCAACCATTGCGAGCTACGCTGGAAAGTAGCGTATATCCATAATGCTTAGAGCGTGAGTACACAGGTCTGTTCCAGGGACGGCTTCAGGTTTTCAGGTGGGGTGGGGGGGGGGCGTAAGCTTTTGATCGTGCAGTTATAACCCTTATGTAGTCTGTGGGTCTGCAGTGATCAGCTACAGATATTTAACAAATCTTTGCACATCATCAAAATGTTGTGAAAGATACTCGTATCATGGTATGATTGCGTTGTGAAGTAATAAGGTCAAAGGCAAGTAATGCCGACTTTGTGTCACTGAATTTCGCTGACATATAATGCCGGGAAAAATGTTAAATCGCCAGGAAATGGAGCCAACGTTGTTGACACCCTCTACTTTATCATATCTGTCGTATGAATGCATAAAACAAAATGAAATTTGGTGTGGTTGCTAATGGAACGTTGAACAATTGTCGATTTAGATTTGTGGGAATTATGTAATGAGATAAAACTGTTTAAACTCGAAAGTTGTCATTGATTTTACTTGCATATCGACTTTAAATCTTATTTATTCGAAAAAGTATCATGTATTTTATGCGGTATCCTGTGCCAACGGTGTATTTCATCTGACATTTTTATATAATATCTGAATTTATACAAGAAAACAATATCATCCACAAATAAAGGTAAATGTATATATACCCATAGTCTATAGTTTATCATTTTCGCTGAACTTTGGCGCCGGTACTACGGTGTACGTTAGGAATCATAGGGCGAGGGTTAGGTCGGATATGTTTAACTGAAGTTAATAAGGATCTTGTAAAAGCTGAGCGAGCGAAGCGAGCGAAAATAACAAAGCAGATTTATCCAGTTTTTACCGTTTTATATACGCCCATATATGTATGGTCAGGGAGTTTTAGGGAGGGGCGCGCGCCGGGTGCCCCCCCCCCACCTGGATCCGTTAGTGTGTTAGACCGGTGTGGACACATCGCATTGAATGTAAATATACCAGTCATTGTGACCGCTCAACTTTTAATGGGTTGTGTATGTTTTCCTACTATAGTTAGGCCAGCCAATCTGTCTTGGGCCGATTATACAGAGTTATTAACTATTTTAGATGTTGTGTTATGTAATGCGTAAATGTGATGCACATTTCTTTTAATATTACAGACAGCCAGTGTTTTCTTCAAACCCGGAATGGAAGCATTTACAAGTTGCACATTTGTTCAATATAATGTTGTGCTAAGTCTCAAACTAAGTAACAAAGTAACCAAACGATTTTTTTTTAATTATTGTCTTTGGATAAAACACAATTTAAAAATAACTGATAATTTGAGCTTGGAATTCACCGATTACGTGTAAGTGACTTAAATAAAACAAGGAATGTCTTTAAAAAAGACAATCGGCGTAGAAATTAATATTGAGATGTCATTTCTTTGCCCTAAATATAATACAAGAGGACCAAGCTGTGACTTCACGGACCCCATATTTTTTGTTCCCTACTAAGGAGACTTCTCGAACCCCAGATTTTTCGGTCCCTATAAAGGAGACTTTCCGGACACTAGATTTTTCTGACACTATAAAAGATCGTATCGGCCCCAAAAATTAATTTGAGATAACCTCAATAATTATGAATATCTGTACCGGGAATAAACCGATTATATACCGCCCCATGTTTTCGCCAGTGATACATGAATAGGCGAAAAACTAGTAATTTACGTAAACATAATTGATACATGAATTTGTCAGGCAAATTAAACAAATTAACATTGTCAGAAAATAATAGCGGGAATGAATGAGCAGTAAGTTTATAAATTATCCATTTATTGCAATTCTCGGGTTCAGGATTCTCCATTCGCTAACTGATGCGTGTGTATTAACACAGCTTTACCACGCGCTATTTTTAGAATGATTCTCCTGCTGGAGTTGTACTCGCTAGAATTAATTGACGGGGACGACAGTCGGATACAGCGTACAATAATATTTTTACACAATGATAAAATAATAGGAAATATAAGCTCAATCAAATTTGCTAATATTTGGTTTGCTTATTTATAAGAAAAATTCCAAAAATTTACCACTATATTTTGTGCTTGGGAGCTCAACAGGCAACATTTTACGTTGTGACCGACTGTCGTCCCCGTGAATTGTAGCATTGTAATTGCTATTTATAGAGCGCGCCGATTATGTAGGCAAAACAATATAGTTATTTCATTATAAGAATGAATATAATATTCTGATCATGACCAACAATGAGTAAAATTGTTCATAATTATGTTTATTTCTAGATTGTATGTCGAAGATATGTTTATAACTTTAATTAACCGCTTATGTAAACAATTATGTAAATTTTTAATCCCCAAAAGTATGCAACAGTTATTGGTATACGTTAAACCATTGTTTGAAGTTTGCATTCCCTAAACTATGAAAATTTGCCCAATTCTATTGGCATTCAATTTTCCCGCTGCATAATTATCGCAAGAAATCTAGGTCAAAAGTGATCTTAGACAGCTACGGCGAAAAAAATGGCGATTTTAGTTTCTGAAATAATTTCACAAATACATTTGTTATACAAATCTGTTTACAACACAAGTTTTCCACAATTAAACTTGTCGTTCAGATTCAATAATTTTCAAAGAAACAAATATGTTTACATAGTAGCCGCTGGCACTACTTTAAGATATCTTAAATGTTAGATACATGTTACAATGTCATCACTTATGTTATATACACAACAACTTTTAAAATATTTAGGGCATTATTCCTATCCGTTTGAAATGTTCAATGAACATCAAAGTATGTTTTCGGCTGGATTCTTTTGCGATTCATGCAGGTTTTGATACCAACTAAAAAAACACAGGAAACCCATACATTCCTTCGTTATCCTCAGAGTGGTTTTTTTTCCTCGTTCTTCATTTCGAATTGGCAGTGGGTACATTCAATGAAACATTTCAGAAAATTAGATGGCAGTTTGGCGTGAAGAATCGGACCAGAAACGAACGGATATGGCAGAGTAGGTGCTTCATTTATAGTCTTAGTTTCAACATCAAATAGACACAGTCTGTCCGAATCTCTATTATATACTGAAACAGTATTTAACCCTGTTCCACTCTGAATATCACAGTCCAAATCGTCGACATCATCGTCATGGTCCTCAGCTGTGATGAGTACTCGAGGCAGAATTAATTCGTTAATTGATGAACACCGTCCATTTTTTAAATTCAAAATTTTATAATAAGGGCTGTTTATCTTAGATATAACAACACCGTCGTCTGTTTCAATCAGAAATTCTTCCATTTCATAAATGTTGTCTGGGTTTTGAACTGATTGCGCAACACCCCTACATCGTTTTGTTTTACAAGTATGTAAATCGTGCACAGCTGTGTTCACCGTCTTTTCCGTCCCAAAATGTTTAACTACAGAACACATAACTACAATGTAACGGTCTTGAAAAGTGCACATTTTGACATCAACATTATCATTATTTTTAAAATTAAATAAGACGATTTTTTTACAATGCTGCCATCTAAATACTAATAAGGTTACTATTATTTGTCGGTACCGTTTCACTGAGATGGATATCAAGCACAACTCATCATTTACACAAGTCATGCCTGCGATTTCAATAGGTTCTGAATCTGTTGCTCTCAAACATAATTCCCGTGAAAGCCATTCATTATTATACATTTCATATTTGTTGATACAAATTTGCATTTTATTATCTTTAGGATAAATATAGTCAGTGTCACAATACATATAAAGGACGTTACATGTTTTATCAAATGCAAGAAATACGTTTCCATACATGTCAACTGTTTCCTCTGGAAGACTGGTGAGTTTTGCCCATCGTTTGTCTTCTACAACATACGCAAACAAAAATCCATTATTGTTTTTACCCCAGCATCTGTCGTCTGCCGTATCGGCCACAAGAAGAAGAACGTCAACTGTATCAGCAGAGTGTCTCAACATATTACGTAATGAATGTTGTTTTGTCTGTATGTAATGATCACGGCACTCGCGAAAATTGTGAACGTAATCGCAGGAAAGGGAATTAAAGAATTCATGCGTAGTGTGCTCCAACTTTAATGACCGAAACATTGTCACAAATGTCTCTCTTCTCGCAGTAACGTCGAAACTCAACCATTGGCGAATGAACTGGAATTGTTTTTCTTGGCTCATATCCTTCTCCTTTGCAATGTTCGCAATTTCTAACATCATTTCATCTGTAATGTATTCAACATTATCAGCGTGTTCAAGTACATTAAGAATATCTTCCGTGATATAATCCATCAAGTCATTGAGAAGTCCTAGATGATACTGCTTGGCCATGTAACATATATCAATGCAGTTTTGGGGTTCCCAATTTAACTCATAGAGGAACCTGTTACACATCTCAATGAGATGTGGAATTTGAAAGTAATCCGCCACTCTAAGTATCTCAGCCACTACAGCCCAGCTGAGTGTGGCAGTTCCTGTGTAGATATATCTGATAGCGGCTTGAATGCCGCATTCTTCTAACTCAGCCAGGTCGTTTTCATTCTGCTTCGTCTTAATGTGAAGAATACCTGAAAATGTGTTCACATAATGTTATTGTAAATTTACATTTTATTATGTAAATTACATTGAAATAACAAAAATTTAAGACACAGCTTGGATGCCACATTGCTCAGCCAGGTGGTTTTTATTACGTTTTGTATTAATGTGAATGCTTTCATGAAAATGTGATCACACTATAAATCACATTTAAATTAACTTATTTTCAAACATGTAAGTGTTTACGATAATTACACCATGTTCATGTATAGACACTGACTACATTAACAGTGTGTGCTGTTTTACCTCTTTTTCAGGTAATGTCTAAACGGTTTATTAATAACACAACATTAAAACGTAATGATCGTGTAATTGATATTACCTTCTCGTTTCTCTTTCATTCCACTGTTGTACATGGCCCGGAAGTAAGGACACTGTACAAGGACACCCCAGTGTGCCCCCATCACACGGTCACCGAATGTTAAGGTCACATCACAGAGCTCGCAACTTTCCAAAGCCTGTCTGTACAAGTGGTCTGCTAAGTTTGTGTTGCTCGACATACTTAAGTTCTCTACTGTGTATTGTACTCCGGTAAATTACCGTGTATTGAGACCGAGGTAAACAGTCCAATTCCTCATATTCTGAAAATAAAGAAATGATATTTCAACGATATATAAATTAGAATGGTTTGTTTTAAAATGCAACAAGTATTATCTCATACATGTATATAGTCATTCCTTTGTAATGTGTACATAGTTTAACAATGAGCCATTGGCCCGTCCTTTACAGTTCAATAAAAGAGAACATCGGTCACTATAACTTCATATGTACTTAACCTTTGTAATGAAATATTTAAAACATGACATTTTGTAACCGACTGTACTTGATAATAACGAGCTACAAGTAGGTTCTTATAACACTTAAGTAGTTGATTGTTGTTGTCCGATAAATCTTCAGATACAAACTTCAGTTTCGATTGTAAGTTTTGACTTCTGAGTTTATTAACTCCTTACGGATTTAGAATTAATTGAGGTACTTAAGACTTTGTACAATGTATTCATATTTCGTAATAAAATAATAAATCCATACCTTTCGATACGTCCGAATTTAAGACTAAACCGGTAAAAACGTATATTGGCTAATTTCCTGTGTATATTAACTATCCCATGTCTATTTATAATAACACATCAAGCAAAATATAAGGAATTTCAAGTTTCGTTTTCACATTAGTACAGTACTTATTCGTGTTAAATTTAAAAAAAACTGAGCATAAATGGTGTTTAGAATTAATGTGTTCGCACGAAGTACGTCGTAAAGAACTTGCTAATTATACACCTGTGGTAATGGTTTCTAAACTCAAAGTTTAGGAAAGCAAATGACGGGATTTTGTCAGTGAAATACATACGAGTAACATAAGCAAGTTTTCGCCAGATGAATAATCTAACTATGGACGAACAAAGGGGAATGTCCGACGGTTCAACGCTAAGTGAAGCCCTATACTATCAGGCTGTAAATATGGAAGAGTTTTGTAACGTCATTTTGAAATTTGGAGATACGGTAATGCGTATTTTTCAGTAATGATATACTCACGTATCGTAAAGTGCAATATACATGTATTTGTAAACAATAAAAAACGAACTGCATTTATTTTTGAAAATACAGTAAAATTACATGTTCACTTGTGTATCAATAAATCTCAAATATGGATTGTTAACATCTTTGTAAGCATGATACTATTGTTGTTTATGTTCGACAAGAAAACAAAACTTCATTAGTTTGAATTAATTGCTTTTGACGATCAATTGATTTAAATAAGTATTAATTCTGATCCATACTAAAGTAGCTCAGAATCCATTGATAACGTCTAATTATTTGGACTATTTGTACTTTGAATGCTTCACAATGTGTGGATTAATTGCAAAAATGTAAAGTGTCTAACATAAAACTGCAGTAAGGTTAAACGTTAACGTTGTTTTGATGTGGGTTTTTTTGCCAATTTAAAAACTTTTTGAACATTTTCTATAAAAATAACAATTACGCGAAAATTGTCACTTTCATGACATAACATATATATGTTAAATTTATATTAATAGTCTTACCATAAGCATTTCCTTCACTTGTGTGATATATGTATAAACATTAATATTAATATGTATTCCAACTTTTATTTTGTTAGAACATACAATACCAATAATTTTAAACTTCTATTTTCCAAGGTGATGGGAGCACATTGGTACGTGTTGGTGGTGCAGTCCGGATATTTCCAGGACATTTATCAAAGCAGGTTGAAAGAGAAACAAGAAGGTATCGCTACCACATCTGTTCTACTTTTTGTAAAGTGACATGTTTAAGCGAAGCAGTTTACACACAGGAGACCGTTTACCTTGTTTTTTGTAGTTTATCATTTGTAAAAATTGAAAATTATTTTTATTTTTATTTCAAAGATTTACTTTTTAAGGTACTGTACACATCATTGAAGGAACAGAAGAAGCTATTAAAATTGCTATCAAGTATTTGTATACAGCGGAACTCACACTAGATGATACGCGTGTTGAGGAAATTCTACACGTGGCTTATTACCTTCAAATTCCGTCACTCACAGATGAGTGAAACACATATCTGTTGAAAACAGTTTGGTATCCAACAATATGCTGGAAAGTTTTTAAATTAGCTAAACGGTACAGACTTAATATGTTCGAAGCCTTGGGAGCACATTGCTGCAAATTTAGCAGACATTGTCGGTCATTCTTCATATATCAAACTCATGACGAGTAGAGACTGCTAGAGATTTAGAACGTCATGAAGCAAGTCTCGAAGGTCGATTCCTATTTTATCATGTTGAAAACAGAAAAGAAACATTTTATCCTTTATTTTGTACAAGGAATTTGAAAAACTCTACACACGCTGATTTAGAAAACTTATAAAAACACGCTGGTCTGCTTCAAAATTTTAGAAAGTGTTGGGAATATTATTTGGAAACAAACTGTCTAGTGTTAGACTGTCAGTTGAAAATGACACTGAAAACGAATGGTATTTTAGTTTTGACTACAAATGACTCAAGACTGTATGTTCATGCCTACATAATCAGTCAACAGCGGTGGGTATTTGTTGAGACGCTTTCTGTAGAAGTAAATCCTGAAGCAATAACCGACGTATTTATTGCTGTCAATGAAGCGGATAGTTGTCTGTATTGTGTGTAGGAGAAACGGAGAGTATTCAAACATGTTATGTGCTCGTACATAAATATGACATGATACGGAAAGCGTGGTGCAAATTGGAAGTGAATCTCAATGTCAAAGAACCCAACTGCATTGAGATCAAAGGTCTTGCATCGTCACCTTGTGGAGATTCTATAATGTTGTGTCTATTAGAAACCAAAGATTGCTGCTGCAGTGCTTTATCTTTAATCAAATTGCCAGCAAATATGAACATTGTAGATGTCGACAGCTGCGTCGTAGATGGTGTTTACATGGTTGTTAGGTGTTGTTATCTTAACACGGAAGGCACAATGTCAGAGACGATGGCAGTTACGCATCTATCTTCATTGTCTACGGCACCTGCACTATACACGTTTTCAACTAAGCTACCTGGCGTTGCGGGAATGTTGGATAGGCAGCGGTTTATGTTTCCAACGTACATGTACAGGGGTATTATACTCTCATGGATATCTACTTCCTGTTACCTGTACTTGAACGTAGTTCTCGGGCTAACATCGGTAGTGAAAGAGACAATCTTACCGGGGCATTTATTACGCCCTTCAGGCGAAGTCGAGGCAACAAATTCTGCTCAAATTAAGACCGTTCATGGGACGTTGTTTATTACGGTTTATATTCACAATCCAAATGCAAACAAGCTTCATGTGTTTGATTTTTCGCTGCGATCTTTAAACAAATACCTGCGCCACCTGGTCAACTACATCTAACACAATTTGTTTCCGGATTTCTGTTAACCAGTGTATTTTCACTGTCGGAACAATGCCCATTGTGTGCTTTTGAGCAAAATGTCAATTCGCAATGACTGAAAACGATGTATAAACAGTGTTGTATACTTTTTTGTGATCGATTATATCAATTTAATGTGTACCTGCGATAATTGTGGGGCGTGACGACGTTTGCATTGATAGAATGTACATGTAAATGAAGTAAATACGACCCTTACATTGAAAGAATTAACATTTAAGCAAAGTAAATACGACTTTTTCATTGATATAATGCATTCGTACATGTAAATAAACAGACACGATTTTTTCATTCGTAGAATGTACATGTAAATAAAGTAAATAAGAAATCCATACTGTAAATTACAAACGCTGAAGGGTATTTATATAACTTTTCTAAAAGTAACAATGCAGAAGGTATTGTTCTTTGTGTACTATCATTCCAAATGTTTGTTGTCTGCTGTTTCTGTTCGCTACTTAAGCGATAATATACTTGTTTCTGGTCTATACTGTCCGCATATCCAAAAAATGGGTTGAAGCAGGAAAAGTATCAGTCTAGATGGTGTAACTTGATTATGTTATATTGTTATCACTATTGAGTATGTATCATGATCATATTATAATGGTATCACTCTAGACGGTGTAACTTAATTATATGATATTGCTATCACTCTGGTGACTAATACTATCGTATTCGCATTATACACTTATCATCTTGATTGCATTATTCATCATGATCATAATTATTATAATGGTGTAACTTGTAGAAGGTGTAACTTGATTCAATTATATTGTTATCGCTCTGGAGTATGCATCATGATTATATTTTTTTTCCATTTTCAAGTTGCCTGTGTCTTATATTCCAGTGAGCCTTTAAAGTGTACATAATCGGATGTATAATTGTCGACATACATATCAACGCCTTAGTTGTTTTTGGTAATGTTTGCGGTTTTAACATCAATCAATTTGTTAAATCCTACTAAATATGCAGAAATTAATATAACTTCTGTTCACAGCGTACATGTACGTCTATATAACAAAACCGATACAAATCAAGCGTATTATAATGTGTAAGGTTCATTTGATATATATCAGATACACATCTGATAAACAAGAAAAAACAACACAATATTTATCAGCTATTACTTGTAAATGATTAAACGTCCTGAAATGCAACATTTACAAAGACTACTAACTATCGACATTGACATCACTCAAGTGTCAATTTATGCACAGTGGCAATATTCCTTATCGGTCATCTGAGAACCCCTCAAAACCCTCTTCCTTGGTGTCAGAGTTGAAGAATTTTGCGACTGCTGACGGGATCATCTTAGCCACGGTGGCCAGCGGTGTGTCGTCTTCGTCATCGGACATGACGGCATCTTCGCTCGGTGCGGGTATTTCTTCCTTCCGGTAGCCATTCACGATAAATGATATGCTTACCGCATCCCAGGCATTCAGGATCCAGGTCGTCACTTCGGTGAGCGTTGCTCTCTGCAGCCGACCAATTTGATTTGTGACTGATATGAATTGAGATCGATCTGATCAAACTCCTCGCAGTGGTTACTTCCTCATTGGTACTCTCTCAGTTACCACTGCCACCACGAGTGAACAACTTACAGATTTTGAATTTTCAGGGGAGACGTTTATGAGGAGATTGAATATAGGAATAATGAAACTCCAAGGACATCATCAGGAGAGAAACCTTTATTACCATCTGCTGGTCCTTTATTTGAGGCAAGCGACCAATTGCCTATACAATACATGACAATACATACAACACAACACAAAACATACAAAGGATTAAAATTGGGGTTACCGCCTTTGAACGGTCAACGCAAAGCATTAGGGATTTAAACCGGTTTAAAGGTATGCCGAACCTCACACTTAGCCCAGAATTAATCACAAAACACGCACCTGTAAATTGACTTGAACCTCCTAGCATTGCAATTCAAATTAAATAGTAATAAAAGATAATATTTGTTCAATTGAATTACAATTTAATTACTCAATGGTTTAATTTCACCAGAGCAACAAAATCTCAATTTTCTGAGGCACGATGAAATAGAGTAAATACAAGTTCAATGTATCAGCTAAATCCCTTCTTGTTGTAAAGAGTTCAAGACCTAGCATCATATAGTACAAATCACAGATCATCATCGTGCATATCAGGAAGATGCCGTAATACGTGGTGTAAAAGTCCAGATTACATAGCTTGGTTGTATATGTTTAATATTTGTAAATAATATAATTGAAATAGTAGTTTAATATTAAACTAAAACGATCATTAATACATGTATTCATGCAAACACAAAATGAAAAATGTTTTATTATACAAACGTGTATTAAATACTAAATTTAATTTTTTGGTGTCCATGTGCCGTAGACGACTTACTTGTTCATCTGTTATAACGCGTTGGAGATATTTTTCGGCGTAGCTGTCTAAGATCACTTTCGACCTAGATTTCTTGCGATAATTATGCAGCGGGAAAATTGAATGCCAATAGAATTGGGCAAATTTTCTAATTTTAGGGAATGCAAACTCAAACAATGGTTTAACGTATACCAATAACTGTTGCATACTTTTGGGGATTAAAAATGTACTTATGTGTTTACATAAGCGGTTAAAATAAAGTTATAAACATATTATCGATATACACTCTAGAACTGAGCATAAGTATGAACATATTTTCTCACTGTATGTCATGAACATAATTATTATTATGTTCATTCCCAGAATTAATCAACTATTTTGTTTAGCCTAGTGGTACGCTCTATAAATAACAATTGATTCTAGCGAGTTCAACACACTCACAATCATTCTAAAAATAGTTCTCATTTAGCTGCCGGTGTATAGCTGTTTTAATATACATGCATCATTTAGCGTCCAGAGAATCATAAGAACAAATATTTCAATAAAGGGGGAATTTATGTTATTAAACTGACTGTGCATGTTTATTTGAAATTGAATTGTGGTTGCGTTCTGATAATACTTAATGTGAATTGTACATTTCTATCAACTTCTCCAGTAGATGTTAATCAACCTATAAACAGATAACTTTCAATAAATAAAATGTGGTGAAATAAGTCTCTGAATACGTCCAAATGTTATTTGTGTTACTTTTACTTAATTTGTATGAATACATGATTTGCAAAACCAATTATACACAGAAACCCTTGATACAACATGTTCCTACCGAATATAATTTTCAATCGCAATAGTCTTATGAAATTTTATTTTTGTGCTATCAAAATGGAAGTCATCATTATTTCAAATGCGCTGAATGTTCTCTGAAGATTGCTTTACATTAGGATACACGGTATAAGGCTAAAGAAAAATAATGAATTGTTTATCAGGCACTTTTTCCAAAAAACCAGGAGGGAGGGCGAGTTTTTTTATTGAAGTATTTGTTCTCCTACTCTTTTTAATTGGCTTAGTAAAACAAGTAATTAAGTACAGATTAAAGACAAGTTTAAGTTTTAATAACATAAGCATTCCTTTTTAAAATTCTAAATATAGATTAATTAATCACAAACCGTCATTTATGCAAGCTGGTGTAAAAAGGCAATCAATTCGAATGTTCATAATTAACAATGTGCCTTCAAATTGATACGCCATCAGCATTAAAATACTTTTATTTATTTATAGAATTTAACTTTATGTAATTATCCCGCTGTATAATTATCGCAAGAAATCTATGTCAAAAGTGATCTTAGACAGCTACGCCGAAAAAATAGGGTTCACCGGCCTTTTTCCGGAAATATTGAATTTTGAATACGGTACCTGTCGAAGCCTTTTTTTCAATTTGTGTTACTGAGAATGTTGAATCATATAAAGCGTTTATATTCAAACAAAGATGGAGATTTTTAAATGCATCTTTTTTAAATGTTTCGTTTGGCAATATGCAAGTGCAGTTTAACGATAAAACGCGCTTTATCTACAGTTATAATTTAACAAATGACTTTAATGGGCACTTAACGAGGTTAATTATGCATTAAATATGCAGTGAAAACATCAATAATTTATCAAATATATACGAATATCTTTTGTTCCAAACGACAGATTTTGTTAAAAGATCCCACATACATGCGTCATTGTATACACAAACTAAAATAGTCTTAACAAATAGGGGTCACCGGCCTTGTTCCGGAAATATTGGGTTTTGAATACGGTACCTGTCGAAGCCCATTTTTCAGTTTCGATTTTTACCAATGTTTTAAGTATATAGGTTAGTTTTTTTTCATACAAGGTTATGGTTCTTTCAACTGATATGTTTGTACATGCTTTGTTTGGCAACATACAAGTGTGTGTTGATAATAAAACGCTTTACTACATTTACTGCTAAAATAATGAATTTGTCTGGACATTTAAGTGTGTCTAATGGAAACTAATAATGCTTACTGAAACTTCATTTTTATCAAATGCATATATTGTTCCAAACGACATATTTTCTTTAAATTTCGCACATGCATGCATCAATCTTTACTTACATCAAAACATTAATAAAACAAATGGCTCACCTAACTTGTTTGGGAAATATTAGATTTCAAATAGGGTACCGGTGTAGCCTTTTTCCTGTTTCGTTTTAACATACATAAACAACGTATCGATCGACTGGAGATAATTAAAGGATCATTTCTTAACTAATTTGTTTTGAAATACTTTGCATAAGTGTGTTTTTGATTATAATATATGCTTTATGAACTTTTACTATTAAACATATTTATTTTGAATGGACATTAGAGATGAAATTAGTATATTGTAACTATATACAATAAAGAATAAATGAAGCAAAAGGAGAAATTAACCCAATTATTTTCTTTTTGTTGCGAACGTCTTTAAAGGAAACATTTTTTAATAAAGTTGAATTTTAAATTTTTATACATGTGTAGTTTACAAAATGGATTTCGATATACATTGTATTGGTATAAGCGGGTATGGTATTTGACCTCGTTGAAGATGGCGATCAATGCCACTGTAGAAACCAGCTTTTGAAAACACCTGACCCCATGATTTGATTATCTTTGCAACTTGAAATTATTGTGACTCATGGGAACAATCCAATCTGCAAAATTGCCAATGTAGCGTATCAGTTTATAGTATCAAAACGTAGATCATACGATGCGTGCTCACGATTTTCCTTACTACACCTTACAAACAAGAAAAACATTGATGCAAAGCATCAAAGGGCGGCGGTATATATCGATGAAGAAAGAAACTGATTTTAAGCACTTACCACAAGTAAATGTTCAGTAAAGTGAAGTCAGATTGACCAAGGCTCATAACTCTGACCTGCAATTTAGCAGGATTATGCCCTTGTTGTACTTAGAAAATCAGGTTAAAGTTTGCGTCCAGCAACTCTATATCTCCATATCTACTACAGATATTCAATTGAAACTTCACACTTGCCTTCGGCATCATTATATAATGTCACTGGCCCTGTCCCTTAACTATTACTAGCATTTTAGCAGAATAATGCCTATTTTTAAATTAGAAAAGTCAGGTTAAGGTTTGCGTGCAAGAGAAAATTCAGGTTAAGATTTGCGTGCAACAAGTACATATCTCTCTGCAAGTACTGCAGATATTCAATTGAAACTTAACACATGTCTTTGGAATAATACCCATAACTCTGACCTGCAATTTTGCGGAATTATGCCCCTTTCTGTACCACAGATATTCAATTAAAACTTCACACATGTCTTCAAGGTCATTATATACGGTCACTGTCCAAGGCATTTAAATGTGACCAGCATTTAAGCAGAATTATACCCCTTTTTGTAGTGATAAAGGCCAATAACTCTGACAAAGCGGTTAAATAGTCGAGCGCGCTGTCCTGAGATAGCTCTTGTTAAGGATTTTGAAATCATGAGGATCCTGCAAAAAGTATATGAAGATTAACCTAAAGTAAATCTATTTCTGTGCCTACAGAAAAATTTCTTGTGACGTGTTAAAATTGAAAATAATGATCAAGACAATTTGTTTTGAAGGCCATGTGGTGTATATTAATTAGAGCTACGACATTAAATTTACATTATTTTTCTTTTGTTTTGTAGACGACATTAATAATAGCAATTATTTCATGATCTATAAATCAAACGTTTAGCATTGGTCCGTTAACCGTTTTCAGTGCGTCAATTTATAGAGAATAATAAGTTAGTGACATGGAATGAGAATGTTATCTGTCATGGTGGAGGAATTTATCGGGTGTATGGCTACAATTTTAAATACAAATATTATATTTCAGAACTATTTTAGTCGCGTAGAAATGTGACTTAGATTAACGCTTTCCTAAAGGTTTCCAAATATAGTTGATATTTCATTTACTTCAGTGTAACAAACGCAAAAGAGTTTTTCTTTATTTGTAAACGACAGGAAAAATAGAGTAATAGGTGAGTGACGTGAAATGAGAATGTTTATCTGGCTCGGCGAAGGATCTTATCGGGTAAGCCCAAAACCCGATACATTATCCAGTTGACAAACGCAACATCGATATTTTTTAAATCTCCGTTGCACGATTTAATAAATTGTTAGTAATCTTTGTTGATGAAAACTAATATAGATGAAATAAAATACAAAGGATCTTAAATACATAATAATCATTCAATTAATAATTAATGAATAATGAACAATTTACCACACTGCTTAACAATCACGTACCATTGCTAAATACAATGTTACGGAACTCATTCTATATAATTACTGTTTTCATTTTCAAATCATATTCCATGACCATCCCAAGTAAGGCACATGTTTTACTTATTGCAGTCATCCTGTATTGTAAGGTGGCATTGACATCACATGCTGTCAATAAAGTCAGCCAAACAAGTAGTTCTGTAATGCTAAACTATCTGTGCGAGTTGCCAGGCTTGATTCACCAACGCTACTCTGCTGAACAGTCTGTTACCGTGGGGATCTTGTCTACAGCCTTTTTCTAGGTCTCCCTAGCCTGGCATCGTGCAAACTACAGTGAACATAGAAGTGGTATGCGCCGCTGAAGACATGTTGAAAAAATAATGCAGTATTGCCTGCTCTTTTCATAAAAAACTAATCAAAACAATAAATACTTCATTAGAACGGTAATAACCTGAACACCATGGTGTCGAAAAGTTAAGACTTATTGAAAACAATTCAAGTAAACAACAATACTTGATATATGAGAAAGTTCATTTGCGTTAAGATTGTTCTCGGAGGGTTACTATACAAAGAAATGTGCTTGTACTTAAGCTTAATATTGCAGAAAGACTGAGGCTTATCGAGACACTGTTCAGTCTGTTTCCTTGGGTAGAGCCACTACTTGGTGACTGAGAAAGATCATCTGAACGCTCTCTAGGTATGGATCAAGCTCATGATCTACTGATTGTAAGGCAGATACCATAGCCTTAACAACACTCTAACTACATCACAATTATCATTCCGCATGATGGAGGTACGCATCCAAACACAGTGTATTCAAGCAGAAACCCACTCACGATGTATGTTATCTCACCTGGAATTTGTCTTATCATAAAGACACTGCATGGTCAATAAGTAACTACAGTCATTTCTCATAGATCAAGTTCTACAGTTTCTTTAATGTACCGATATTTTATTGCTTTTTTCGCACAAGTTTCTGTCAAATGGCTTGACTTCCAAGGATTGAATTTTCTGATTGCTGATCGTGTTTTTCACGGCCCCATTTACAGTTTTCATACATAGAGAATAACAGGTTACTGCCTGGTATTGTGTAATATATCAGGTGAGGCTTAGAAAAATATAACGGCGAGGCTTGCCGAGCCGTTATTTTATTCGTGCCGCACCTGATATATTACACACGACCAGGCAGTAACCTGTTTTTCTATTTATCATACCACATTTTTATTAAAATATCACCAAACGAGCTGATTTTTATATATTCAAAAACTTGTGCTGATTTTGCTGAGCCGACTTTTACACGTTCAGGTACATGTAGTTATGGCTTTCTAAAAGTTTACTGAATAATACCTTATTATTAACATTTCATAATGATAAGTAAACTGTATTCACTACGAATACATAGATTACACGCATGCTACTTTCATAAAATACTGAAAATGCGAACCGAAATGGATTGCAACGATCAATTTCATCGGAGAACACACAACGCCGATTTGTTTGGAGACGCCATTTTTGAAATGTGTATTGAATTGAATATCACTACCAACGTGCGGGTTTGTGTGAATATTTAAAAAATAACGTTTTTGTGATTTATGACGATTAAAAATAATAATATATATACGTTCTTTGTATCAAATTGTTTGTTTTGTTGAATCTGATTCATTTTTACTGAAACTGTTGACTTTATCCGAATAATATGACGTACCTCCAAACATTGACTGATATAAACGCGTGTGACCTGATATAAAACAAAATATATCAGACACCTTTGTATCAGGCCGATATCAGCATAGTGGTATGGTAAATTCAATTATTGTTTGGCTCGAACATGCTTCGGTCGCATCGAGTCATTAAAAGATGTGATGCGCTTAGTGTCACGCGTTGTGAGAATCCAATACTTGATTTAACAACTTTCACAAACTTCAAATAAATAACATTAATAAAATTTATAAATAAATGTTTGATGTCTGTTCATTACCATTATGCAGCTGATGAGTTGTGACTCATCCTAATACTAAATACATTTCCTGGCCTTTCTGGTCGGTCTTTCCAAAGATAAATTACGTCAGTATATAAAAAGACAAATAGTTAAAATAATTAACCTGTACACCGCAATTGTATTGATTGTGCATATACATTTTATTATGAAATAACCATTACTGAATACACAACTGTTTAAATCGTTTTATCTTAGTATGTTCACAAACTAATATTTTTATACGTTTAAAGTCACTTAAATGAACTTATTACTTAGCTACAGTATAACATTTGTCTTGGATCTTATTGAAAACGTAAATAGTGTTTATATGATTTATTAAAACGAAAGTTGCAATATATATAAACGAAAATAAATTTAAAAAATGAACCAGCATTTAAGTTGTATATATACTTAGACTTTATAATAAGTATATATCCTGAACATCTGTTATTTAAGGGTGTAATTTCATTAGCACATGATTATTATTATTGAAAACCATTTGTCTTAAAATGCCAACTCAATCATAAACAAACTGGATATGTCCGTAGAAGGATACAACTATTTGTGTATCAAAGCGTTAAACCATTTAAACATATCAATGTGATAAATCTTTCCATACATAAATTTAAAGCAAATCGTGCTGCATTGTTTATCATGAAAGTATAGTATATGTTAACTATATACTGACATTTGAAACAATTAATCAGCTTAACACAACCTTATATTTAGTTATTTTGAACCATAAATTACGAATCAAACAAACCAGATTTACATGTACATTTGTACTTTCACCTAATGTTGTTCATCTAATATTATTGTAGTTTATACAGTCCATTTCAATATTACTTTTTTCTGACATTTTTTTTCATTTGTCTGTTCGTGATGCATCTATCTTCATGACTCCTTTTCGTCAAATGAAATTGTTGTGATGCAGGTATTTTTGATAACTTTCTAATTGAACCAGTAAAATGCTACATATGACCTTGTGCATATTAATGTCACACATTTATTCTAAGTCACCTGAAGATAAGCCAGATTGATGGCTTCAACATATATGTTTAAATTTGGGAAAGTTCGATGCAAATGACTTGGATTAAAACGCTTTAAAGTTCCGCAAAACCGAACACCAACCTGCCATCCAGAGTCACATACATGTACCTTCATAAGTGCATATGAGTTGTAAAATATGTTTTTTCTTCCAAACAATATTGGGGGTTGGCGTTTTATGTGTAAGTGTTGAGTTATAGAGTGTAATGTAAGCAGTAGAATAATGTTATGTTAATACCATAACTAAATGTCCATTTGAAGTGTTTCTCTAATACTACTTAATTATTATCAACGTTTACATGTATAAAGCGTTTTGTTTTATTTGTTGCACCATGTTTGTCTGGGGCCCGAGTTTTTGATCGTGTCACAAATGGTTAGACCATTAGGATTGTTTCTATTGCAAGTGTCTCAAACGTTGGCTTCAAACAATGGCCAACAAAGAATTGTTAAAGACACAGTTTCAACGCGCAAAGGGTATACTTTGTACTTCAACAGGCAACACATCCAATCGACAATTATTAATTTCATTTGCATGCAGTGTTTACCAGTTACAAACAATATTGTACTGAAGTGTACGTTGACTTTAAGTTTAATTGCCGTTCATGTATATTTAAATTGCCATACATGTATATTCGTAATATTCCAGTACATAATGCTTCCATTTGAAGTAAGTGAAAGTGGAATTTTTTTTATGGCTACAACTGACCTCTTATTCCACAGTAGACATAACTATACATTGTTGAATTAACAAAAGGCACTTAAATATCAAAAATTTAGGTTATAAAGCTTGTGTGCAATGGTATCTATGGCGGTTTTCACGGAGCATCTAAAAGGGACTTGTTTACAGACTTTCGTATCGTTGAAAAAATGACACCTAATATCTTAGCTGCAAAAACTAAAGCAGTTGGACTAACCAAAAACACATATTATATAACGAAACAAAAATAAAATTGCCTTCGCCAGGACTCGAACGCGCGCCATTTTGACTGCCAATCTTGGTGGTGCTAACCACTCGGCCATTTTGACTGCTAATCATGGTGGTGCTAACCACTCGGCCATCTTGACTGCTAATCATGGTGAAGCTAACCACTCGGCCATTTTGACTGCTAATCATGGTGGTGCTAACCACTCGGCCATTTTGACTGCTAATCATGGTGGTGGATTTTAAACGCTGTGTAAGTGATAGACGTGTTTTCCAAAATACTGATGAAAAATGTTCCAAACGCTTAATAATTGTGTTAATTTCAATTGATTATTCTTCATAAAAGACACTGTATTTCTTATATATATCTTTGTCAGTAGCGTTATTTCGCTTGTTTATATCTAATGTATTTTGGTTTTTAGATCGATTACACAAATTTTGAAAATAGTCAATTTGCCAATCTCTGAACAGGTTCCCTTTAACTTCATTATCTGTATCATTCAATATAGAAACAAAAATGCACTAAGAAACATTTAAAATCTATTTACATTTATCGTATTTCCAACAAAATACAAATGTGTTTATTTTGTTATAGAAATGCATTAAAATATAAACTTAGGAATACTGCATAGGCTTAATATAACGTACAATGCGACATCATGTGACATTGACAGAAAGAATGTATTAAAAATGTATCATGAAGGTAAGTTTTGCATTGCCTCAGAAACTTAAGATTGTGCCAAATCGTTGTTGAATGGCATAGCCTGTTGTTACTGAGAGAACTTATTTATAGACTTTAAATGTTACATATCATTTCGTACAGGCAATGCGGGCAATCTATTGCACATTTTAGCGCATGCGACGGTATTTTTGCATTGGTAATAAATCCGGAAACTATGCGGTACGGTAGCGATGGTAACTGTGTCAC
Organism: Congeria kusceri; assembly: GCA_027627225.1. Lineage (NCBI taxonomy): Eukaryota > Metazoa > Mollusca > Bivalvia > Myida > Dreissenidae > Congeria > Congeria kusceri. The sequence continues at coordinate 35,842,497 of CM051040.1, read as the reverse complement.
ATCTCGGGCTCAAAGTCATACATTCAAAAACGTTCTGAGTATCTGTTTAAGACTGACAGAAATTAAACCCATAACCACTTTCGAAATCATCACACTCGTCGTTTTTCTTCCTCGTCATCTTCATTTGCGTCACCTGTGTTAATTAAAGTTCTGGGAATTATGTTGTTATTGACTGTTAAACAATGACCATTGATTGGATTTCGGATTTTATAAAAAGAGCTGTCGATTTTTGAGACCACCACACCCTTTTTGGTTGCAAACATAAAATTCTCGGCTTGCAACGTGTCAAGCATGTAGTCTACAGTTTTTTGGACGGATCTGCGACGTTTTGTTTTCTTAGTAAAGACATCTTTGATTATTATTTTGTTTGTCTTCACAGCATCATTGTTTTCAAATTTTGTTATAGAACACATGATCACAATCAAACGATTTTCTGTAACACACATTTTAATATCAACGTCCGAATCCCAATCTAATCTGCATAAATGTGTTTTGTCGCAAGACTCGTGTTTTCCGAGCAAAAACATGATAATATTCGTATATGGGCAACTGAAATCGACTAATTTAGCTATGAAGCAAACATAATTGTTTATACAAGCTAACTTTTCGATCATCATATAAGCTCCTGCTTGATGGGGAATTTTGTATTCACATGTGGACCAAGATTTAGTAACTAAATGACATTTCTGGACTCTAACAGTAATGTTCTCTTCTCTATTATCGTCGTATTGTTGTGCACAAAAAGCATATAAACAGTTATCCCATTCATTAAAATTTACCAGTATCTTCCCTCTAAACACATATCCTCGAATGGTTAGCAGTCTACAAAGGTTCGCCCATTTATTAACAGAAGTATTATATCCGAAAATACAAATAGTTCCGGTCACCAGACCAGATGTCTTCGGTACTTACGTCGGCAACAACTAGCACTGCGTCGACACTTTTGTCTCACTTGACTTTGCGTGGACATACGTTTCGTCTGATAGTAATGTTCGCGACATTCATTAACATGTTGAATGTAGTCACTGGCTAAAGATTCAAAAAAGGCGTGCGAAGTATCTTCCAGATGGAGTGTGAGGAATAATGATGTAAATGTTTCTTTTCGAGCACAGACGTCATACTTTAACCATTGGCGGAGGTACCTAAACTGCATTTCATGACTCATTCTCTTGTCGTTGTCTTCACTCATGTTAAGGTTTTTTGCTACATTCGCGATTTCTAGCATCATATCACTTGTCGCATACTCCCCATTGTCTTCATGATCAAGTATTTTAAGAAAGTTTTTTGTCAAGTATACCATCAGGTCTTTGTAGAATTTTAAACGGAACTTCTTGGCTATGTAATATATGTCTATGCAGTTTTCAGGAGTCCATGTTACTTCAGATAGGTATTTGTCACACAATTCAATTAGAGATTCCATCTGCAGCGCGAAGAACGTCATGCACATTAGAAAGGTTAAGTGATAAAGTACTTGTATAGAGATAACGTATGGCTCCTTCAATTCCTTCGTAGAAATCATCTTTTATATGAATTGTACCTATAAAACGTAATTGACAAGTAAAAACAATTTAGTTCAAGTTTTATAAGGCGTAAACTAATGTTGGTTTCCGTTACCCGACCATCACCCCCCCCCCCCCCCCCCCCACTACCAACACACACACACCTATTTTTTCCACCGACCCTAACAGTTGTTTTGCATATCGATTATTAACTTTTTCTGACTTTTGGTAAAAATACCAGTTTTCGCTAACATGCGGCTTGTCGGTAATTAGCAAATATTTCGAATTAGTCTACGCTAGACAGGCGCTCTTGGTAATGACCTACCGTAAGGTACAGTTTCTTTGATGGGAGATGTTTAAACATTTTACAGGATGTCCAATATAGCTAAACTGTGTGGTGAATATGCCGCGAAGAAAAACAAGTCAAAGGTAACAAAAAGCACTCACCACCACCCTAGATTTTATTGGAAATGTAAGCGGAAACCAACACTTATGTTTTTGGCCTAATGAGCAATGAAAACGGAAAAGTCTTTGCTCTAAATTTCTTAAATAGTATTATGATTATGTATACATGCTGTATTTGAATTACATGTCAATGTACCTTCTTGTTTTTCTTTCATTCCACTGTTGTACATGGCTCGGAAGTAAGGACACTGTACAAGGACACCCCAGTGTGCCCTCATCACACGGTCACCAAATATTAAGGTCACGTCACAAGAGCTCGGAACTTTCCAAAGCCTGTATGTACAAGTGGTCTGCTAAGTTTTTGTTGCGCGACATACTTAAGTTCTCTCCTTTGTATTATACAAAGTAAAATGATCGTGTATTGTGAGCGAGGAAAACAACGAAATCCCTCATATTCTCATTTTCTGAAAAAAATAGAAATACTAATTTTTAAACGATATCAATCAGGACTGCATTTTTAGAAACGTTAACACCGTATACATGTATGTAGACATTATTGATTTAAGTGTACTCTGTACATAGTTTAACAATGAGTCATTAGTCAGTCATTTACATTTTTATAAAAGAAACATAGTAACTAAAACTTCACATATATGTCACCTTTGGAAGACATATTTAATACATGGCATGTTGTAACCGACAATTCTCGAAAATATAGTGCTACAAGTAAATTCGTATAACACTTACGTTACATCTTTGATACAATGTAGTTTAGTTTTAAAATGTTAATTGTATTTTTAATAATTGCGCATTCAGATTTAACTGAGGTATTGGAGAATTTTCAAATTCAGTGACACATCGTAACAAAATAATCAAATCACTACCTTCCTACACGTCCAAATTTTTAAATCGCTTAGCTGGTGTAAGCGTATATAATCTTATTTCTTGTGTATACTAACCGACACATGTGTCTATTTATAACTACACATCACAATACATACTATTGTACGATTTTATTGACCTGGCACTCATTAAACTCCGGTAGCGCTCGACTGTTTTATTTATATCGGTTTAACATTTATCTAGCGTGTAAAGCACGGATTTCATAGTCATATAACAAATGAAAACGCTGACAGCGTAGAAAGACTTTTGGCGAGAAAAGAAACTAAAAGCAACATGAATTATGAGATTTTTTTTTTTTTCATTTTTAGCTATTCTATTCGCCCCGGCGTCCGCGTCGGCGTCCGAGCTAAGTTTATCGGTAAGCAAGTTTCTCAGGAATGGCTGGAGGGATTTCATTCAAACTTAAAACGGTTATTTCCCACATAAAAATGAACATATAGGCCACGTTTGGTAAGTCTAGTTTGAAATTTGTCAAAATTATGGGCCTTTTTACACTTTGAAATTTTACAGTTAACAATATGAACAGGTTAAAGTTTTTCGGTGAGCTGGTTTCTCAGGAATGGCTTGAGGGATTTCATTCAAACTTAGAACACTTATTCCCTTAAAATGAACTCATAGGCAAATTTTGATAACTTTAGTTTGAAATTTGTCACAATTATGGGCCTTTTTACCCTAAGAAAATTTACATATAAGCGATATTGATAGGTTAAAGTTTTTCGGTAAGCTAGTTTCTCAACTTTGTGTTCCCGCTCTCTAACACGAGAACGGATTAGGCTATTGCAATATAACATCAAATATAGATACCTTATTTCGAGACCTCGCTTGGGATTGCATGTGGGGTGGGTGGGGTTAAAGTCAAGGTCACTGTTACTAAAAATAGAAAAACAGTTTCCGCTCAAAAACTTGAGAAGCTATTTAGATATTTTAATAACTCTTAATACATATGTACCTTATATCAAGACTTCACTTGGGATTTCATATAAGGTGGGTGGGGTCAAGGTCAAGGTCACTGTTACTAAAAATAGAAAAACGTTGTCCGCTCAATAATTTGAACACGCATTGAGTTATTTTAATGAAACTTTATTCATATATACCTTATATTGAGACTTCGCTTGGTATTGCATATGGGGTGGGTAGGGTCAAGGTCACTGTTACTAAAAATAAAAAAACGGTTTCTACTCAATAACTTGAGAACGCATTGAGATGTTGTTATGAAACTTTATACATACATGCTTTATATCGAGACCTCGCTTGGGATTGCATATGGAGTGGGTGGGGTCAAGGTCAAGTTCACTGTTACTAAAAGTAGACAATCGGTTTCCGCTAAATAACTTGAGAACGCATTGAGATATTTTAATAATACATACATACCTTATATCGAGACCTCACTTGCGATTGCGAATGTGGTCAATGTCAAGGTGACTGTTACTAAAATAGAAAAACGGTTTTCGCTCAATAACTTGAGAACGCATTGAGATATTTTAATGAAATTTTATTCATAGATACCTTATGTCGAGACCTCGCTTGGGATTGCATATGGGGTGGGTGGGGTCAAAGTCACTGTTGTTCCGTTATTGTTAAAAACATATCGACGCTTGCACGATATAAAATACGCAGGTAAGAGTTTTTTGAAATTGTATATCATGGAACACATGACTTTCACGCTACTTAATATTATATAAAGTAGACTTTCATTAAAATATTAGTTACCTTATATACGTCTCATTAAACCTCCAAACACCTTCTTACAAATAATCGGCTATTATGACCCCATCGAAGATGGCGGGTTATATTGGTTGCTAATGTCGATCGATAGACTACTTTCATTTCCGTAAGTTCAACAGTTTTCATCTGATCTTCACAAAACGTCATGAAAATGTTTGTGGGCATAATATCTAGGTCAAGTTTGATAATCAGCCAAATCGTACAGAATTTGTGGACTTATGACCCTTGCATTATCTAAAAATGGACTTTTAGCCGTTTCCGCTCTCTAAGTCCAACAGTTTTCATCCGATCTTCACCAAACTTCATGAACAATAATAATGTCTAGGTCAAGTTCGATAATCAGCCTACTCTTCCCTGGAATTGTGGAATTGTGGCACTTGAATTATCTAAAATTAGATTTTTTAGCCGTTTCCGCTCTCTGAGTCCAACGGTTTTTATCCAATCCTCACCAATCTTTATGAACATGTTTGTAATCATAATATCACGGCCAAGTTTAATAATCAGCCAAATCGCCCCAGGAATTGTGGAGTTTTGGCACTTGAATTATCTATAAATGGCCTTTATAGCCGTTTCTGTCTCTAAGTCCAATAGTTCGTAGCCAATCTTCATCAGACTTGGTGAAAATCTTTGTGGGTGTATTATCGTCGTTAAGTTTGATAATCAACCAAATTGTCGCAGTTACTGTGGATTTATGGTACTTGAATATATATAATTAGCCGTTTTAGCTATTTTAACCTAGAGGGACATAACTGTTTTAAAAACAGCCTTTGTTCAGTTGTGGTTTCACAATGTGATTGGTTTATGGGTAATTTAGTCAAGAATATGTTAGACATATAAGAAGAACGTAATGTGGTTATTATTGTGACTTGTATTTATAGAAAATATTAGGTGAGTGTTGGATAAAGATGAAGTTTAGCATGCGAGGCGTTGAAACAGATTAGCGCGAGGCTTGCCGAGTGCTCAAATGTTTTGTGCCGAGCATGATAAACTTCATCTTTTTCCAACACTCACCTAATATTCTATTTATCGTAATATTCTATGCTCATAAACATTTAAACGGCGTGAAAATATGACAAAAATAAAAATAACTTTGGTTTCCCAGCTTAAGCACTGGGGTTTTTGTTTACTACAAACGTTATCATTTTGAATGACGTCACAATGAAATATATAGTGTTCTCAATTAAAAATCGAATAAAAACGTCCAAAAAATACCGGTATGATAAGGCTTTAGTTTTTACGATGGGTTGTTATTCGATCGATTCGGTTGTAGTGATAGGATAAAAACATTGTACATAATTGATTCACAAATATTAAGAAGACAAACACGCGACGTAATATAAACATATGTTAATTGTCAAGTTATAGTATATCAACTGGCATGTTAGTCTAGCTCACTATGGGAGTTGATCGCGTTTTTTTAGTTTCACACAGACTTATGGGTAATTCCCTTGGCTTACCTACTGTCTGCGCTGATCTGATCTGATCTGTTAATAGCTTAGTATATCGATCACCTGTTGTTGAAGTATTTGCTACACAACCTGTTTCGTTGTAAAGCGAGTTATATGTACTATATAAAGGTATTTTATATGTGTATCACTTCGAATTTATTTGCATCAACATCTGTAATTGGATATTGTCTTGAGCTGGTATTCACAAAGCTCCTAAGGGAACTCTTAACTTAAGTGGCACTAAAGTAAAAAAAATTCACATACAATTTTATATGTGAAATGCAATGATTTCTGTTTACAAAGGGTAAAATATGAAATACCTAAGCAATATTTACTAGTATGAAACATGATATCAAAAGACTTATAGAATCTACATGAAACTGCCACAGACTTAAGGAATTTTATGAATTTAAGACATTTACTTAAGTTTTCCCGTAGGAACTATGTGAATACGGGCCATATGGTATTTGTTTTAATAACGGGTCGTTTACATGCAGCATTTGAAAACTGGCTCAAGGAATATCAACCCAAGAAGTCACGACTTAAATGTATGTATATTCAGTTAAATAGAATGACGTCATTAAGTGGAGATTGGTTATGTATTTTGTTCTGTTTTCGTAAATTGTGGTTTGTTTATAAAGCTTGCCAACTCTATTAACAAGAATGATTTCCTTGATAGTAAGTAACCCATGCTTGTTATCAAAAGTAAACCATCAATACTAGCGACATTTCCTTAAACACCGTTCCTTCAAATAAAGATATCGTGTATGTGGTACATTTGTCAGATTTATTGACGAACGAATTTATGCACTGCCATGTCAATTATTATGTGACGTAATGATTATGTGACGTAATACAGAACTAACATTTCTGCGCTTGACCTAAATTAAATAAATACACACACTAATAAATATAACTTAGTTCACATCAGTTGTTTAAGATGCTTAGGCAATCATTTAACATGACCAATAGGTATTGAAAACCTTTGTATATATCATAACGCTGTTCAATTGTAAAATTGCGTGAAAATATGAATATTATTAATAAATATGGAACATGTACCATATTAACATATGCTGTGACATTTGCATTTGCATGTTTACACACACATAGTTTTAGTCAAGACATTCAGACTGTTTAAGACGCTCGAACTTTGTTTCGTTTAATAATGAGTAACTTTTCCCAATTTCATTCCCGATATTTTTATTGTATTTAACATAATACAATGTTTATAGCAACACACAAGACAGTTTAGTAATATACAGATATAAAATACAGATATTTCCTATAGCAATATAATAAAAATATGTTCGCATTCTCTGTAAAATTTTTAAAAATGTTTATAGCAAAAATATAACGAAGTCATGGTAGAAACATTTACAACTAATTAATAATACATTACAGTACATAACATTTATCCTTGACTTGCCGTAGTTCGTGGATGTAAGACATTGTCAAATAATTGATTGAAAAAAAAAATCAAACGACAATAGAAATACTATTTACTTATATACGTATGTTTATTTCCTACTAAAATATGTTTAAATCCATGAAAAGTTCCAACAAATAGCTGAGCTAACGTAAAACCCTATCTACTATGTGATTTTTGTTACAACAATTCTAGCACAATGTACGTTCGTGGATATTACGTGATCTTCTAATACAGCAGATAACCCAGATAATTCCAACTTAGGCCAAGCAAAATTGTGTGTTTCATGTAAAAGAATAAGTTAAATTAATGTTTTATAAGTGTTAAATGGTTCCTGCTAACTAATTACTTAAGGTCTACATAATATGGGAAGTATGGCTGGCTATCTCCCATTGGTAACATATCCCATATGAAACTTGACATGAATTCTATTTCTATAACTTGTATTCTGAGAGAAAGAGTTTGACACCATTGCCTACATATTTATGTGTCTCTTTACACATTTAAAGACATTTTGCAAAACTTGAGGAGGTAGAAACTATTCATGATTGACAAAGTCTTGAAATGAATCATTCCTGGAAAAGATACCGATATTTCGCGTTTTTATTGTATTGTATATACCAATTAAAAAATAAGTTATGATAATAAGGAAGCATGCTACATATAGGTCTGAGGTATACTTGAATGGTGTCAGAAATAAGCAATCTTATTAAAATCCTCTCCAGTCTGACGCTACTATATTATCCGCTGATCGGATCTGATGACTTCGCATTAGGGGTCACGTTCAGGTGACCTTTTTAGGCGCAAATCAAACAGTTTCCTTCAAACTCTTGCGGTATAACTTCATATATGCACGAAATTATTGTGAACTTTGGATGCTAACTCGCCTAAGACTCGCCTAAGGTGCCACTATATCCATTGTTTTTCCCGTGAAAATTAACTGTAAATGATTTATTTCCGAGGATCAGCTGGAAATCCATCACTTTTCAAAGACTGTGGCCAAACATTGCTGTGCCAAAGGCAATTTCATTGGGCACAGCAGGGCTGATGTTTATCGTTCGGTAGGTCATTTGAACGTGTCCTGTTATACGATGGCTTCAGATTCTAACAATGTTAGGATTTGATTTTAATGAGATTAAGAAATAAGGTACGTTCTCAGAATTTACTTTAGGCTTATATAAGTAGTTTAACAGCTTAGTGGATCCAAAGAAAATGTAATGTAATATTGCCAGAAGGATTCTCCGAGATTCTCGCAAGAATACGATCACACATATAATATATGAATTTATTAGCAATTTAATAATTTTCATTATTTTCGTATCGTCTAATGTGCTAGCATTTGGTCGATCGTATAACAGTTTGCAATGAATGCAATGTATCATTATAAAACGTCACCAATAGCTAAAGCACGAATGTTGAACACTAAAATAATACGATTTTTAGATAATACAGTATATATTTTTACAATTATCTATAATAAATTATAATAGTCCTTTAGGTTAATTTTACTTTTTAACTTACATTTTTTTGTATCGGCATTGTTTTTATTTTGTAATTTACATGATTATATATACAGATACCTTCTCTTTTCTCTTTCCTATCCCAGTTGTACATGGCATGGAAGTAGGGACACTGTAACAGCACACGCCAGTGTGCCTCCATCACATGTTGTCCAAACGTTATGGTGACATCACATTCATCAGGGTTTTCAAAAGCATATCTGTACAACTCTCCCGATATGGTATCGCCAGACATTTTATCTAATTAATCTTGTAATAAAGAAAACAACAATGTTTAAAGCGTACATGTGTTACATGTATTTGTCCGTGAAAATCATTTTCATCATCATCATCATCATCAGCAGCAGCAGCATCATCATCATCATCACCATCATCATCATCATCATCATCATCATCATCAACATCATCATCATTATCATCATCATCATAATCATCATCATTATCAATATCATCATCATCATCATCACTATCATTATCATCATCATCATCATCATCATCCTTTTCATCATCATCAGCATCAACATCGTCGTCTTCGTCGAACATGTAACTTAAGACTTGGTATATTCAGTAACTATGATGCGATTAATGTTTGAATGTTTAGGACAATTACATTACTATGTAAAACGTGTAGGATAAGCACCCGTAATTCTACCATGCTGTTTAATTGATGTATGACCAGTTTTAATTACTTTTTGTGTGAAGGTGCACTGATGCATTTTAATGCATAGAATTGGTATACACGTTATTGTGCTTAATGGCTATCGTTGACTATTATGAGCTGGTTTTTATTTGTGTTCTGTATAGTTGCTTATTGCCTATTAGATGAAACTAGATTAAAACTAGAATAAATACGTGTCGAATAATAAACAAATAGGAAAAAAGTGTTCGTACCATGCAAAATCCGTAAAAAAAATCGTTCATAATTTATAATCAAACCCAAATACTTATACACATTTCCGGTACAAAATAACGAAAATGATGTAAACAATTACATTTTAAACAAAAAAAAACAAACTTCTTTACTAACATCGCTCGCGAAAAGTGGTTTTAATCCTCCGTTTACTATTGGTTATACATATAACATATGTAAGCTTATCAGGAAACAAATTTCGTTTCGTACTATCAGATAAAGAGAACCACGTCTTCCTTCTCGTATTTTGCTTGGCCATAATAATTCAGTTTATATTGTAGTCACCAAAATATTTAAACCGTCGGGCGTCAGACCACTTTTGGTCGCTTATCTAAATCTAACAGTTGTCATTCGATCTTTGTCGAACTTTGTCAAATGCGATCTTCATTGAAGTTGATGAAAATATTTATGGGTTTATAATATTTCAGCCAAGTTCGATAACCGGGCAAATCGCCCTTAGGCACTTATTTCATTTTACAACATCTCTAGATATGTTTTCATTTAACAATATCATTTCCTAACAATTTTGAATACAGATTGCTCTGGACCTAGAAGGTGCATAACTTGTTTACAAACAACTCGAGGTAGTTTTACCATTTTCTTTCGTAAAGCAATAATTTCAAAATGAACTTTAGTGTAAATTTATTCCGTATCGCCACTATGTAGGGCATTTAAAATATAACACCATTTTTCGGCGTACTGTCTAAGATCACTTTTGACCCAGATTTTCTTTCGATAATTATGCAGCGGGAAAATTGAATGCCAATAGAATTGGGCAAATTTTCTAATTCTAGGGAATGCAAACTTCAAACAATGGTTTAACGTATACCAATAACTGTTGCATACTTTTGGGGAATAAAAGTTTACATAATTGTTTACATAAGCGGTTAAAATGAAGTTATAAACATCCTCGCGTATATTCTAGAACTGAGGCTTATTATGAACGTATTTTCTCATTGTATGCCATAAACAGAATGATATATTCATTCACGTAACGAAATAACTATTTTGTTTAGCCTACATTTACATAAGCGTTACGCTCTATAAATAGCAATTGTGCAATGTTCCCATGCATAAATCTCACTCACAGGGTTGCCGTTCCATGTAGCCATTGATTCTAGCGAGTTCATCGCAGTCCACAAAAAGTAGTGGCATTCTAAAAATAGCGCGCGTAGCTAGCAACGGCTGTATAGCTGTGTTAATATACTCGTACATGCATAAATAATAGCGTTCAGAGAATCATAAACCTAAAGATTTCAATAAATGTGGAATTTATATTATAAACTTACTGTTAATTTTTTTAAAATTGTGGTTACGATTTATTAACGATTATTTATAATTGCATCTTTCTATCAACTTCTCCAGTAGATATTATTTAATCTGTAAAAAGATGCTACATTTTATATAGATAAAATGTTATGAAAGAAGATTCGGAATATGTCGAATTGTTATTCGCGTAGCATGATTACACAATTTGCAATACTAATTATACACAGGAACCCTTGATATATCATATTTCTACTGATATAATTTAAAATCGTCATAGTCTAATGCATTTTTATGCTTGCATCATCAAAAAATAAAGTCTTAACATTTCAAAAATCGCTGAATGTTCCCTGACTATTGCTTTTTATTGGGATACACAGGGTACATACTTATTTGACTTCAAATCGTTATTATATTAGATAACTAACATGAATGGTATATTACCGGTACTATAAATAACTATATAGACTCAATAATTTACCTTTGATACATAATAATTTTCCCGAAATTATTTTCTTACATTGTTAATTTGTTAAATTGGCTTGACAAATTCGGATAAACAATTATGTTAGCCTAAATTATTTTGGTTATTCATATATCACTGGTGGAAACATGGACTTGTATGATTGGTTTATTCACGGCATAGATATTAATTATAATTCTATTTAATTTTTAAATTTTTAAATTTATCTCAAATTAACTTTTGGGTCCGAGAAGTTTTCTTATAGTGTCCGAAAAATCTGGGGTCCAATAAGTCCCCTAATATTGGTGGGGACCAAAAATTCTGGGATCTGAGAAGTCACGTAACCGATCATCTTGGCCGTCTGTTTAGGTAATCTTTAAATGACATCTCAATAATAATTTCAACGCCGATTGTCATTTTTAAAGACATTTCTTGTTTAAAATGCATTACTCTTTGGTTAATTATATTCCGTATGAGACAGTGTTCCACAGGTTTTGTTTCCTGATTGGATTACTTTACCCTGTGGACATACATTTAACATGTATACTGAGATATTTACCATTTTCATAAAAGGCCAGTTTCAATTGTTCACCCTTTATCAGATTAACTGAATGGTTTTAACTTTGCTTGTAAACGATAATGAAGTCAAACAAAAGTATCTCTGTCGCCATATTGTTTAACATTATATCTTTGTTGTTGTTAAATACTACATTGTTTCTTGAATGTGTTGCTTTATTTATATGTTTAAATCAAAATTGATTTTGTATGTGAACTTATTGTTATAACAACTAATTCTTATGCAAGCTGTATATGTTACCTGGTCGGGAAACAAATTGTGTTTATTACCATCTTATGCAGTCTATTTTACCATCATAGTAGTAATTTTAAGATTTTATATTATGCACCAGATACATGAAGTTTGAAACAAAATTGTTTTGTGATTAGGCTCAATGTATCGTATAGATACTTGGATATTTGCTTTGTTCATAAGGATCAGTTGACTTTTTTATGCCTGTACATGTATATTTAACACGTCGATCCATAATTCGCTATTCATGTTTTTTTTCCGATTTTTAAGTCCCACATATTTCATCCGATCTTAACATGCCTTTACAATCTTTGTATGCACAATATCTCGAAGGTGAAACTTCGTTGGTTGCATGACGGTGTCCCTATGCTCTGAATTTTGAAATCATTATGAGTGTGTTTGTTATCATGTTCTTTTGACGATGTATAGCTTAGTTTACGGGCGCCTGAACCTCACACGTGGCCCAGAATTATTCATATTGTATGTAAATGAAAATAAAGATCAACCTCATAGCATCGGAATTCAATTTACGCAATAATAAAAGAGAATATTAATTCATTTTAATTACAATTTAATTACTGTTTAACGGTTTGATGTAAACCAGAGTTGCTGAATTGCAGCTTTCTGGGGCACAATGAAATGAAAGAAAAGCAAGTATTAAATACATCTCTTGTTTAAAAGATATAAAGGCATATCATCACATAGTTTAATTTTTAGATCATCGTCGTGCAATACAGAAGGAATCCGTCATATTAAAAAGTCAGACTATATAGCTTGGTTGTATATCGATGTAATAAAACGTATTTATTAAATTGAATACAATAAATTATACCGTATTTCAGAGAGTTTTCTTTGTTTCGCGGCGTTCAATAACTGTGATATCACTGGTAAGCGTGCAATAAGTAGCGTGCGTATAAATTAAAACTAAATTTCAATAAACCGCACGCTAAATATGGTATAAAACACGTGTGGCGTACATTTACCTCAATATGTTAATTATTTATACTCGCCCTGCGGGCTTGTTAAATAACTAACATATTTTGGTAAAAGTATGCTATAACTATTACTTATTCTATATTGCTTAAATAAAGATTATTTCAAGCCAACATACTTTTTATACAAGAAACGTTAATAAACGTGAATCAGATTGAAAAATGTGTGAATCAGTAACGGTCACCAGACAGTAAATAGTTAAAACATTTCAAAACTAACAAATGAAAACACATTTCATTCGTTATACTGTTTTATGTTTGATTCCCTAATGGTAAAGGTTCCGTTGTATATTTAGAGCCATAAACAACTTCAGGGTAAAGTGAATACGGTATTAACAATAGCATATTTAAATCATCATGTATGTTTTCCTTATAATTTCCTTATTTATGTTGATTTTTGTTTTCCTGATTTTTACACATTCATGCACATTGACACCGTGAAACAGGATGTACATAACTGATTTAAGATTAAACAATATATCATTTGTGTGTACAATGTTGCAAAATGTAACAAGTGTTAAATGTTATACAGTGTACAAATGCTATTAAATGGAAATAAAACAACACAACATATATCGAAATTGTATGTGATTTTAGCTCACATGACCATGAAATATATTCGTAGTAAATCTTTAAGTAACGAAGTAAATCTTTAAATTGGTATGGGGGGGGGGGGGGGGGGCCTCACCTGCGTCGTCTGTCGTCCGGCAGGCCGTCGTTCGTGTGCCGTAAACAATTTGTTTCGTTCTCATGCTGGAGACTTGACTTTTTATCCAATCTTAACCAAACTTGCATAGTTTGTGTATGACCATAAAATCTCGGACGACATTGTTATTGTTTTAGATCACACCAGTACCACTAGAGTTATTGCCCCTTTTTAATGCAAAAAAGTGCAAAATGCCATTTTCCAAGAGATAGACTTTATTTTTCATCCAATCTTAACCAAACTTTCACAGTTTTTGTATGACCATCAGATCTCAGGAGACGCTAAAAAAGGGTAACATTGTTTTTCAAACACCAGAATTATAGCCCTTTGTTTGTGAAAAAATATACAAAAATGGACATTTTCAGGATATAGACTTCATATTTCATCCAATTTTCACCAATTGTGCACAGTTTGTATATGAACGTAAGATTACAGTTGAAGTCAAATATAAGCATGTTGGGTCCAGAAACACCCGAGTTATTGCCCCTTGTTTGTGGAAAAAAATCAATTGATTTCTAACAGTTGCAAACCTTGCATGCAGTTATTTGTACATGCAATATTGATGGCTTCGGAGCCTGCATTAACATAATTTATCATCATTGGACATAAAATTATCGAAGAAAAAAGTAAAACTTGACCTTAAAGCACAGTCATCGCAATCATTGCATTCCAACGAGTTCTTCAAAACTGTCTGCAAAAAAACCCATCAAAATCTACTGTTTCTGCATTTTCCAGAATTGTCACTGATTTAATGAAAAAGGATCAGGTAAGAATATCGAGAAAATTTGATTTGAAAACCATTAGCGATAACAACGCACATCCACTACCCTACTCATACTTTAGTTAGCCCATTGCACTAACCGATATTTTAAATCAAGTTGATCCTATCCCCCTTCGCGTATTGTTCAGATACCTTAATTTTCAAACCTGTCCCAACTGTATGGTCTTCATCTGTACCAGTTCTCAGGTGAGCTCTTTGGGCCATCATGGCCCTCTTGTTATTTAATTTACATTGGGTAATTAATGATTTGGTAACATAATAATGATAATAATCATATGAACATGTTCTTCGTTGGGACAAATGTTCTGACCCAGTTTGATGAAGATTGGCCATTAAATGTGGCCTCTAGAGTGTTCACAAGGTAAATGTTGACGACGAACGACGGACAACAATCGATCACAAAAGCTCACCATGAGCACGTTGTGCTCAGGAGAGCTAAAAATAGGAATATAGGAATTGGTTGACGGCCTGCATTTCGAAACCGAATTAGTCTGCATGTAATTGTTCAATAACTGTGTATCAAAAATTGACACCATATAAAATGATGTGATATGTCTGATAAGTAACACTTCCATAGATTTAGCAATGGGTTTGTAACGGAATGGCAGTGCTTTTGACTTCACAGCTTTAAACTCGTACGCTAAACAAGGAATAGGACGGGACCCGTCGCTGTGGTCCCAACCGGGATTCTTTTTCAAACTTACAGTGGGAGCATCCCAAGAAACATTTGAAAACGTTTAGGGTTTATTTAGTGTGGACTTACTGATCATACAATTCTGCATAGGGGGTGGGGGACTATGCAGCAGCGTTGCTTGATAATTTAGTATATAAATTGTGAATGTTCATATAATTCAAATAAAAATACCTTCTCGTTTCTCTTTCACATATTACTTGTACATGGCCTGAAAGTAAGGACACTGTAACAGCACACTCAGTTGCCCCAATCACATTCTGTCCTCATTTCACGGTTACATTACATTCATCGCCCGATTTTGTATTCTGTCCTAATTTCACGGTTACATTACATTAATCGCCCGATATTATATTTTCTCCTAATTTCGCGTTTACATTACATTCATCGCCCGATATTTTATTCTGTCCTAATTTCACGTTTACATTACATTCATCGCCGGATATTGTATTCTGTCCTAATTTCACGGTTACATTACATTCATCGCCCGATATTGTATCACCTGACATTCTATCTGCTTAAACTTGTAATAAAGAAAACACAACTTTTCAAGCGTACACACAGTTTTCAAAAAGTTTGCAAAGTCCGTAAACTGTGAACGAAAAACAAAGGAGTATGTATTATCAAAGCAAACGGAAATTCTTACATATATTACACAAATCTGGTACCAAATAACTTAAATAAAATATAACATTTACAACTACTTCCGTATTAAGATCACTTATACATCCCCAGTACCCAAGCACTTAGGAGTTACAGACCCTGAATAATTTCATTTCACAACATCGCTAAATATATGGCGACATATTTCACAACATTTTAAGTTTATCTTAAAATATTCCGTTTGTCGTTGGGAAATAAACTACGTGTACATTAATGATTCAAATTACAGTTAAGTAAATAGTATTTAATAATATATTGATAATTGGTGATTATTTAGCAGAATTTAATGTAAACATGGAATAAAATGCCTAGGTAAAATGACAATTTTAAGGCTAAGGATAAGATTTCATTTAAGATGTTTCTGGAATACGATCCATGGTCATTTTAGACGATCATTCCCTAACAAATATGTAAAAGATTGCTCTGGACCTGGAGGTTGCATACCTGATTTACAAACAACTCTTTCTGAAATGCATATTTTGAGTTATTTTTAGCTCACCTGAGCAGAGAGTGCACATGGTGAGCTTTTGTTATCGCCCGTTGTCCGTCGTCCGTCCGTGCGTGCGTGCTTGCGTCCGTCCGTCGTCAACTTTTTATTTAAACAACATCTCCTCCTAAACCACTTGGCAAACTTCACAGAAATGATCCTTGGGTGGACGTCTTTCAAAGTTACTCAAATCTTTCCGGTCCGCTTCATATGTTGGTCACGAGAGCTAAAAATAGATTTAAAAAGTGAAAACTTAAAAAAAAATCTTCTCTTCTGAAACCGTAAGGCCCAGATATTTCGTATTTGGTATGTATCATCCTATAGTGGTCATTTACAAAGATTTTTCAAATTATGCCCCTGTGGTCGAAACTGGTCACGCCCTGGAAAATAACATTTTTTTTGTATAGAATATATAGCAAAACGATTTTAAAAATCTTCTCCTCTGAAACCGCAAGTCCTAGAGATTTCATATTTGAAGTCTGACATTGTCTAGTGGTCCTCTACAAAAAAAAAAAAATATTGTTGAAATTATGGCCCTGGAGTTAAAACGGGCCACATCCCGGGAGTCACATGGTTTATAAGGAATATATTGCCAAATGACTTCAAAAATCTAAAATCTTCTCCTCTGAAACCGCAATGCCCAGAGGTTTCATATCTGGTATGTAACATTGAATAGTTGTCCTCTACAAAGATTGTTCAAATGATGCCCCTGTGGTCAAATCTGGCCAATCCCCGGGGGTCACATGATTTACATAGAGTTAATAGCAAATGATTTTAAGCATCTTCTCTTCTGAAACCGCAAGGCCCAGAGGTTTCAGTTTTGGTATGTAACAGTGTATAGTGGTTTTCTACAAATAGTGTTCAAATGATGCCCCTGTGGTCAAAACAGGCCACGCCTCGGGGTTCACATGGTTTATGTAGACTTAAATAGCAAAATGACTTAAAAAATCTTCTCCTCTGAAACCGCAAGGGCAGAGGTTTCATATTCGGTGTATGCCAGTGTATAGTGGCCCTCTACAAAGATTGTTCCAATTTTGCCCCTGGGATTGAAACGGGCCACGCCCCGGGGGTCACATAGTTTATATAGAATATATAGCAAAATGAATTAAAAAATCTTCACCTCTGAAACCATAAGGCCCAGAGGTCTCGTATTTGGTTGGTAACATTGTTAAGTGGTCCTCTACAAAGATTGTTGAAATTTTGCCTCGTGGGTCAAAACTAGCCACGCGCCAGGGTCACATGGTTTATATATACTTAAATAGCAAAATGACTTTAAAAATCTTCTCTTCTGAAACCGCAAGGCCCAGAGGTTTCAGTTTTGGTATGTAACAGTGTATAGTGGTTTTCTACAAATACTGTTCAAATGATTCCCCTGTGGTCAAAACTGGCCACGCCTCGGGGTTCACATGGTTTATGTAGACTTAAATAGCAAAATGACTTAAAAAATCTTCTCCTCTGAAACCGCAAGGGCAGAGGTTTCATATTTGGTGTATGACAGTGTATAGTGGCCCTCTAGAAAGATTGTTCAAATTTTGCCCCTGGGATTGAAACGGGCCACGCCCCGGGGGTCACATAGTTTATATAGAATATATAGCAAAATGAATTTAAAAATCTTCACCTCTGAAACCATAAGGCCCAGAGGTCTTGTATTTGGTTGGTAACATTGTTAAGTGGTCCTCTACAAAGATTGTTGAAATTTTGCCTCGTGGGTCAAAACAAGCCACGCGCCAGGGTCACATGGTTTATATATACTTAAATAGCAAAATGACTTTAAAAATCTTCTCTTCTGAAACCGCAAGGCCCAGAGGTTTCAGTTTGGTATGTAACAGTGTATAGTGGTTTTCTACAAATACTGTTCAAATGATTCCCCTGTGGTCAAAACTGGCCACGCCTCGGGGTTCACATGGTTTATGTAGACTTAAATAGCAAAATGACTTTAAAAATCTTCTCCTCTGAAACCACAAGGCCCAGAATTTTTATGTTTGGTATGTAACATTTTATTGTGGTCTTCTACAAAGACTGTTCAAATGATTCCCCTGGGATCAAAACTGGCACGCCCTGGGGTCAGATAGTTAATAGATTTAAATAGCAAAATAATGTAAAAAATATCCTCTGAAACCGCAAGGCCCAGAGGTGTCATATTTGGTTTGTAACATTGTATAGTGGTTCTCTACAAAGATTGTTCAAATGATACCCCTGGGGTCAAAACTGGCCACACTCCAGGGGTCACTTGGTTTATATAGACTTAAATAGCAAAATGACTTTACAAATATTCTCCTCTGAAACCGCAAGGGCCAGAGGTTCATATTTGGTATATAACATTGTATGGAGGTCCTCTACAAAGAATGTTCAAATGATGCACTTGGGGTCAAAACTGGCCACACTCTGGGTGGGTCACATCGTTTATATAGACTTAAATAGAAAAATGACACACCCAGGGATCACATAGTTTCTATAGACTGATATTGAAAGTGGACTTTAAAAATCATCTCTGTAACCGCAAGGCCCAGAGGTTTCATATTTGGCTTGAAACATTGTTCACTACTTATATTGTTCAAATTATGCCCCTGGGGCAGAAAGTGGCCACGCCCTGTGGGTCACATGGTTTATTTAGACTATAAAATTCTTCTCATGAAACAACAAGGTCCAGATCTTGTGGTTTAGTGCCATTTGATCATCTTGTTATAAGCCATTATGATGCCTTAAACTCAGGTGAGCGACCTAGGACCATCATGGCCCTCTTGTTACATTTAGGTTTATAAAACAATAAATTCAAAACTAACTTGTCTGTAAATTTCATCAGTGTCGCTACTTTGTTCGGAATTTTAAAAAAAATCCATGTTTAACTACATACGTACTTGGGTAATTATTTTCCGTATTAGACAATATTCTTCAGAAATAGTGTCCGATTTGGTTTCTTCCACTCTTTAGACATACATTATATACTGTGCTGTTTGTCATGGTCAAACGAATCCAGTTTCAATTTTTCATCTTTAATCAGATCTTCTACGTGATTTTAACTTTGCTTAGTACAATAATGAAATCAAACAAACGTTTCCTTGTCGCCATATTGTTCGACATAATATTGCTTGATTAAAAGATATATTATATTTAATATGTTGAAATTAATAGTGGTTGTTTGTGTGAGCATGTTATTTTGCTATTACATATCATGATATAACATGACGCCATACGAGAACCGTGTCGTAAAGCTTTTAAATAAAATTATTTTACAATCATGGTCGTTCGTTTAAAATGCGAGGTTTTGTATCAGATATACACAATATATATGTAATATGAAACGAACATGTTTGGCAATTATACTTAATGCTTCACATAGATACTCTGACCTTTTCTTTGTTCATAAGAAGTAATTTTTTGGTTGGTCGCTATTAATGAATCGTTTGCGCTTTCTAAATCCAACATATTTCATCCAATCATCACACACATTTTTAGGGAATATGTCAAAACAGCGCCTCAAGGGAATAATTTCTTTAAAGCATCTAAAATTAAGATAATAATAAATTAATAATGTCATATAATAATGGTTAAAATAAGTTATTCATAATGGGAAAATAGTTTTCTCATATTGAGATAAAAATCAATTTATTATTGGCTTGTATTTGTTGGGCCCTTTTCCTGTTTCCATTTTGACCTCAGAATTGTCAGTATTTTGTATAACCATGTTTACTCTTGAGCATCGAGCGCACTTTAAGTAAAACCGTTCTTATTCCATCTTCACCAAAGTTGATAAAAATATTAGTAGATATAATATCTCAGCTTAGTTCGATACGAGTCCTTGAATAATTTCATTTTAGAATATCAAATATATGGTCTTTTAAGAGTAACACTGATTTCCTTTCAATTGTGTACACACATTGCTCTGGACTTAGATGGTGAATATTTACAAACAACTCTTGACCGTTACCAATTGCACACTTTGAATGATTTTTACCCGTGTCGTTAAATAAATTCAAAATTTAATTCTTTGTACAATGGCGTGTTTCTTGATACTTCATCAACATGGTAAAATGCAATTACTTTTTGTCGACTAAGGCTTAACGTGAAGGAATCAAGTTATGTTCCTACTGGTGATTGTTGAAATAAAAGTTTGAGCTCCTTGTTAACATATTTTTGTTCAATGTATTTTGTTGGTAGATAAACCGTACCAGTTATTTTAAAAATAATAAGAATAAAATTTTATTTATAGTGAATTTTAATACTTAAACGTTTTTTTCTCATTGTTATTGTCCGCAATATTAACTGTTTGTTCATAGGGAATACTTTCGGAGTTCTCGGACATTATCATGTCTTTCTACATCGGACCACATGAAAGGCGCGTACAGACAGTTGTAAAACAACCTTATGCTATTGGTCGCTGATGTGGAACGAATGACAGTAACTTATTAGAGAGTATGAATATATTGCTATATAAAAATCCACCGTATAGCTATATAAAAATCCACCGTTTTAATCGCTTGCGTATAATATTGTTCGCATTGGACTGTCCGGAGAGTACGGAATTATAGCCATATAAAAATCCACCGTATAGCTATATAAAAATCCACCGCATAGCTATATAAAAATCCACCGTTTTAGACGCGTGCGTATAATATTGTTCGCATTGGACGGTCCGGAGTCAAACTTGTGGTTTGTCAGATGTGATCTCCTCCGAATACTGGTCACTTAATAAAGTGAGTGTATAGTAAAATAATAATTATTTTCTTTTAATTGATGTTTATCAAACATGTTTAGCTTATAAGTTGTTTTGTGACATAAAATCAATAAAAATGGACGGGCTAAACGTTCATCTCGTATTTTATTATCATTAAGATTTTCAACCACAATGTCAGTATTAATAAGATATATGTATTCTTTAAAAAATGCATTTGTTTCAAACGAATGAAATGACTTTTAGATTGAATACTTTTATGATTTTGTTTAATGACTGAGTCACTCCCTATCCATAATAATACAAAATATCTTCTTTAACCAATTGTGTTGACAGATTATTGACGTTGAAATATATATTGTTATCAATAATGACAATAATAACGATCGGTGGGAAAATGTATGGAAAAACATGCTTAAACAATTTAGCGGTTGTATTCGTTTAGAAATGGTCATTGACTGAATGCATGCTATGTAACATATAGACAATACAATATTTTAGATAATATCTTCATTTGTAATGCATTGGCAGTTTCACACTTACAATCCACTTTACAATTTACTTTTATTATAAGTTTGCCATCCAATATTAGGACATTAAAAATGCCGCCTTTTTTTGACCGCGTAGAAATTTTTGTTCATAGATTTCGTCAGTCAAATTTACCTCGTTATCCTCGACATCTAAATGCGATCGCTGCCGAGCGTCAGATTCAAACTTACAATGGGAACATCCGAGAAAACATTTCAGCACTTGAGGGGGCAACTTAGCGCAGAGTATCTGGCTACAGCAATTATTAAAAGGCAGAGGTTGTGTTGATTTGGTTATTGTTTTCTGTTCTTAGTCGTATGTATCAACGCAGCCTGTATTTTTGTTTTGTAAAGAAAGGCTATTGAACGAAGTGACACAGAGTGTCCGTATTTCCAAATAGGCAACATATCCTGTGCCATTATGTTCGTCGTAAATTAATGACCATGGAAGCATCGTACCTTCCATGATGTTATACTGTCCTGTTTTAAGATTTAGGATTATATAATAAGGACTATTGACTCTGGAAACAATAATCCCATCCTGAATTTTAATGAGGAAACCTTTAAGTTCTTCTAAATGTTGCCGATTTCGATAGGGCTCTTTTCTTAACTTATACCGTGTTGTTTGACATGTGTGCACACCAATCTTCTCTTTTTGGACGGAACTTGTCACAATACGGCAAATCACGACGATGTAACGGTTCCCAACACAACACGTTTGCACGTAAGTAGTTTTCAACGGCAATGTAAATAATGAAATGTCTTCACACTTCGTTTCTTCATTCGCATAATGGTCGGCTCGTATGTTCATCTCTGTAGATGTGTTTAAAGAGGATATAATAAGGTATATCGTAATTTAGACGCAACTAAAACTCTGAACACGGTAGGTACCCCAATTTCTTATTCTTACCTTGAAAGTGTGTCTACTCCAACCCCTTCGGAAAAAGTCGTATCTATAAATATGTAAGTGGTGTCTATTCTTTTCAGTCAAAACTTGATCTACATACATGTAAATGGAATTATCTAATTTGTCTACAGCAAGAAATATTCCTAAGGCTCTAAACTCACTAAATGTCTTAATGTCTGCATAAATCCATCGTTTCGCGTCCTCAACATATGCGATGACAAGCCAAATGTCTCTTTTCCAGAACAACTGCAAGTAGTACATCTAAAGTGTTATCTGAACACCGTAAGAAATTCCTCAATGACAGTTGTTCCGTTTTAAGGTTATGCAATCGGCACTCTGTGAATCGTAATGCATCATCTTTTCCCAGAGAATCAAATAACCCGTGCGAGGTTTCCTCCAAACGCAACGTCAGAAACAATCAAATGAATGTTTCCTTTCGCGATTCCTTGTCTATATCAAACCATTTACGAATATACTGAAATTGGTGCTCTTGGTCCATTTCCAAATGTTTTGCAAGATGCATAATTTCAATCATCATGTCAGATGGGAGATAAGCTCCATTATTCCTGTGGTCAATGACAGTCAGAAAGTTTTTAGTGATGTACATCATCATGTCTGTGTCAGGTTTCAGATTCAACTGCTTGACCATAAAACATATTCGTTCGCAGTTGTCAGGTGTCCATGTAAGCTCTGATAAGAATTTGAAACAAATATCAGTTAAAGGAAGAATCTAAAAGTAATCGGCAGCTTGAAGTATTTCTTCAACATTGAAATAGTTCAGATCGACAGTTCCAGTACAAAGGTATCGTATAGCTTCCCCAATCGCAAAATTCGTCGATTTAGCGAAAGTTTCTGTTTTGGTTCAGTATATTTATAAAACTGAAACTTATTTATGTTGCTGCTATAATTATTACAATTATTATTAAACTGCTTCCGAAAAATAAACGTGTACATAAAATACGCTGTTAAGCTCTTATAACGTTAAATACACATACACATATCTGATAATATGTCCACATCATAGAAAATAAAACACTTCATGGTATGTTAAGTTACAATTTAATAAAAGTTTGGCGATGTCCTATTATGTTCGTTTCTGTAAGAAAAAGAACCATTTCTTTTTTAAGTATTAATTTATCAATAAAAGGCATATGTAAACATAAAAGTAACGATAAACATTTACCTTTATATCCTTTGTCCAGGTACAAATAATTGAACACGTATTGTTACCATGTCCAGATTTATATTTAATAAATAGTACCTGTTCTGAAGTATAGATCTGCTTGTGCGCATCAGTAATGTTACTTGTATTTAGTTATAATGCTTCCATATTTAAGCGTTAAAACTACTGACTTCTTCTGCGCTGGATGGTCCATTATTGAATATTTCCAAGGTTAAACGTGTCCTTGGCTCATATATATACAAGGAAACAAAATCGCCAATAGGCAATCGTTCACTTGCCTTTCAAGAAATTGTCCAATCCCCTTGAACTGTATATAAGGAAACAAAAAAAAATTAGTCAATTCGCTTGCCTTTTATGTTTTCATACAATTCAGTCTTCAAGGTTCTGTCTGTGGTTAATTCTTATTGTATTTAATGCTGCATCTTGAATTTCGTATGTTTTAGAAAAGGAACCATCGCTGTTAAATTAGCAATTATCTACTGGTTATGTATCAGTTGTTTTACTTGATATTGCCATGAATGGGTTAGACTTTTGAAAATGTTTTTAAAAGGTTTCTGTTTTCGTAGAAAGGTAATAAAAAAACAATTCCAGCTGTACTTGAAAATCACTCTGTAGCTTCCTCTTTGTAAGGAAAACATATATTTCTGAGTGTTAGCCTATTTGTGTATTCGTGTGTACGGTTCTTGGTTTAAACATATTTATTTTGAATAAGGATTGCATAGAGAAATGCACAACATAAGTTTGTAGGATTGGAACGATAGCTAAGCTAGTAGGGTTCCTTTCCTCAATAGTACAGTTACATATATTGTGACGGTCTTTTCATATGTAATATACAATAACAAATAATGATAATGTTAAACAAGCTTGGAAATATGTTTTAAGCATAGTGTTTAAGTATTAATAGGGATTTTAACTGGAAGTCAAATCATGAAATAGAATATATGTATTGAACCGATACTTATACTAATGCAAATCTGCCTTAAGCGTCAATGAAATTATGGACTGCATCAAAAGCAGCATAATTAGCACTTTGAGAAATAGTATCATCCCCATACAGAAGTGTGCGCAGTGATACATTTATATATTCTCCAACAATTGTTGTGAGCGTAAGTCTTAATGTTTCGTACAGCGGGCAAACAAGTAAAAAGTGGTAGGTGTTTTCTATTTCGCCACATCGACAAAGTGGCGATGGAACTAGGTTTCTATCATAAAGATGCTTATTTAGAGAGCTACAGTCCGTTCTCAAGCGTGTGTGCAATATTTTTGTCTGCGTTTACCATAATAGAACAGAGAATTGCCACGAGGTTTATTGAGGTCAAGGAACTTTTTAAAATCAGATAAGTTATCAACAAGCCTGGCTTCCTCAGAAAGAGAGTTCCAAGCCTGAATTGTAGGGGGTAGAAAGGCATTTTGATATAAAGAAGTCCTAGTCCGAGTGCCAGCTAGATGGGAGGAATTTCGTAAGGATCTTGAGGATCGCTCACCTACTGATTGTGGTGACAACTGAGATAGATACTCGGGACATAGACAATTTTAAAGAACAAAATAAGTTTTTGTTTTGACCTTCGTGTGCTGAGGGTTTCCCAACATACTTTATTATATAATAACCTTGAAGAAACTAGTCTGGTACAACCAGATACAATTCGGGCAGCCTCAATTTGGATTTTGTCTAAGTCATTTTTTTCATACATCGTACAATTGTCCCATACAACGTCAGCATATTCTAAGATTGGCCGAATGAAGGAGAAGTATATAACTTCAAATGACCTTCGATAGCGAAGCCGTTTCATAATATTGATACGTGACCATGCCTTAGATTTAATACTTTCTATTTGTTGATGCCAGCTCAAATCATTTGACAAAATTACACCTAGATGCCTGTGGCTGTTTACTGAAGGAATGGGAGCATCGTACATATGCAAAGGGTTTTAGTGGGTTGAATTTCACTAACCAGGTATTGGCCCATGGTGCGATTTTGTCAATATCGCTTTGTAAAATGGCGGCGGCAGCATTAGGAGATTTAACGACTACAAACAGACTAGTGTCGTCTGCAAATAGGTTAATATGAGCATCAATATCGTTGACAATGTCATTGTTATACACAAGAAATAAGAGCGGACCAATAATTGAGCCCTGTGGAACTCCAGCCTTGATTTCCACTAGCGACGATGAAGCACCGGGAACAACAACTCTTTGGAGCCTTTGATGGAGATAGTTGGAGAACCAGTTTACAGATTTCCTCGGATACCAGCATGTTTCAGTTTCAATAATAAACCACGATGCCAAACTTTATCAAAGGCCTTACTTATGTCAAAGAACAGTTCTGTACAGTTCTTAACGTTAATAATGGTTAATGGTTAAAACTTATGTTTTAATCTAGATTAATAAAACTGGCATGTCACGTGACATATCCCCACTATGCATTTCTATTATGTAGCTTTTCTACGTAGTGCATATAATTATGAAAACATTGTATATAAGTATTTATTATCGAAATATCATTATGCTGATGTTCGCACACAGAACAATCAATGCAGAACAAACTCAGATATATATTTTTTATATATATATTATATATATAAGACTGACTGGTTGAACAATATAAACAGAGATCAAGCTGTTCGTGGGAACGGAGGAAATAAATTAAGAACATATCAGTTATTTAAGGATACATATAACACAGAGGCTTATGCTAATAATAATATCATCCCTAGGTCCCATAGAAGTGCTTTTGCCAAATTTCGTTGTGGTGTAGCACCACTTAAAATAGAAACCGGGCGATATCAAGGAATTGTACCCAATGAACGATACTGTTTTAATTGTATAAACCAGGTGGAAGACGAATACCATGTAATAATGTCATGTAACCTTTATGACTCTGTTTGACAGAATTTGTTCACAAAAATACTTGAGATAAATCCAGATTTTGTCAGAGTACAGTGATCATGATAAATTCTGTTACATCTTATCTAATTACGAAGCTTGTAATGATATTTTATTTAGTCACCAGACAAAATACTCTGTATAAATAAAGTTTTTATTTTAAATATTCGATACTCGTAGTATTTACTCAGTGTACGTTTTCATGTAAAATAGACAAGGTTTTATTATAAATATTTGATAATCATAGTTTTTACTCCGTGTACGTTTTATGTGAAATCTGAAACACTGCTTTGTTATCATACTATTAACCACAGCATGTGTTCAAGTTTTATCAACGTATAAATATTTTATCAGATTTATATGTCTCTCATAACTCAATGTGAGTAGTTTTGTACATGTGTTTTATTCTTAACATATTTTATATATGTATATGAAATCTCATGCACGAAAGTGAGACGTTAATAAAATATCTGTCTGTCTGTCTGTCTATTCTTACAAACTGCAATGTATGTCATAAAATATTAAACATTACGAGGTGTTTATAACAAAATGGCTTTTTCTATTTGAATTGAAAGAACAAATAAGCTCATTATTATGTAAGTAAATATTTTTACGTTGGTATTTGAGAACAAGCATGCATTACATAATTACATTATAAAAAATCCAATTATAGTTCTTAAATGAACGATGCTTATTCTGTCTTGAAATGAAGAAGAACCGAAATTCATTGGAAATACAGCGATCGTTAACAATAAGGGCCGACGAACAATGTTTATGCAAAACAAAATGAAGATACTAATAACATGTACATTTTATGGGCAATAGTTTTGAAGCACAACGTCCATATTTACGATTTGTCTATTTTTCCATAAATCGACATATTGTGATACTACTGGTTATAATTCACGTGGTTTACTTGGTTGATAACACATTCAAAACTAATCCATAACTGTTTTCACAATGAATTATAGTACAGATGGTATTGTCCATTTAAAGGATATAGATATTATATGTGTCAACTTACATTACGTAATCGACAATTTGAATTAGTCAATGACAATGTTTTTAAAATGAATGCGTGTCGTAACACTTAGTAACTTATGTAGTTAAATAAGGAAATGACGGTTATAACGTATTAATGAATATGTAACAACATGTTAATATGAACTAAATGGATGTGCATTGGCTGCTCAAAGGTTTTGTAGCAGAATATCAGTACTCTTTGTATGAATATTCTTTTTAACGATGGGCATTAACTGGTTATATTACTATTAATATTTTCAAGCACACACGCCCGTACGTTCTTTAACAATAATATGGGTAACGTATATACAATACAATTTGAACATTATATCACCAATTTTCAAACAATCCAAATTAATGAGGCAACGTAAACTGATGTATAACAGTTACAGAACAATTCCGAAAATACATTTCTTGTATTTAAAAATAACCTATGCTACTTATCAGTATATGTTTTGATATGTTGTCATTATTTTGGTTAGGTTGGAAAAGGGAAGTAAATCTTGCTTAGTGTATCTTGATTTGGACCACAGTAATTTATTAAGCTATTTACGTGAGCGGCGATCACGAAATCACGAAAAAGGCTTTTTTTCGTTTATGGACCTGATCAATTCATTATAATACATCATGATACTCACATAGACCTCATAACATGTTAAGTATATATACCGTGCGAAAACAAGTCACGGCGAGCCATTCTTAGTAGATCTGCACGAGCGTTAAGAGACTGCAGGGGAATAAATCACTGGGTTTAATATACGCCTTTAGATAATCTGACTCAAATACTGGTGTATTTACGGTATAAAATACATCAGGCCAGATAGAATTCCCGTATTTTACACTGAGAAATGAAAATCTGGAAAAACCGGACTACTGTTACGATCATTGAGTACCGTATATTTCCGTAACATTCCGAGCGAAATTGGGAAATACCCCGTTCTCTTTATAGACACGACGACGCCGTTTATACACCATGTTGATATGAATTGAATGACGTCATTGATGTATATGACATTTATTCTTTCGCGTTTTATAACAGTACTATTTTGTTGTTATTGTGTTTGTTTCGTAGCATACAGTAAAACTTCTTTAACTCGAGGTCGAACCAGAATCGCGAAAATGCTCGAGTTATCGAAGGGCTCGAGTTATCGAGATGTCCATACTGAGAAATGAAAAAAATCACTATATGTCCATACTGAGAAATGAAAAAAATCACTATAATGTTTAATCGTCGGAATAATTAATTATAATTTGGCAAAATTAATACTAACAATGTTAAAGTATTACCTATGTTTATAAAAATGGATAATAAAGTACACATGCAATAACACGTCTTTATTGTCAGTTTTATTTTAGAAGCATAATATGTTCTACCGACTAAATAACGATAAAACAAGCAATCTAATTAACTAACATCATTTCATTAATCTAATTAATTTCTTCTTATTGACATTTCTTGACACTGTTTCGCATCGAGAACACATGTGTGGATACCCTTAATCCGTTCGCAACTACCACAAGGTGCAAATTATTTGCAACTGCCAGACAGTCACTACATAGAGGTGTGAACAAACTCCTCGAGCTATCGGGTATATTTAAATTGTACGCTTGAGTAGGGACCGACATCTGCGCTCGAGTTATCGAGTTTTCGATGCTCGAGATAAAGATGGTAATTTCTTATAAAAGTTTAAAAAATGTCGCCGTGATTTTGAGAGTTGTTCGAGTTATCGTAGGTATCGATGCTCAAGTTAAAGAAGTTATACTGTATTTGTAGCGGTTTGTTTTTATAGTAAGGAGGACACCCTAAATATTTGGACACCTCTAATTTGTGGAAAAATAATTGTCTTTCGCGCCCCTTAATATTAGGACACATTTGTAAGTTGAATTATTCAATGTCCCTAAATATTGGGCACCAAAATAACACCTTATGTTGTTACTGTATAAACATTCCATACACTGCCACTACGCTGGTTGCATAGCGACTTGTGACGCTGTATATTGCGCTTGCTTACCTATACAACACAATGTTCACCATCCGGGGTATGTTTACATGTAGGACAGGTGGTGCAAACTGTGTATTCTGCTTGAGCATGGTCTTCTCAATCAAACATGACTATTAAGTTCCCAGAAAGAAATAATTGATCTTATAAACATCAGTCTATTAAAACAAATTCCATCTAATTATTTATAATGAAATATTTAATATACTGCAGTATTAAAATCCCAAAGAAATAAAAATAATTAATTGGTTCAAGACATAGACATAAATATACAAAGAATAGAATGTATTATATATTGTCCTCAATTTTGGAACACAATTTCGATAATTATTTTTTTATGTCCATTTATATTGGGACAATAAAAAATGTAATTATTCGTAAGTGTCCCAATACAAAGGATAATTACGGTAGGCCTACTATATGACTGTGGTGTTCCGGTGTGTTGTATCGCTCTCGTTGATTGTGTAAAGTTGTAATACAGCGTTACACAATCAATTGCAACTCGAGCGATACAAACCACCGGGACTACGGAATCCCGTTAGGGCCATCGCCTATGAATAGGTTGATCGCGATACTCGATAGTACGATGATGAAAACGCGAAATCACGATACTACGATAACGAAAAGGCGACAACATGATGATGATAACGCGACATTACGATAACGATAACGCGATACTACGACAGTACGATGATGATAATGCGATATAATTTCGTGTTATCACCATCGTACTGTCACATTTTCACCATCGTAATATAGTACTGTCGTGTTGTCGCGTTTTCATTATCGTAATGTCGCGTTATTATCATCGTACTGTCGCGTTATAATCATCGTACTGTTGCGTTATCACCATCGTACTGTCGCGTTATCTTCATCTTACTTTCGCGTTATCATCGTCGTACTGTCGCGTTATCACCATCGTACTGTCGCGTTATCATCATCGTAATGTCGCGTTATCATCATCGTAGGGTCGCGTTATCATCATTGTACTATCGCGTTATCAAGGAGGTTTGCAATTGTGGTTATTCGACCCAGAATAATGTTTTGAGTGACAAAATGACCTACATAAGACAAATCTTCTCTCAATTCGATTGCAAGTTATAAACTGGAAACCTTTTTTCTTGTTTATCTTAGTAACAGTTCCTTGATCCCACACGCCCGGTTTGCAATCCCAAGCAAGGCATCAATTTAAGGTATCTACATATGAAGTTTAATTGCAATATCCCAATTCGTTCTCAAGTTATTGAGCTGGGACGGGTTTTTTGTGGTTAGTTTTTTTAGAATTCTGACCTCGAGCCCACCCACCCGTGCAAGGTCTTGCTATCAGGTATCCTTATATGTAGTTTCATTACAATAGCTATATTTGTTTTGTATCTATTAAGCCGAAACTATTTTTATTTTTTAATTACTGTGACATTGTCCTTCACCCCATCCACCCCATCCACCACATATGCAATCCCAAGAGAGTTCTTAATATAAGGTATCTACATGTGAAGTTTCATTACAAACGCTAAATTTGGTCTCGAGTATTGAACGGAAACCATTTATATATTCTTAGTAAAACTGATCTTGACCCACACACTCCATATGCAGTTTCAAGCGAGGTCTTGGTATAAGGTATCTGTATATGAAGTTGCATTTAACTATCTCAATTTATTCTTAATTAACATGTTAAGTTAATGAACAAAAACATTTTTCTATTTTTAGTAGCAGTGCCCTTGACCCCACCTACCCATAGGCAATCCTAAGAAATTCTATGTGTGTGGGCACCTGACGGCGATAGTACGATGGTGATAATGCGACAGTACGATGACGATAACGCGACAGTACGATGACGATAACGCGACAGTACGATGACAATAAAGCGACAGTACGATGACGATAACGCGACAGTACGATGGTGATAACGCGACAGAACGATGACGATAATGCGACAGTACGACGACGATAACGCGACAGTACGATGGTGATAACGCGACAGTATGATGATGATAACGCGACAGTACGATGATGATAATGCCACAGTACGATGATCATAACGCGACAGTACGATGATGATAATGCGACAGTACGATGATGATAACGCGACAGTACGATAATGAAAACGCGAAAACACGATAGTATGATGATGATAACGCGACAGTTCGATGATGATAACGCGACAGTACGATAATGAAAACGCGATAGCACGAGAGTACGAAATTACGATGGTGAAAATGCGATGGTGATAACACACAATTATATCGCATTATCATCCTCGTACTGTCGTAGTATCGCGTTATCGTTTTCGTAATGTCGCGTGATCATCATCGTGTTGTCGCGTTTTCGTTATCATAGAATCGTGATTTCGCGTTTCCATCATCGTACTATCGAGTATCTCGTTTAAGATCAACCCATTCATACTCGATGGCCCTAACGGGATTCCGTACGGGACACCACCGTCATGTAATATTTCCATCCGTATTTATTTGAACTTGTTGTATAAGTATTGCGTTTTCTTTACTTACGTTTCTTTACAATTTCATTTACGGATTGAATATGTGCGATATTGAATAATATTGTACGAATTATTGATAAGAAAACCACTGAACGATAAAGATTTATATTGAATATTAATTATGTGGATATATTGATGCAGCTTTAGTACAGAACTTGTATTGCATTGCAACAAGAAAGGATAAATGATGAACTTCAAATATTTTACTTTTTATACGCCAGTTTCAAAAACGGGTCGCATTATGGGAACGTCCCTTGGTTATCGGCGGGAAAACATTGTCCAGAGCATAACTTTGTCAAGCATGGTTGGATTTTCAAATAACTTGGCAGAAATGACAAGAATGATGAGAGGGAGTGTCGCCCGCAAGAACCAGGTCCCTAGGTCCAAGGTCAAGGGCACTATTCAAGATCAAAGGTCAAATTTTAGAAATCAATTCCTAACACTTTTCCCGCATAATTACTTTGTCCAGCATGGATAGATTTTCAAATACCTTGGAAGAAGTGACAAGCATAATGAAACGAAGTGTCGGCCGCAAGAACCATGTTCCTATGTCCAAGGTCAAGGTCACAATATAAGGTACAAGGTCAAATTTAAGAACTCAATCCGTAACACTTTGTCCGGAGCATATTTTTGTCCAGCAGGGATGGATATTCAAATAACATGGCAGAGGTGACAAGTATGGTGAGTATGAGTGTCGCGCACAAGAACCAGGTCCCTATGTCCAAGGTCAAAGTCACAATTCAAGGTTAAAGGTCAAATTTAAGAAATCAATACATAACACTTTGTTCGGACTATATCTTTGTCCAGTATGATTGGATTTTCAAATAACTTGGCAGATAATTGACAATTAAATTCAGATATAACAATTCAGTCCTTCATATATATATATCCGTTATCCGTTATATATATACCACGACTCTTCGTTATTAGTTTTTTATTTGTTTCTCTTTAGTCAGTGAATCTTTACCCCCAAAATGCTTCTTTGACGGGAGTATCTTTGTGAAAATGGCACTCTTGTTACATATATCATTAATGAAACGGGAAGCTTTGTACAAAATTACTTGTCTGGACGCTGATTTGGAGTGTGGAAATACTAATCTGGGGTACATTTGTCACAGGGTCAAACTTAAAAAAAAAAATGTAATAAGATTACATATTTGCCAACGAATCCTATTTTCTCATGCAAGCATGTACATAAATAAACAAAGTGCAATTAGATACACACTTGATTTACAAGTACAAGACACAAAATGTGTGTGCACTCACAGTTTCACAAAAATGAACACAGAAACATTCTTAGAAATCCAACACGTATTAAACGTAATAGTATATGAGATAACCAGATATTATTAAAATTGTAAGCAATTGGTATGTTATTATTTGCAGTAGCTAATAAATGATATTCGTGGATTGAAAAATGAGTTTGTGACGGAATGACAATGTTCCTGACGTCACAGCTTATAACTCGTACGTTTGACAGTCAGTATTGTGGCTTACAAAGTTCAGTTTTTTGTCGAGATAATGTATGTACGTCCGCCAACCTGATTAAAATATTTCTGCCGTGTACATGCGCACGTTTAATGTGTAGAATGTACGCAAGGACATACACACGTCCATTCTTATCATAAGCGACTGCATGGATTACACCTACTTTTCCACTGAAATAAAGAAATTGATTCCTCAATGTCAAGTTTTCAGTTTTAAGCTGATGAAGTCGACACTCAGGAAAATCATGTATGTGATGCTTGTCCAAAGACTCAATACTTTTATGGCTTATTTGATCCAGACGCAACGTCAGAAAAAAAGTAATAAAGGTTTCCTTCCGTGAAGCGTCATCAAAAATGAACTATTTTCACATACACTTGAATTGCTGATCTTGGTCCATTTCCAAGTGTTCAGCAAGATCCATGATTTCATGCATGAGTTCAGTTGTGATATAATCTCCATTATCTTTGTGTTTAAACACAGACAGAATTTCTATAGTGATGTACACCATCAGTTTTGCGTATAGACTTGAATTTACCTGTTTCGCCAAGTTACGTATGTCTAGGCAATTAGCATGTGTCCATGTCGATTCTTTAGTGATGTACTCCATCACATTTTCGAATAGTAACACATTGAATTTATTCGCCAGGTAGCAAATGTCTACACAATTATTAGGTGTCCATGTCCATTTTTTAGTAAAATATACCATAACCTGTTCGCATAGTTCCGAATTATTTAACTTTTGTCTACGCAATTAGCAGATGTCCATGTCGATTGTTCCGTAATGTACACTATCTCATTTTCGTATAGCTCCGAATTAAATCGTTTCGCCAAGTAACATATGTTTACGCAATTAGCAGATGTCCATGTCGATTTTTCAGTAATGTACACCATCGCCTTTTCGTATAGCTCCGAATTAAACTGTTTCGCCAGGTAGCATATGTCTACGCAATTAGCATGTGTCCATGTCGTTGTTTTAGTGACGTAGACCATTAGATTTTCGTATAGTTCCGAATTTACCTGTTTCGCCAAGTAACATATATCTACGCAATGTGTCCATGTCGATTGTTTAGTGATAAACTCCATCACCTCGTCGTATATTTTCAAATTAAACATTTTGGCCATGTAACCTATGCGTGCACAGTTGTCAATTGTCAAGATCAATTTTGATAAGTATTTGTTACACATCTTGATTAAACTACGAATCTGAAACTAATCAGCAACTTGAAGTATTTCTTCAACACTGTTCCAGTTCAAATCGACCTTTCCTGTATACAGGTATCGAATAGCTTCCCCAATGCCAAAATTTGAATTGTATTTATACAACTTATTTTAAACGTACGTGGTTTTAATATTAAACACGTCAGACGTTTTAAATTTTCTGTGATAACATCATGATGATGTTGGTTGACGCAGACTTTCCTTTTTGGACTATTTTTAACCATATATTTATACAATTCTATTTAATTTAACATAGAGTAAAAAATTCCTGGCAGACTGCGGGAAATGTGACAGACGTGAACATATCGACATGTATCCATATGCTTTGAAAGTTTTGTGCTACTGATGTTTTATTAAATAAATTGAATCAGTTTGCCTACAGCACTATAATAGTTAAAGAACCATTATGATGATTTTATGGATTAAAATAATTCTATAAACAAAGTCCACGATTTACTGGGTCATCCGTCGTATAAGTTGTCATTTTAAATAACATTTCAGATGTTATAGCAATTCTGAAATGTGCATACCATGAAAATGCAACTGTAAATGATTGCTACATTAGCTATGTTTAACGACTCAATGTCTTGTGCGTGACCGCTAAAGATTCAAGTTTTAATCCCGACTTATTTATATTTATTTTGCAAAGTAATGTATATATACCTTCTCGCTTCTCTTTCATTTCACAAGAATACATGGCATGGAAGTAGGGGCACTCCAGAAGAACCTTCCAGTGTGCGCCCATCACATGTTGTCCAACTGGTATGGTGACGTCGTATTTCTCGGATTTTTCCAAAGCCTGTAGGTATAAGCGGTCTGGTGTTGCATCGTTAGACATTGTTTATGTTTAATCTAGTATGAAAAAACACAAGTAAAAGTAGTAGTGTAGTGGTAGTACTTTTTTTCGGTTAGGTCCTCTTGAAAACTATTTGGTCTGCAACTTTTTTATTAATTATTACTTACTTTATTGATGCAATGAGTGTGTAGGACAAGAACCATAACTCTGTAATAGACTTTGATTGAATTATCCTCGTTAGCGACCTATTTTTTGCACGAAATCAATGGTTTTTCTTACGTATGCATTACTCAACAGTTGAAATGAAACTCGGCACAAGCAATGTTAGGCACCTTTTTTTTAAATCTTTAACCTGCAGACTTAGTATAGATTTTCAGTACGTACTCTGGGATTTTGATTGATATAGATCTTTTTTCAATTTATAAAAAAAATATTCTTGAGGAGGATTTTTGTTAGTGTCAATTTCTCTGGGAAACAATTGAACTTACAGCTTCAAACCTGGTATATATATATAAAGTATGATAATGTGTGGTTCTAGAGCAGAACTTATAATTATTTGATTGATTTTGATTGATTCAAGACCATTTTCAGATTTAGAATATTCGAAATGAAAGTGTAGGACAATAAATATAACTCTGTCATGCGTGTTTATACTTTTACGGCCCCTTTTCAACGTGTGTTGTTCCTTTAAAAGTACATACTTATAATCATGTATTGGAAAAACAATATTCAGTATTATATTAGTAGAAGTAGTTGTAGTAGTAGTAGAAGTAGTAATAATAGTAGTAGTAGTAGTGGTAGTAGTAGTAGTAGTAGTAATAGTAGTAGTAGTAATAGTGGTAGTCCTGGTAGAAGTAGTATTAGTAGTAGCAGCAGCAGCAGCAGCAGTAGACGTAGTAGACGTAGTAGTAGTAGTAGTAGTAGTAGTAGTAGTAGTAGTAGTAGTAGTAGTAGTAGTAATAGTAGTAGTAGCAGTAATAGTAGTAGTAGTAGTAGTAGAAGTGTAGTAGTAATAAAGGACAACCAATATATTTGAAAATAAAGCACTTATTGGCTACTACTTTATAGATTACACAATTTATCGCTATGTCTTAATTCAAATAAAGTGTTTTTGCTATGGTCGAATTACTTTAGAAAAAATAGATACATGAGAACATGAAAATAATGCTATAATTTACCTTAATATTCCGTTTAAAAGCACATAA
This sequence comes from Congeria kusceri, assembly GCA_027627225.1. Classification (NCBI taxonomy): domain Eukaryota; kingdom Metazoa; phylum Mollusca; class Bivalvia; order Myida; family Dreissenidae; genus Congeria; species Congeria kusceri. The sequence continues at coordinate 35,805,402 of CM051040.1, read as the reverse complement.
TAATAATTGAATACGGATTGCTCACATCTCCAGAGTAAAACTTAATAATTATCACTGGCACTAAAATCTAGATCTGATTGTTTGCATCAGTAAAATAGCCTGTTTTGATTTATAGTGATTCGATAATGAAGAGTTACATGTACATGTACGAGGTTCTTCCTGAATCCAAACTGTTGTGCGTTCTTCGCTGACTGCTCAGTTAAGTACATATTTCATATATCACGAGATGGTGATCCATTAAGTAGGCATGGTCCACCAGCTATACTTGAAACACGCTCAGTAGATTTCGCTTTTTTCAAAGGCAAACATATATCTCTTCATGTACTATACTTTCCTTCTACGGTTATTAACGTTGATACTTATGTTTTGATCTCGAGTATTAAAACTGTCATGTCACATGACATTTGCTCACTTTAATGTTCTTTGATGTACTATTTCTAATAATTACATATATTAATGGAAACACTTGTATACACGTATTTATTATCAAAATATCGTTATGTTGATGATCACACACAGGACAATCACTGCAGCAGAACAATTCCAGATATATACCCATCAAATACAGCAATAGAAGGTCTGGTGATCATTTTTATGCAAAGAACGATGTACATCATTTGGTCGATAGTTTTGTAGTACAATGTCAATATTTATGACTTGATTATATTCCTTAAAATTGCCATAAATCGATACATTGGTAAAACACATTCAGCACTAATGATTGTTTTTTTAACAACTGAGTATCAATACTAATGATATGGTTGTTTATATTTAGCAAGTTACACTGGCATAAACATAAGGGTGTGTAACGCCATGTCAATAATAATAATACTTATAATAATACCTAGATCTATTTACATAGTTTGTTCGTATGTGTTCATCAGAATGTCAATGTTAATGAGACAGATATTAGTTTTTTTTACAATTAGGATTACCTAATCGATCATTTAAATTATTAAATGACAATGTTATTAACATATTAAGCGATCTGCAAGAGTGTATCCCAAGAAGCGTAAAATGATTGCAGTGATTTTTTTGTATATGACCTATAAATAGACACTCTCCGATTGGTCCAGTCAGCTATCGGCGAGGAAAAATAGATGTCAAAATCACTGGCCTAAACTGATACTTACTGGGCTAAAAATAGAATTCCGCTCATACGTAATGACCTTTAACTATCAAGTTCAATCTTGGCTCCCAGCACACAGTTTTAAACGTATTAAATACCCACAAAGATACCGGAACCATTATGAACATTTCCTGTTCGTTGAAAAACAATGTGAACACTAACAGACGATTTCACTGTGATATGTTACATTTATGACATAATTACTTGATCTTAAGGATAAGCATACTTCATTATTATGGTTTTTTTTCTTTGATCAGAGCTGAAAGAAAATAATACAGAAAGAAAAATAATAATATTGATCAATATTTAGTAACAAAATAACAGGTTTCTTGATTTAAAACAGTCATACAGTATAATACAACAATTGTTGACTAGGGAGCCAGTGAATATGATCTGATATTCACTGGCTGCGCCACGGTGAATATGACATACCAGTGAATATCAGATCATATTCACGGGCTCCCTAGTCAATAAATGTATAATATAACTGGATTTATTTGATCGTGGTTTACTGGTATCACGTTTGAAAGACGATATTCAATGACGGACTGAATATTTGTGATATTGGACATTATTGTACGAATTATTGATAAAAACACTATAAGATCTAATGTACATAATACATTCAATATTAATAACATGGATATATTTATTCAACTATAATACAGAACATATATTACATTGTACGCAAGAAAGGATAAATGATGATTTTCGACTATTTTTACTTTAAACATATATCATTAACGTTGTTGAAACTGGAAGCTTCGTACGTTGTTATTTGTTTCGAAGTCGCTTTGGGATGTAGGAATGCGAACCTAAAGAATATTTGTCATAGTGTCACAAATATTTGACAATAACAAATTAAGAGGTCTCATATTTATCAATGAATTCTACTTCCTCATTGACTTCTGTCTTCCTCAAGTTTACACATTCAATCACATACAGTCATTTACCAATTGCAATTGGATACGCACTTGATTTACCTGTACAAGAAACAAGCTATCATGTGTGTACATAGCAGAGTTACGGCCCTTTTTTTAGCAAAAAATGACATTTTTGGACTTGTGTCGCGCGTAACTCCAAAAGTTTTAATGCTACAGTGATGAAACCATATAGGCATATTAATCAGCATGTGAACTTGTACACCTGGGAATTTTGGTGCATTTTTTTCCGACATAAGCTGAGTTATGGCCCTTTTTATAGAAAAGATTACATTTTTGGACTTGTGTCGCTCGTAGCTCAAAAGTACTATTTAACAATTACATATAAAGAATTTTCATCTTTGCCAATGAATTCTACTTCCACATTGATTTCTGTCTTCCTCAATTTTACACATTCAATCACATACAGTCATTAACCAATTGCAATTGGATACGCACTTGATTTACATGTACAAGAAACAAGCTATCATGCGTGTACATAGTTTCAAGAAATTAACACCTCTGAACACAGAAACCGTTTTTTAATAATGTTAAACGTAGTAAACGTCATAAAATAGAAGCTATTGTTCAAAAATATTACCGAAAGTGTTAGAGCATTATGAGTTCTTCAATAATTTGCATTAGCTAATTCGTGAGTTCACAACATGATGTCAATATTAATGAGACGAATATGCTCTTTGATAATGCAGATAAAGGTTTAATAATTGTGTATCATATAAGACCAAATACAATGGTGATATACGTTTTATATGTAACCATACTAATAGATGAATAACGAGTTTGGCAAAGAATGGCAATGCTAGTGGCTTGGCAGCTTTAAATGCGTACATTTAACAAGGCGTAAAAAATATGTTTGTTTCAGGTCACCCGACCTATCTTCAAAAAATGCCCCGACCATAGAGCATTTTATTGAGTGGGTCAGATATTTTTTTGTTTATTTTGCTTCCAATAATTAAATGTTGTTTTTTTATATAAATAAGTGTTTTGTTTTGAAAGCATCCACTTCAAAACAATGTTGTATAATATAAGAGACATGTTTTGAATATTCTTTCAGTTTTAGAATCCTTAAGTATACCATTCACCTAAATAACAAATAATAATAATAAAATAATTCCCTACCTACCTACCTACCATAATTTTTTCGGCATGTAACCTGAAACAAACATATTTTTTTTAAGCCAAATCAATATTGTGATTCACAAAGTTCCGTTGAATGTCGAGAGGATGTGTGAACGTTCTCCAAATTAATGCACATTTCATTTACACGTTTAATGTTTTACAACGTTTTCCTCAATGTCATGCTTAAGGTCATTCAAACGTATTCTAAAAGCATGCTACGAGAACCGCGATTTTAACTTTAAGTCCCTTTTAAACTTACGGTGGGAACATCCCAAGAAACATTTCAAAACTTGAGGGGGTAATTTAGTGTGGACTAATTGATCATGTTTAAGGTACATATTTTCCCAAATATCTTTGTTAAGTATAGAAATAGTGTTGAAAGAAGTTCCACATGGTAAAAACTTGCGCCAATACTTTCTCATATGTTTGACACGATTGCCATCGTTATACGAGTACATTAATTCTCTTGGAAGTATAATTCCGTTAATGTCTGAACACTTGCCAGATTTAACATTCAACTGCTTGATACATGAACTACCGGCTTTAGAAATAATGACACCGTCTACGGTTTCAATTAGGAAATCTTCCAGTTCGTACATATGTTCCCGATTATTAAATTTCGTTATATATAGTTCGTACCTTGTTGTTTGACCTGTGTATGTATCGTGGAATGCAAGTTTCGCCTTCTGCGCAGATTGTTCAAGAAAACAGCAGTATACGATAATATAACGGTTTCCAACACAGCAAGTTTTCAAACGCAACATAAGCTTGTGTTTACATCGCAATAATTCAATTTCGTCATAGCAGTTACAATCACTCTCATATAGATCCCTATCCCTAATATGTTTGGAGTTACAATACAATATATCTTACCGTTGATACAACCAATACTTTTAGCGTCTACTTGAAATGAATGTTTAACTGTCAGTTTGAGAGTACAATCAGACCATGTCCTGTTTTCGAAGTCATATCTGTAGCGATAGACATGCATGACATCGCTCTGGATTGTTATGTCTTGTATGTTCACAATCACATAAAAGGAAGTGCATATATCATCGACAGCACGGTATGTCGGCACATTAACTAAGACCCATTGTTGGAAGTGTGGAATGTACGCAAGGACGTTCGAAAGTTTCCCATCATGGGCGACTGTAAGAATTCCATCCACCTTTTCAGTGACATTATGAAATTGGGTTTTTAATGTCATATTTTATGTTTCAAGGTAATGACGTCGACACTCAGGAAAGTCAAGTATGCAATTATTGTCTAACGAATCAACGAACTCGTGCGTCGTTTCCGCCAAACGCAACGTCAGAAATAATGAAATGAATGTGTCCTTTCTTAAATCTTTGTCTAAATCAAACCATTTACGAATATACTTGAATTGCTGCTCTTGGTCCATTTCCATGTGTATTGCAAGATCCATTATTTCAATCATGAGATCGGATGAGATATAAACTCCATTATCGTCGTGGTCAATGATAGTCAGAAATTATTTTGTTATGTATATCTTCAAGTATTTGCACAATTCCAGATTGAACAGTTTGGCTAAGTCATATATCCGAATGCGATTCCCAGATGTCCATTTTATCTCTGATAGATAGTTGTTACACATTTCATTTAAGTTAGAAAGACCCTAATGGGATTTTTTTCAGACCTTGATTTTCTTCTTATCTTTGATAATTAAATCTATTATGAGACTAAACTGTGAAATATAAACAAAATCTAACCACACGTTTTGACAAAAATGCGATTTTTCTTATAACCCCTGATTTGTCTACTTCAACCTAAAATTCTGATGGGGTACACTTACAAAAATGACTGACATATTGTCAAAATGTATTTTATTTATTCCCGAATAGCTTTAATGTATACGTTAAAGGTGTATCTTTTGAAAAGGTATAACAAACATAAATACTAAAGTTGACCAACAATACTTATTACATTAAATTTGGCTATGCATATGGTAAAAAACTACAGATTTCATTAAAGTAAAAATACGCCAAACACCAATTATTGTACTTTTTTTACTTTTATTTGATAGTATGTCAAAATCAGTAATACCAAAGTATAATATAACCTTATCTGAGAGGAAAAGGGTATAAATTGACATAGGTTCACCACAAAAATCTCAAGGTATAACATTTCGACTGAAGCAACCCTATGTTAAAAAAAAAAGAAAAAGAAAACAAGTAAAAAAGCATATATTTTTCTTCTATGTTAAAATATTGTTTTCTCTGATAATTATAATCTATTAGCAGTATCGATATTAAATGAATTATTTTTGCATTAATGTTAAAGAAATAGTGTTTTGTGTAAACATTTTAAATACAAATGTAACTAGCTGAGGTTCACATATCCTTGGTTACCAAATTCAGAAAAATAATAAACATTTTTTATAAGTGTGTGTTTCAGAAAATCAATGGACATTTTCATTACATTGGGTTAACAAGTTTCAAAACACTGGCATATCTGTGTGATAACTTCATCGAGACTCTTCTTGACGCTTGTGACTATTGGTAAAATGTCACTGTTTTTGGATAAAAAGGTGTCTCTTAGACCATTCTCATCATTTCGCCGATCCATAATTTTCAGATGTTTTTTACAGCGGTAGATCTCGTCAAAATTCCACAGTGGAACAGTCCCAAGTTTACACAATGAACAGTATTTCAAATTATCCAACAGAACACCAAACTCGATCGCCCGACGTCCCGCTCTCCACCAAACTCGACTGATTATTCCAAGTTTTTGGTGTGAATGAATGAAATTTTACAGCAAGGAGCACATATCTCCTATCCGCAAATATGTTTTTATATACGAATAATTATGTTCAATAATACTAATAATCCTTGGCCGTTTATTTATAACTATTTTAACTTAAATATAAGGATATACACGAGAAATATCGCGAAAATGTCATGATTAAATGTAAACAGAAAATACCAACAATGACGTCATTTGAAGGTATCCCTTGTTTTTCTTCAAATTACATTTTTACTTTCATCTTTAAAGACAAATAAGCATTTATTTCACACATTTAATTGAAAATAACCCAACATTTGAAAAGTAATGTTTATTTCGCAATAATAATTTCTGTTCCGGATTGGATCGATTAGATTTAATGCGAATTGGTCGAAGTTAACCGATATTTCGCGAGTATTTCCGAAGTCATTAGGATCTTTCTACCTCAAAGGACAAATGTGAAAGCAATCGGCCGATTGCAGGTTTTCATCGATATTACACCAGTTCAAATCCACTGTTCCTGTATATAGGTACCTCAACGCTTCTCTGATCCCGTATTCGTTAATTACATACAATAAATGTTCTAGATTAAACGCCTTGAAGTGGATCTTTACTGAAAATAAACCTATACGAATTATTTAAACTTATTTGCCGTTATGAATAGCTACAAATGTTATCACTGGTGTCAATTTTTTCTTGGTATAAAACAAATGATGCAGCTTAAGCACCTTGTTGATTGAGAAGAATTATTGCTTAATTGTGGAAATTAGAATGCACATAACATTAAAAAGATCTGGGAGAGTTTGGCCTATCTGTCTCTTTTTTGCATCAAATAAGCCAACAAAATCTAATTAATAATATTTATTAAAGTGACATTTTGTCATTTTAATCAGCAGTCCAGATATTTAGCATTTACAATTTACAACATGAAAACGTGAATATCAGCCACGAAAGCTGTGTTGTAATATCGCTTATGTTTTGCGGCTGAAGATTAATTGGCATTTTGCTACGAATATCGTTTAACTGACTTGGCATTGTTCGAAGAAAATATAAATGCGTGATATATATATACATTCTCTTTTCTCTTTCATATCACAATTGTACATGGCCCGAAAGTACGGACACTTTAGCAGTACATCCCAGTGTGCCCCCATCACATGATGTTCGGGGTTTTCCAAAGCCTGTTGGAATAGGTGTTTCTGCGCTGTGTTGTCGGTATCCTCGTAGTGCGTCGGATGAGCGTTCTAGCAACATATACGAGATAAGGTTTATGTTATGACCCCAATCCTTTTTCTACATCAAAGTACTTATTGTATTACCCTTGAAGTACTAGAGAATACAGTAAAAACGTTTTTAATCTAAAGGTTTACCATCATTTCTAAATATTTTTACGTAAGATACTGTATGAATTGTTTTATTTCAATATCGCATAAAGCTTATTCTTCTTTTTAACACTAATGCAATTTGTTTCGCTTATTTTTATTTGTATTAATACTACTTATATTATGTAATCATATTTAAATGTATGAGGTGAAATCACATGCTTTCCTCTGTGATCAATCCAAAGCGGAATACATGCACAAGCTAATTAAGTGACGACAATTCTTTCATGTCTAAAATCAGATAAAGCCCTACAAAGTGTATTTAAATCTCCGGTTCATTTTCAACAACATCGTAGTTAAGTTGCTATACATGTAAGGCTCTGAATGCTAATAAACCGTGTACACTTAAAATCAACATCAAACACCAATGCAAAATTGGAAGATTTATACACGTTATTCACATTAAACAGAAACAAAATTCACACTTTATATGAAACATGTTGTTAATACACATATTCGTTATACCATCGACTTTTTTCAAGCATTACATTACCTGTACATGTATATGTCCAGGTGTACATCATTGCACACGGAATGCTGTCTTATACAGATTTAAACCGAATGAATGTGGCATAGTGTACATGTATAGCCTACCCGCTTCAGTTCAGCGACATGTAATTTTAGACTAACTCAGATGTTAAGGGTATTCCCCGTTCAGTACTTTCTTGCTTTGTCAATCATTGCTTATCACTAAGGCTATTTTTTTAAATTTAATATGCTTGTCCTTATAGGGAAAATATCACCATTGATAAAGCCATCATGCTTCGAACTGTGTTTTATAACCATTTGACTATCTTCTTAAAACGAAATACCTATAGCTGCATTTATAAACACCTTTTACTCAATAGCTTTTAAAGCTGGTATTAGATTTGCTATCCACTATGAACTGAAATGACAGTAATGTTTTCATATAACAGTTATTTTTGGTCAACTTTTCAAAGGAAAGGCTAACCCTTCTACTCGCCCCGGCCTCGGTGTTGTTGCCGGTGTGTGAGCTACGTTTTAGTTTTTCGGTTAAACAATCAGCACACCTTTAAGTCGTTAGGCTTGCAAAGCAGTGTCAAATTGACAATTTCACGTGTCTAGTAGTCTATTCTAAACATAATTTTGTATTTTCTAGCATTTAAATTTTACTATATGCAATTGTGAACGCCTTCTATGTTACAATTTTAAACTTCTCTTTTTATGACCATTAAGTATCCAATTGTTAGAGTAGTACTGATTTAATTGTATCTAATGCTGGAAAAACATATAACTGTTTTATAACTCGCCTTCTCCTTTCTTTTTCATATCATAATTGAACAGTTGCTACTTGTCAATCAAGGATTGAGTTGACCAATAATGGGTTTAATGGGCTAAGTGTGAGGTTCGGCATGCCTTTAAACCGGTTTAAACCCAATGCTTTGCACTGACCGTTCCAAGGCGGTGACCCCAGATTTAATCATTTTTATATTTTGTTTTGCGTTGTTTGTATTGTCCTGTATTGTACAGGCAATTGGTCACCTGCCTCAAACAAAGGACCAGCGGATGATAATAAGGGTTTCTCTCCTGATGATGTCTCTGGAGTTGCATTATTCCTATATCTTATATGTAATTGGCAAATAATAACACACGGTTTCAAAATCCAAACAATTTACTTCAAGTCCTTGGACAAATAAACTTAGACAAAAGAAAGGCGAAGCGACCTATGTTTTGGCAACTGGTAAATTGTACATGCCCTGGACTTAAGAACATTACATCCCAGTGCGTCCCCATCACATGCTGTCCAAACGTTATGGTCATTTGTTCGGGGTTTCCCAAAGCCTGTTTGTATAGGTGCTGTTGTGTCGTTTTGTTGTCGGACATCTTTTAGGTGTATCAGATGCGAATCTTAACAGCATACACGATAACGCATATATTGTGATCGCATCACTCTTCAAAATCTAAGAAAGTATTTTTCTCTTCTTTGAGTAATATAAATTTTAACGTATTGCTTGCATACATCATTAAGCAACCTGCATAAGTTTATACCTGTATTGCTATATGTTTACTAACTCAAAACTCATAAGTATTCCCCGTTTTGTACCTGCTTCGCTGATTGGTCCATCATTATATACATGTATGATTGAGGCTTTTGTTAAATATTTATATGCATGCGTTAAAGAAAATGTTCCGATATACGTGTAATATACAGGAGAAAACATAAGCTTTTACACAACCATCATATTGTGTTGCCATTTGGTCATTACAATGAAAAATATATTGCTTCATTCATATTATTATGCCTGTTTTACCGCATTTAAATCTGTCGAAGTGTTATATGATAATACAATTATAAATTGTTATATGATAATACAATTTTAAATGTCCTAAAACATTACTTATTATTTATGGAATATTATATAAATAGCATAGGCAGTTGAGGGGTATAGTAAATATTGAACGCCGAAGAGAGTGATGTCGGCCGAGTCCGTAGGCTTATGACATTTATTGTATTAAACCGAACAAATATACTGTAATTCAAAGCAGAAACTAGTGTCAAGTCATACATAGTTTACACAAGTTTGTTATTGGAAAATAGGGTGCTCATCGACATTGATTTTAAATACATTTTATTAAATTAAATTTATTGAAATACAAATCTGAGTTATGGCAAATATTTATTTCATCATTTTCAAATTTCAAGTGAAAACCTTATGTAGTTTAGAAATTAGAAGACTTTGGAACATAGAAATAATAAGACCTTAAAACAAAAACTTTAATCTGCAAATCTACCTGAAAGTAGGCATACCTCTGTCAAAATACAAAACATAGTTATGGGGATTGTAGCACCTGATCCTGTAGTTGATTGCAAAGATGTCAAGTCAATACCTTATGTAGTTTACAAATTTTAAGACTTTTTGAACAAAATCTGTACACTGAAAATCTTTGAAAAGGGGGCACAACTTTGCCAAATTACTAAACAGGGTTATGTGGATTGTGGCAACTGACGCTGTAGTAGATGACAAAGGTATATTCCAAGCTTCAAGTGAATAACTTATCAAATGTAATTGATGACAAGAGTATATTCCAAGTTTCAGGTGAATAATCTATCAATTGTTGAAGTTTTGAAACTGAAATCTGAACATCTATCTGAAAAGGGACATAACTATGCCGAAATACAATACAGAATTATGGTGAATGCTGCACCTCAGGCTGGAGTTGATGGCAAAGGTATATACAAAGTTTCAAGTTTAGTTATGAAGTTTTGAAGTGACAAGACATTTGAAAATTAATTTCGACCAGACAATATATGTGAATAATGGGCATAACTCTGTCAAAATACAAATCTGAGTATGGGAAATATTGCATATGATGCTGGAGTTAATGAAAAAAAGTATATTCCAAGTTTCAAGTGAATAATAATATAATTCTTCCGGGCTGCTAATAAGAGTTCTCTCCTGCTGTCGCAGCTGGAGTCTCGCTTTGTTTGTATTTTAATATGCTATAATTTCCATGTTTTCATGGTTGTACTATGATCATAAAAAATCATTGACCGTTTCTCGGAAATATTTATAAATGTTTATATACATATACATGTATTTATAAATATTTATATACACGTACATCTAGTATGCATTTCTATTTATCATGTACACCATTCGTTATTGTAATGGGTATAGTCCAGTAAAAAAAAATCATAAATCTGAAAACTTACTTAGTAAACTGTATTTTTACAATCTTTCCATATAAAACAATGAAGCGCTTACTAACATGTTAAAATGGTATCATTATTAGAGGAACATACCAGTATTCAAAGATTTTCTTTTTTTTAAGAAATGTCATTAAATATCTTTACTTCAACTACTAAAGCATTTGGACAAAAAAAGTCATGGATTCTCTGCATACGATTTGCCAATCTGTGAACAGGTCGCTTTAAATTAATTTATATGCTAGAGAATATTACCCCAAGTCAAGTTGCAATTTATTCATGTTAATATAATTCATTAACGCTTTACAAGCGTCATCGATAACGTTCAATTAAACATTAAACATTGCAGTAACGTAGGTAAACAACACCGCGTTTACTTTCTTTACTATTGTAAACAAGCCGGCATATAAATGCTTCCTTTACTGTATACTTCACTGAGGTTATTTGAGTGCCTGTTTTATAAATAAAACCGATCAGTTAAACCACCACACACGAACAGCCCAGTATTGGATAGGGCTTGTACCCTACGGTATTAAAGTTTGCTTGTGATGCAATCAAAATGTGTCGTCCAAATTCAGGACATTGGATAGAATCATGCAAAAGTTAATGTTTAATTTTTTCATACATAATTTGCGTGCATACACGTAACCATTATTTATGATTATTGATTCGGTAGAATACACCTGTTTTAAGCTACGAAATTATGAAAACTGAATGTTGGTCGAGGTACCAGATCGCGTACTAGAATTTAACGTAGTAAAATTCAAGTTTATTGCGGATTCATACTTCTTAAACTTAATGATATGATATGATATGAAATTGTGAAACCAAACAAGCATTGAAATAATATCGATGCGTATGGAAATTTCAGTTATTTCAGATTAAGTAAATCTTCGATAATTTGTTTACGACGATTTCAATGTCTATTGTTTGGATTTTACGTGTATGTGTGTAAGTATTGTGGAAATTGTGATTGTTGTTTTGAAGCCACAATGGCACGTGTACATCTAAGATACTTATAAAAGTATTTTGAATGTTTCTATGGTTATATAGTAATCACCACGTACACATCTCCGCGTCCGTCTTCCGTCGGTCCGTTTCTCATCGTTTCGTCCGTTACTCTTTTTTGAAATGTTTAAGAGGAATAATAGTGATATAAATGATACAGGACATTTAGAGGAAGAAGGATGTACGAGAAACATAACTACGTGTAACGTTATTCATAAGAGTGAAATGATCGGGCTATGATTCATATATTTACCACTCATAAACCTCATAGCATAAAATAAATTGCCCGATATTTATTTGATGAAGTCCAAAATTTTACGTTTTGTGCAAAGCGTATCTCCAAAAAAAGAATTTTAATTAAACTTTATAATAGAGGTATTTGCTGGAAAGGGCAAAAGAACCATAATCATGAACTCTGAATGTATGAGGTTATTACTTTATATTTATATTTATATTTTGTGACGAGAATAACTATTAAAGGTATTAAAATGAAACCCATTTTGTAACGTGTATATTGAGAAAATAAAGAGGGCAAGAACCATAAAAATATTTATGAAAATCGCAACAAAACCTAGTTCTAAAATTATCATTTCTGCAGTAGAAATCGTCACTTACTGTGGCATCATTTTGTTCATGTTTATTGTTACTTAGTTATCATAAAAATAAATACCCATCTCTGAAACCCTGTATGGACAATACAGCAAAATATATTTTATATTCTTGGATGTCAATTTCGGGCTTGTCTCTTCAATGGTTGACGTCACAAGAAATCAAACGATTCCATGTCAAGCGAAGCAAAGACACAGGACGAACTGTTCAGACAGGCTTTGGAAAACTCCGAACAATGCGATGTCACCATAACTTTTGGAAAACATGTGATGGGGCACACTGGGACGTTCTGTGTCGATGTCCCTATTTCAAGGCCATGTACGATAGCGACACAAAAGAAAAACAAGAAGGTAGTATTGTTAAACGTATATATGCCTTACTTTTATCATAGCAACACGATACACGTTTTTTCTGTGCTTTCTGTTGCAACGTATATCAGTCACCAATACATATACATGTACAAAGCACACTAATATCGGCTTTAACTAAACTTTACTACGTTGCAACGGCATCACAGTCTGACTGTTTCATATAGCAATATTCTGACTTGTTGCAGGTTATATTCATATGAAGACATTGCCTGGTGAAAATGGCTTGAAGAATTAGACGAAATAGGTATTAAGGAAGCTATTCGATATATTTATACAGAAACGGTCGACTTGACTTAGTGCAATATAGAAGCAATACTGCAAGCGGCCGTCTACTTTCAGATTCTTTTAATGTGTATTTGTGTATATATTAAATACATGGTTGGCAAGCATAAACCATTCAGAACTGTGTGGATATTTGTTTTAAATTGTTTCTTATTTTGATCGATCAGTACCGTTACTTACCTTAACAAACTCATCTTGCATCTTACTCACATATTAAGTAAGTGTGCAGTTAGGTATCAGTATTTAAACATGCGCTTAATAATGGTAGAGATAAAAAAAACTAAATACGAAATTAACATACCTTAACGCGTAGCAGTTCAACTTCCGTTGTGTTCAAACAATACGCCGCCTTGTATTTATACACTTTTAAATCGATATTAATAGGAAGTGACCTGTTTACACACGTTTCAAGTCACTATAACTTTAACTTCGAGATGTTGTATAGTTAGCTACTTTATTACAATTTACGCACATCAGACATATAAATAATTTGATAAAAAGGTATGCTTTATGGATAATTAATTACACAATAAGAAAAAAACATTATGTTGTCGACATAATTTGTGTGAGTATTTCTCTTTCAAAGCGATATATGTTACACATTCAACAAGTGTTTTATTGTGGTTGTTTTATCACCAAGTCTACTCATTTCGATTTCTAACAATTATCAGCCACAATATATATGTGTTACTACAATATATCTCCGACAAATAACTATATACTGACTTCGGGATAGACAAATGTTTTGCATATGAAATCTTGTCGATCTACCAATTGCTTTGCGTCTCCAGCTAAGTTGTATACAATAATTAAAGATTTTATATCTGATAGAATACCTTGTGAAACAATGTTTTAACAATTACAATATATTTTACGTTATTTCGGTATTGCGTAAACTACTTTGCTCATGCATTTGAATAACTCTTTTGCACATACATGCACGCATTGCGCTTGAAAATATTAAATGCAAGTGCAAGATGGCGATTAACGTGGAATGGTGTAGCCTTGTGCGTGTCATAGCTCCATATAAATCTGTTGGCGGATACATACATGCACGCATTGCGCTTGAAAATATTAAATGCAAGTGTAAGATGGCGATTAACGTGGAATGGTGTAGCCTTGTGCATGTCATAGCTCCATATAAATCTTTTGGCGGATCAATGTCCAGAGTAATGTTGACTTCCTTAACAGATGTTTGAATGGAACTAGTTTAGTTAAAATCTATTTATATAAGCTCAATTGTGTCGAAAGCCAGGCGCTTATTTAGACACTTTCGAGTCACTGTCCTCTGTAGAACCATTACTGTTTGTAATTTGAGAAACGCTCCCCCAAAATTGAATCGAAATAAAGATCTTCTACATTCAGGCTTAATATGCTTCTGAAAGTTGTTTATTACCTGCACCAGGGAAGTTGTGTTTTGCCGGCGTTGCAGTGTTTGTATTTTGATTTATTTTTAACAACTTTACAAAACAAGTTATGAACGGTTTTGGACGAAATTTGCAGGGCTGGTAGGAAAATAGACCAAATGTGTACATGGTTAGATTATAGTTGTGATCCGAACCATCGTCTGGGTTTGGGTCCAGTAATGTTTTTAATACATTCTTTATTGTTGGATAAGTTCAAAATACGATTGTCCTTCCTGCCTATATATCTGGCGTCAATAAGGTGTTTTTTACTGGCAGTGACTTCATGATTGTCCTTTCATAATTATGAATTGTTATATGTGAGGTACACAAAATCATTTATTTACAATTTTACCTGACTATTTTATAAATACGTTTAAAATCGTAAACTGTGAAGTATTATTTTTCATAATTCATATTTCGAAATTCATTTTTACGATTTACAATAGAACATCATGACTATTTTATAAATACGTTTAAAATCGTAAACTGTGAAGTATTATTTTTCATTATTCATATTTCGAAATTCATTTTTACGATTTACGATAGAACATCATGAATGTGTGATTATTGAATAAAAATATTTCGTACCCCATATTTCCAACGGATGCGTGAAATCGGTAAGTGTGAATATATGCATACTTTCACTAGTTTCATAAACAATCGTGAAATCGTGCACTGTGAATAACTGAAATTTTGTACATCTCGATTTTTACTTCACTATTAAAAAAAAAACTCATTAAATTGTGAAGTAAGAACAAATGAATTTCTGTACTTCACAGTTCATAATTAATAACTAGGAATATGAACAAGGAAGTGGCCACCGGTCTTTAGTATCAAGCGGTACTTAAATACTTCACACTTTGAAGCGTTTTTCTACTACTCTACTACTGATTGAGTTACATCAGTTTGAACCTATGCAAAGGTGATTTGATAGCTATTTCAGATAAGTATACAAATCCATTATTTCTTGATTGTGCCACCAATATTAGACATTCAGCATCTAAAAGTAGTCTGTAAACTTAGATTGTATTTTTTTATTAAGTATTATTGAAAATATTGTATATCCACGCGAGGCATTTAAACAGGTATAATACATTTCAACGAATAATAATATATACGTATATAAAATAATATATACGTATATGAAGTCACACATTATTTAACTCGCAATCAGGTTATGTAAATTACTAAGGGCGAATATAGTCATGTTAACATCGGCCAAAAGTTTCATTGCAATATAATGAAATATTCCAAAACATATGTCTATTATAAATAATAACTGCTCAATGCCATTTTAAATAAGTAAGGTGTAGTTTATGATTGCTACTGCATTACTTTTATTATATACAGTCGCCGCTTTGTCCGTCAGTCCGTATTTTAATCCAACTGTCATTCAATTTGTCCGGGTGTCATATTGATTTCCCTGATTAGTTTATCCAGCATACTCCATGTCCGTAAGTCCTTCCTTCCGTCCGTCCGGTACTTTGTTTCCGTGCAAGATCTCAGGAACTAATGACTCGATATCAATGAAATTTTATGTGCCGCATCTCTACCAAGAGGACAAGCGCATATTGTCAGGTCGTACCGGTCTGATGATTGTTCAGGTAGTTATTGCCCTTTGATTAAAAATATGACATTTTCATAGGAAATGTTCGTTTCCACACGAGATCTCAGAAACTATTCATTCGAATTAAATGAAACTTGATATGCAGCGTCCCTACCAAGAGCACATGCGCATATGGTCAGTTCGTTGCTGTCTGGTGACTGTTGAGGGAGTTATTGCCTTTTTTATATTAAAAAATAATACATTTTAACTAAATATGTTCGTGATTTTTTGCGCGAGATCTCAAGAACTAACAGTTCAAATTCAATTATTATAAATTGGCTTTTGCGCTTGTTCGAACTATAACTTGGCCATATACATATTGATTAAAAGAAAACGTTTGCCGCCCTGAGATGGTGTGTAGCAGTCATGAATCAGGTCGATTGGTCAAAGGTCAAGGTTACACATAGCGATCAAAGGTTAAAATTGGAACATTGCTTGTCCTTGCTTAAACGTGCCATTGCTTTTACAACTACTTAGCATTACTGCTAAACTTACTGAGATGACGTAAAACGCACATAAACCAGGTCATTACTTCAAAGGTCAAGGCATATTTAGTGGTCACTGGTCGAAATTTGCTTCTCCGTACTATAACTTGGCTATCGATTGAGGGAGATTAAAATTATTTGGGACACATGTTTGCCTAAATGAGAGTACATGTCACGCGCATGAATCAGTAGTGTATGTCACAGTGCAAAGTCATACTTAAAGGTCAAATGTCGAGATTTTGCTTATCGCTTAGCCATGGATGGAATGTATTAAAAAATTACTTTGCATAAACAAGAAAGCTTGTCGCGGGTGTAAATCAGGTTAAAAGTCAAGGCCACTATAATTAGGTCAGAGCGGCATCAAAGAGCATCCGTCCGACATTCTTGTTCTTCATGTATACAATTACATTATAAATGTGGACTGAATACAATTATGTTTGAATAAATATAATTTAATTATTTAATTAAGAAGCGCATTTTAGCTGACCTTTAAGAGCACTATATGTTTAGTTTTCAGCACCGAAGTTAACTAGCGATATCGCATGACAACTGAAGGACTCAGTAAACTGTATCTTAAAGAAAATTAAAAAATAAAACGTACATGCGCGCGCCGAATGCTTCAGTAGTTAAGACAATTTATAATTTCCGTACATTACTCAATTATTTTTTACTGATCGCGGTTTCTTGCCTCTAAATGTCACACCTTATTTCATACAGACAATGCGGACAGTCTATTGCACATTTCATTACGTGTGACGGCACCTTAGCGTGAGTAATGGATCCTGGGACTATAGAGTACGGTAGCTCAGGTAACTGAGTGACATCTCGGGTTTGAAAGTCATATATACAAAAACGCCTTAGATATCTGTTTAAGATTGACAGAGCATTAAACCCATTACCACTTTCAAAATTATAATACTCGTCTTCGTCGTCTTCTTCAGCTGTGTTAGTATCACCAATGTTTAACACCGTTCGGGGAATGATGTTGTCATTAACAGATGAATAATGTCCGCTTAGCACGTTCAGTGTTTTATAAAAAGTGCTGTCCACTTTTGAAATTATCACTCCGTCTTTTGTTGCAAACATGAATTCATACAAGTCGTGTTCATTCTGCAGTGTTTGCGCTACTAATTGGCGTCGTTTTGTTTTCTTAGAAATAACATCTTTGATTATAAGTTTACCTTTCTTCACAGTTCCTGAGTTTCTGTGTGTTATTATGGTGCACATGATCACAATGTAGCGGTTGTCAACAACAGACATTTTAATATCAACATCAGACAACCAACTGATTTTACATAACAATGTGTTTTCAAATGACTCGGTACCTCCAAATGAAAACATGCTGACGTTCGAATTATCGCCCCAGTTAGTTGTAAATTTTGCTATGAAACAAACATATTTATCTACACAAGCGAACGTTTGAATATGCATTTGGCAAGCAGCTATGTTGAGAATTTTAAAATCACACTTGGACCAAGATTTTGAGACAAAATCAAACTTTTGAACTCTTAAATTAATGCCGTCCGAATTTCTGTCGTATTGCTGATTTCCACAGACGTAAATACATTGATCAACTTCACTTACAGCAATAAGTCTCTTCGCGCCAAACCAATGTCCCGAAATATTCGGAATTTTGCTGAGGTAAGCCCATTGATTCATGCAAGTTGTATATCCAAAAACGCAATAATTGCGTTGACCAGACCATTTGTTGTCGTCACATATTTCTGCAACCACTAGTACTGCGTCGGCTTTGTTTTCAGAATGCTTTATTTGACTTAGAATGGCCATACGTCTAGTTTGACAGTAGTGCTCGCGACATTCTTTGAAGTGTTGAACGTAGTCACTTGCCAAGGATTCAAAGAAGGCATGCGAAGTATCTTCCAAATGAAGTGTAAGAAATAATGATGTGAACGTTTCTTTTCGGGCATATACATCATACTTTAACCATTGACGAAAGTACCGAAACTG
Source organism: Congeria kusceri (assembly GCA_027627225.1). Taxonomy (NCBI): domain Eukaryota; kingdom Metazoa; phylum Mollusca; class Bivalvia; order Myida; family Dreissenidae; genus Congeria; species Congeria kusceri. The sequence continues at coordinate 35,786,684 of CM051040.1, read as the reverse complement.
CATTTCTTGACTCATTCCCTTGTCTTTATCTTCACATAATTTCATGTCCTTTGCTAGATCCGCTATTTCTAACATCATGTCACTTGTCACATACTCCCCATTGTCTTCATATTCAAGCATTTTAAGAAAGTCCTTAGTCAAATATTCCATCAGGTCTTTGTAAAATTTTAAACGGAACTTCTTGGCTATGCAATATATATTTATGCAGTTTTCAGGAGTCCATGTTACTTCAGATAGATATTTGTCACACAATTGAATTAAAGAATCCATCTGTAAGTAATCTGCAGCGCGAAGAACGTCATGCACATTAGAAAGGTTAAGTGTTACAGTATTTGTATAGAGATAACGTATGGCACCTTCAATTCCTTCGTAGAAATCATCTTCAATATAAATTTTACCTGAAAAAAAAGTAGCAATACAATTCAGGTATCCTCGTAAACGTTGACAACATACAAGAATTGATAATATGTGTGAAATAATTTATTAGTTTTTAGGTCCACAAATTTTACCGTTTTAACTTCTTCGTGAACTCCTAATCTTTAAGCATGTTTTATACAAAACATTAATATGATTCTACATTAATGAACAACGTGAAAATTACCATCTCGTTTCTCTTTCATTCCACTATTGCACATTGCTCGGAAATAGGGACATTGTACAAGGACGCCCCAGTGTGCCCCAATCACATGGTCATCGAATGCTAAGGTCACATCACACAGCTCTGAATTTTCCAAAGCCTGCTTGTACAGAAGTTCTGATAACTGTGTATTGCCATGCATTTCATATTTTGGTTTTCCTTTTTTTTTGTCTAAGTGGTGTATTTTGTCCAAAAAAACTACTTTCTGAAAACAAAACCCACAAAGTTATTAAATATATTAAATCATGTAATAATGAATACAAAAATACGCTGTATATTTTAGCACTATTTACGTGGACGTAGTTATAAGAAAATAAGAGAACAAATAGATAATATAATAATTACTTGTTACCGAAAAGTGTATTTCTATAATTAAAGCAATAACTCGTGGTCAAATCGTAAAAGATCGTTTCGTTAAGAATGCATTGGATAATATTTATGGCACACCCATAAACATTCCAATGGATCTATTTACGTATTTTTTTTTTAAGGCCATAACTTTGTTAAAAATAATTGAATGATACAAAGCACTAAAATTTGAAACACATATTAATTTAAATGAATTCAAAACAATTGTCTTTTGATTTGATTAAGGATACAAGATTAGCTACATGTTAAACCATTACTGATACTCCTTAAACATATATTGAAAAAAAAACTTACTTATTTTTAAGCGACGGCTTCATTATTCCATATTTAAACATTTATTTTCCTTTACATTTCCATACGAAAACCAACATATTGCTGTACTGTGATTTATTTTAGTAAACAATCGTAATCTGATGTGTGTATTTACAGTTAACGTGTTTCTATTTATAATTACAAATCGTAAAAAATACACCGGGAATTTCTACTTTCGATTTCAATTTGAGAACAACAACTTATTTATGAAAAACTGACGCAGAATAAAGATCATGACATTTTAAATGAATATTAAATGATGCTATAAACGTTCTCGCTAAAGATGGTCGTATGTTAATGAACTGTACTAATACCCTACTAAAACGAACAATGTCGTGATAGTGGTGGTTGTGGTGGTGGTGGTGGCGGTGGCGGTGGCGGTGGCGGCGGCGGCGGCGGTGGTGGTGGTGGTAGTGGTAGGAAAAGTAGTGGGAATAAAAGTAGTAGTAGTTGTAGTAGTAGTAGTCGTAGTAGTAGTTGTTGTAGTAGTAGGAGTAGTAGTAGTAGTGGTAAAAACAGTAGTAGTAATAGTAGTAGTAGCGGTAGTAGAAGTAGTAGTAGTAGTAATAGTAGTAGTAGTAGTTGTTGTTCTTGTTGTTGTTGAATGGTGTTGTTGGTGGTGGTGATGATGTTTTTGATAATAATGATTACGTTATTGATGACGATAACTTTGAATGTGTAATCGGTCACGTAATGGGATACATATATGCATAGCTTTTTTGTGTGCGTTCAAAGATAATGATGATTATTACCAACTATTTTGAGACGATAACTTTTGATGTGTTTACAACAAATATCACATCGCCATACGGCATATATTTAGCGCTGACTTTCTTAAATTTTACGAATCCAGGTGGCTTTTAGACGTCTTGCTTTGACGCTGATTTAAACATTTTAGACGTCGACACTTGTCGACTATTTTCATTAGTAGTTTTATTGTTGCTTTTTATCATTTCTAGATCTAAACGTACGGAAATGAAAGCTAATATGCTTGTAAATCAGTCTTTTGGTATCCACAAATGTCGAAGGAACTGTGTTCAAATTGATCAGTTTGGGGAAATTGATACTTTTATATTTCCAACTATTTAGAGTGTCACTATTTCCAGGATAGATGCTATCAATCGTATATACTTAAAACTAGTTTGGGCTAATATGACATGTTACCAATGTTATTAATTTTGTCCATAGTGTGAAATCAAATACTGGTCAACTGTACCTGTTTACTATACCAGATCTTTTGATTCTTTGTTTAATTTCACAACGGGAAAACAAACTTGCTTAAAGAGTTTAAATTAGAAACGGCCTCACCAATTATCTGACTGATTGAGTAAATTAAGTGTGGTATCGCCCTTTTCTATGTCATGAGCAACATATCAACGTTCACTTTTATCATTTAATAACAACTCACCAATTATGCCAATAATTGACACAAATTTATCATCACTGTCATTTTTTCTTATAGATATGAATAGTTTTGAGTATGCAAATATTTTGAAGGCAAAAGTCTTTGACACTTTTTAATAAAGAGATTCTTTAGAGATTTAATGCAGCAAGCATGTTACAGAACAAAACAGTACAAGTTTAAAACAAAATGTAAGGATAGAGATGTTTCATGTTGGCTGAACATAATGACATGCTATTTTTTACACTAAGAAACCCGAGGATGTTTGAAAATTATTTTCAGGATAATGATATTGGAAAATACATTCGGAAGAAGTTTACAGCAATAATTTTACCAAAAATATATAAAGCGATACAGATGTATACTATTTTTTAAATAAAACAACATATCTACATTTAAACGTGATTATCAGATCCAATTATTTTGAGAAAATTTACACTGTTAAAGGAGACACTATATTGTGATACATCTAATTTAAAGAAAAGGAGTTAAACATCGCACAGCATGCTTTTAAAACAGACCAACAATTATCACAGCCCCATGTTTACTTCCAACTTCACCAAAACGTGTGAGTCTTGACTTCCGGACAAACATTTGTAGATACTAACTTGTAAAGTATGTCTCACGTTCTGCTATTCCAATCGATGATTGTGATAGTGGTGGACTAATGAACATTCATGTATTGCATTTGGTTATATTTAAGAAAACACAGGAAACATGTCCATGCTTGTGCTGTCGTCTGACTGGTTTTCTTCTTTGTTTTTCATTTCAAACCGGCAGTGGGTACATTCAATAAAACATTTCAGTAATTGAGATGGCAATTTGGTGTGAAGAATCGCACCAGAAACAACACAAAAGGGCAGAGAAGGTGCTTCATTCATAATTCGTTTTTCTACATCATCTAGATATAATGTGTCAGATATAGTATTGAATACTGAAAAAGAATTGAATTCAGCGCCAGTCTGTATTTCATAGGACAAATCGATATCTACGTCATCGTCATCTGCCGTTATAAGTTCTCTTGGCAAAATTGAATCTCTGATCGATGTCCAGTGTCCAGTTTTTACATTCAACAATTTAAAATAAGGACTATTCACGTTAGAAATAATCACACCGTCTTGTGATTCAATCGTAAATGCCTCCATTTCATAAAAATCTTCTAGGTTTTGAATGGCTTGTGAAATCCTCCTATATCGCTTTCTTTTGTTTGTATGCAAATCGTCAACTGCTACGTTTACTTCCTTTTCTGTCCCAAAGTCCTTTACTAAAAAACAAAATGCAACAATGTAACGGTTTTCAACAGAACACATTTTAACGTCAACGTCAACATTTGTGTATTTAAATCAAATGAGAAATGTTCATCACAACGATTTGCACCACATGATAGCAAGCGAGCTTTCTTTGTTTTACACCAGTTATTTGAAATTGAAATAAAACACAATTTATTGTTCACACAATCAAAACACTTAATTTCAACAACATCGGATTCTTTCGTTATCATATGCAAATTAGATGACAGCCTTGCCTTTTGTAGAAAATCATACTTCTGAATGGGAAGAGTAATGGTGTTATCTGTCGGCAATAAAACATGTGTTTTAGTAAACACATGCAAGAAATTGCATGAGTTGTCAAATGCAAGAAGACTGTTGTAATACATTCCCTCTAGAAGTTTGGTGAGCATAGCCCATCGTTTGACATCAACAACATACGCAAATACAGCACAGTTAGCATCCATACACCATCTCCTATCATCTGGTGTAACAGCTACAACAAGAGGGACGTCTTCTGCATCAACAGATTGTCCCAGCATATAACGTAATGACTGTTGTTTTGTTTGCATGTAATGATCAAGGCTTTCAGGTAAACTTTTAACCTAACCCTCATCCAAGGTATCGAAGAATTCATGCGTAGTTTGCTCCAAATTCAATTTAAGAAACAATGCTATAAACGTATCTCATCGCGTTGTATCGTCGAAACTTGGCCATTTGAGAAATGCATGAACTTGTTTTTCTGTACTCATTTCCATCTCCCTTGCAATGTTCGCAATTTCTTAAATCATTTCACTTGTAATGTATTCCACGTTATCATTGTGATCGAGTACATTTACAATATCTTTCGTGATGTATTTCATCAAGACATTGAAATGTCTTAGACGGTACTGATTGGCAATGTAACATGTATCAATGCAGTTTTGGGGTTCCCAGTTTAACTCTGAGTGGAATCGGTTACATATCTGAGTAAGAGTAGAAATTTGAAAGTTATCTGCCACTCGAAGTACCTCAGTCACCTCATCCCAGCTGAGTTCGACAGTTCCTGTGTGAATATATTGGATAGCGGCTTGTATGCCGCATTCTTCTAGCTCGGCTAAATGCGTTTTCATTTTGCAATGTCTTGATATGAATAATTTCTGAATATAAACCGACACATTATCAATTGTACAAGTATGCATTTTTTAAAATAAATTACGTAGCATTAAAGAATTATGTATTATATATGTACGACAGTTTAAAGATTCTTATGTTAATATCGAATACAGTGATATCGTTGACGAAGTATACTGTGTATTTTCATTAGTCTATTATGTTCTATCATTTGACGATTTAATCTCTATTAAATGCAATAAATTGAACACATGTATGCGTCTGTAATGAGCTACCTTCTCGTTTCTCTTGCATTTCACTACTTAACATGGCCCGGAAGTAGGGGCACTGAACAAGGACACCCCAGTGTGCACCCATCACATGGTCACAAGGTCACATCACACAGCTCGGAATGTTCCAAAGCCTGTTTGTACAGAAGTTCCGATAACTGTGTATTGCTTGACGTGATTTATTGTCGTACGTATTGTGTATACCGAAGACAATTTCATTCCTACATGTCTGAAACAAAATCAAAACAATATTTAACCGAAATCAAACCATAAATTATTATCTTAAAATTCATTTATCATAGTCCCGTATATGATATCTGTGTATGTTGTTTCGAACAATTTAAGTGTGGGTGTGTATTTGTGTATATTTGTGTGTATGTTTTGACCTTAAACAATTTCTATTTCTATTTACTTTGTCACTCCTTCACATTCCAGTTGTAAAAAAATAACTTAAAGTATATCTTTCTAACTATAAAGTTATATTTTACTGTTTCAAAAGTTGCCTTTTTTACATTGTATAAAAGAACTTTTAAATGGTCACACGTATTATCAAACTGTTTGTGGAATGTAATATACAAATGACAAGGACATCGATTCATGCATACGTGTGTGTATTAATAACTTTATATCAGGGTGTCCGGTCTCAATTTAAGACACTTGCTTGTTTGTGAATATGAACTTATTCGTAGTCTTAAACAGCTTATGTTATAAATATTTTACTGATGATAAATCTTATCAATGTAACTTGACCTTATTAAAAAGCATGACTAAATTAATGATCATAATTATAACGATAATAATAATCTTAATAATAATAATAATAATAATAATAATAATAATGATATTATTATTATTATTATTAATCATCATCATCATTGTCATCGTCGTCATCATCATCATCATCATCATCATCATCATATGAAAAAGAAGATGATGCTGATAATGAAGAATAATCCTAACAACAACAATAATAATAATATGAAATGTGTTATACGTGATTGGAGTCCACCGGTGTGTTGGGTTGTGATGTCAATATATTTCCAGGCCATGTATAGTTGCAGTTTGAAAGAGAAAAAGAAAAGTAGTGTTACCATATGTTCAAGCAGCGACTAAGTGTTCACACTCACTTCAAATCGCAATGATGTGTTAATTTAAGAAATTCTTCACGTTGCAGATTACTTTCACATTCCAATCCTTTGAGAAATGAAACACACACTTGCTAAATGTAGTATGGAATACAAAAATCTGGATGTTTTTTGTATAGGCTAAACGCCATTGACAGTACCTGTTTGCACATGGCATAGGTATAAAATGTGGAAGTATTAGCTTCGACTTATGAGAGCCAAAAAGCAAAGTCTTGTAGTACGAATTTTATTGTTTAATGAATGGCTAAGTAACGACAACAGGAAAGAACCATGTGGACGTTTATTTTGTAAATTAACTTTGAACCAATCGACATTTGCTGATTTCGAAGATCTATCCAAACTAGCCAATTTCATTCAAAAGTGCAAAGACAATTTATTGTTAGCTTGCCTGTTGAAAATGTTGCACAATACAAAAGTCATTTCAGATTGCCTGGCTTTTTCTACATTGACAAGTACATGACTAATTAATCGCCGTAGAAAAATGTAACTTACTTATTTCTTACTATAAGTTCCTTCTATGTAACTTACTATGCATGCGAAGATGGAACAAAGAATGCTGACACGTGGTATATGCGCGTACATAAAAAGCTTATGGAGGAAATGGCCTTGCTAAAATTAGATTTTCATCTGATAACACACGCATTCGACTCTTGTGAAATGAAGTATTTCAAGGATTAACAATAGGTTGTGTAATCAAAACATCGTCGCCTTGCTGACATTCTGTGATCTTCGTTTCCTAGAAATCCACGATGGTGTTGGGCATGTAATGGTATATTTAAAATGAAGTATAGTTTCTAATATTGAAACTACAAAGAACGGTCAATAATTGCAGTTACAGAGTGCGTTCATAGCACAGTGTGTCTACATAAATTGCACTGTTGATGTTAGTTTCATTGTTAATGTCAGACCCGTCTTAAATATAAACAACTCAGAACAATTAACAACATGAATATCTTTAGTTGAACAAGAACATAATTTTTCGGCGTAGCTGTCTAAGATCACTTTTGACCCAGATTTCTTGTAAATGTGGACCAATGAAGAGCGAGAAAGTTAGCGCGATAATATTATTATGCAGCGGTAAAGTTGAATACCAATTTCTTTTGGAAATTGTGTGCGCGGGGGAATTTTAGGGAATGCAAACAATGGTTTAATGTCTACCAATAATAGTTGAATAATTTTCAGGATAAAAATTAACATAATTGTTTACATAAGCGGTTAAAATGAGGTTATAAACATATCTTTGACACACACTCTAGAACTGAGCATAATTAAGAACACATTTTCTCATTGTATGCCATGACCAGAATGTAATACTGTTCACATAATAAATATACATAATTATTTAGTTTAGCCTACTGTTCAGACCCTTGGCCCGTTTATATTATTTTTAGGGTAAACATGTAATCTCAATATTAATTTCAACGCGGATTGTCTTTTCGAAAGACATTTCCTGTTTGTGTCGTGTCGCAATGTTATTTCAGGAATGTCCTTTTTGAAAAATATCAGAGGCCCGGAACGAAAAGCACAGCGATACACAGAGACAGATAGTACACACGTTTATTAAAATTTAAGGAATAGTGCATTCACAAGAACACAAATTGGTGATCGATGCTATCTTTCGGAGCGAAACGTGAAAATGTTGAAACTAACGTTTCGGGGAAGATAAAACCAATTTCATTTTAGATGCCGTATTCGGGAATCATCAGTAGTAAATTGAACTTTGAAATCTCTGTAGCTAAGTATTAAACGTATTTCTGACGTTGGACTTAACACTTTTTACCATATGAAAATAGCGAGTTATGAAAAAGCTGGGACAATATGGTTGCTTGAAAATTAGAAACGATGCCGATCTTAAGCAGCAATAATGTTATATTGCAAACGGTCTGTGTTTCAAATAATGCGTGGAAAGCCTGCAATATGTCTTACTGTACACACTTACAGTATTGAATCCACATCCGACATAAGTCAATATCGTCCGATTCAACAGATTCGTCATCGCATATTAATTGATTTGGTAGAATGTTGCTTTCATCATTTGGGACATCCCCATTGTCAACATTCGTAAGTAAGCACATACATTTCTCGGTGGTAATGCTGATAGCTCCAGTATGTGTTTAAAACAAATGTGTCTTCCGATTCCGTTGTGTTGATCGTGTTGTAAAAAGATTGTTGTGATCTCATCTGTACAAATATGTCAATTTGTGACGTCAGTTCTGCGCCACTATTAGATAGGATTGTGCACAAAACGACAACATGAGTACATCCAACGGCTCATGATTTTACGTCCAGAAGCTTTACTTCTGGTTGTTTCCATGTCATCAGAGAGCATTCCTGCACGCATGATGGCGCATCATTACAGAACACAGTAAGTCTTAAAGAATTGGTTGCGACCATACCGTTGATAGTGAAACAGTTATGAAAAGTTTGTTACTAAGGCACCACATACATTTTATATCTGCCCTACTTGAGTATGTTTCTTCATATCTGAAGTTCGCCTCTGTCCAAGTTTGAAGCACTAAGTCATGCTTGAACGCATGTATTAGAATGAATCTGGATTCTGTTGATTCTCTATTATATTGGTCTTTTAATGCATATAAGAACTGTCCCGATGAATCTAATGCAAAGAATACTTTTGTCTTAAATGCATTTTTGAGTTTAACAGGTAGAGGCGTAAGTTGCTTCCATCGTTCGCAACTTCTATTGTAGATGCAGATATACGAGATGGCTCTTTTGCAGTTTCTTCTGGTAGCACAAATATTGTAGGCCGTAGATTGTAGGCCGTAGATTACACTCTCTAACATATGCTTGCGACATAGTTCAGAACGCTTAAGGATATCATATTTGTCCAAAAGGTCATAACGTTCGTCATCTGTGAAGTTAAATTTCACTTTACAAAATAAACGTTCAAATGTGTGTTTCCTGTTTTCTTCATCGTAGCTAAACCATTTGCATAAAAAGTGAAGCATAAAGTCTTGACGTATATGAAATGTTTCCAAATTTGCAAATATGTCTGCCTTTTCCTTGTTAGAAATATCGCAGCCGTTGGTAGATACAGTAATAGTTGTTTTGTTTATTGCTATATAATCCAGAATATTTCCATGCAGGTCAAACTGACAACGTTTGGCAAGAAAATAAACGTGTAAGCAGTTATCAGGGGACCACTCTAACGTCCATACAAATTGCTTACAAAATTTAGTTAAGTCGCCCATTTGCCGATAATCCGTTACGTACAGAACGTCCTAAACGTAAGAAAGGTTTAGCTTAGCATTCATTGTGTACAATAACTCAATTGCTGATTGCACTGCGCATTATGTCCCTTCAGTAATTCAAATATACTTACAACAATGTAAATTTTGACTGTGAAGTATTATGTTCTAGTGCATATTAAGTTTGATCATACATACAATAAAATGCACGTATGTTTTTTAATATCAATATGCAAATTTAGTGTTCAAGAACCTTATAAATTAAACTGAAACCTATAATAATACAGCAACATATTTAACAAAAACAAATGTTCATTTTGCTAATACTGTAAAAAAAACTTTGTATTGTTACGTTTTACTGAATAAATATACGTTAATGGAAGAAGCAGTATTTGTTTCTTTTTGTTTGGATGTCAAATGTTCAAATCCAAAAATAATATGCGTCTACGTTTATCACATTGTGGAACAAAGAATTGGAAACAACTACCAATATATTACATGCACATCGTTCTATTAACACGATTTCTTGTTTTAATTACCAGTTTTGTACTCTTCTGCTTTAGCTCTGTACATGGCCTCAAAGAATGGAGTTTGCACTAGCACGTACCAGTGAGCTCGCATCACCTTTAACAGCCAAAATAATATATAAACATGTATGTATGAGATCAACGTCTCAATGTAAGTTTGACTGCACTTTGGCTGTATATGTTGATTTATAATGAGAATTCAAAACTAATAAATAATTCCCTGGTGCATCAACGGTGTAGGAAAACTCATTACACTGTACACTAATTTCTGTATTTAAGGAACGTGAAAAACCCTGGACGCATGTAATGCTGTAGCGACTTTGCTGTCACTTATTGGCTTTCTGGTGTTATGCACCAGTTTAACGCAAACAAATTAGTTTTTACCGTTTTTTCCGATCTTTATGGTAACGTTACAGCACTCGTCTCCTTCCAATGCCTGTCTGTATAGGACCTGCGGCAAGGCGACACGTCTGACATCACTCTGTCTTCTCCCATTGTGTGATTTTGTTTATCTGGTTTTACTGGACACCATTAGAAAAACAAGGAAAACTGAAGTTTATCGCTGTGTATTCTTTATTATTATTGCATTGATCAGTTACCATGTGTGTGCACTACAAATTAGACGCGATGTGCGTCGTATCATTATTTAGTAAAGGTACATATTTTTTAAGTATATTCATATCAAAGCCCATACAACTGCTTAATACTTAATTTATTTATATGGACTCATTTTTATCATATGTACATTTCCGGACCTTCTTTGACGGCCTATCCAAACAAAGATGACGTCAGTCTTAAACGAAACAAGTATTTAAATTAAATTACCTGTACAAGACACTGGTCAAGATTATTTAATACATATTTTATTACAAGTAACCATAACTAAATACCCAACTGTTTTAATTTCGTTTTGCTCTGTTTGCGGACAATATTTATCCACCTCTTAAGTCAATATAATGACCTTAACAGTTAGCTTCAATACATATGTTTGGATCTTATTGAAAACGTAAATAGTGTCTTTATATGATTCATTGAAACGAAAGTTAAAACATAGATTAAATAACATAAAACAAATATGAAGAAGCATTTAAGTTTAATACATACTTCCATTTTATTTTGAATATATACTTATCCAATACATATTTTATTTTATGGTGTAAATTCAATTGTATCTTAATAAAAACACATTAAAACAATATGTAAACACACCCATGACCAAGCGTTATTGAGCGTAAATGGATAAAACTATTTTGGATCAAAGCGGTAAACCATTTAAACCTATCAATGGGATGATTTGTTTCCGTAAATAAACTTAACGCCTTTGTCCTACATTGTATGTCATAAACTTACTGGTATGTTATCTATATACCGACTTTAAAGCAATTAGTCCACTTTACACAGTCTGAGATAGTTTTAAGTAACATAAATGCTCGACGACCATATGGACAATTCAATGCTTAACCCCAAAGTATTTATTCCGAATATAACTAGCCATTACTAATTTTCCAAATCAGATTTTCATTCGTTCCTTGTGAGACGTTCACGTAGTGTTGCTCATCTAATAATATATCCGTGTATTAAGACTGCGTGGTAAGAAAATGTAATATAACTTTTTTCAGACATACATTTCCTCTATTTGTTCTCGATGCATCTAGGTTCATGACTCCTTTTCGTCAAATGAAATCGTTGTTATTTGTTAATTGTCTAATTGAAACAAAACACACTATATGTGCCTCATCCAAAAATGGCAACGGTGCTTATTGCCATATGATTCAGCTGATTGTATATGTGTTTCTTGATATGACGTCGTGCATAGTTTAATGTAAATTCAAGTCACCTGTTGAAGTGTTGATTAGCCACAACTAGAGCTTGAACAATGGCTATTGAGAAGAACGTTTTTTGTTATTAATGCTTTCCACGAACTGTTAAATTTTTTAGATGCAGATACTTATTTTAAGGTCACATACATGTACCTTTAAAATGCACATCTGTTGTAAAACGTGGTTTTCATCCACACCTATATTGCTGGGGTTTAGCAATCTTCTCTATGTGTTTTCTGTGTTTTGTATGTTGAATGTAATGTAAGCAGTAGTATAATTTCATGTTAAAACCTTTACGTGTTTGTAGCTTGTCTCGAATACTTCTTTAGTATCACATTTATAGAGTGCAATGTTTCAGTTACTTCAACATGTGTTTGGATGGCGATTTCTTGAACATGTCATGCATTTATACATGTCACCTTTAAGGTAGCTTAAAGAAGTAGTCTGATTTGCAAGAGTCTCAACATCAGACTTCAAACAATGTCCAACAAAAAATTGTTGAAAATACAGTTTCAAAGCATAAATGGTACATTATGTAATACACTAGTCATATAGGCATTAAAGATAACGCACCCAATTTCCATTATCGTTATTTTATGCGCAATCATTGCATGTTAGTAATGCACAATATTGTAAAAATGACGTGTGCATTAACCATATACATCCGAACTACATGTATTATAATATTATTTAATATATTACATGTATTTAAAGCATTGCACACTAATTGTAAAAAGAAGTGCAAATGTGTTTTAGGATGGATACAACTGTACTTTTGTTTCCACAATTGACCAATCTCCTTCGTTGTCGTTCGTTTTACTCCGTACCATCTCTTCAACCAGCGCAATGCCATGATTATTGGCAAACTGTGTAATGCTAACAAGTTTAGTTTCAAATTAACTTTCTTTCGAAAACCACAACAATCGCACAACGTTGATACTTGTCATAATAATGTTACAAGGTTTATACACTTCAATTTAGGCTATGTTTAACAAAACGAATGCCAATTTCACCGACATTGTACATAAAACATTTGTTTCTGAGCTTTTACAAAGTTAAATGTAGTGCACCCTTGTGTAGGAAAATGACATTAAGTTCATGAATGATGAAGTGTTGACATTATAAAAACAATGACACGCAAGGTCCAGTTGACGTTTCAGCAAACTAAGCTGAATATAGCGTACATTTTTCAAAATGAAAATGTCGACAGTATGTGAGAATTGAAAGACTGAACTACATGGTAATTCACGAAGTACGTATGTCGATTGTTTCAGACGTAAAGATACTACTAAGGTTTGAGTAAATGACGTTAACATTTTCTACGGATAAAAAAAATGTTGCTTGTCTTTAAATGTTACATCTCACTTCGTATAGACAATGCGGGCAATCTATTGCGCATTTCATAACATGTGACGGCACTTTTGCGTGAGTAATAGATCCTGGAACTATCTTGTATGGTAGATCCGGTAATTGAGTGACATCTCGGGTTTGAAAGTCATATAAGCATAAACGTTCTTTGTATCTGTTTAAGACTGACACACAATTGAACCCATTACCAATTTCAAAGTCATTATACCCCTCGTCTTCTTCCTCATCTTCTTCGTTTGCATTACCTGTATTTAACAACGCTTTTGGAATTATGCTATCATTGACAGTTGAACAATGACCATTGACTGGAGTTAGAATTTTATAAAATGAGCTGTCGATGCTTGATATCACCACACCCTCTTTAGATGCGAACATAAATTCATCAGCTTCTAACCTGTTTAGTCCATAGTTAGTTGCTTGAGAGACGGATCTGCGACGTTTTGTTTTTTTGGTAATAACATGTTTAATTATAATTTTGACTTTCTTCACAACACCAAACATTTCAAATTCTGTTAAAGTGCATATGATAACAATGTAACGATTGTCAGTTACACACATTTTAATTTTTACCTCTGAATCACCCCAATTTAATCTGCACAAATGTGTTTTGTCGCAAGAATCCTTTTCTCCAAGCAAAAAAATGTTTACGTTCGTATATTCACCACGGCAATGTTCTAATTTAGCTATGAAGCAAACATAATTGTTTAAACAAGCGAACTTTTTGATCTTCATATAATTTCCTGGTTGATGGGGAATTTTGTATTCACATGTTGACCAAGATTTGGTGACTAAATGGCATTTCTGAACTCTAACAATAATGTCCTTTTCACTGATATCGTCATGATGCTGGGCGCTATAAACATATAAACAGTTATCCCATTCATTAACGGTTACGAGTCTCTTCCCTCTAGAAACAAGTCCTGGAATGGTAGGCAGTCTACAAAGGTTCGCCCATTTATGAACAGAAGTATTATATCCGAAAATACAATAGTTCCGGTTACCAGACCAGATGTCTTCATTACTTACGTCGGCAACAACTAGCACTAAGTCGACTCTTTTGTCGGGATGTCTCACTTGACTTTGCGTGGACATACGTTTCGTCTGATAGTAATGTTCGCGACATTCATTAAAATGTTGAATGTAGTCACTGGCCAAAGATTCAAAAAAGGCGTGCGAAGTATCTTCCAAATGAAGTGTGAGGAATAATGATGTGAACGTTTCTTTTCGAGCACAAACGTCATACTTTAACCATTGACGGATGTACCTAAACTTCATTTCTTGACTCATGTTCTTGTCTTTGTATTCACTTACGTTCAAGTCCTTTGCTAAATCCGCGATTTCTAACATCATGTCATTTGTCACATACTCTCCATTGTCTTCATGATCAAGTATTTTAAGAAAGTTCATAGTCAAGTATTCCATCATGTCTTTGTAGAACTTTAAACGGAACTTCTTGGCTATGTAATAAATATCTATGCAGTTTTCAGGAGTCCATGTTACTTCAGTTAGGTATTTGTCACACAATTCAATAAGAAAATCCATCTGTAAGTAATCTGCAGCGCGAATAACGTCATGCACATTCGACAGATTAAGTGTTACAGTTCTTGTATACAGATAACGTATGGCACCTTCAATTCCTTCGTTGAAATCATCTTTAATATCAATTGTACCTAAAAAACGTAATTTACAAGTATAATAATTTTAATTCAAGAATTATAAGGCGTTAACAAATGTTGGTTTCCGTTACCCGACGATCACCCCCACACCTATTTTTCCGCCGACTCTAAGAGTTGTTTTGCATAGCGATTATTAACTTTTTCTGACTTTTGGTAAAAATACCATGTTTCGCTAATATGCGGCTTTTCGGTCAGTAGCAAATATTTCGAATTAGTCTACGTGAGACAGGCGCTCTTGGTAACGACATACCGAAAAAGGTACAGTTTCTTTGATTGTAGAGCAGATGTACAAACATTTTACATGCAGTCCATTATATATAAAGTGTGTGTGAATATGCCGCGAAGGAAAACGTTAACAAAAGTTATATTTACCCCCGACCCTCTAGATTTTATTAAGCGGAAACCAACAATTAAGTTTGTGGCCTAATCAGCAATTAAAACGGACAAGACTTTGCTAAAAATTCAGAATATTAAATAAGTTTGTATGTGTTAGAGAAGTATTATCTACATACCGTTGTTTTGATTGGTGATTTCCTAATTCTAAAAAGTCTGTTCCATCCTTTAATATTATTATTATTCATGCTCTATTTGAAATACATGTTTGAACTACATGTAAATTTACCTTCTCGTTTATCTTTCATTCCACTGTTGTACATGGCTCGAAAGTAAGGACACAGTACAAGGACACCCCAGTGTGCCCCCATCACACGGTCATCGAATGTTAAGGTCACATCACACAGCTCGGAATGTTCCAAAGCCTGCTTGTACAGAAGTTCTGATAACTGTGTATTGCTTGACATGATTTATTGTCGTTTGTATTGCGTATGCCGAAGAAAATTGTGTTCCTACATGTCTGAAACAAAATCAAAACAATATTGAACCGAAAAGAAACCATAAATTATTACCTTAAAATACATTTATCATAGTCCCGTATATGATATTTGTGTATGTTGTTTTCGAAGAATGTGTGTGGATGTTTTGACCTAAAACCATTTCTATTTCTATTGTCACTCCTTCACATTCCAGTTGTAAAAAAATTACTTGAAGTTTATCTTTATAACTATCACGTTATATTTCACTGTTTCAAACGATGCCTTTTAAACATTGTATAAAAGAACCTTTGTTTCGTTTTGAAAATGAAATCTGATACGTTTTAACCATTTTAACTATTTGTGATTCTAATTTAAATGATATTTTTTGACAATGTATGTCATTAAACGTTTATTGTCCAATTAGTATGCAAAAATAAAAAAGAACTTACCTGTATTTCCAAAAGATAACTTGTGAATGGTCACAAGTATTAGCAAACTGTTTGTGGTAACTCATTTACAAATGACAAGGACACCGATTCATGCATACGTGTGTGTATTTATAACTTTATATCAGGATGTCCAGTTTCGATTTGAAACATTTTTCTGTTTGTGTATATAAACATTTTCGTAGTCTTAAACACAACTTGTGTTATCAATATTTTACTGATGATCAATCTGCATCAATGTACTTTACCTAATTGAAAAGCATTACAATTTTATTAAAAAACATTAATTAATTAATTAATTAAGTAATTAATTAATAATCATAATAATCATAATAATAGCAATACTAATAATAAAAAGAAGAAATACTACTTCTACTACTACTATTACTACTACTACTATTACTACTACTACTACTACTACTACTACTACTACTACTACTACTACTACTACTAATAATAATAATCGTCATCATCATTATCATAATCATCATCATCATCGTTATCATCATCATCATAAGAAAAAAAGAAGACGATGATGATGATGATTATGTAGAATCTTAACAACAACAATAATAATAATATGTTTATACGTAGGTTGGGGGAGGCCACTGGTGTGTTTGGTGGGGCTGTTTATATATTTCAAGGCCATGTATAGTTGAAGTTTGAAAGAGAAAAAGAAAAGTAGTATTACCATATGTTCAATCAGCCATTTAGTGTTCATACTCACTACAAATCACAATGATCTGTTAATTGAAGTATTCTTAACATTGCTGATTACTTACAAATTCCAATCCTTTGAAAAATGAAACACGCATTTGCTAAACGCAGTATGGTATACAAAAATCTGGAGGTTTTTTGTAAAGGCTAAAAGTCATTGACAGTATCTGTTTGAACATGTCATAGGGTATAAAATGTTGAAGTATAAGCTTTGACTTTGTAAAGCCGTATAGCAAGTCTTGTAGGACGAGTTTTATTGTTTCATAAATGGCTAAGTAACGACAACAGGAAAGAACCATTTGGACGTTTATTAATTATTGTAAATTAATTTTAATGAATTAAATCGACATATGCTGATTTCGAAGACCTATCCAAACATGCCAATTTCATTCAAAAGTGTATCATGACTATTTTTTGGAAAATAACTTTTTTATTGTTAGCTTGCCTGTTCAAAATTTCGCACAATACATCAGTTATTTTCGATTTGCCTAAATATCAAATTGTCCACGGCTTTTTAGTACATCGACCAATACATTGACAAGTACATGACTAATTAAACGCCGTGTATAATGTTACTTACTTATTTCTAATATGTAACTTACGATGCGTGCGAAGATGGAACAAAGAATGCTTACACGTGGCATATGATCGTACATAAAACACATGAAGGAAAAGGCATTGTTTAAATTAGATTTTCATCTGATTACCTACGCATACGACTCTTGTGAAATGAAGTATTTAAAGGATTAACAATAGGTTGTGTAATTAAAACATCGTCGCCTTGCTGACATTCTGTGATATTGGTTTCCTAGAAATCTACGATGGTGTTGGGCATTTAATGGTATATTTAAAATGAAGTGTAGTTTCTAATATTGAAACTACAAGGAACGGTCAATAATTGCAGTTACAGAGTGTGTTCATCGCACAGTGTGTCTACATAAATTGCACTGTTGAAGTTAGTTTCATTTTTAATTTCAGATCCATCTTAAATATAAACAACTCAGAACAATTAACAACATGAATATCTTTAGTTGAACAAGAACATAATTTTTCGGCGTAGCTGTCTATGATCACTTTTGACCCAGATTTCTTGTAAATGTGGACCACTGAAGAGCTAGAAATTTGGCGCGATAAGTTTATTATGCAGCGGTAAAATTGAATACCAATTTTCTGTTGGGAATGTTGTGCGCGGGGGAATTTTAGGGAATGCACGCATACAACAATGGTTTAATGTCTACCAATAATAGTTGCATAATGTTCATTAACAGAATTGTTTACATAAGCGGTTAAAATGAAGTTATAAACATATCCTTGACACACACTCTAGAACTGAGCATAATTATGAACACATTTTCTCATTGTATGTCATGACCAGAATGTTATACTGTTCACATAATAAATATACATAATTATTTTGTTCAGCCTACTGTTCAGACCCTTGGCCCTTTTTATTATGTTTAGGATAAAAATGCAATCTCAATATTAATTTACCTCGGAATGTGTTTTTAAAGACATTTTCTGTTTCTATTGTGTGGCAATGTTATTTCATGAATGTCCTCTTTGAAAAATAGGCCCAGAACGAAAAGCATAGGGATACGCAGAGACAGATAGTACACACGATTATTAAAATTTAAGGAATAGTGCATTCAAAACAACACAAATGGGGGATCGATACTATCTTTTGGAGCGAAAAATGAAAATGTTGAAACTTGCTTTTCGGTGAAGATAAAAACCCATTTTATTTTAGAGGCCGTATTCGGGAATCATCATAAGTAAATTGAATTTTGAAATCTCTGTAGCTAAGCATTATACGTGTTTCTGACGTTGGACTTAAGACTGTGTTGCCATATGAAAATGGCGAGTTATAAAAAAGCGGCGGTCAATACAGTTGCTTGAAAAATAGAACCGCTGCCGATCTTAAACGGCAATGGTGTCATATTGCAAACGGTCCGTGTTTCAAAGTCATACGTGGAAAGCCTGCTAGATGTCTTGTTGTATACAATTACAGTATTGAATCCACATCCGCTGTACATGTCAATATCGTCCGGTTCAACAGATTCGTCATCGCATATTAATTGTCTTGGTAGAATGTTGCTTTCAACAATTGTCCACATTCATAAGTAAGCACATACATTTCTATGTGGTAGCGACGATAGCTACCTTCCGATAAATGTACCTTCCGATTCCGTTGTGTTGATCGTGTTGTGAAAAGATTTGTGTGATCTCATCTGTACAAATATCAAACACGTTAATGTGTGGCGTCAGTTCTGCGCCACTATTAGATAGGATTGTGCACAAAACGACAACATGACTACACCCAACGGTACATGATTTTACGTCCACAAGCTTTTCTTCTGGCTGTTTCCATGTCATCAGAGAGAATTCCTTCACGTATGATGTCATATCATGATGGAACACAATAAGTTTTAACGGCTTTGGTTGCATCCATACCGTTAATGGTGAAACAGTTAAGACAATTGTGTTATTAAGACAAGCCAGACTTTTAATATCTGAACGACTTGAGTCTGTTTCTTCATATCTGAAGTTGGCCTCTGTCCAAGTTTGAAGCACCAAGTTATACTTGAACGCCTGTATGAGAATAACTTGTTGAGTTTAACAGATAGTGGCGTAAGTTCCTTCCATCGTTCGCAACTCCTATTGTAGATGCAGATATACGAGATTGGCTCTTTTGCAGTTTCTTCTGATAGCACAAATATTGTAGGCCGTAGACTACACTCTAACATATGATTGCGACATAGTTCAGAACTCTTAAGGATATCATATTTGTCCAAAAGGTCATAACGTTCGGCGTCTGTGAAGTTAAATTTCACTTTACAAAAAAAACTTTCAATATTTTGTTTCCTGTTTTCTTCATCGTAGCTCAACCATTTACATAAAAAGTGAAGCATAAATTCTTGACGTATATTAAACGTTTCCATATTTTCAAATATGTCTGTTAGAAATATCCCAGCCGGTGGTAGATACAGTAATATTTGTTATGTTTATTGCTATATAATCAAGAATATTTCCATGCAAGTCAAAATGACAACGTTGGGCAAGAAAATAGACATGTAAGCAGTTATCAGGGGACCACCCTTACATCCATACAAATTGTTTAAAAATTGAGTTAAGTCGTTCATGTGCATATAATCCGCTACGTACTGCACGTCCTCAACGTTTGAAAGGTTCAGCTTGGCATTCCTTGTGTACAATAAGTCAATTGCTGCTTGCACTGCGTCCTCTGTCCCTTCAGTAATGTTAATGATACCTACAACAATGTAAAATGTTGACTATGATGTATTATGTTCAAGTTCATATTAAGATTGATCATACATACAATAAAATGCACGTATGCTTTTGAATATCAATAAGCATACTTAGTGTTCAAGAACATGTGAAGCATGTCGTGGGAAACCCGGGCTTAATGCATGTGCGTAAAGTGTCGTCCTGGATTAGCCTGTACAGGACGGTACTTTTCGCTTATATGGTATTTTCTGTTTTAAGGAAGTCTCTTTTTCTAAACATAAATCCACTGTAGGCGGAAAGTGCCGACATGGATGAGCCTGTGCGGACTGCACAGGCTCATCCGGGACGACATTTTACGCACATGCATTAAGTCCGGTTTTCCCACGACACGCCTCATTTTAATTAAAGTGAAACCTATAATAATATAGCAACATATTTAACAAAACCAATTTTGATTTTGCTCTTTACTGTAAAAAAAGGTTTGTGTTGTTACGCTATACTGTGTTCATATGCGTTAATGGAAAAAGCAGTATTTGTTTCTTTTTGTTTGGATGTCAAATGTTCAAATACAAAAAAGAACATGCGTCTACGTGCATCACATTTTGGACCAAAGAATTTGAAACAACTACCAATTTATTACATGCACATCGTTTTATTAACACGATTTCTTGTTTTAATTACCAGTTTGGTACTCTTCTGCTTTAGCTCTCTACATGGCCTCAAAGAATGGAGCTTGCACTAGCACGTACCAGTGAGCTCGCATCACCCGTAACAACCAAAATAATATATAAACATGTATGTATGAAATCAACGTCTCAATGTAAGTTCGATTGCTATTTGGCTGAATATGTTGATTTATAATGAGACTTCAAAACTAATAAATAATTCTCTGGTGCATCAACGGTGTAGGAAAACTCATTACACTGTACACTAATTTCTGTATTTAAAGAACGTGAAAAGTCCTGGATGCATGTAATGCTGTAGCGACTTTGCTGTCACTTATTGGCTTTCTGGTGTTATGCACCAGTTTAACGCAAACATATTAGTTTTACAGTTTTTCCGATCTTTATGGTCACGTTACAGCACTCGTCTCCTTCCAATGCGTGTCTGACATCACTCTGTCTTCTTCCATTGTGTGATTTTGTTTACCTGGTTTCACTGGACACCATTAGAAAAACAAGAAAAACTGAAGTTTATCTCTGTGTATTCTTGATTATTATTGCACTGATGTGTAAGCATGTGTGTGCACTACAAATTAGACGCGGTGTGCGTCGTATCATTGTTTAGTAAAGGTACATATTTTTTAAGTATATTCATAACAAGTATCAAAGCCCATTCAACTACTTAATATTACATTTATTTATATGGACTCATTTTAATCATACGTACATTTCCTGACCTTCTCTGACGATCTCTCCAAACAAAGATGACGTCAGTCTAAAACGAAACAAGTATATAAATTAGATTACCTGTACAAGACACAAGTGAAGATTATTTAATACATGTTTTATTACGAAATAACCATAACTGAATACCCAAATGTTTTAATTTCGTTTTGCTCTGTTGGCGGACTAATATTTATCCACCTCTTAAGTCAATAAAATGACATTAATAGTTAGGTACAATGTATCATTTTGTTAGGATCTTATTGAAAACGTAAATATTGTGTTTACATGATTCATTGGAACGAAAGTTAAACCATATATTAAATAACATAAAACAAATATGAAGAAGCATTTAAGTTGTATACATACTTACATTATACATTGAATATATAATTATCCAATACATAATGTATTTTATGGTGTAAATTCAATTGTACATTAATAAAAATACATTTTTTTAAATATGTCAACACACCCATGAACAGTTGTTTCCATAAATAAACTTAACGCTTTTGTCCTACATTGTATGTCATGAACTTGCTGGCATGTTAACTATATACTGACATTAAAGCAATTAGTCAACTTTACACAATCTTAGATATTTTTAAGTAATATAAATGCTCGACGACCATATAGACAATTCAATGCTTAACCCCAAAGTATTGATTCCGAATATAACTAGCCATTACTAATTTTCCAAATTAGATTTTCATTCGTTCCTTGTGAGACGTTCGCGTAGTGTTGCTCATCTAATAATAGATCCGTGTATTTAGACTGCGTGGTAAGCAAATTTAATGTTACTTTTTGTTCAGACATACATTTCATATATTAGTTTTCGATGCATCTGTGTTCATGACTCCTTTTCGTCAAATAAAATCATTGTCAACAAATGGCAACGGTGCGTATTGCCATATGATTGGATATGTGTTTCTTGATATGACGTCGTGCATAATTACAATTACCATCAATTAAATGGCATTTATATAGCGCAAAAAGTATACAATATTCTATTGCGCTTCACATTTACATAGCACACATTTGATAAATACAAATAATATATATTACGCATGACCATATTATACTACATAGTTATATACACACGATAGAACCTAAACATTCAATATTTAAACAGGATTCTAGAACTTAGATTCAGACATATGGATATCAATATTGTTTTATATCACTACAGATGTTTTTTTTTAAAAGAGCACACTCATTTTTCGTGAAACTGACTATACAAATGTGTTTTCAGTTTTGATCTAAAGCTGGCTTCAGACTGAATGTTTTCAGATAGCTAGGTAGATCATTCCACCATTTAGGACCAACGACAGCCAAAGACCTATCTGCTAATTTTGTTCGCCGTCAGGGATTTTTAAGTAAGTATCACTTGGTGATCGCAGACTGTACCGCCCTCGAGTTGGTACAAACATTTCCCTCAGATACATTGGAGCTGTACCATTGATGACACGGAACACTATTACTAGGACTTTAAACATAACTCTAGCTTTAACTAGAAGCCAGTGTAATTCTTTCAGAAGTTCAGAACTTGATTGTTCATCAGAAGCATTCATTACTACTCTAGCGGCATGATTTTGGACTCGCAGCAGTTTGTTGATTTGGTAGATTAGAATTTAAGTAAAAAGACCGTTACAGAAATCAATATGAGAATGAACCAATCCATGCACTAATGATTCAGTTGACTTTTGCGTGAGATGTTTACGTATAGCTCTGATGTTTCGTAGCTGTACATGAGCTATCTGACACTTTTTCTGAATGTTTTTCAAAGTTGAGTGTATTGGTCATGATAACACCCAGGTCTCTAACATAATCGAACCCACCAGCACTTACACTTGAAATGTTCAATTTCGCTAACTGTTGTTTAGTTCCATATATAATAATTTCAGTTTTAGACTGATTCATTTTCAGTTTGAAGGTTGTCATCCATTTATGATTTCATTCAAGCAACTTTCAAGTTGTTGAGAAACAGTTGCCTCGTTTTGAGAATTTCCCGCTTGAATTTTGAATGCCATCTTGTGGTCATCCGCATATCCATAGAGATCGGCTGGATATTTCGTTACCACTCGGTTGAGAGCCGATATATACAGGGTGAAGAGCACAGGTCCGGGGCAAGAACCCTGAGGTACACCGAACCTCAAAGGCTCAGTGTCAGATGCTGACTGTTCGACTAAAACTTTCATGGTTCTGTTTGTTAGATAAGATTCAATCCATTTCAAGGGGGTGTTATGAATACCAAAGTCATCTTCAAGGGTTTGAATCAGTATTGGGATATCAATGGTATCGAACGCTGCACTCAAGTCGACCATTACCACGATTGTAACTTGACTTTTATCTATGGTCTCCAAAATATCATTATACATTTTGACCATTGCTGTTTTAACCCCGTGGTATTTTCTATAGGCACTTTGGTAAGCTGGGAGGAGAACATTAGCATCAATATGCTTACTGATTTGGTTTAGTGCAGCTTTTTCAAGAATCTTGGAGAGGAATGTTAAATTTGACACCGGACGATAATTCTGCAGTTCCAGCGGGAGACCTTACTTCTTCAACAAAGGTTTAATCACGGCACTTTTCCGCTCCTCAGGAAATACCACCAGATAGCAGTGATTGATTTACAAGTTTTGTCACAACGGGAGCCAGTTGTGAATATTGTTCCTTTAATTGTGTTGTTGGAATCACATCAAGTTCACATGTTGTCGATTTTGATGCATGTACAAGTTTTAAAATATCATTTTCGGAGACTGGTTTAAATGCAGTAAATGTTTTTTCAATCACAGTTGGATTTGAGTATGAAGAACTACCAATGCTGGGTGTTTCAATTGGTATATTGTCAAGATCATTTCTCATCTTGATTATATTATAGGCAAAATATCTCAGGAATTAATTTGCCAAAGATACTGCACTTGTGTGTAATGGGAGCGGATTGCCCTTCGACCTTCCCAGTAAATCTGATGTTACAGCGTATAACTTCTTGATATTTCCTTCTGCCTCTCCAATCTTGGTCTGGTAGTACTCATTCTTGGCCCTAGAAAGTTCTCCACTATACATGTTTCTTACATCATTATAAACTTTCTTTGACAGGTCTGATTTGTCATTCATAAGGATTTTCTCTATCGATCGTCTGTACTGTTTCAGCTGTTTTAGGTATCCAGAGTACCAGTGAACTGTCGGTCTACAGAGAATAGTTCTCACTGTCAGAAGGGCGTTTTTCTGGAAAATGTCTGACATAGTTCTTGTAAATTCAGACACAGGATCATTAACATTGGACGAGTTCTCTACAATGCTGTTTAATTCTCTGAATTCTGCATGTAAAATGGCACTGGATACAGTTTTCCAATTGCGAGATTTTCCTGATCAAAGGAGGACAAACCATTCAATGTTACAACAAACAAAGCAGTGGTCAGAAATGTAATAGTGTGAGAGAGGTTCTGAGACATTCATATGTTTGTGTTCTAGCTTTGTGATAATCAGGTCAAGAGTGTGACCACTAGAATGAGTTGGAGAATTGACATGTTGAACCAAACCATAAGATTTCAGACACTGCTGGAACTGTTTGTTGTAGCAATCTGACTTATTGTCCATGTGGATGTTAAAGTCCATTAACAGAACCTGCGACTCAGGTCTGATCGTTAATTATTCAAGAAATTCAGTGAATTCTGTCTTGAACATAGCCTGAGTCACAGGATGTCTATCTGAATACGGTGGTCTGTATATTCCAAAGATGTAGAAAATAAATGATTGGCTAGATACTGTCCATTCAGCACACTCAAAAGACTGAAAGGTTTGTGCTGGGCATTTTGACACTCTGAGATTTTTTATGTATAATAGGGCAAGTCCTCCACATTTATTTACTTTAATTGTCAGACATTCAAGTCACTTGTTGAAGTAGTGATTTGCCACAATGAGAGCTTGAACAATGGCTATTGAGAAGAACGTGTTATGCCATTGGAGCTTTCCACCAACTGTTAAAATTGTAGATGCAGATACTTATTTCAAGGTCACATACATGTACCTTTAAAATGCACATCAGCTGTAAAACATGGTTTTCCTGCACACCTATATTGCTGAGGTTTAGCAATCTTCTTTATGTGTTTTCTGTGTTTTGTATGCTGAATGTAATGTAGGCAGTAGTATAATTTCATGTTAAAACCTTTACGTGCTGTACATTTGAAGCGTGTCTCTAATACTTCTTTAGTATTATCAATTTCTACATTTATAGAGTGCAATGTTTTATTTATTGCAGCATGTGTTTGGATGGCGATTTCTTGAACATGTCATGCATTTATACAATTAACCTTTAAGGTAGCTTATAGAAGTAGTCTGATCATTTTAATTTGCAAGAGTCTCAATATCAGACTTCAAACAATACCCATCAAAGAATTGTTGAAAAGACAGTTTCAAAGCATAGATGTTACATTCTGTAACACTAGTCATACAGGCATTAAAGGTAACGCATCCTATCTACTTGTACATTATTGTTATTTTATGCGCAATTATTGCATGCTAGTTACGCACAATATTGTATAAACGACGTGTGCATTACCCACATACATCCGTACTACATGTATTACAATATATATATATTTATATTGCATGTATTTTAAACTTTGACACTACCTGAAAAAGGAAGTGCAAATATGTTTTATGGTGGATAAAACTGTAGGTTTTTTTCCACAATTGACCAATCTCCTTTGTTGTCGTTCCTTTTTCTGCTTATCATGTCTTCAACGAGCTCAATGCCAGGATTATTGGAAAAACTGTGTTAAGCTAACACGTTCAGTTTCAATTTAATTTTCAATTGAAAACCACAACAATTGCACAAAGTTGATAATTGTCATAGTATTGATACAAGGTTTATACACTTCAATTTAGTGTCTGTTTAACAAAGCGAATGCCAATGTCACCGACAAGGTAAATAAACCATTTTTTTGAGCCGATGACAAGTTGAATGTATTGCACCCTTGTGTACGAAAATGACATTAAGTTCAAGAATGATAAAGTGTTGACAAAAAACAAAAAACAATGACGCTTCGTTTATGTCTTATTTTATCGTATTTTTCTGACACGCAAGATCCAGCTAACGTTTCAGCACACTAGGTCTATTAAGCTGAATATAGTGTACACCTTTCAAAAGTAAAATGTCGACAGTATGTGACATTTGAAAGACTGAACTAAATATATGTCGATTGCTTCAGACGTAAAGATGCTACTAAAGTTTGAGTAAATGACGTTAACATTTTCTACGGATAAAAATGTTGCTTGTCTTTAAAGATTACATCTTATTTCATACAGACAATGCGGCCAATATATTGCGCATTTTATCACATGTGAAGGCACTTTTGCGTGGGAAATAGAACCGGGAACTATCCGGTACGGTAGCGATGGTAACTGTGTCACATCTCGGGTTTGAAAGTCATATAAGCAAACACGTTCTTTGTATCTGTTTAAGGCTGACACACAATTCAACCCATTACCAATTTCGAAATCATTATACTCCTCGTTTTGTTCCTCGTCTTTTATGTTTGCATTACCTGTGTTTAACAACGCTCTTGGAATTATGCTGTCATTGACTGATGAACAGTGACCATTTATTGGATTTAAGATTTTATAAAAAGACATGTCGATGTTTGATATCACCAGACCCTCTTTAGATGCGAACATAAATTCCTCGGCTTCCGACCTGTTAGGTCCATAGTTAATTACTTGAGAAACGGATCTGCGACGTTTAGTTTTTTTGGTAATGACATCTTTAATTATTATTTTGACTTTCTTTACAACACCAAAGATTTCAAATTATGTTAAAGTACATATGATAACAATGTAACGATTGCCAGTAATACACATTTTAATATTTACCTCTGAATGACCCCAATTTAATCTGCACAAATGTGTTTTGTCGCAAAAATCCTTTTCTCCAAGCCAAAACATGTTAATGTTCGTATATTCACCACGGCAATGTTCTAATTGAGCTATGAAGCAAACATTATTGTTTATACAAACGAACGTTTTGATCTTCATATAATTTCCTGCTTAATTGGGAATTTTATATTCACATGTTGAATAAGATTTGGTGACTAAATGGCATTTCTGAACTCTAACAGTAATGTCCTCTTCACTGATATCGTCATGATGCTGGGCACTATAAACATATAAACAGTTATCCCATTCATTAAACGTTACCAGTCTCTTCCCTCTAGACACAAGTCCTTGAATGGTTGGCAGTCTACAAAGGTTCGACCATTTATTAACAGAAGTATTATATCCGAAAATACAATAGTTCCAGTTACCATACCAGATGTATTCTGTCCTTACGTCGGCAGCAACTAGCACTGCGTCGACTATCTTGTCAGGATGTCTCACTTGACTTTGCGTGGATGTACGTTTCGTCTGATAGTAATGCTCGC
This sequence comes from Congeria kusceri, assembly GCA_027627225.1. Classification (NCBI taxonomy): domain Eukaryota; kingdom Metazoa; phylum Mollusca; class Bivalvia; order Myida; family Dreissenidae; genus Congeria; species Congeria kusceri. The sequence continues at coordinate 35,758,544 of CM051040.1, read as the reverse complement.
GACATTCGTTGAACTGTTGAATGTAGTCACTGGCTAAGGATTCAAAAAAGGCGTGCGAAGCATCTTCCAAATGAAGCGTGAGAAATAATGATGTGAACGTTTCTTTTCGAGCACATACGTCATACTTTAACCATTGACGGAGGTACCTAAACTGCATTGCTTGACTCATGTTCTTGTCTTTGTCTCTACTTATGTTCATGTCTTTTGTTAAATCCGCAATTTCTAACATCATGTCACTTGTCACATACTCCCCATTGTCGTTATGATCAAGTATGTTAAGAAAATTCGTTAGTCAAGTATTCAATCAGGTCTTTGTAGAATTTTAAACGGAACTGCTTGGCTATGCAATAGACATCTATGCAGTTTTCAGGAGTCCGTGTTACTTCAGATAGGTATTTGTCACACAATTCAATTAGAGATTCCATCTGTAAGTAATCTGCACCACGAAGACCGTCATGCAAATTCGACAACTTAAGTGTTACAGTACCAGTATAGAGATAACGTATGGCTCCTTCAATTCCTCCTTCGAAATCATCTTTAGTATGAAGTGTACCTATAAAACGTATTTGACAAGCAAAAACATTTAGTTTAATTATAATAAGGCGTAAACAAATGTTGGTTTCCGATAACCCGACCATCACCCCCCCCCCCTCCAATACACACACACCTTTTTTTTCCCCCTGACCCTAAAAGTTGTTTTGCATATTGATTATTAACTTTTTCTGACTTTTGGTAAAAAGACCAGTTTTGGCTAATATGCGGCTTGTCGGTAATTAGCAAATATTTCGAAGTACTCTACGTGAGACAGGCGCTACTGGTAATGACATACCGTAAGATACAGTTTCTTTGATGGGACATTTTACAGGCAGTCCAATATAGCTAAACTGTGTGGTGAATATGCCGCGAAGAAAAACAAGTCAAAGGTATCAAACGTTATTTTAAGCACCCACAACCACCCTAGATTTTATTGGAAAGGTAAGCGGAAACCAACACTTATGTTTTTGGCCTAATGAGCAATGAAAACGGACAAGGCTTTGCTCTAAATTTCTTAAATATTATTATGATAATGTATACATGCTGTATTTGAATTACATGTCAATGTACCTTCTTGTTTCTCTTTTATTCCACTGTTGTACATGGCTCGGATGTAAGGACACTGCACATGGACACCCCAGTGTGCCCCCATCACACGGTCACCGAATGTTTAGGTCACATCACAGAGCTCGCAACTTTACAAAGCCTGTATGTACAAGTGGTCTGCTAAGTTTGTGTTGCGCGACATACTTAAGTTCACTCCTTTGTATTATACAAAGTACAATGATCGTGTATTGTGAGCGAGGAAAACAACGAAATCCCTCATATTCTCATTTTCTGAAAAAATAAAAGAAATAATAATTTTTAAACGATATCAAGCAGAATTGTTTTTTTTAGAAACGTTAACACCTTATATGTATGTAGACATTCTTGATTTATATGTACTCTGTACATAGTTAAACAATGCGTCATTAGTCAGTCATTTACATTTCTGTAAAAGAAACGTAGTAACTAAAACTTCTTATATATGTTACCTTTGAAAGACATATTTAATACATGGCATGTTGTAACCGACAATTCTCGAAAATATAGTGCTACATGTAAATTCGTATAACACTTACGTTACATCTTTGATACAATGTAGTTTCGTTTTAAAATTATAGTTGTATTTTAAATAATTGCGCATTCAGATTTAACTGAGGTATTGGATAATTTTCAAATTCAGTGACACATCGTAACAAAATAATCAAATCATTACTTTCCTATACGTCCAAATATTTTAATCGCTTAGCTGATGTAATCGTATATAATCTTATTTCGTGTGTAAACTAACCGACACATGTGTCTATTTATAACTACACATCACAATACATACTATTGTACGATTTTATTGAACGGCACTCATTAAACTCCGGTAGCGCTCGACTTTTCTATTTATATCGGTTTAACGTTTATCTAGCGTGAAAAGCATGGATTTCATAGTCCTATAACACATGAAAACGCTGACTGTTGGCGAGAAAAGAAACTAAAAGCAAAATGAATTATGAGAGGTTTTTTTTCATTTTAGCTGGACTTTTCGAAGAAAAGGCAAACTATTCTACTCGCCCCGGCGTCGGCGTCGCCGTCGGCGTCGGCATCCGAGCTAGGTTAATGTTTTTCGGTAAGCTAGTTTCTCAGGAATGACTGGAGGGATTTCATTCAAACTTAAAACATGTATTCCCCACATTAAAATGAGGGTGGGTTGAAGGTCACTATTACTAAAAATAGAACAACGGTTTCCGCTAAATAACTTGAGAACGCATTGGGATATTTTTATGAAACTTTATACATACATAGTTTATATCGAGACCTCGCTTGGGATTGCATATGGGGTGGGTGGTGTCAAGGTCAAGGTCACTGTTACTACAACAAGACAAACGGTTTCCGCTCAATAACTTGAGAACGCATTGAGATATTTTAATGATACATACATACCTTATATCGAGACCTCACTTGCGATTGCGTATAGGGTCATAGTCAAGGTGACTGTTACTAAAATATAAAAACAGTTTTCGCTCAATAACTTGAGAACGCATTGAGATATTTTAATGAAACTTTATACATAGATACCTAATATCGAGACCTCGCTTGGGATTGCATATGGGGTTGGTGGGGTCAAAGTCACTGTTTCTAAAAATAGAAAAATGATTTCCGCTCAATAACTTGAGAACGCATTGAGATATTTTAATGAAACTTAATACATAGATACTTATATCGAGACCTCGCTTGGGGTTGCATATGGGGTGGGTGGGGTCAAGGTGAAGTTTACCATTACTAAAAATTGTATTGATGCGCTGACTTCAATGAATTTGGTTTGAAAATTTGGTTTTCGTGGAATTTCAATGTTTCTTGTTTAATAAAAAAAATGCCAGTAATTATGACAAGCACAAGAAAAGTCGAGCGCGCTGTCTTCCGACAGCTCTTGTTCATTATATTATTTATCATTTATATTACATTTATTAAAGTAAATCACCTGTCTATTATATCATTTCTACAAAACAAATATGGAAACTCATAACTATACACTCTACTTAAAATAAATTGGTATGATCTGGTATTTGTCATTATTGAAGATGGAGATCCAGGCCACTGTCTTTTGCAAGTTAAAACTTATCTAGTGCGCGTCTAATCCAATGATATGTATCTACAACATTCTCATCATTATGTTTTGTAATTCGTGGGAGGCAAATATTTTTTGTGAAACTACTTAAAAACCAAACCGAGTAATATGCATATAAGTCAATTTACAAAAGTAGTTGATGAACAGTATAAGTTCGAATCAATGGTCAGTTTATCACAAGCGCTATCCACAGTAAATACCAATTTAATTTTAAATAAGTTAAATTAGTGAAATACATTCAAAACTGTATTTAGAAGTGCAATGCTTTTCCACAATTCTTATGCATACGTCAAAAACAATATCAATATTCTATTGAGTAGTTACGATTGCTCCGCTGTATGTACTGAGTCAATACACTGTTGTTAATCTTACGCAATATGATGTATTTACGTACGCAGTTAACCAGTAAACAGCACTAACAGATACGCTATCATACCTATGCGAATAGACAAAACATGAATTCACTTGTAGATGTGGACTAAATGGATAATTATTATTGTTTTTAGTGTTTTAAGTTGGATCTATTTCTTGTCTATTCATAGAAAGTAGCATCGGTGACAGAAATACTCACAGCTCAGCGAGCGAAGCGCAATATTTTATCGATTTACTGATTCGTAGCCTGCAAAGTACACAAGTAGTTCCCTCAAGACCGATTTCTGAACACAACAACTAAATCCTGTTGGCTTGCGTAAAAAAACCCATCAACAAGTGTCAGGAAGAATAACGCTGTGGGTGCTGTTTTAGACTTTGAATTACAATGATTGTGGTTCGAATCCAGCCAAAATCTTTCTTTTTATATTTTCTTTTACTTCAACATCACTTATTCTCCTGACGTTTTTTCATTATTTTTTTTTCATTTTTTATTTTCTTAGTTTAATTATTATATTTTCTACATAAAAATGCATACACAAACACTCGGTTTCGCTCGCAGCATCGATACAGCTCTCTTCTGTGTAAGAATCGAGGTTGATGATGAGATTACGTGTCAGCAAAATAAATAATTTAATAAAATAAAATAAATAAATAAATAAAGGTGCCTGTTCTGGGATTCGAACCCAAAACAGCATGCTTACAAACTTTGTGTACTTACCACTGCACTACCGTATAAACTGTTACGTCGTAGGGATTTAATAAATGCATATTCATGTCTGAGTGTCCTATCTGGTTTAGTAGCTAAAAATAGATTTACGAAAATGCAAGGAATATTCATGAATGCCAGGTCAATAAAATCGCACAATACATACTAGGAATTTCCACTTTCGTTTTTGCATTAGTACATTCCTTATTCATGTAAAAATTAAAAACAAGACATGCTCAAATGTTGTTTAGAATTATTGAGTACGTCGCAAAGAACTTGGTGTTAATATATCTGTGGAAATGAACTTAAAGACGTTTAGGAAAGCAACTGACGGGATTTTGTCGGAGTTAATTGAGGTATTGAAGACTTTGTACAATGGAATGTATTCACAATTCGTAATGAAATAATAAAACTCTACCTTTCGTTAATTCCAAGTTCAAACCCTAAACTGGTTATATAATCTAACTGCTTGTGTATACTAACGGATACATGTGTTTATAAATACACATCACGATACATGTAGGAATTTCTACTTTCGTTTTAATATTAGAACAGTCCTTATTCATGTAAAATTTAAAAAAAACGTAAATGTTGTTTAGAATTATTGTCTCCGCACGCAGTACGTTCCAAAGAACCTGTTAATAAACCTGTGGAAATGGTACCTGAACTTACAGACGTTTAGGAAAGCAACTGACGGGACTTTGTCGAAGAAAGTTAAAAGAGTAACTTTCACGTGTTCAACGAATGAGTCATTTAAAACTATGGATGAACATAGGGAAATGTCCGACGGTTAAACGCTTCCGGAAGCTCTATACTATCAGGCTGTGAATATGGAAGAGTTTTGTGACGTCACTTTGGAATTTGGAGACACGGTAAGTCTTTATTTTCAGTAATAATATACTTACTTATAGTCGAGTGCTATATTTGTGTTACCGATAAATTTAATGTTGCTAAAATGCAATAAAATACATTGTGTAATCAATTTAATGCTCATTTTATATTAATAAATTTCAAATATAGGTTGTTAACATCATTATATGCTCAATATATGTGTTAATTGCATGTTTGATACCAACAAAAATAATAATAATAATAATAATAATAACAATAAAATAATAATAATTTCAAACTTTCCTATACGCAGGTCATGGGTGCACACTGGTATGTTTTGGTGCTGCAGTCAGGATATTTCCAGGACATGTATAGAGGCAGGTTGAAAGAGGAGCAGGAAGGTGTAGTTACCAGTATTTTCTTTTGAATGTGCTTAATAAATCTAAATGACTGGTAAAAGATCATGTTGGCATCTTTTTATCACATTTAAAATCGCCTGAATATTGTTCTTTTGAAATTACTGAATCAAATTATTTAATTCTAGGTACGGTCAAAATCACCGAAGGAATCGAAGAAGCTATTAAATTGGCTATTAAGTACTTGTATACAGGGATAGTCACACTCGATGATACGCGTGTTGAGGCAGTTCTTCACGTTGCTGATTACCTTCACATTTCAACCATCACAGATGAATGCAACACATATCTGGATGGAATTCAACAAAATGCTGGAATGTTTATAAATTAGCAAAGCGGTCAGACTTAATCTATTTGAAGACGTGGTAGGACATATAGCTGCAAATTTAACAAACATTGTTGGTCATTCTTCTGACATCAAACAAATGTGGTGTAAAGATGTAGAAGAGATTGCTAGAGATTTAGAGCGTCATCAAGCACGTCTCGAAGGTTGATTCCTATTTTATCATGAATGGCTAAGCTACGATTTTAAAAACAGGAAAGAAACATTTAAACGTTTATTTTGTACAATAAATTTGAAAAACTCTACACACAATGATTTCAAAAACTTATCAAAACACGCTGGTTTCCTTCAAAATTTCAAAAAATGTTTGGAATATTATTTGGAAACAAAATGTTTAGTGTTAGACTGTCATTTGAAAATGACACTGAAAACGAATGTTATTTTAGTTTTGACTAAAAATGACTTAAATGACTCAAGACTGTATGTTCATGCCTACATAATCAGTCAACAGCGGTGGGTATTGTTACGCCATTCAGGTGAAAACGAGGCAACACATTCTGCTCAGGTTTACATCATTCATGGGACGTCTTTAAATACGGTTTACATTCACAATCCAGACGCAAACATGCTCCATGTGTTTGATTTTTCGCAGCGATCTTTGAACAGGAAACCCTCGCCACCTGGCCAGCTACATCGAACTAAATTTGTTTCCTGTTTTCTGTTGTCCGGTGTTTTTACACTGTCGTGGCAATGCCCTTGTTTGCTTTTGAGGAAAATGTCTTTTCGAAATGACGGTAAATGCTGTATGAACATTGTATTTTTGAGCGTTTATATTGATTTAGTGTGTACCTGAGAGAGTTCTGGGGCGTGACGTCGTTATTAAATATACATTTAAATAAAGTACAAACGACTTTGGAATTGATGGAATGTAGTCGTGCAAGTAATAACGTAAATACATAATTTACATGTAAATGAAGTAAATAACAAATCCATACTGCTTAACACAAACACTGAACATGTAACAATATAATGTACTTGTATATTGCCAAATTAATATGTATCTTTTAAAATGCTTGTTTTCTGGTGTTTCAGCTCGATTCGAATAATTAAAATAAGTAGTAATTATATTAAGCCCTGTAACATTATTGTACCTTGTGTAACTTGATTATATTATATTGCTATCGCCCCTGAATATGTCTCATATTCATATTATAATGGTATCACTCTAGAAGGTGTAACCAGATTACATTATATTGCTATTTCTTTGGAGTATGCATCATGATCGTATTATAACGGTATCACTCTAGACGGTGTACCTTGATTATATTACATTGCTATCACTCTGGAGTATGAATCATGATGATATAATGTTAGCACTGAAGACGTGGTAACTTGATTATATTGTATTTTTCTATCAATCTAAAGTATGAATTGTAATGATATAATGGTATCACTCATGCCAGTGTAACTCGATTCTACTAAATTGCTATTACTGTAGAGTATGAATCATAATGATATAACGGTATCACTCTACCCGGTGTAACTTGATTATATTATATTGCTATCACACTAGAGTATGTATGATGATCATATTATACTGTATTACTCTGGAGTATGCAACATGATCATATTATATTGGTATTACTCTAGACGGTGAATATAACAGAAAGGATTGAAGAGTAGCTGGCCCCATACAGTTTTCATTTAAACTCCACGCAGGGTTGTGAAAGACATTTAAAAACATTGCTTCTTTTGTGGGTTAAATGAGATAAAATATTCATGCTACTACACAAAAATTTGGTTTTGATTTGCGTTGATGGTAATGATTAAAAATTAGTATATACAAATGTGCTTCTCTTCTTCTATATTAATCGCAAAACGACATTTTGCAGCACACTTATTTTATTCTTATTTTTTAACTAAACCACAAGCGTAATCACATGTGTCTATTTTAATTTCACGTGTTTATAAGTACAAACCATTTCACCCATTACACGAATTACATTAAAAAATTGTAGGTTCGATTTCGATTTTGGAAAATTTAAGTGTGTATGTACGATATTTCATATCAATTATTTTCAAAATAAGCAGATGAAAGTGACAATAAAACTTTTTGACCTTTTCATCGTTTACGGGTGGTGTGTTACCTAAACCAACTGTCGAGTCAACGTATATACATGTATCTGAGTTTCCGCTTGTACAGCCGTAACTATTTGGTGGTTAAACACTAGCTTATTGTGCGTTTAAAAGCAATTTTTCTTCTTAACTTTCATTCCATTTAAAATAGAAATATATGTTAATTTTTTTTTTTTTTTGTAATTATGACACTACATCTGTTATAAGATCGTACATACGCACAATTATCTAGACATATTGACCTAGTAGATAAATTGGGTTTTGTTGTCCTGTCTCCTGTCTCAGCACAACGTTTATTTCGTCCAGTTGTCAACTACCACTCTTGTCTTTTGTAATGGTGAAAACAACAATGGCCATTATTCTTTCTGTTGTCGGTTGTTGTTTATTTTTCTCCAATGAGAATAAAGACTAACATACATACAACATCGAAATATGTTTCAACCATAATTTCACAAGTAATTTTGCAGTTTATACACATGTTTTAATAAAAATATTTTCATATTTGAACTTGTTTTACAGATTCAGTAGGTTTGGAATAAACAAATACGTTTACACAGTTACACTAAGCAGTATGTTTAGATACGTTTATAACGATTAATACATAAACACTATAATACAATGTTTTTTTAAACATTCCAACTATTGCTAAAATCCCATGTTCACCTCCAACTTCATCAAACTATTCCAGTCTTGGTGCTTAGAGATACTCAGATATTTGTAGTTTTTTATGCTGGATAATTTTCAAAATATACAGGGTTTGATAACATTTTAAAAAACACTCACATGCTTTCATTATCATCCGACTGGTTTTCTTCCTCGTTTTCGATTTCGAACTGGCAGTGGGTACATTCAATGAAACATTTCAGGAACTGAGATGGCAGTTTGGTGTGCAGTATCTGACTATTAAGAATCCAATACGGCAGAGAAGGTGCTTCATTTATAGTATGTGAAACCACATCAACAAGACATAGTCTGTCTGAAACTCTGTTGTATATTGAAACAGTATTGAACCCCGTACAACTCAGAATGTCAAAGTCCAAATCAATATCTGCATAATCGTCATGGTCCTCTGCAGTAATGAGTACTCTTGGAAGAATTAATTTATTGATTGATGACCACCGTCCAGTTTTTACATTAAAACATTTATAATAAGGGCTATTAACCTTAGAAATAATAACACCGCCTTGTGTTTCAATTATAAATTCGTCCATTTCGTAAACGTCGAATGGATTTTCAATTGCATGTGAAATGTTGTGATACCGTTTAGTTTTACGTGAGAGTAAATTGTGTACAGCTATTTTCACTTCCTTCTCTGTCCCATAGTCTTTTACCACATAGCACAAAACTACAACGTACTGGTGTTCAAAAGTGCACATTTTCGTACAAACCACATTATTGGTGCGTTTTAAATTAAATAATACGAATTCTTTACCACGTTTACCAAATACCAATAAACTTACTGTGTTCAATTTCATGGAGGTTGCAACGAAGCACAGCTTACCAATTAAACAACAAAAACATCTAATACTAATAGCATTTGTTGCTTTTACATTTAAATTGCACAAATGCCATGCTTCCTTGCACAAATCATATTTGTGGATACCAATATGAATGATACCATCTTTAGGATATATGTACTCGGATTCACAATACACATACATGGTATTACAAGTTCTGTCAAATGCAAGATATACCGTTTGTTTCACAGGGTTTAGTTTTTCTGGAAATTTAGCGAGTAAGGCCCATCGTTTAAAGTCCGCCATATATGCAAATATGCGACATTTATTAGTTTCAGCAAAATCATCTAAATCCTCGGCCATTACAAGAAGAACGTCACCTGTATCGGAGGAATGTATCAATATAGTACTTAATGACTGTTGTTTTGTTTGCATGTAATGATTACAGCACTCAGGTAAACTTTGAACCTCATCGCAATCCAATGAATCGAAGAACTCATGCGTAGTTTGCTCCAAATTTAATTTAAGGAAGAGTGCTATAAACTTATCTCTTCTCGCTGTATCGTCGAAACTCAGCCATTTGTAAAATGCTTGGAATTGTTTTTCTGTACACAGTTCCATCTCCCTTGCAATGTTCGCAATTTCTAGCATCATTTCACCTGTGATGTATTCAATATTATCCTCCTGATCGAGTACGTTTAGAATATCTTTTGCGATGTACTCCATCAAGTCATTGAGAAGTCCTAGATGATACTGCTTTGCCATGTAAAATATATCAATGCAGTTTCTCGGTTCCCATTTAAGCTCTGAGAGGAACTGGTTACATATCTCACTAAGAGGAGGAATGTGAAAGTAGTCTGCCACTCTAAGTATCTCGCCCACTTCGACTAAGCTGAGTGTCACAGTTCTTGTGTAGAGATATTGGATAGCGGCTTGTATGCCGCATTCTTCTAGCTTAGCCAGGTCGTTTTCATTCGGTCTTGTCATAATATGAATAATTCCTGGAACAACAGTTCAGATAGTGTGATTGCCAATGTGTGACTTAAAAACAATAAACTGACATCTACATTTATTTTGTTTAAACATGTAAAGAGTAAAATAATTACATTAAGTCCATGTTTTGACGCTGATATGATTAATATTGTGTGACTTTTCACAATTTTATTGGTATTTTTTATTGGTATCAGGTAATGTGTAAAAAGGTTAATAAACTAACAACGCACATTAACAATTATTATCGTGTAATGGATTTTACCAGTTCGTATTTCTTTCATTCCACTGTTGTACATGGCCCGGAAGTAAGGCCACTGTACAAGGACACCCCAGTGTGCCCCCATCACACGGTCACCGAATGTTAAGGTCACATCACACAGCTCGGAATTTTCCAAAGCCTGTCTGTACAAGTGGTCTGCTAAGTTTGTGTTCCGCGACATACTTAACTTCTCTACTTTGTATCTAACTCCGGTAAATTACCGCGTATTGTAAACAGTCCAATTCCTCATATTCTGTAAAAAAGAAAAGAAAAAGATATTTCAACGATATATAAATTAAAGTGGTTTGTTTTTAAATGCGACAAGTAGTATCTCATACATGTATCCACTCATTCCTGTGTTATGTGTACATAGTTTAACAATGAGTCATTGGCCCGTCCTTTACAGTTCAATAAAAGAGAACAACGGTGACTATAACTTAATATGTACTAAACCTTTGTAATGAAATATTTAGTACATTACATTTTACAACCGACTGTACTTGATAATAAAGAGCTTCAAGAAAGTTCCTATAACACTTTAGTAGTTGATTGTTGTTGTCCGATACATTTTCGGATAAAAACTTCAGTTTCGATTTTAAGTTTTGACTACTTAGTTTTGTAACACCTTGTGGATTAAGAATACATTGAGGTACTGAAGACTTTGTAAAATGTATTCACATTTCGTAATAAAATAATAAATCCCTACTTCACGATACGTCCGAATTTAAGCCTAAACCGATAAAAACGTATAATGGCTCATCTCCTGTGTATATTAACTATCTCATATCTCTATTTATAGTAACACATAACGCAAAATATTTGGAATTTCCACTTTCGTTTTCAAATTAGTACATTTCTTATTCGTGTTAAATTAAAAGAACAAACAGGGCATTAAATGTGTTCGCACGATGTACGTCGTAAAGTACTTGCTAATTATAAACCTGTGATAATGGTATCTAAAATCAAAGTTTAGGAAAGCAAATGACGGGATTTTTTCACTGAAATACATACTAGTAATATATGCAAGTTTCACCAGATGACTAATCTAACTATGGACGAACCAAAAGGGACAGGCCGACGGTTAAACGCTAACGGAAGCTCTATACGATCAGGCTGTTCATATGGAAGAGTTTTGTAACGTCATTTTGAAATTTGGATATTCGGTAAAGCGTATCTTTCAGTTATGATATACTCACTTTTCGTAAAGTGCAATACATAAGTATTTGTAAACAACTGCATTTATTTTTGAAATAAAGTAAAATTACATGTTCACTTGTTTATCAATAAATCTCAAATAGAGATTGTTAACATCTTTGTATGCATGCTACTATTGTTGTTTATGTTGGGCAAGAAAAAAAAACTTCAATAGTTTGAATTAATTGCTTTTGACGATCAATTGATTTAAATTAGTATTAATTCTGATTCATACAAAAGTAGCTCAGAATCCATCGATAACATCTAATTATTTGGACTAAGTGCTTTGAATGCTTCAAAACTTACAGGATTTTAGGAAAGAAACTGATGGTGTTTTGTCGATGAAAGGCAAAGGAGTAACTTAAGTGTTCAACAGAACAGAACAATATGGATGAACAAAGGGAAATGTCCGACGTTTCAACTCTTCCGGAAGCTCTATACAATCAGGCTGTGAACAGAGAAGAGTTTTGTGACGTCACCTTAGAATTTGGAGACACGGTAAATCGCAATTTTCGGCGTAGCTGTTTAACATAACTTTTGACCTTTCTCAACATCCAATTAAATGTTGTGAACATTTCCCGCCAGTAGGTCCGAATGAATAAATCCTAACATGGCATCGGCTAGTTAAAAAAAATCCCCACCACGGCCTGTAAAAAATTAGCTCCATTTCTTTTCGGAGTTGAATAGAAAAAAGGACCAATGTGGAAAAATCCAGACACACCTCTTTACTTTGTTAACGTTTTTGACTAATTTCGATTCCTGAGCTCCCTACTTGGAAGTTGCATTAGCTCAATGTTTCATTGTCAATTTACATGCCAGTGTTTACAGACCGTGACCTTGGGACAATCCCCCTTTAATATCGCATAGTCGATCGACAACATTCCATACAATACACTCGCTGACTAACCTGCGCCTATTAATAGTATACACGTAGAAACCACTGAATCGTTCTAACAAGTATACAGAGAACGATAGACAATAGGATTAATAATGAATGGAGAATTGCTTATATTTATAAACTTACCAGGCATGATAATTTAAATAACGGTTGGTAGATTTATTTATTAAGACTTATTTATAATTGCATTTTCTCTTATCTTCGCCTGTAGAGGCTATTCAACGTATACATATATTTGGCATCTTCCTGTAAATAATCACTGGCGGAAGCTTCCAACATCGTAATTGAATTGTATTTACATTTTGGTATTTTTACTTTACGTGCGTTTTATAAACGCATTATAAACTATCATAGTTATAAACGCTCTCGATACGTATTTCCCCTAAGGAATATAAATCTAATTCGCCATTATTTAATATAACTTCATGTTTTTGTTATCACAAAATGAAGTAAAGTCATTATTTTCAATTGCGATGAATGTTCCCTTACGTGTGTTTTCATTTGGCACACATAGTTTAAATGCTTAATCGATTACAAATTTAATAAACGCTCATCTCTATTTGATAATGAAAATTTATTTATTTTATTTTAAATAATCTTGAAAAATAATATTAAATGCGTGTAGAATAACGATCTATGAAGACATGAGACTGTTCGTTTATAAACCAAATCAATGCATCAGTTTTAAATATTCACTTTGGATATTTAATTTACATTTTTTACAATATTGACAACATACGCCGAATATCTTTTTTAAAAGATATTTCTTGTTAGTTATAATATACTTACTTATCGCAGATTGCACAATCTGTGTTAACAATAAATTTCGAACTGATTTTAATTTTAATGATAATACAATAAAAAACATTCAGAGCAATCAAATCACATGCTAATTCGTGGTTTAATTATGCCCCCCTTCGAAGAAGTGGGGGGATTTTGCTTTGCACCTGTCCGTTAGTCGGTCGGTCGGTCTGTCTGTCCGTAGACCATTTCGTTTCAGCACGATATCTTGAGAACGCTTTGACCTTCGATCATAGAAATTGGTACGCTGGTTACTTGGGAGGAAAGGAAGAACTCTGTAAATGTTGAGATCAACAGGTCAAAGGTTAAGGTCACCGTTGCTAAAAATAGAAAAACGGTCTCCGCTCAATCACTTGAGAACGCATGGGGACATGTTAATGAAATTTCATACATATATACCTTATATTCAGACCTCGCTTGGGCTTGCATATGGGATTGGTGGAGTCAAGGTCAAGGTCACTTAACTAAAAATACAAAAAACGGTTTCAGTACAATATTTTGATAACGCATTGAGATATTTTAATGAAACTTCATACATTATACCTTATATCGAGACCTCGCTTGGGATTGCATATGGGGTGGGTGGGGTCAAGGTCATCGTTGCTAAAAATAGAAAAACGGTTTCCGCTCAATAACTTGAGAATGCATCGAGATATTTTAATGAAACTTCATACATAGATGCCTTATATTGAGACCGCTCTTGGGATTTCATATGTAGTGGGTGGGGTCAAGGTCACCATTACTATAAATAGAAAAACGGTTTCCGCTCAATATCTTGAGAATGCATTGAGATATTTTAATGAAACTTCATACATAGATACCATATATCGAGACATCGCTTGGGATTGCATATTAAAAAGAAAATCTTAACAATTGCACATATTCACAACTTGGCTGAATGTCGGGGGCATACATGTTTTACAAACATCTCTTGTTAGTTTAAAATATGGGTCATTATACATGTATTTAGTTTGTTCATTGACATATAAAACAAAATTCAAAATAGTTTACTTTAAACTTTAGTGACATAGTACATGCGTTTAATGTATATTGTTGTTTTTATCATAATCAGTTCTTGAATTGTTGTGAAATATGCATAACAATTGATATTGAGTTGTATTACAACTATTATTTCGAAACGTAACAATAATAATAATCATTTAAAACTTCTTTATATGAAGGTGATGGGAGCACACTGGTATGTTTTGATGGTGCAGTCAGGATATTTCCAGGGCATGTATAGAAGCAGGCTGAAAGAGAAGCAGAAAGGTATAGTTACCGGTTTTTTCTTTCGAAAATGCTATCTAAAATGTAAATGATTGGTATAAGATCATGTTGGCATTTTTTATATCACATTTTGAAATCGCCTGACAATTGTTCTTTAGAAATTACTGAATCAAATTATTTACTTCTAGGTACGGTAAAAGTCGACGAAGGAACAGAAGAAGCTATTAAATTGGCTATCAAGTATTTGTATACAGGGGAAGTGACACTCGATGATTCGTATGTCGAGGAAATTCTTCACATTGCTGATTACCTTCAAATTCCGTCACTCACAGATGAATGTAACAAATATCTGGTGAATACACGATGGGGTCTAAAAACATGCTGGAAATATTATGCATTAGCTAAGCGGTACAGACTTAATCTATTCGAAGACCTGGTAGGATATATATCCGCAAATCTAACAGACATTGTTGGCCATTCTTCTGACATCAAACAAATGACAAGTAAAGATGTGGAAGAGATTGGTAAAGATTTAGAACGACATAAAGCAAGTCTCGAAGGTCGTTTCCTATTTTATCATGAATGGCTAAGTTGCGATTTTGAAAACAGGAGAACTACATTTGAGCGCTTATTTTGTACATTAAATTTGAAAGACTCTAAACACACTGATTTCGAAAACTTATCAAAACACGCTGGTCTCCTTCAAAATTTTAGAAAGAGTTGGGAATATTATTTGGAAACAATGTGTCTAGCGTTAGACTGTCAGTTAAAAATGACACTGAAAACAAACGTAATTTTAGTTTTGACTAAATATGGTTTAAATGACACAAGACTGTGCACATATGCCTACATCATCAGTCAACAGCGGTGGGTATTTGTTGCGACGCTTCCAGCAGAAGTAAACCCTGATGCAATAATCGACGTATTTATTGCTGTCAATGAAGCGGAAAGTTGTCTGTATGCAGTCGGTGATAGTACGTATCACCAATTGTGTGTAGGAGAAACGGAAAGTATTCAAACATGTTATGTGCTCGTACATAAATATGACATGATAAGGAAAGCGTGGTGCAAATTAGAAGTGAATCTCAATGTCAAAGAACCAAACTGCATTGAGATCAAAGGTCTTGCATGGATAAACAATAAGGTGTGTATTGTAGTTAAATCATCGTCACATTGTGGAGATTCTGTAATGTTGTGTCTATTAGAAACCAACGATTGCTGCTGCAGTGTTTCACCTTTAATCAAATTGCCAGCAAATATGAACATTGTGGATGTCGACAGCTGCGTCGTAGATGGTGTTTACATGGTTGTTAGGTGTTGCTATTTTAACACTGAAGGCAGCATGTCAGAGACGATGGCAGTTAAGCATGTATCTTCATGGCCCACATGGCCCACGGCACCTGCACTATACACTTTTTCAACTAAGCTGCCTGGTGTTACGGAAATTTTGGCTAGGCAGCGGTTCATGTTTCCAACGTACGGGGGTGTTATACGCTCAGGGATATCTACTTCCGGTTACCTGTACTTGAACGTAGTTCTCGAGCTAACATCGGTAGTGAAAGAGACAATCTTACCTGGGCATTTATTACGCCCTTCGGGTGAAAACGAGGCAACACATTCTGCTCAGGTTTACATCGTTCATGGGACGTCTTTAAATACGGTTTACATTCACAATCCAGACGCAAACGTTATCCATGTGTTTGATTTTTCGCAGCGATCTTCAAACCAAATAGCTGCGCCACCTGGCCAGCTACATCGAACTAAATGTGTACCCGGTTTTCTGTTGTCCAGTGTATTTAAACGGATTGAGCAATGCCCACTGTGCGCTTTTGAGCAATAAGTGAATTCGAAATGACCGAAAACGTGGTATGAATATTGTTGTATATGATTGTGTGCTTTTTTATTGATTAAGTGAGTACCTGAGAGAGTCGTGACAACGTTTACATTAATAGACTGAATGTGCATGTAAATAAAGCAAATATGACGCTTACTTTAATAGAATGTACTCATGCATGGGAATAAAGTAAACACGACGTACACATTGATATAATGTATTCGTGCATGAAAATATAGTAAATATGACGTTTTTGTCGAATGTTCATGTAAATAAAGTAAATACGATATCCAAATTATAAACCACAAACATACAAAGCTATATAACTTTTCTGGTCGTGACAATACAAAACGTGTGCTCTTAGTCTAATAACTGTTTATAATCATTCGAAAGATTTGTTGTCTGGTGTTTCTGCTCGTAAATTATGATTAAAATACACATTACTTACATGTATATACGTTGTATGATTTTTGTACATGTCGTATATTGGTGTCGCACATTGTTGAAGGCCTAGTTTAATTTTTCTGTATTTGACCACGCCCCCTAAATCTGAGGTATTATACCCTGTGTATTGGCACCCTGCTGTGGTCACAAAGTGGACACAGTGTGGCGACGTTATCAACAGATTGCGGCAGAGGAAACAGTGCAATTAGCCATTAGTCATCTGAAAGAAAATATTGCAGAGAATGTAATAACATCGAACAAGATAGAGTGATGTGATTTTTAGACTGTTGTTTTTACGACCGTAGTGGGAACTGAACTTAGGCTTCAAGGATCTACTTTTCCGACACAACAAGTGAATGTATTCCTGCTCGCATTGGCGTAGCAAGAGATTAACAAATACGGGCGACATAATTTGTTTTTAATCAGTGCACGTACTAGACTGGACGCGATTTCTATGTCACATGATTTCATGTTACATTCTAACATTTTAAAAACACAAAGGAATCAACGGGAAATCGATCCAGTAAATTTATATAACCCAAAATATAATCTAATGTTTCGTACTGAGTGCATTAAGATGAGCTTTAAATTCACGTTTTATAGTATAAATATTACGCCGGCGGTATTTTTATGCCCCCGAAGAATAAAAAAAATCGGGGGCATATAGTAATCGCATTGTCCGTCCGTCTGTCCGTCCGTCCATCACGCTTCATGAGCGGAGCATAACTCCATTAGTATTGAAGGGATTTGATTGAAACTGCATACACTAATAGAGGACAATGAGAGGAGGTGAAAAGTACAAGGACCACAACTATGTCTTCAATATTTACAGTGTTATTGTCCTTTTTTTAATTTTTTGCGGAGCATATCTCCATTAGTATTGAAGGGATTCAAAAGAAACTTCATATAATCATAGAGGACAATGAAAGGAAGCGCAGATCAAGAGGACCACAACTCTTTCTTCAATATTTACGGAGTAGAGTTATTTCCCTTTGTTTATTTTTGTGCAGAGCGCAACTCCATTAGTATAAAAGTGATTTTAAATAAAACCAACTAAAACATTGAGAGGAAGAGCAGAGTACAAGGTCCATAACTCTTTCTTCAATATTTATGGAGTTATTGCCCTTCAGCTAATTTTCTAGTGCAGTACATAACTCAATTATAATCGAAGTGATTTAAAATAAAACCGCATATATTAATAAAAGATGATGAGAGAAAGTGCAGAGTACAAGGACCGTAACCCTTTTTGTAGGAAACGTCACTTTTGCAAACATGTAACTGACATTGTGTTGCCTTCCTCCGAAAAGCATATGCTTTGGGGGCATTCGTCACATCCTGTGAAAAGTCTTGTTTGTTTATATTTTAACTGTCATAAAATGTGCAGGAGACACCGTATATCTCTAATAATAATAATAATTATTATTATTATTATTATTATTTTATAAATAGATGAAAATATCTTAAACCAGAACAAACGGAATGATGCAACACACATTCGAAAAAGTACGACTAACAAGCGTTCAATTTATAATTGTGCGTATTTGTAAAGAATGCAAGCTACGGCCCTGTATACAAGCCGAGACATTCATTAATTCATGCGGACGAGCTAGTACTGCTAGCATGCCAATAAAAAAAACAGTATGCAATGAAAACCTGCTTATTGTGGGAAATAGCTAATATCCCAAACGTTTTTATATATAAGTGGCATATGTAGTTACGTTGGAAATTAACAGAAATATCTTAATTGATGTAAATGTGTAATTGGACGACCACGTGACCAGCGAACGCTATACCTTTGCTAAACCAGCTTCATTCAACATCTTTTTTTCTGTTTTCTTGCGATCATTGTTTTGGTTGTTCGCAGAACAACTAAAGGTACAGCTACTAGTATTTCAAAGCCAAACAGTCAAAGAATTATGATCTTAACAGCTTGAGGTCAGGCAGATTCGACTACGCGAAAGTAGGAAGTGTCGTTTTGAATATCGTTTAATTTGTCGAATTGAAATCAGTACGATAATTAATTTTATTCGAACATGACATGTTGGTAAAACTTAAGTCAATAACTTTCAATGTAGGAGCAAATTCTGACTGTACTCGAGGAAGAAAATAAAATACTAGTAGTACGTTGTGCGACGTCCTAATACATTAATGAATGAAAATCTTGGATCACGAGGCGAACCGAATAGGAAGAAGAAATGTCTTTAAAAAAGACAATCGGCGTAGCAATTAATATTGAGATGTCATTTTTTGCCCTAAATATAATACAAGAGGACCAAGCTGTGACTTCACGGACCCCATATTTTTTGTTCTCTACTAAGGAGGCTTCTTGGACACTAGATTTTTCGGACACTATAAGACAACGTATCGGGCCCCAAAATTAATTTGAGATAAACTCAATAATTATTAATATCTGTACCGTGAATAAACCGATCATATACCGCCCCATGATTTCACCAGTGATACACGAATAAGCTAAATACTAGTAATTTACGTAAACATATTTGATACATGAATTTGTCAGGCAAATTAAACAAATTAACATTGTCAACAAATAATAGTGGGGGTGAATGAGCAGACAAAAGGTGTATGAATTCCCCATTTATTGCTATTCTCGGGTTTAGGATTCTCCATTCGCTAATTGATGCGTGTGTATTAACACAGCTTTATCTCGCGCTAGTTTTAGCATGATTCTCCAGCTGGAATTGTACTCGCAAAAAATAATTAACGGGGACGACAGTCGGATACAGCGTACAATACTATTTTTAAACAATAATAAAATAACTGGAAATATAAGCTCAATCAAATAAGCTAATATTTGTTTTTCTTATTTATCAGAAAAATACCACAAATATACCACTTATGTTGTGCTTGCGAGCTCAACAGGCAACATTGTACGTATTTATAGAGCGCGCCGATTATGTAGGCTCAGCAATATAGTTATTTCATTATGTGAAATGAATATTGTAACACTCCAGCAATATAAGCATATTATATAACTGTTAACTGTTAATTGTAATTCAAATTGTTTACCTTGGATCTTCTTAGGGTCGAATCTATTGCATAATAACTCACTCTTGTTCTTAAATGTTGTTTATTCCAGCCTGGTCTCATAATTAACAGTGCTGATCATTTAATTATTACAAACCAGACACTAGCATCACAAGTTTAGGCTAGAATTAGTTTTTCTGTATGCATTTGATTTTAACTCCATTGTTATTGTTTCAATATGAATACTTCCGGTTGGAAGATAGGTATTTATTTCATAAAAACAACATAGTTTAATTAAGTATTCATATACGTTTCTAATGTCTATCAATTATTAATATTACTTTGCACATTTCTGCCGAATGTTACCAGTTTAAATTGTTTTAGTCCATAGATTTGTCCATTAAAAGTTCAACACTGCCTGTTTTGCAAGCAACGGCAGCCATCTTGATTTTTACTGTGCCCGTTGCTAGGCAACTAAAAGTCGGCTTAGTTTTTAAGGTTCTACAGCATTCTTTTCAAAGTAAATAGTTAAATATCACTATGAATTACTTATCTAGCAGTAGAAAACGTCCATTTGAGGTTATTATATTGTTATATGTCTTTGTATTTGTTAATTTCGCTCTGTGACTTCATAGTACTTATATTTAGAAACATTCCGTTTGAGCACCTGTTTAAAGGAGCACTGAGTCTTGTGTCTGGCACAATTTTTATAGCTGCAGGCGCACTGTGTCGTGTGTGTTTGACACAGGGCACAGTGTGTCCTGTAGAAAAGTTTATATAGTGCAGATTTTCATTCTTTTAAAAGCCATTCCATTCAAAGTAACACGACTCTAGTCAATTTTATTAAAATTTCTGATGCCAGCTTTAAAGAACCTATATATAGAAATTGTAAGTTAAACATGAATACTCAGTATATATATAATTCCGTATATACATTAAAACTTCTAAACTTCGTAAGCATGACATTTATTGAATATTTGATATTGCACATTTATAAAAGCTAGTCAAGTTCCTTGCTGGAAAAATAAAACATATAGAACGTTTAGTTGTGTTGACTTTACATAAATAGTGTTTAAAGCCACTCTGGCACACAACATAGAACTATATAATTATATCTACGCGTTTAAACGGAACACAACAATATAACATTCTGATCATGACATACAATGAGTAAAATTGTTCATAATTATGTTTATTTTTAGAGTGTACAGCGAAAATATGTTTTTAACTTTAATTTAACCGCTTATGTAAACAATTATGTAAATGTTTAATCCCCAAAAGTATGCAACAGTTATTGTTATACGTTAAACCATTGTTTGAAGTTTGCATTCCCTCAAATTAGAAAATTTGCCCAATTCTATTGGCATTCTATTTTTCAGTTGCATAATTATCGCAAGAAATCTAGGTAGACAGCTACGCCGAAAAACCTCCCTATATGTTCTATATAAGGCGTAAAAAAAGATGTTTGTTTCAGGTAACATGCCCCAAAAAGTTAGGATAGGTAGGTCGGGATTTATTTATTTATTTATTTATTTTTATTTGGTAAGTCGTCAACTTCAAGATTCGAAAACTGAATAAATATTCGAAACGTATCAGTAATATCCTTAAACATTGTTTATAAGTGGATACTATCAAAACAAAACACTTATTTATCAAATAAAAAACATTTAATTATTGAAAAAGGTAAATACAAGTCAATCTGACAAACCCAATAAAATGTTCTAGGGACGGGGCATTTTTTTAGGGTAGGTCGGGTTACCTGAAACAGACATTTTTTTACGCCTTATATATAGAAGCCACCGAGCGCTTATCGATTTT
This sequence comes from Congeria kusceri, assembly GCA_027627225.1. Classification (NCBI taxonomy): domain Eukaryota; kingdom Metazoa; phylum Mollusca; class Bivalvia; order Myida; family Dreissenidae; genus Congeria; species Congeria kusceri. The sequence continues at coordinate 35,736,694 of CM051040.1, read as the reverse complement.
CTGCCTGAGGAATTTTCTTCGATATGCGTCAGAATGCACTATCCGGCCTAGTAAAGTATAGCATTCAATTATTGATTTTTGATGACAAGTCTATTCACCTTTTCGACATTGTTTACCGAGGTGTTCCGAATACGCCGGAAATCTAGGTCAGGGGGGTTGCGCAGTGAGCGTATAATTGCTTCCGCTGTATAGATAATCGTTGTTCAGAAAAATGAATCTGCATTTTGCATATGACTGGAAAATAAAACTGTTACTTGTTGTGGAAAAGTATAGGTAAGTCTGCTTTTATACATATTTATGCTTTATATGCACTTTGTTATGTTTTAAACAGGTTAAAATTTAACATTCTAAACGTGGGTGGGGTATGGGAATTAATCATTTAATGATCGGAAAACTACGCTATAAAGGCAACAGATCTTATTTTGGCATTATATTTAATACCTTTCTTTCAAATAGATAATGAAATAATATAGAGAACGCTAGTATATTTACTGTTATGCACGTTTGTTTATCAATAACAGTCCTTAAATGTGTCATCAATCTTTGTCAATAGAAAACGTATAGGCAATATTTAGAAGTTTTAATGTATATACGGAATTGCATAGAGTAAACAGTTCAGTATGTTTATACATAATATTATTGTGTGTTTGTGTTACTGTATATCTTGCAATAATAATAATAATAATTATAATATTTTAATTAACTTTATGTGTTTCAGGTAACTATCACAGAATCTGGAATGTCTCACCCTGATTTTCCAGGGGATTATTCACCTGATTGTATTATTCCTTCTTGAATTAGCATATTGTGACACACAACACCACTAATGTAATTGCATTTATAAAAAATATATAAATATTATGTCATGTGTGTTTAAGTTAAGTAATATTATTAATTGTCAAAATTCAAGTGAATATATTTAGAATAATAATGTTAATGAATTGTTGTTATCATCATGGTTATTGATGGATTGTCATAAGTATTTAGTAATCACACATCTGTGCGCATACAAACTTCCAAGTCGAAACATCCTCGGGCAAAACATCATTGGTGCAGAACATTCCGGAACTCGCAGACTGTGGAAAAGTGATCCATTGGTGACCTGAATAATTTTCTTCGTCGATTCGGTTTGCCGGGCTTTCACCCTTGACTGCGTTGTGATTTTGTGTAAAACCACTGCGTGAATTAGCTATATATATTTTATAGAAAAATTGTTTATTGTGACATTGGAACCAGTATTAACTGTGACCGTCCAAGTTCCTGTTCAAAATGGGTACACTGGAAATGTCAGCCCAACTCAATAGCTGGTGATGAACTTGCTTGGTTTTTTACTGAACTATACTAAAACCTGTGAAAAAGTAACTTAGTACTGGTTCTACACAGGAATATACTAATTAAAACAATCCATGCTTTGTGCATTACTAACGTATTTTTTGTGATACTTGTTTCAGTATAATTGAATACTTTATGTAATTTTTTTTTTATTTGTGTGCTGTGGATGTAATTTTGAAAAGCTTTGTATTTATAGCTTATGATTAAAAGAGAATACTCCGGTGACATGGACTTTTCTTATTGTTGTGTTGTTGATAAAGTGAAGATAATTAAGCTGCATATATTCCGTATGATGGTACTAGTAGGACACATGTCTATTATGTGGAACTGCAGGACACATACTGTATTAACTGCAGCCAAATCTACAGTTACAGACTTTACGGCGGTCAGTTAACCTACTCACTTTTCCGTATCCGATCTAAGCGGTTGACCAGTACCAAATCGACATACTTTAATGAAAGTAACTACTGTCCTTCTTGAAGCAGAGGTAGTGAGAGAATTGCCGTAGAAATTATTTTATTACCAATCCCAAACAAGTGATGTGGCCGGGCAGGTGCTCGAACTCGCAAAAATCCGGATTGACAGTCCAGCTCTCTACCAACGAAGCTAGCTGGGCCCGGTTTGTATTCAGGTTGCAATTGTCAAAAGGAAAAAAATCATAAAAATGTTATATACATTAAATTAATATATCTGTGAGAAACCCGACTCACCAAATCAAATAAAACTAATTTTCTGGGTCCATGAAAATGTACTCAATGTTGGGCTATTTTCTACACATTTAGTATATAGTAAATGTGTAAAAAAAATGGCCTCTTAAATGTTTAAAAAATAGATAGGTGGACTTTTTTTAAGTAGCATTTCAAAAGAGTTTGTATGGCTCACTTCTAACCGTAGGGTTGGTGTGGTGTTTCTTGTTCATTTTTGCCTATTTTGACACACTACTCGTGTGACCATTAATACTGTTATACAGCCAGGTCTAAATTATGTGTGTGAACGTTAAAATCGTAAATAAAAGCAATACGTCTTCATATAAAGTTAAGTGTTTATTTTGAGTTTTAATAGCAGTTTATGTAAAACTGCATTAGCAGCTGATCGATGTTTACTTTACAGCGAGAAAACGGAACCCCCCTGACCTCAAAATCTCGCTTCTCGTTACGCGTGATTTAACAATGTCGAAATCGTGAATAGAACTTATCGCTTCAAGCAATCCGGTGATCTTCGGAAAATCGCCGAAAATATGGATGGATACTCGCTCGACCCTTTAAGCGCTTGACTGAGCAGACGCTCAGCTGATTAGCGCGATAAGGCTAGATACGATTATGGTACATACTGTTGGATATGGCTATTGCGCGTTAAAGCTCGTGTATTTTACGGAACAGCTCATTTCTTCGAATTTCAAAACATGATTTGTTACAGAATGACCCACTGTTGATTTTCGTCTGTATCTTTGGAAAAGTAGCCGCTTGCCGTGTTAGAATTCCAATTCACCTATGGGCAACGTATTTATAAATTGAAAATTTCCAGTTAATGCCTTGAACTGCATACGATAACTATTTAAAATCGAAATATTTTTGCTAAAGGCTAAATATTTTCTTGAAAGTTTGGAAATTTTCATGAAAATATAATACATGTAACCATCTTGCCCAGATATTTATTTTACCTTTTCATGAAAATATATTTTTTGCGATAACTAAAAATACTTATACGCTTATACGACATTTTGCTATCCTCTTAATTTTTGAACTAAACAACAAGCGTAATCGCGTGTGTCAATCTATACTTGACGTGTTTCTATTTATAAGTACAAATCATTGCACACATTACACAAATTGCATTGACAATGTGTACTTTCGATTCCGATTTGATAAAAAACGTATTAATGAATAACTTATACATGTACTCAATAAGCCGCATGAACGTTTTGAAACAACCTATCACTTTTTAAATACGCCTTGCTTGGGCTAGTCTTATTTAAATTAAACTGTACTCAAGGTCTTCTTAGGATAAAACCGAACAATGTTGAACTGGTTTTGAAAGTATATTTAAAACAAGGCTAACGACAAAATGTTTGAAACATACGCTGTGCAAATTTTCAGATCCTAGATGGGTTTTTCTTTCACTAAATATACTTACTAAATATGCTTATAAATTTTAGTATGCAACAGTTAATGTTTTTTACATCTATGTGGCCTAATGTAACTATTAATGTAACTATTATATATACAAATATTTTTCACCCTTCGTTTACTTGTAAGCAAACTTGTTATGCGTTTAAGAAACAGAAACAACAACAACAATTTTCTAGACTGATTAACTTAATAAAGTAAATATAATGAGTTGTGTTGTCTTGACTTATGTCAAAAGTAACACGTATAAAAAGCTGTAGCATTTATTTTTACTGCTGTCTTTTGTTGTCAGTTGATGTTGAGTTATAAGAATATTTATTATATGCTTTTCAGTGAAATATCGAATGTTATTGGTGAAATAAAATTTTATATTTTTACTGTTGGAGCAGTGAAAATATAAGATTTCATATTTTCACTGCAGTGAAAATATAACACAAAACGGACTTTTTTCCGTAAATAGCATCGATCTACAAGTAATGGTTTACAGCCCTTGGCAAATGTGTATACATGTACAGTATGTACATGCATGTGTTTACATAAAACACATTATACAAATCAACAAATTTATAATTTAGCGACAACGACTCACAAAACATAGAACTTTTTTCCCACCATACTAACGAGTGACAGTTGCGGATTCATTTATGACGTCATTTTTATGACACCAGAATACACGAACTTGTGACGTTTAAGCTTATCTCGCGCAATTTTATTTATTTATTTCTTGTCCAAAAGCATAAAATAAAAAGCTGTAGCAGTTATTCTTACTGCTGTCGTTTGTTGTCAATTGATGTAGAGTTTTAAGAATATCTATAGTGCGACCAACTTAATTTGGCTGGCCTAAAAATAGTAACTGTAAATAAACATTGACCTGTCCTGAATATGTGGATAAATAGTTTCTACCATCCTTTATTATTCGATTGAATTGCTAGTAGCATATCGGTCTATTTGTTGCGCAGCAGTATGATAAAAAATTTGCGGTCACGAGTTCGAATCCAAACATATCTACATATTTACAGTTTTCTGTTCAAGGTAACAACGCTATCTATTCTAATTATGATTTATTTCCATTGAAAAAAAAATCAGACGAAAGTCGTTTTCTTTTTACATTTCTGTTGGTAACATGAATAGTTTAAGGATAAAAGTCATGTCAAAACAATGTGTATTGGATATAAAAAAAAACAACAACAAAAATATCAACACTCTATTGAAGTTCTAATATACAGAAAGGAATCTTACTGTCTGATTAATGGAAATGTAAAGTTTATACATATAGTTGAAATTGTGATCAAAAAATGTTTACCTTGTCAGTATTACAAACCCGACACGTAACCAGTCACGCCAGAATACCCCGATAGCATAATGTCTAAACTATAGACATTGAATATCATTCTATACACAGAGGATGACGTCACACGCAAAACCTCTGTACTTAACCGCATTATTTCGCCCCAAACGGCGAAATGTGCTTACGCATGAAGTAATCTCGCGTATGAAAGTTGTTTCATGAAATGACATTATTGATCCCATAAATCAGTGTAATATTAAGTTAATGCTGATAGTAGAATATATTTCTGATAAATAAAATACCACCAGTTCGTGTTTAAAGCTGTTTAGCGTGTTTAATATAAAATGCTATTTTCACTTTCGTTTTGTGTGAACATTCAAGGTTAGATGCCAGTAAATCCAATTCCCATCGGGTCCCATTATAAAAACGGCGAATTTTCTGATTTCAGTTTGTGCAAGCTTGCTGTCAGTTTAAAGATGAATCTTTCCTCTTCCAAAAATTGCAATAAAATATATGGCTTTTTACTTTTTAGAAAATGCGTCTCACCTGAATGCAGACACCGATAGAAACTAGGGTTTCGGCAGTCATATTTCGACAAAAGCCCCATGTCACAGTAAACACACCACAAAAAGCTCATCTTTCAAGTTAGCGTCCAAAGTAATTCACAAAAATGTTCTAAACACACAGAGGATATTATAAATAACAACAAAAGGCATGTCTGACATTGCTAAATGCTTTTCACAGCAGAAGAAAACAGGAACTCTAGTAAAAGGCAATATTTCGAATGTAACACGGAGGACAACACATTTATTTACTGGTATCTAACCTCGATGCGATGTTAAATCAACCATTGCGAGCTACGCTGGAAAGAAGCGTATATCCAAAATGCTTAGAGCGTGAGTACACAGGTCTGTTCCAGGGACGGCTTCAGGTTTTCTGGTTGGGGGGGGGGGGGGGGGCGTGAGCTTTTGATCGTGCAGTTATAACCCTTATGTTGTCTGTGGGTCTGCAGTGATCATCTACAGATATGTAACAAATCTTTGCACATCATCATCATCATCAAACACATTTTGTTTCATTGAATAAATTAATATTTTCACCGTATTATTATTCGAAGGACATGCTGTGTCATGCACCTGTTTTGGCAGTAAATTGCCCTTGTTTGATGTGCGTGTCCACTAATGTTAAGTTATATTCGTCAGGAACATCATTAAACATATAAAAACCGTAGGTGACTATTTTCAAACTCACCTGCATCGATTATTATTTGTATTATGCGTTTACGTAAGTGTAGTGGTCTCTTTTTGAAGTAAATGTAATTAAATAACTCCCACGTTCACAGGCATGCTCATCAATTGTTTTCAAATGTGCTATGCACTGTGTTTTCTATCGAGTCGAACTAACATACAGACAGACGAACATGTTTTTTTACACAAAATATAGTGAAAGATACTCGTATCGTGGTATGATTGCGTTGTGAACTAATAAGGTCACTGGCAAGTAATGCCGACTTTGTGTCACTCAATTTCGCTGACATTCAATGCAGGGAAAAATGTTACATCGCCAGGAAATGGAGCCAACGTTGTTGACACCCTCTACTTTATCATATCTGTCGTATGAATGCATAAAACAAAATGAAATTGGTGTGGTTGCAAATGGAACGTTGAAAAATTGTCGATTTAGATTTGTGTGAATTATGTAATGAGATAAAACTGTTTAAACTCGAAAGTTGTCATTGATTTTACTTGCATATCGACTTTAAATCTTATTTATTCGAAAAAGTATCATGTATTTTATGCGGTATCCTGTGCCAACGGTGTATTTCATCTGACACCTTTATATAATATCTGAATTTATACAAGAAAACAATATCATCCACAAATAAAGGCACATGTATATATACCGTTGTCTATAGTTTATCATTTTCGCTCAACTTTGGCGCCGGTACTACGGTGTACGTTAGGAATCATAGGGCGAGGGTTAGGTCGGATATGTTTAACTGAAGTTAATAAGGATCTTGTAAAAGCTGAGCGAGCGAAGCGAGCGAAAAAAAAAAGGCATATTTATCCAGTTTTTACCGTTTTAAATACGCCCATATTTGTATGGTCAGGGAGTTTTAGGGAGGGGCGCGCGCCCCCCCCCCTGGATCCGCTAGTGTGTTAGACCGGTGTGGACACATCGCATTGAATGTAAATATACCAGTCATTGTGACCGTTCAACTTTTACTGGGTTGTGTATCTTTTCCTACTATAGTTAGGCCAGCCAATCTATATTGGGCCGATTATACAGAGTTATTAACTATTTTAGATGTTGTGTTATGTAATGCGTAACTGTGATGCACATTTCTTTTAATATTACAGACAGCCAGTGTTTTCTTCAAACCCGGAATGGAAGCATTTACAAGTTGCACATTTGTTCAATATAATGATGTGCTAAGTCTCAAACTAAGTAACTAAGTAACCAAACGATTTTTTAAAATTATTGTCTTTGGATAAAACACAATTTAAAAATAACTGATAATTTCAGCTTGGAATTCACCGATTACGTGTAAGTAACTTAAATAAAACAAGGAATGTCTTTAAAAAAAGACATTCGGCGTAGAAATTAATATTGAGATGTCATTTTTTTGCCCTAAATATAATACAAGAGGACCAAGCTGTGACTTCACGGACCCCATATTTTTCGTTCCATACTAAGGAGACTTTTCGGACACTAGATTTTTCTGACACTATAAGAAAACGTATCGGCCCCAAAAATTAATTTGAAATAACCTCAATAATTATGAATATCTGTACCGGGAATAAACCGATTATATACCGCCCCATGTTTTCGCCAGTGATACATGAATAGGCGAAAAACTAGTAATTTACGTAAACATAATTGATTCATGAATTTGTCAGGCAAATTAAACAAATTAACATTGTCAGGAAATAATAGCGGGAATGAATGAGCAGTAAGTTTATAAATTATCCATTTATTGCAATTCTCGGGTTCAGGATTCTCCATTCGCTAACAGATGCGTGTGTATTAACACAGCTTTACCGCGCGCTATTTTTAGAATGATGCTCCTGCTGGAGTTGTACTCGCTAGAATTATTTGACGGGGACGACAGACGGCTACAGTGTACAATAATATGTTTACACAATGATAAAATAATAGGAAATATAGGCTCAATCAAATTTGTTAATATTTGGTTTGCTTATTCATAAGAAAAATTCCAAAAATGTACCACTTTATATTTTGTGCTTGGGAGCTCAACAGGCAACATTTTACGTTGTGACCGACTGTCGTCCTCGTGAATTGTGGCATTGTAATTTCTATTTATAGAGCGCGCCGATTATGTAGGCAAAACAATATAGTTATTTCATTATAAGAATGAATATAATACTCTGATCATGACCAAAAATGAGTAAAATTGTTCATAATTATTTTTATTTCTAGATTGTATGTCGAAGATATGTTTATAACTTTAATTTCACCGCTTATGTAAACAATTATGTAAATTTTTAATCCCCAAAAGTATGCAACAGTTATTGGTATACGTTAAACCATTGTTTGAAGTTTGCATTCCCTAAACTATTTGCCCAATTCTATTGGCATTCAATTTTCCCGCTGCATAATTCTCGCAAGAAATCTAGGTCAAAAGTGATCTTAGACAGCTACGACGAAAAAATGGCGATTTTAGTTTCTGAAATAATTTCACAAAGACATTTTTTATACAAATCTGTTTAGAACACAAGTTTTCCACCATTAAACTTGTCGTACAGATTCAATAATTTTCAAACAAACAAATATGTTTACATAGTAACCGTTGGAACTACTTTAAGATATCTTTAATGTTAGATACATGTTACAATGTCATCACTTATTTTATATACACAACAACTTTTAAAATATTTAGGGCATTCTACCTATCCGATTGAAATGTGCAATGAACATCAAAGTAGGTTTTCGGCTGGATTCTTTTGCGATTCATGCAGGTTTTTATAACAACTGAACAAACACAGGAAACCCATACATTCCTTCGTTATCCTCAGAGTGGTTTTCTTCCTCGTTCTTCATTTCGAATTGGCAGTGGGTACATTCAATGAAACATTTCAGAAAATTAGATGGCAGTTTGGCGTGAAGAATCGGACCAGAAACGAACGGATATGGCACAGAAGGTGCTTCATTTATGGTCTTAGTTTCAACATCAAATAGACACAGTCTGTCCGAAGCTCTATTATATACTGAAACAGTATTTAACCCTGTTCCACTCTGAATACCACAGTCCAAATCGTCGACATCATTGTCATGGTCCTCAACTGTGATGAGTACTCGTGGCAGAATTAATTCGTTGATTGATGAACACCGTCCATTTATTAAATTCAAAATTTTATAATAAGGGCTGTTTATCTTAGATATAACAACACCGTTGTCTGTTTCAATCAGAAATTCTTCCATTTCATAGATGTCGTCTGGGTTTTGAACTGATTGCGCAACGCCCCTACATCGTTTTGTTTTACAAGTATGTAAATCGTGCACAGCTGTGTTCACCGTCTTTTCCGTCCCAAAAGTTCTAACTACAGAACACATAACTACAATGTAACGGTCTTGAAAAGTGCACATTTTGACATCAATATTAACATTATTTTTTAAATTAAATAAGACGATTTTTTTTTACAATGCTGCAATCTAAATACTAATAAGGTTACTGTTATTTGTTGGTACCATTTCATTGAGATGGCTCAACTCATCATTTACACAAGTCATGCTTGAGATTTCAATAGGTTCCGAATCTGTTGCTCTCATACATAATTTCCGTGAAAGCCATTTATTATTATACATTTCATATTTGTTGATAAAAATTTGCATTTTATTATCTTTAGGAAAAATATAGTGAGTGTCACAATACATATAAAGGACGTTACATGTTTTATCAAATGCAAGAAATACGTGTCCATACATGTCAAATCTTCCCTCAGGAACACTGGTGAGTTTTGCCCATCGTTTGTCTTCTACAACATACGCAAACAAAAATCCATGATTGTTTTTACCCCAGCATCTCTCGTCTGTCGTATCGGCCACAAGAAGAAGAACGTCAACTGTATCAGCAGAGTGTCTCAACATATTACGTAATGAATGTTGTTTTGTCTGTATGTAATGATCACGGCACTCGCGAAAATTGTGAACGAAATCGCAGGAAAGGGAACTAAAGAATTCATGCGTAGTGTGCTCCAACTTTAATGACCGAAACATTGTCACAAATGTCTCTCTTCTCGCAGTAACCTCGAAACTCGACCATTGGCGAATGAACTGGAATTGTTTTTCTTGGCTCATATCATTCTCCTTTGCAATGTTCGCAATTTCTAACATCATTTCATCTTTAATGTATTCAACATTATCAGCGTGTTCAAGTACATTAAGAATATCTTCCGTGATATAATCCATCAAGTCATTGAGAAGTCCTAGATGATACTGCTTTGCCATGTAACATAAATTAATGCAGTTTTGGGGTTCCCAATTTAACTCATAGAGGAACCGGTTACACATCTCAGTGAGATGTGGAATGTGAAAGTAATCCGCCACTCCAAGTATCTGAGCCACTACAGCCCAGCTGAGTGTGGCAGTTCCTGTGTAGAGATATCTGATAGCGGCTTGAATGCCGCATTCCTCTAACTCAGCCAGGTCGTTGTCATTCTGCTTCGTCTTAATTTGAAGTATACCTGAAAATTTGTTCACATAATGTTATTGTAAATTTACATTTTATTCTGTAAATTACATTGAAATAAAAAAAAATTAAGACACAGCTTGGATGCTACATTACTCAGCCAGGTGGTTTTTATTACGTTTTGTATTAATGTGAATGCTTTCATGAAAATGTGATCACACTATGAATCACATTTAAATAAACTTATTTTCAAACATGTAAGTGTTTACGATAATTACACCATGTTCATGTATTGACACTGACTACATTAACAGTGTGTTCTGTTTGAATTCTTTTTCAGGTAATGTCTAAACGGTTTATTAATAACACAACATTAAAACGTAATGATCGTGTAATTGATATTACCTTCTCGTTTCTCTTTCATTCCACTGTTGTACATGGCCCGAAAGTAAGGACATTGTACAAGGACACCCCAGTGTGCCCCCATCACACGGTCACCGAATGTTAAGGTGACATCACACAGCTCGGAATTTTCCAGAGCCTGTCTGTACAAGTCGTCTGTTAAATGTGTATTAAGCGACATGCTCTAGTTTCTTTCTTTGTATCGTACACAGGTAAATGACCATGTTGTTTATTTCCTCATTTTCTGAAAAAAATATGCAATAATATTTAAAACATAGAATGCATAAATGTTTGTTATTAAATTTTGAAGGTATTAGCTCATACATTTATATATCCAACCTTGGTGTATGGTCTAATGTGTACATAGTTTGATGATGAGTCATTTGTTTTCCTTAGATACGCCGTTACATTTCAACGAAACATTAAAACGATGACGTCAAATGCATATTACCTTTAGAAATAAACATTTAAAACATGACATTCGATAATAGACAACACTTGAAATTAAAGATTTTAATCTTATAACATGTTCGAATTTCAAAATACCTGTGTTCGTTTATTCTTTGTGTTACAGTTTCGTTTTAAAAATCTAACAATTGAGTTTATTTATTTTAAATCCTTACAGAATCAGAGTGAATTGACTTCAGTTGAGGCATTTAAGACTGTGTACAATGTATTCACACTTCGTAATGAAATATAAAAAAACGCCTTACCTTTCGATACGTCCAACTTTAAACACAAAACTGGTAAAGGCATTCATTGTCAACTTTGCCTGTGTATATATGGATTTATTAAACCGAGTTTCTATTTATAATAACACATCACGAAAACTATTGGGAATTTCCACTTTTGCTTTCACATTAGTACAATCCTTATTCATGTATATTTTAAATAAAAACAGGACTTAAATGGTGTTTAGAATTAATGTGTACTTCGTAAAGAACTTGTTAATGATATACCGGTGGTAATGGATCCTGAACTTACAGACGTTTAGGAAAGCAACTGACGGTATTTTGTCGATGAAAGGCAAAGGAGTCACTTACGTGTTCAACCGACGATTCATCTAGAGCTATGGATGAACAAAGGGAAATGTCCGACGATTGAACGCTACCGAAAGCTTTAAACCATCAAGCTGTGAATATGGAAGAGTTTTGTGACGTCATTTTGAAATTTGGAGATACGGTAAAGCGTATATTTCAAAAATAATAGACTTACTTATCGGCGAGTGCAAAATATTTCTCAACACTAAATTACAAACTGAAATTAATATTAATGGAAATACAAAGAATTCATTCAGTAATCAATTTACATGCTCGTTTGTGTATTACTGGTAATAAATTTGAAATATGAATTGTTAGCATCAGTATATGCATTATATGATTGTTATTGGCATGTCTTACACGAACAAAACTTAAATGTGTCGTAAAATTTATTGTTTTTACAGTTACATGTATTGTTTTAAGAAATACGTATTCTGATTAAAACAAAAGTAGCTCAGAATTCACCGATTACGTGTAATTCTTTGGAGTTATAGTAGTAAAAGTTTGAATGCTTCACAAGAAGAGTAACGTGGATTAATTATCTAAAGAGTCTATCATAAACCCACAGAAGGGTACAACATTCGAATTTTTTTGGCGGATCATTTTTTATTGCAATTGTCCAAACCTAAACAACAAATAAGCAAACATCTTCATTTTAATTGACAGAAGGCATGTATGTGTAACATTTATATTGTACTACTCTCATAAGTCCGACTTTGAAGACTTTAAAAATAAGTAACCACTACTTAATAAGTTGTTTTTAACTTGTGATATATGCTTATGATGATATTACTGTAGTCCAACATTTACTCTGTAAAAACATATAATACTTATAATTTTAAAATTACGGAGCACATTGGTACGTTTTGGTGGTACAGTCAGGATATTTTCAGGACATGTATCAAAGCAGGTTGAAAGAGAAACAAGAAGGTATCGCTGCCACCTCAGTTGTATTGTTGGCATGTTTTAACGAAGCAGTTTGCACACTTGCGACTGTTTTACTTGGTTTTGTAGTTTATATTGTGTTTATGTTGAAAATAATATTTATTTATTTCAATGATTTACTTTTAAAGGTACTATACATATCACTGAAGGAACACATGTAGCGATTAAACTGGCTATCAAGTATTTGTATACAGGGAAAGTCACACTAGATGACACGCGTGTTGAGGAAATTCTTCACATTGCTGATTACCTTAAAATTCCGTCATTAACAGATGAATGCAACAAATATATGGTGTATACAAGATGGGGTCCAAAAACATGCTGGAAAAATTATGAATTAGCTAAGCGGTACAGACTGAATCTATTCGAAGACCTGGTAGGATATATATCCGCAAATCTAACATACATTGTTTGTCATTCTTCTGACATCAAACAAATGACAAGTAAAGATGTGGAAGAGATTGGTAGACATTTCGAAAGTCATAACGCAAGTCTTGAAGGTCGATTCCTATTTTATCATGAATGGCTAAGTTACGATGTGGAAAACAGAACAGAATCACTTGAACTTTTATTTTGCAAATTTAATTTGAACCACTCTACACACGCTGATTTCGAAGACTTATCTAAACCCGCTTTTCTCCTCAAAATTTTACCATGTGTTGGGAACATTATTTGAAAACAAAACGTCAAATGTTACACTGTAAATTGAAATACCCACCAAAAAGACATGTTAATTTGGATTTTACTAAATATGACTTTAATGACCAGACACTTTGTAATGAAGCCTGCATCAGTCATCAATCGAGGTGGGCAATGCTTACCACACTTCCGTCGGAATAATGTCATGTAACTATCACGAAAGTGTGTTTGGACATAAATGAAGTGGACAACTGTCTTTTCGCAGTCGGTGATGCGTGGGATTGACAAATAGAAAACGTACACAACTCGTATTTGATTGTTCATCAATATGATATGATACATAAATCATGGTCCAAATTAAAACTGGGCTGACCCAAGCTCATTTGAGATCAACGGTTTATCGTGGATAAACACCACAAGATTGTGTATTGTAATGAAATCATCTTGCGGAGATTCGCTGATGCTGTGTTTATTTGAAACCAATAGTCTTTGCTGCGGTTGTTTATTCAGCTTGTCACCAAACAAAAAGATTGTGGATGGGGACACATGCGTCGTCGATTGCAGACATATTGTGGTTAGATGTTATTACTTTAACACAGAAGGAACAATCTCAGAGATTGTTGCAGCTAAACATGTTTACACAATCCCGTGGGTAATTGTTTCCCGTGTAATACAACCATTACGAATATTTCTATCTTACACATGTGTATGATAACATTTTGAACGTTTCATTGGCTACATATTCTTTGACTGACCAATCGGATGACGTTATTTTGGTGAAATGACGTCGTCAACATAAAATGACGTCACGTGATTTCACAACTTTTTGGATGTATCAACATGTTTTGGTAAAATTAGAAGATTTTTGTTTTGTTAAAAGCATGTGATAAAAAAGATCTGACAATCGTTGTCATTTTATACCACATTTTATTAAACTCGTCCAGGAAATTTGTTAGTAAGCTCGCCAAAGTCTGGCTTACTAACACAATTCCTGAACTCGTTTAATAAAATATCTTATGAAATGACAACTCGTATCAGATCCTATATATACATATACGTAAATGGGAATAAGTCTCTGATCAGTGTCAAATTTATCGTCTGTTAGGATAGCTACTCATCGTTTCTCCGTGTATAAAATGAAAATTTGAACTATTACTTGATGCAAAATAACATCTTTCAATTTATACTAACAACATAATTCAAAGTAATAAAACTAAAGCATAAGATATAACGATCGTCGTCCATGATAATCAGTACGAACAGCAAATATTTCATAATCCTATGTATAATGTCACCAATGACGTTATTTTGGTGAAATGACGTCGTCAACATGAAATGACGTCATCTCAATACACAACTTTTAGGATTTATCAACATGTTTTGGTAAAATTAGACGTTTTTTTCGTTTAAAAGCATGTGATAAAAAAAGATCTGACACTCGTTGTCATTTCATATCATATTTTATTAAACTCGTCCAGCAAATTCGTTAGTATTCGTTAGTAACAAAATTCCTGAACTAGTTTAATAAAATATGGTATGAAATCACAACTCGTGTCAGATCCTATACATACAGAGAAAATGTTTTGTTATGCGCATAAAATCAGCGTGACAAATGTAAGCGTTGCCATTTGTCAGCCACCTTTGGTAGTCGTTTTAGAAAACCGCCGCTGCTGAACTGGAAGAAATGAATAATAATAGTAACAACAATAACAACAACAACTGCAACAACAGCAGCAAAAACAACAACAACAATATGACTTAATAAAATTACGATTACTTATTAATAACACTGAATGACACAAACAAAATTGATTTGCAACCTTATTTGTTTTGATATAAAACTTGAGACTTATTGGTAGCAAGTGTCTTTTGAATAAACAAACGGACGGACAAACAGGTGGCTTGGCAGACAAGACAGACTCACAGTTAGCAGGACGGACACAATCATAAGACACAAACTTTTCATTTCGGTCATTTCTTGAAAATTAAAGGCGTCGCATCGGGACTTTAAAATTATTTATCCAAAAAAAATTAACTAAGACCCCCACAAATAGTTGTTGGTTTCCGCTTACATCACCAACAATATCTATGGGGGGTGTATAAAACGTAACTTATTTTGTCTTTAACTTTTGTTTCTTCGCGGCATATTCACAACACAGTTTAGATGTATTGGACTGCATGTAAAATGTTTAAACGCCTACCATCAAAGAAACTGTACCTTAGCTATAAATAAGGTCATATAATTAAGAGTTAGTAATTTGCTTTACAAAATATGAATTACCGAAAAGCCACATATAAGCAAAACAATTCTATTGACCGAAAGTCAGAAACATTCGATCGATAGGCACAGAACTTTTTGGGTCGGAGGAAAAAAAATAGGGAGCGGGTATGCGGAAACAAATTATGTGTTTACGCCCTATCAATATTTGCATTTTATTTCGCATTGCTTGGTGGCTGCATGTACCTGTTCAATAATTTGTCTGAAAGATGATCTAGCTGGCGCATCAGGCCAATGATCGTCGCTGAAGTAGTAGAGTGATCCAACATCCAATACGCAGACGATCAAGCTTGCGCATCACGCCATTGATCGTCGCTGCACTAGTAGAGGATTCCAACGTCCAATACGCAAACGATCCAGCTTGCGCATCACGCAAATGATCGTCGCTGCAGTAGTAGAGGGATCCAACGTCTAATACGCAGATGAACCAGCTTGCGCATCACGCCAATGATCGTCGCTGCAGTAGTAAAGGGTTCCAACGTCCAATACGCAGAAAATCCAGCTTGCGCATCACGCCAATGATCGTCTGTGCATTAGTAGAGTGATCCAACGTCTAATACGCAGATGATCCAGCTTGCGCATCACGCCATTGACCGTCGCTGCAGTAGCACATGGATCCAACGTCCAATACGCAGACGATCCAGCTTGTGCATCACGCCATTGATGGTCGCTGCAGTAGTAAAGGGGTCCATGTCCAGTACACAGACGATCCAGCTTGCGCATCACGCCATTGATCGTCGCTGCAGTAGTAGAGGGATCCGACGTCCAATACGCAGACGATCCAGCTTACGCATCACGCCATTGATCATCAATGCAGAAGTAAAGAGGTCCATCGTCCAGTACGCAGACGATCCAGCTTGCGCATCACGCCATTGATCGTCGCTGCAGTAGTAGAGGGATCCGACTTCCAATACGCAGACGATCTACCTTGCGCATCACGCCATTGACCGTCGCTGCAGTAGTAAGGGGGTACAACGTCCAATACGCAGACGATCCAGCTTGCGCATCACGCCATTGATCGTCTCTGCAGTAGTAGAGGGATCCGACGTCCAATACGCAGACGATCCAGCTTGCGCATCGCGCCATTGACCGTCGCTGCATTAGAAGAGGGATTAAACGCTTAAAACGCTGAAGACACGCCCTGAAACGTTTAAATATCATATTAACTACAGTGTTTGATGTCATATAATAAAACTTATAATATATTATATACGTATTCACCGAAGGACCGGGTTGTAATTGGAATAATTATTGAAGTGGTTAGCTTGTAAAGTGTAATTTCGAAAAACACATTATGTCAACTTTGTTATGTTAAGTACTTAAGACTTTCATATGTAGCAGATACGTTTTATAGCAGGTATGGTTCTAAACATGCGGCGCACAATTGTAAATCTACCACGGCCAAACTGATATATTTTACCGGCGTTTGTTTGTTTGTCTGTTTGTTAGTTAGCAACTTCGCACAAACATTTATGAAAGGATTTGAATGTCATTTTTTAGAAGGTTGGAAATGGGCCTATATAAAACGATTAAATTTTGGTAGTGATCCGGATAACCGGCATGATCCATTATTTTTAAAGAATTCCTTATTATTGGTAGTTAGGGAAAATTGACTCATTATGCTTTATAACTCATTAGTTGCACAACAGAAGGGGCAATGACCCGCTGTTTCTGAAAGCTTTCTATTTTAACTATGTACTAGTATTTCTAATAACCTACCTGGCTGTGGGGCAGAGGTCACAGTCGTGCACAATCGGGGTGGGGAATGCGCGCTGGAACCATCGTCTTCTCCGTCCGACACTGGTCTCAGTTGCAGATTAAATGTCCATCCGGCGTCGTCGTCGTGGTCGAAGAGTTTCTGTGCCTTTTCGTTCTGCTTCCTACTTCGTCGAAGACCATCTGTCCTGTGGGAGGGGGTTGTCGTGGTGGGGGGGGGGGGGGTCGGGGGCCACATGAACATCTGGCGCTGATGATGTTTATAATCACACACATATTTATTTTGTTTATTCTCATCAATGTATATTTACAATGTTAGCATCAACATTTTAAATCAAAAGATATTGCAAGAAAATGTTGGATCACACTTATCAACTTTGCATGTTATTATACATTTCTGGAAGGCGGTAAAAAGCCAGGCGAAAACACTGACGTATACACAGTGGTTACAATTTACCATACTCAAATACGTTAACGTTAATGACGCATCAAACAGATTTTACGCTAATGTTCTTCAAAAATAAAGTGGATTTTTGTTTTGAAAATGTACATTTCTGTGATTATAGCTGCTTTAACGCAATCTTGTAGAAGAACGATATATTTTAACGTTAAATACTTAGTTGAACCAAAAACGTAGTCTTTCAAGACCCTTACCTTTCTTTCACAGGGTCTAACACAGGGGCCGACCAGTTCATCATGGAACCAATCAGTCTAAAATGCCCTTGAAATTCTGAAATCAGACTGTTTAGCCATTTTAACCATTGTGTGCATCTTAGGAAAACATATCCATGTACCTTTATTTAGTAATACATGTTTTTATAGAATTATGTCACTAAAAATTTCTATGGACGTTTAACTGTATATTAAAAGAGAACGATCGTGGATCAATAGTGCATGTTTTCCTGGCTTAGGTTTATACTCGGCATCGGTATTCTCGCGGTATCTATATTTTCGCGGTAATTGTTTATCTTCGGATTTTCATGCTTAATTGTCAACATCTAACATATTTTTTGTTTTCTTTAAGAAAATAATAAGTTATAAATTAATTCATTCGAATTTAAACAAGTAATATGATTTGAAACCATAAATATAAATAACTTTCGTATCAGCTTGCAGCTATCGGTAGACATTAGGGGGTCAGTGTCTACACATTCCTCTGCTTGAGTAAATATAAATGAAGACTTAAATTATGTTGTGTTATATTTGTTAAAGGTTAAAATCCAACAATTTAAAGTGTATTTGTGTTTGTTTATACACTAACAGCAAACTTATTTCAAAACAAAAGTTTTACCGGGAGATTACCGAGCACGTAATTTTTCAAGATGGCTGCATGGTGCATTGAAAAACAGAATAATTTAAGGACGAATACTTTACTTTTAAACAGGATGTCCAGTTGTTATTTTCGTGAAAAGGTTCAATTTATAGCATGTTATTGAAAGAAAATGTTTTTTAGTTGTTTTTTGCTCTAAATATTTACTTAAAGGTTAAGTACCGCGAGAATACAGATGAACAGTATACGTCGCAATATTTGCCACAAGTATCGCAAGTGAGTACCTAAGTCATAATCTACGTTATTTTGAAATGCACGTACAATTCCACTTGACAATAATCACCGATGTAATTAAAACACAGTTCATTATTCAATTTATACGCGGTTACTTATGATTTACATGCAGAGTCCTATATAAAGACACTATAATACTGATAGATAATCAAGATAAGTTTAGAAAGTATCAGTGTTTGGGATCGGGAGGTCGTGGGTTCGATCACTACCAAGGGAGTGTTCATGCAATCTCCACAACAGATGCCAAGTGCTGGTTCTACCCAAGAAACGTTGTTAAAACTGTCACAGACCATGTCGGAAATAATCTTTTTGGCTATGGTGTCCGCCTTGCGATCGGGAGGTTGTAAGTTCGATCCCTGCTCTTTCTCAAAAGACACCAAGTACTGGTTTTACTCAGGAAACGGACTTGAAAATTGCCCAAAAAGTTCGGGCGGTCGACGAAATAGAGCTGAAATAAATGTAGTTAAACTAAAGTATCCTACAATATACTTACTGATTTATACACACCCTTTTCCTTTTGGTGCTAGTTGCCCATCCATAATTTATACAAACCTAATTCAAAGACACGGTGGGTGTTGAGAAAAACCACTAATAGCACAAGATCCTAGTACTGGTATAGTAATGTACATCACACAACGCGTAAACATCAACCTGTACCGGAGCAAATGTAACATTAACTAACTAATGCACCATAACTAACTATAAACCACGGGGAGAGAGTGGACATTGGCCAAGATACGTAACCCTACTTTACAATTAATCCCAATAACAATGAACCGTTTTTATACCCGGATCCAGACGGTGATCCGAATCACGCCCAAAGTCAACTACAGCAGCATAAATAACATGATAAAATTCACAACCATTTGAAAAAGCTGCATCATATCCTTCACCACCATCAACACTGTCACCACCATCACTACCACCACCATCACCGCCACCATCACCACCATCAGCATAATCAACAATAATTTACAACAAAGTAAGAGTCAATCTATGCTGCATAATCAACATAATAAAATTAACAACCATTTGAAGAAGCTGCATCAAATCCTTTACCATCACACTCATCACTGTCATGACCATTATCCCAATTACCATTATCACCATAACCACCATCATCATCATCATCATCATCATCATCATCATCATCATCATCATCACCATCATCATCATCATCATCACCGTCACTACCACCACAATCACCATCATAAACATCATCACCATCATCACCAACATCATCATCATAACCAACATCACCAACATCGCCACCACTACCATCATCATCACCATCATCATCATAATCATCATCACCACCATCATCACAATCACTACCACCATCATCATCATCACCACCATCATCGCCATAATCATACTCACCAATATCATCATCATCATCATCATCATCTTAATCATCACCATTACCATAATCATCATCACAACCATCATCATCCGCAGCAGAAGCAAAAGCAACATCATAATCATCATCTGCAGCATCAGCATCATCATCATCATCAATACCTATGCTTCACATTACGTCACAATCAGTATCATCATCATCATCACAAGCATAATCATCATCATCATCATGATCATCACCACCATCAGTACAATAATGATCACCGCAGCCATCATCAACAACAGCAGCAGCATCAGCATCATTATCATAATTATCAATACCCATTAGTCACATTACGTCAGTTATCAATGACACAGTCATCGTCCCAATCATGATATCATATCCTTCACCATCATCATCATCATTATACTCACCATCATCACCATCAACACATTCATCACTATTACCATCATCACCAACAATATCATCACCATCATCACCATCATCACCATAATCATCATCACCTTCTACGCCATCACCATCATCATCATCACCATCGCCTTCACCATCATCATCATCATCATCATCAACATAACCATTATAATCAACACCACCATCATCATCTTCACCTCCACCATCACCATATTCATCATCGCAGCCATCACCACCATCATCATCATCAATATCCATCAGTCACATTACGTCAGTTATCAATTATAGTGTCATCGTCCCAGTTATGACACATCATTGTTGCCGGCCACACAGTTCTGACCAAGGAATAATATAGATCATAATTTAACTAACGTCTACATGTCAATGATCAATGTCAATAAAGTCGTCGTCATGATGATCACTTCGCGTCTATGTCCTAGTCGATCAACACTATGTACTGACCCAGGAATGTTATAATTGATTCTACATACGAGGATTCCTCAATTTTCTGTCGACGTTATATATTTGTCACATGTCAGTCTTCATTGTCAATACAGTCGTCATCGTGTTAGTTGTGTATTCTTCTTCTCAGAAAACACTAAGTACTGACCCAGGAATAATGCGCGTACCTGTACAATAAATAGAAAACAGCATAATGACTTATTTGGATTCTCGCATATGAACACCACAGACGATATTCATATGCGAGCGTGTACATGCGCATTCACTAAAAACACCATCAATTTGATAAGCATTGATATATGACCTAATTCATCAAATGAGACCATTTCCCAAATTATTTAACTATTTAACTAAATTTGTTTCCTGTTTTCTGTTGTCCGGTGTATTTACACTGTTGTGGCAATGCCCATTGTGTGCTTTTGAGCAAAATGACAATTTGAAATGACGGTAAACGCTGTATGAACATTTGCTGTATTTTTGAGCGTTTATATTGATTTATTGTGTACCTGAGAGAATTCTGGGCCGTGACGACGTTTACATTATTAAAATAAATATACATTTAAATAAAGCACATACGACTTTCGAATTGATAAAATGTAGTCGTGTATGTAAATAACGTAATCCATAATTTACATGTAAATGAAGTAAATAACCAAGCCATACTGCTTAACATAAACACTGATGAATAACTTTCCTGGATATAACACTATAATGTACTTGTATATTGCCAAATTAATATGTAAATGCTTTTCAAATGCTTGTTGACTGGTTCTTCAGCTCGATTCGAATAATTAAAATATGAAGTAACTATATAAACCCCTATAACATTATTGTACGGTGTAACTTGATTATATTATATTGCTATCGCCCCTGAGCATGTCTCATATTCATATTATAATGGTATCACTCTAGAAGGTGTAACCAGATTACATTATATTGCTATTTCTTTGGAGTATGCATCGTGATCGTATTATAACGGTTTCACTCTAGACGGCGTCCCTTGATTATATTACATTGCCATCACTCTGGAGTATGAATCATGATGATATAATGTTAGCACTGAAGACGTGGTAACTTGATTATATTGTATTTCTATCAATCTAAAGTATGAATTATAATGATATAATGGTATCACTCATGCCAGTATAACACGATTCTACCAAATTGCTATTACTCTAGAGTATGAATCATAATGATATAACGGTATCACTCTACCCGGTGTAACTTGATTATATTATATTGCTATCACACTAGAGTATGTATGATGATCATATTATACTGTATTACTCTGGAGTATGCAACATGATCATATTATATTGGTATTACTCTAGACGGTGAATATAACAGAAAGGATTGAAGAGTAGCTGGCCCCATACAGTTTTCATTTAAACTCCACGCAGGGTTGTGAAAGACATTTAAAAACATTGCTTCTTTTGTGGGTTAAATGAGATAAAATATACATGCTACTACACAAAAATTTGGTTTTGATTTGCGTTGATGGTAATGATTAAAAATTAGTATATACAAATGTGCTTCTCTTCTTCTATATTAATCGCAAAACGACATTTTGCAGCACACTTATTTTATTCTTATTTTTTAACTAAACCACAAGCGTAATCACATGTGTCTATTTTAATTTCACGTGTTTATAAGTACAAACCATTTCACCCATTACACGAATTACATTAAAAAATTGTAGGTTCGATTTCGATTTTGGAAAATTTAAGTGTGTATGTATGATATTTCATATCAATTATTTTCAAAATAAGCAGATGAAAGTGACAATAAAACTTTTTGACCTTTTCATCGTTTACGGGTGGTGTGTTACCTAAACCAACTGTCGAGTCAACGTATATACATGTATCTGAGTTTCCGCGTGTACAGCCGTAACTATTTGGTGGTTAAACACTAGCTTATTGTGCGTTTAAAAGCAATGTTTCTTCTTAACTTTCATTCCATTTTAAATAGAACTATATGTTAATTAACTTTTTTGTTTATTGTATTAATTATACTATATCTGTTGTAAGATCGTACATACACACAATTATCTAGACATATTGACCTAGTAGATAAATTGGGTTTTGTTGTCCTGTCTCCTGTCTCAGCACAGCGTTTATTTCGTCCAGTTGTCAACTACCACTCTTGTCTTTTGTAATGGTGAAAACAACAATGGCCATTATTCTCACTGTTGTCGGTTGTTGTTTATTTTTCTCCAATGAGAATAAAGACTAACATACATACAACATCGAAATATGTTTCAACCATAATTTCACAAGTAATTTTGCAGTTTATACACATGTTTTAATAAAAATAGTTTCATATTTGAACTTGTTTTACAGATTCAGTAGGTTTGGAATAAACAGATACGTTTACACAGTAACACTAAGCAGTATGTGTAGATACGTTTATAACGATTAATACATAAACACTATAATACAATGTTTTTTTAAACATTCCAACTATTGCTAAAATCCCATGTTCACCTCCAACTTCATCAAACTCTTCCAGTCTTGGTGCTTAGAGATACTCAGACATGTGTAGTTTTTTATGCTGGATAATTTTCAAAATATACAGGGTTTGATAACATTTTAGAAAACACTCACATGCTTTCATTATCATCCGACTGGTTTTCTTCCTCGTTTTCGATTTCGAACTGTCAGTGGGTACATTCAATGAAACATTTCAGGAACTGAGATGGCAGTTTGGTGTGCAGTATCTGACTATTAAGAATCCAATACGACAGAGAAGGTGCTTCATTTATAGTATGTGAAACCACATCAACAAGACATAGTCTGTCTGAAACTCTGTTGTATATTGAAACAGTATTGAACCCCGTACAACTCAGAATGTCAAAGTCCAAATCAATATCTGCATAATCGTCATGGTCCTCTGCAGTAATGAGTACTCTTGGAAGAATTAATTTATTGATTGATGACCACCGTCCAGTTTTTACATTAAAAAATTTATAATAAGGGCTATTAACCTTAGAAATAATAACACCGCCTTGTGTTTCAATTATAAATTCGTCCATTTCGTAAACGTCGAATGGATTTTCAATTGCATGTGAAATGTTGTGATACCGTTTAGTTTTACGTGAGAGTAAATTGTGTACAGCTATTTTCACTTCCTTCTCTGTCCCATAGTCTTTTACCACATAGCACAAAACTACAACGTACACATTGTGCACATTTTCGTACAAACCTCCACATTATTGGTGTGTTTTAAACTAAATAATACGAATTCTTTACCACGTTTACCAAATACCAATAAACTTACTTTGTTCAATTTCATGGAGGTTGCAACGAAGCACAGCTTACCGTTTAAACAACCAAAACATCTCATACTAATAGCATCTGTTGCTTTTACATTTAAATTGCACAAATGCCATGCTTCCTTGCACAAATCATATTTGTGGATACCAATATGAATGATACCATCTTTAGGATATACGTACTCGGATTCACAATACACATACATGGTATTACAAGTTCTGTCAAATGCAAGATATACCTTTTGTTTCACAGGGTTTAGTTTTTCTGGAAATTTAGCGAGTAAGGCCCATCGTTTAAAGTCCGCCATATATGCAGATATGCGACATTTATTAGTTTCAGCAAAATCATCTAAATCCTCGGCCATCACATGAAGAACGTCACCTGTATCGGAAGAATGTCTCAATATATTACGCAATGACTGTTGTTTTGTTTGCATGTAATGATTACAGCACTCAGGTAAACTTTGAACCTCATCGCAATCCAATGAATCGAACAACTCATGCGTAGTTTGCTCCAAATCTAATTTCAGGAAGAGTGATATAAACTTATCTCTTCTCGCTGTATCGTCGAAACTCAGCCATTTGTAAAATGCTTGGAATTGTTTTTCTTTACACAGTTCCATCTCCCTTGCAGTGTTCGCAATTTCTAGCATCATTTCACCTGTAATGTATTCAATATTATCCTCCTGATCGAGTACTTTTAGAATATCTTTTGCGATATACTTCATCAAGTCATTGAGAAGTCCTAGATGATACTGCTTTGCCATGTAACATATATCAATGCAGTTTCTTGGTTCCCATTTTAGCTCTGAGAGAAACTGGTTACATATCTCACTAAGAGGAGGAATGTGAAAGTAGTCTGACACTCTAAGTATCTCGCCCACTTCGACTAAGCTGAGTGTCACAGTTCTTGTGTAGAGATATTGGATAGCGGCTTGAATGCCGCATTCTTCTATCTTAGCCAGGTCGTTTTCATTCGGTCTTGTCATAACGTGAATAATTCCTGGAACAACAG
This sequence comes from Congeria kusceri, assembly GCA_027627225.1. NCBI lineage: Eukaryota > Metazoa > Mollusca > Bivalvia > Myida > Dreissenidae > Congeria > Congeria kusceri. The sequence continues at coordinate 35,711,195 of CM051040.1, read as the reverse complement.
TTCAGATAGTGTGATTGTCAATGTGTGATTTAAAAATAATAAACTGACATCTAAATTTATTCTGTTTAAACATGTAAAGAGTAAAATAATTACATTAAGTCCATGTTTTGACGCTGATATGATTAATATTGTGTGACTTTACACACTTTTATTGGTATCAGGTAATGTGTAAAAAGGTTTATTAACTAACAACGCACATTAACAATTATTATCGTGTAATGGATTTTACAGGTTCGTATTTCTTTCATTCCACTGTTGAACATGGCCCGGAAGTAAGGACACTGTACAAGGACACCCCAGTGTGCCCCCATCACACGGTCACCGAATGTTAAGGTCACATCACACAGCTCGGAATTTTCCAAAGCCTGTCTGTACAAGTGGTCTGCTAAGTTTGTGTTCCGCGACATACTTAACTTCTCTACTTTGTATCTAACTCCGGTAAATTACCGCGTATTGTGAACAGTCCAATTCCACATATTCTGTATAAAAAAAAAAAAAAAAAAGAAGATATTTCAACGATATATAAATTAAAGTGGTTTGTTTTTAAATGCGACAAGTAGTATCTCATACATGTATCCACTCATTCCTGTGTTATGTGTACATAGTTTAATAATGAGTCATTTGCCCGTCCTTTACAGTTCAATAAAAGAGAACAACGGTGACTATAACTTAATATGTACTAAACCTTTGTAATGAAATATTTAGTACATTACATTTTACAACCGACTGTACTTGATAATAAAGAGCTTCAAGAAAGTTCCTATAATAGTAGTTGATTGTTGTTGTCCGATACATTTTCGGATACAAACTTCAGTTTCGATTTTAAGTTTTGACTACTTAGTTTTGTAACACGTTGTGGATTAAGAATACATTGAGGTACTGAAGACTTTGTAAAATGTATTCACATTTCGTAATAAAATAATAAATCCCTACTTTACGATACGTCCGAATTTAAGCCTAAACCGATAAAAACGTATAATGGCTCATCTCCTGTGTATATTAACTATCTCATATCTCTATTTATAGTAACACATAACGCAAAATATTTGGAATTTCCACTTTCGTTTTCAAATTATTACATTTCTTATTCGTGTTAAATTAAAAGAACAAACAGGGCATTAAATGTGTTCGCACGAAGTACGTCGTAAAGTACTTGCTAATTATAAACCTGTGATAACGGTATCTAAAATCAAAGTTTAGGAAAGCAAATGACGGGATTTTTTCACTGAATTACATACTAGTAATATAGTTTCACCAGATGACTAATCTAACTATGGACGAACCAAAAGGGAAAGGCCGACGGTTACACGCTAACGGAAGCTCTATACGATCAGGCTGTTCATATGGAAGAGTTTTGTAACGTCATTTTGAAATTTGGATATTCGGTAAAGCGTATCTTTCAGTTATGATATACTCACTTTTCGTAAAGTGCAATACATAAGTATTTGTAAACAACTGCATTTATTTTTGAAATAAAGTAAAATTACATGTTCACTTGTTTATCAATAAATCTCAAATAGGGATTGTTAACATCTTTGTATGCATGCTACTATTGTTGTTTATGTTGGGCAAGAAAAAAAAAACTTCAATAGTTTGAATTAATTGCTTTTGACGATCAATTGATTTAAATTAGTATTAATTCTGATTCATACAAAAGTAGCTCAGAATCCATCGATAACATCTAATTATTTGGACTAAGTGCTTTGAATGCTGAAAAACTTACAGGATTTTAGGAAAGAAACTGATGGTGTTTTGTCGATGAAAGGCAAAGGAGTAACTTAAGTGTTCAACAGAACAGAACAATATGGATGAACAAAGGGAAATGTCCGACGTTTCAACTCTTCCGGAAGCTCTATACAATCAGGCTGTGAACAGAGAAGAGTTTTGTGACGTCACCTTAGAATTTGGAGACACGGTAAATCGCAATTTTCGGCGTAGCTGTTTAACATAACTTTTGACCTTTCTCAACATCCAATTAAATGTTGTGAACATTTCCCGCCAGTAGGTCCGAATGAATAAATCCTAACATGGCATCGGCTAGTTAACAAAAATCCCCACCACGGCCTGTAAAAATTTAGCTCCATTTCTTTTCGGAGTTGAATAGAAAAAAGGACCAATGTGGAAAAATCCAGACACACCTCTTTACTTTGTTAACGTTTTTGACTAATTTCGAGCTCCCTACTTGGAAGTTGCATTAGCTCAATGTTTCATTGTCAATTTACATGCCAGTGTTTACAGACCGTGACCTTGGGACAATCCCCCTTTAATATCGCATAGTCGATCGACAACATTCCATACAATACACTCGCTGACTAACCTGCGCCTATTAATAGTATAGACGTAGAAACCACTGAATCGTTCTAACAAGTATCCAGAGAACGATAGACAATAGGATTAATAATGAATGGAGAATTGCTTATATTTATAAACTTACCAGGCATGATAATTTAAATAACGGTTGGTAGATTTATTTATTAAGACTTATTTATAATTGCATTTTCTCTTATCTTCGCCTGTAGAGGCTATTCAACGTATACATATATTTGGCATCTTCCTGTAAATAATCACTGGCGGAAGCTTCCAACATCGTAATTGAATTGTATTTACATTTTGGTATTTTTACTTTACGTGCGTTTTATAAACGCATTATAAACTATCATAGTTATAAACGCTCTCGATACGTATTTCCCCTAAGGAATATAAATCTAATTCGCCATTATTTAATATAACTTTATGATTTTGTTATCACAAAATGAAGTAAAGTCATTATTTTCAATTGCGATGAATGTTCCCTTACGTGTGTTTTCATTTGGCACACATAGTTTAAATGCTTAATCGATTACAAATTTAATAAACGCTCATCTCTATTTGATAATGAAAATTTACTTATTTATTTTATTTTAAATAATCTTGAAAAATAATATTAAATGCGTGTAGAATAACGATCTATGAAGACATGAGACTGTTCGTTTATAAACCAAATCAATGCATCAGTTTTAAATATTAACTTTGGATATTTAATTTACATTCTTTACATAATTTACATTCTTTACAATATTGACAACATACGCTGAATATCTTTTTTTAAAGATATTTCTTGTTAGTTATAATATACTTACTTATCGCAGATTGCACAATCTGTGTTAACAATAAATTTCAAACTGATTTTAATTTTAATGATAATACAATAAAAAACATTCAGAGCAATCAAATCACATGCTAATTCGTGGTTTAATTATGCCCCCCTTCGAAGAAGTGGGGGGATTTTGCTTTGCACCTGTCCGTTAGTCGGTCGGTCGGTCTGTCTGTCCGTAGACCATTTCGTTTCAGCACGATATCTTGAGAACGCTTTGACCTTCGATCATAGAAATTGGTACGCTGGTTACTTGGGAGGAAAGGAAGAACTCTGTAAATGTTGAGGTCAACAGGTCAAAGGTTAAGGTCACCGTTGCTAAAAATAGAAAAACGGTCTCCGCTCAATCACTTGAGAACGCATGGGGACATGTTAATGAAATTTCATACATATATACCTTATATTCAGACCTCGCTTGGGCTTGCATATGGGATTGGTGGAGTCAAGGTCAAGGTCACCGTTACTAAAAATACAAAAAACGATTTCAGTACAATATTTTGATAACGCATTGAGATATTTTAATGAAACTTCATACATTATACCTTATATCGAGACCTCGCTTGGGATTGCATATGGGGTGGGTGGGGTCAAGGTCATCGTTGCTAAAAATAGAAAAACGGTTTCCGCTCAATAACTTGAGAATGCATCGAGATATTTTAATGAAACTTCATACATAGATGCCTTATATTGAGACCGCTCTTGGGATTTCATATGTGGTGGGTGGGGTCAAGGTCACCATTACTATAAATAGAAAAACGGTTTCCGCTCAATATCTTGAGAATGCATGGAGATATTTTAATGAAACTTCATACATAGATACCATATATCGAGACATCGCTTGAGATTGCATATTAAAAAGAAAATCTTAACAATTGCACATATTCACAACTTGGCTGAATGTCGGGGGCATACATGTTTTACAAACATCTCTTGTTAGATTAAAATATGGGTCATTATACATGTATTTAGTTTGTTCATTGACATATAAAACAAAATTCAAAATAGTTTACTTTAAACTTTAGTGACATAGCACATGCGTTTAATGTATATTGTTGTTTTTATCATAATCAGTTCTTGCATTGTTGTGAAATATGCATAAAAAAAACAATTGATATTGAGTTGTATTACAACTATTATTTCGAAACGTAACAATAATAATAATCATTTAAAACTTCTTTATATGGAGGTGATGGGAGCACACTGGTATGTTTTGATGGTGCAGTCAGGATATTTCCAGGGCATGTATAGAAGCAGGTTGAAAGAGAAGCAGAAAGGTATAGTTACCGGTTTTTTCTTTCGAAAATGCTATCTAAAATGTAAATGATTGGTATAAGATCATGTTGGCATTTGTTAGATCACATTTTGAAATCGCCTGACAATTGTTCTTTAGAAATTACTGAATCAAATTATTTACTTCTAGGTACGGTAAAAATCGACGAAGGAACAGAAGAAGCTATTAAATTGGCTATCAAGTATTTGTATACAGGGGAAGTGACACTCGATGATTCGTATGTCGAGGAAATTCTTCACATTGCTGATTACCTTCAAATTCGGTCACTCACAGATGAATGTAACAAATATCTGGTGAATACACGATGGGGTCTAAAAACATGCTGGAAATATTATGCATTAGCTAAGCGGTACAGACTTAATCTATTCGAAGACCTGGTAGGATATATATCCGCAAATCTAACAGACATTGTTGGCCATTCTTCTGACATCAAACAAATGACAAGTAAAGATGTGGAAGAGATTGGTAAAGATTTAGAACGACATAAAGCAAGTCTCGAAGGTCGTTTCCTATTTTATCATGAATGGCTAAGTTGCGATTTTGAAAACAGGAGAACTACATTTGAGCGCTTATTTTGTACATTAAAATTGAAAGACTCTAAAAACACACTGATTTCGAAAACTTATCAAAACACGCTGGTCTCCTTCAAAATTTTAGAAAGAGTTGGGAATATTATTTGGAAACAATGTGTCTAGCGTTAGACTGTCAGTTAAAAATGACACTGAAAACAAACGTAATTTTAGTTTTGAATAAATATGGTTTAAATGACACAAGACTGTGCACATATGCCTACATCATCAGTCAACAGCGGTGGGTATTTGTTGCGACGCTTCCAGCAGAAGTAAACCCTGATGCAATAATCGACGTATTTATTGCTGTCAATGAAGCGGAAAGTTGTCTGTATGCAGTCGGTGATAGTACGTATCACCAATTGTGTGTAGGAGAAACGGAAAGTATTCAAACATGTTATGTCCTCGTACATAAATATGACATGATAAGGAAAGCGTGGTGCAAATTAGAAGTGAATCTCAATGTCAAAGAACCAAACTGCATTGAGATCAAAGGTCTTGCATGGATAAACAATAAGGTGTGTATTGTAGTTAAATCATCGTCACATTGTGGAGATTCTGTAATGTTGTGTCTATTAGAAACCAACGATTGCTGCTGCAGTGTTTCACCTTTAATCAAATTGCCAGCAAATATGAACATTGTGGATGTCGACAGCTGCGTCGTAGATGGTGTTTACATGGTTGTTAGGTGTTGCTATTTTAACACTGAAGGCAGCATGTCAGAGACGATGGCAGTTAAGCATGTATCTTCATGGCCCACATGGCCCACGGCACCTGCACTATACACTTTTTCAACTAAGCTGCCTGGTGTTACGGAAATTTTGGCTAGGCAGCGGTTCATGTTTCCAACGTACGGGGGTGTTATACGCTCAGGGATATCTACTTCCGGTTACCTGTACTTGAACGTAGTTCTCGAGCTAACATCGGTAGTGAAAGAGACAATCTTACCTGGACATTTATTACGCCCTTCGGGTGAAACCGAGGCAACACATTCTGCTCAGGTTTACATCGTTCATGGGACGTCTTTAAATACGGTTTACATTCACAATCCAGACGCAAACGTTATCCATGTGTTTGATTTTTCGCAGCGATCTTCAAACCAAATAGCTGCGCCACCTGGCCAGCTACATCGAACTAAATGTGTACCCGGTTTTCTGTTGTCCAGTGTATTTAAACGGATTGAGCAATGCCCACTGTGCGCTGTTGAGCAATCAGTGAATTCGAAATGACCGAAAACGTGGTATGAATATTGTTGTATATGATTGTGTGCTTTTTTATTGATTAAGTGAGTACCTGAGAGAGTCGTGACAACGTTTACATTAATAGACTGAATGTGCATGTAAATAAAGCAAATATGACGCTTACTTTAATAGAATGTACTCATGCATGGGAATAAAGTAAACACGACGTACACATTGATATAATGTATTCGTGCATGAAAATATAGTAAATATGACGTTTTTGTCGAATGTTCATGTAAATAAAGTAAATACGATATCCAAATTATAAACCACAAACATACAAAGCTATATAACTTTTCTGGTCGTGACAATACAAAACGTGTGCTCTTAGTCTAATAACTGTTTATAGTCATTCGAAAGATTTGTTGTCTGGTGTTTCTGCTCGTAAATTATGATTAAAATACACATTACTCACATGTATATACGTTGTATGATTTTTGTACATGTCGTATATTGGTGTCGCACATTGTTGAAGGCCTAGTTTAATTTCTCTGTATTTGACCACGCCCCCTAAATCTGAGGTATTATACCCTGCGTATTGGCACCCTGCTGTGGTCACAAAGTGGACACAGTGTGGCGACGTTATCAACAGATTGCGGCAGAGGAAACAGTGCAATTAGCCATTAGTCATCTGAAAGAAAATATTGCAGAGAATGTAATAACATCGAACAAGATAGAGTGATGTGATTTTTAGACTGTTGTTTTTACGACCGTAGTGGGAACTGAACTTAGGCTTCAAGGATCTACTTTTCCGACACAACAAGTGAATGTATTCCTGCTCGCATTGGCGTAGCAAGAGATTAACAAATACGGGCGACATAATTTGTTTTTAATCAGTGCACGTACTAGACTGGACGCGATTTCTATGTCACATGATTTCATGTTGCATTCTAACATTTTAAAAACACAAAGGAATCAACGGGAAATGGATCCAGTAAATTTATATAACCCAAAATATAACCTAATGTTTCGTACTGAGTGCATTAAGATGAGCTTTAAATTCACGTTTTATAGTATAAATATTACGCCGGCGGTATTTGTATGCCCCCGAAGAATAGAAAAAATCGGGGGCATATAGTAATCGCATTGTCCGTCCGTCTGTCCGTCCGTCCATCACGCTTCATGTGCGGAGCATAACTCCATTCGTATTGAAGGGATTTGATTGAAACTGCATACACTAATAGAGGACAATGAGAGGAGGTGAAAAGTACAAGGACCACAACTATGTCTTCAATATTTACAGTGTTATTGTCCTTTGTTTAATTTTTTGCGGAGCATATCTCCATTAGTATTAAAGGGATTCAAAAGAAACTTCATATAATCATAGAGGACAATGAAAGGAAGCGCAGATCAAGAGGACCACAACTCTTTCTTCAATATTTACGGAGTAGAGTTATTTCCCTTTGTTTATTTTTGTGCAGAGCGCAACTCCATTAGTATAAAAGTGATTTTAAATAAAACCAACTAAAACATTGAGAGGAAGAGCAGAGTACAAGGTCCATAACTCTTTCTTCAATATTTATGGAGTTATTGCCCTTCAGCTAATTTTCTAGTGCAGTACATAACTCAATTATAATCGAAGTGATTTAAAATAAAACCGCATATATTAATAAAAGATGTTGAGAGAAAGTGCAGAGTACAAGGACCGTAACCCTTTTTGTAGGAAGCGTCACTTTTGCAAACATGTAACTGACATTGTGTTGCATTCCTCCGAAAAGCATATGCTTTGGGGGCATTCGTCACATCCTGTGAAAAGTCTTGTTTGTTTATATTTTAACTGTCATAAAATGTGCAGGAGACACCGTATATCTCTAATAATAATAATAATAATTATTATTATTATTATTATTATAATTTTATAAATAGATGAAAATATCTTAAACCAGAACAAACGGAATGATGCACCACACATTCGAAAAAGTACGACTAACAAGCGTTCAATTTATAATTGTGCGTATTTGTAAAGAATGCAAGCTACGGCCCTGTATACAAGCCGAGACATTCATTAATTCATGCGGACGAGCTAGTACTGCTTGCATGCCAATAAAAAAAACAGTATGCAATGAAAACCTGCTTATTGTGGGAAATAGCTAATATCCCAAACGTTTTTATATATAAGTGGCATATGTAGTTACGTTGGAAATTAACAGAAATATCTTAATTGATGTAAATGTGTAATTGGACGACCACGTGACCAGCGAACGCTATACCTTTGCTAAACCAGCTTCTTTCAACATCTTTTTTTTCTGTTTTCTTGCGATCATTGTTTTGGTTGTTCGCAGAACAACTAAAGGTACAGCTACTAGTATTTCAAAGCCAAACAGTCAAAGAACTATGATCTTAACAGCTTGAGGTCAGGCAGATTCGACTACGCGAAAGTAGGAAGTGTCGTTTTGAATATCGTTTAATTTGTCGAATTGAAATCAGTACGATAATTAATTTTATTCGAACATGACATGCTGGTAAAACTTAAGTCAATAACTTTCAATGTAGGATCAAATTCTGACTGTACTCGCGGAAGAAAATAAAATACTAGTAGTACGTTGTGCGACGTCCTAATACATTAATGAATGAAAATCTTGGATCACGAGGCGAACCGAATAGGAAGAAGAAATGTCTTTAAAAAAGACAATCGGCGTAGAAATTAATATTGAGATGTCATTTTTTGCCCTAAATATAATACAAGAGGATCAAGCTGTGACTTCACGGACCCCATATTTTTTGTTCCCTACTAAGGAGGCTCTTCTTGGACACTAGATTTTTCGGACACTATAAGACAACGTATCGGGCCCCAAAATTAATTTGAGATAACCTCTGTCTTTAAAAAAGACAATCGGCGTAGAAATTAATATTGAGATGTCATTTTTTGCCCTAAATATAATACAAGAGGACCAAGCTGTGACTTCACGGACCCCATATTTTTTGTTCCCTACTAAGGAGGCTCTTCTTGGACACTAGATTTTTCGGACACTACAAGACAACGTATCGGGCCCCAACATTAATTTGAGATAAACTCAATAATTATTAATATCTGTACCGTGAATAAACCGATCATATACCGCCCCATGATTTCACCAGTGATACACGAATAAGCTAAATACTAGTAATTTACGTAAACATATTTGATACACGAATTGGTCAGGCAAATTAAACAAATTAACATTGTCAACAAATAATAGTGGGGGTGAATGAGCAGTCAAAAGGTGTATGAATTCCCCATTTATTGCTATTCTCGGGTTTAGGATTCTCCATTCGCTAATTGATGCGTGTGTATTAACACAGCTTTATCGCGCGCTAGTTTTAGAATGATTCTCCAGCTGGAATTTTACTCGCAAAAAATAATTAACAGGGACGACAGTCGGATACAGCATACAATACTATTTTTAAACAATAATAAAATAACTGGAAATATAAGCTCAATCAAATAAGCTAATATTTGTTTTTCTTATTTATCAGAAAAATACCACAAATATACCACTTATGTTGTGCTTGCGAGCTCAACAGGCAACATTGTACGTATTTATAGAGCGCGCCGATTATGTAGGCTCAGCAATATAGTTATTTCATTATGTGAAATGAATATTGTAACACTCCAGCAATATAAGCATATTATATAACTGTTAACTGTTAATTGTAATTCAAATTGTTTACCTTGGATCTTCTTAGGGTCGAATCTATTGCATAATAACTCACTCTTGTTCTTAAATGTTGTTTATTCCAGCCTGGTCTCATAATTAATAGTGCTGATCATTTAAATATTACAGACCAGACACTGGCATCACAAGTTTAGGCTAGAATTAGTTTTTCTGTATGCATTTGATTTTAACTCCATTGTTATTGTTCCAATATGAATACTTCCGGTTGGAAGATAGGTATTTATTTCATAAAATCAACATAGTTTAATTAAGTATTCATATACATTTCTAATGTCTATCAATTATTAATATCACTTTGCACATTTCTGCCGAATGTTACCAGTTTAAATTGTTTTAATCCATAGATTTGTCCATTAAAATTTCAACACTGCCTGTTTTGCAAGCAACGACAGCCATCTTGATTTTTACTGTGCCCGTTGCTAGGCAACTAAAAGTCGGCTTAGTTTTTAAGTTTCTACAGCATTCTTTTCAAAGTAAATAGTTAAATATCACTATGAATTACTTATCTAGCAGTAGAAAACGTCCATTTGAGGTTATTATATTGTTATATGTCTTTGTATTTGTTAATTTCGCTCTGTGACTTCATAGTACTTATATTTAGAAACATTCCTTTTGAGCACCTGTTTAAAGGCGCACTGAGTCTTGTGTCTGGTACAATTTTTATAGCTGCAGGCGCACTGTGTCGTGTGTGTTTGACACAGGGCAGGTCCTGTAGAAAAGTTTATATAGTGCAGATTTTCATTTGTTTTAAAGCCATTCCATCCAAAGTAACACGACTCTAGTCAATTTTAGTAAAATTTCTGATGCCAGCTTTAAAGAACCTATATATAGAAATTGTAAGTTAAACATGAATACTCAGTATATATATAATTCCGTATATACATTAAAACTTCTAAACTTCGTAAGCATGACATTTTTTGAATATTGGATATTGCACATTTATAAAAGCTAGTCAAGTTCCTTGCTGGAAAAATAAAACATATAGAACGTTCAGTTGCGTTGACTTTACATAAATAGTGTTTAAAGCCACTCTGGCACACAACATAGAACTATATAATTATATCTACGCGTTTAAACGGAACACAACAATATAACATTCTGATCATGACATACAATGAGTAAAATTGTTCATAATTATGTTCATTTTTAGAGTGTATAGCGAAAATATGTTTATAACTTTAAGTTAACCGCTTATGTAAACAATTATGTAAATGTTTAATCCCCAAATGTATGCAACAGTTATTGTTATACGTTAAACCATTGTTTGAAGTTTGCATTCCCTCAAATTAGAAAATTTGCCCAATTCTATTGGCATTCTATTTTTCCGTTGCATAATTATCGCAAGAAATCTAGGTCAAAATTGATCATAGACAGCTACGCCGAAAAACCTCCCTATATGTTCTATATAAGGCGTAAAAATGTATGTCTGTTTCAGGTAACATGCCCCAAAAAGTTAGGATAGGTAGGTCGGGATATATTTATTTTTATTATTTTTTTTATTTAGTAAGTCGTCAACTTCAAGATTCTAAAACTGAATAAATATTCAAAACGTATCAGTAATATCCTTAAACATTGTTTATAAGTGGATACTATCAAAACAAAACACTTATTTATAAAAAAACAACAACATTTAATTAATGAAAAAGGTAAATACAAGTCACTCTGACAAACCCAATAAAATGTTCTAGGGACGGGGCATTTTTTTAGAGTAGGTCGGGTTACCTGAAACAAACATTTTTTTACGCCTTATATATAGAAGCCACCGAGCGCTTATCGATTTTCTGCCTGAGGAAGTTTCTTCGATATGCGTCAGAATGCACTATCCCGCCTAGTAAAGTATAGCATTCAATTATTGATTTTTGATGGGCAAGTCTATTCACCTTTTCGACATTGTTTACCGAGGTGTTCCGAATACGCCGGAAATCTAGGTCAGGGGGGTTGCGCAGTGAGCGTATAATTGCTTCCGCTGTGTAGATAATCGTTGTTCAGAAAAATTAATCTGCATTTTGCATATGACTGGAAAATAAAACTGTTACTTGTTGTGGAAAAATATAGGTAAGTCTGCTTTTATACATATTTATGCTTTATATTCACTTTGTTATGTTTTAAACAGGTTAAAATTTAACATTCTAAACGTGGGTGGGGTATGCGAATTAATCATTTAATGATCGGAAAACTACGCTATAAAGGCAACAGATCTTATTTTGGCATTATAAATACCTTTCTTTCAAATAGATAATGAAATAATAAAGAGAACGCTAGTATATTTACTGTTATGCACGTTTGTTTATCAATAACAGTCCTTAAATGTGTCATCAATCTTTGTCAATAGAAAACGTATAGGCAATATTTAGAAGTTTTAATGTATATACGGAATTGCATAGAGTAACCAGTTCAGTATGTTTATACATAATATTATTGTGTGTTTGTGTTACTGTATATCTTGCAATAATAATAATAATAATTATAATATTTTAATTAACTTTATGTGTTTCAGGTAACTATCACAGAATCTGGAATGTCTCACCCTGATTCTCCAGGGGATTATTCACCTAATTGTATTATTCCTTCTTGAATTAGCATATTGTGACACACAACACCACTAATGTAATTGCATTTATAAAAAATATATAAATATTATGTTATGTGTGTTTAAGTTAAGTAATATTATTAATTGTCAAAATTCAAGTGAATATATTTAGAATAATAATGTTAATGAATTGTTGTTATCATCATGGTTATTGATGGATTGTCATAAGTATTTAGTAATCACACATCTGTGCGCATACAAAGTTCCAATTCGAAACATCCTCGGGCAAACCATCATTGGTGCAGAACATTCCGGAACTCGCAGACTGTGGAAAAGTGATCCATTGGTGACCTGAATAATTTTCTTCGTCGATTCGGTTTGCCGGGCTTTCACCCTTGACTGCGTTGTGATTTTGTGTAAAACCACTGCGTGAATTAGCTATATATATTTTATAGAAAAATTGTTCATTGTGACATTGGAACCAGTATTAACTGTGACCGTCCAAGTTCCTGTTCAAAATGGGTACACTGGAAATGTCAGCCCAACTCAATAGCTGGTGATGAACTTGCTTGGTTTTTTACTGAACTATACTAAAACCTGTGAAAAAGTGACTTAGTACTGGTTCTACACAGGAATATACTAATTAAAACAATCCATGCTTTGTGCATTACTAATGTATTTTTTGTGATACTTGTTTCAGTATAATTGAATACTTTATGAAATTATTTTTTTTTATTTGTGTGCTGTGGATGTAATTTTGAAAAGCTTTGTATTTATAGCTTATGATTAAAAGAGAATACTCCGATGACATGGACTTTTCTTATTGTTGTGTTGTTGATAAAGTGAAGATAATTAAGCTGCATATATTCCGTATGATGGTACTAGTAGGACACATGTCTATTATGTGGAACTGCAGGACACATACTGTATTAACTGCAGCCAAATCTACAGTTACAGACTTTACGGCGGTCAGTTAACCTACTCACTTTTCCGTATCCGATCTAAGCGGTTGACCAGTACCACTTTAATGAAAGTAACTACTGTCCTTCTTGAAGCAGAGGTAGTGAGAGAATTGCCGTAGAAATTATTTTATTACCAATCCCAAACAAGTGATGCGGCCGGGCAGGTGCTCGAACTCCCAAAAATCCGGATTGACAGTCCAGCTCTCTACCAACGAAGCTAGCTGGGCCCGGTTTTTATTCAGGTTGCAATTGTCAAAAGGAAAAAAATCATAAAAATGATATATACATTAAATTAATATATCTGTGAGAAACCCGACTCACCAAATCAAATAAAACTAATTTTCTGGGTCCATGAAAATGTACTCAATGTTGGGCTATTTTGTACACATTTAGTATATAGTAAATGTGTAAAAAAAATGGCCTGTTAAATGTTTAAAAAATAGGTAGGTGGACTTTTTTTAAGTAGCATGTCAAAAGAGTTTGTATGGCTCACTTCTAACCGTAGGGTTGGTGTGGTGTTTCTTGTTCATTTTGGCCTATTTTGACACACTACTCGTGTGACCATTAATACTGTTATACAGCCAGGTCTAAATTATGTGTGTGACGTTAAAATCGTAAATAAAAGCAATACGTCTTCATATAAAGTTAAGTGTTTATTTTGAGTTTTAATAGCAGTTTATGTAAAACTGCATTAGCAGCTGATCGATGTTTACTTTACAGCGAGAAAACGGAACCCCCCTGACCTCAAAATCTCGCGTCTCGTTACGCGTGATTTAACAATGTCGAAATCGTGAATAGAACTTATCGCTTCAAGCAATCCGGTGATCTTCGGAAAATCGCCGAAAATATGGATGGATACTCGCTCGACCCTTTAAGCGCTTGACTGAGCAGACGCTCAGCTGATTAGCGCGATAAGGCTAGATACGATTATGGTACATACTGTTGGATATGGCTATTGCGCGTTAAAGCTCGTGTATTTTACGGAACAGCTCATTTCTTCGAATTTCAAAACATGATTTGTTACAGAATTACCCACTGTTGATTTTCGCCTGTATCTTTGGAAAAGTAGCCGCTTGCCGTGTTAGAATTCCAATTCACCTATGGGCAACGTATTTATAAATTGAAAATTTCCAGTTAATGCATTGAACTGCATACGATAACTATTTAAAATCGAAATATTTTTGCTAAAGGCTAAATATTTTCTTGAAAGTTTGTAAATTTTCTTGAAAATATAATACATGTAACCATCTTACCCAGATATTTATTTTACCTTTTCAAGAAAATCTATTTTTTGCGATAACTAAAAATACTTATACGCTTATACGACATTTTGCTATCCTCTTAATTTTTGAACTAAACAACAAGCGTAATCGCGTGTGTCAATCTATACTTGACGTGTTTCTATTTATAAGTACAAATCATTGCACACATTGCACAAATTGCATTGACAATGTGTACTTTCGATTCCGATTTGATAAAAAACGTATTAATGAATAACTTATACATGTACTCAATAAGCCGCATGAACGTTTTGAAACAACCTATCACTTTTTAAATACGCCTTGCTTGGGCTAGTCTTATTTAAATTAAACTGTACTCAAGGTCTTCTTAGGATAAAAACGAACAATGTTGAACTGGTTTTGAAAGTATATTTAAAACAAGGCTAACGACAAAATGTTTGAAAAATACGCTGTGCACATTTTCCGATCCTAGATGGGTATTTCTTTCACTAAATATACTTACTAAATATGCTTATAAATTTTAGTATGCAACAGTTAATGTTTTTTACATCTATGTGGCCTAATGTAACTATTAATGTAACTATTATATATACAATTACTTTTCACCCTTCGTTTACTTGTAAGCAAACTTGTTATGCGTTTAAGAAACAGAAACTACAACACCAATTTTCTAGACTGATTGACTTAATAAAGTAAATATAATGAGTTGTGTTGTCTTGACTTATGTCAAAAGTGACACGTGGAAAAAGCTGTAGCATTTATTTTTACTGCTGTCGTTTGTTGTCAGTTGATGTTGAGTTATAAGAATATGTATTATATGCTTTTCAGTGAAATATCGAATGTTATTGGTGAAATAAAATTTTATATTTTCAGTGTTTGAGCAGTGAAAATATAAGATTTCATATTTGCACTGCAGTGAAAATATAACACAAAACGGACTATTTTCCGTAAATAGCATCGATCTACAATACTAACGAGTGACAGTTACGGAATCATTTATGACGTCATTTTTATGACGCCAGAATACACGAACTTGTGACGTTTAAGCTTATCTCGCACAATTTTATTTATTTATTGTCCAAAAGCATAAAATAAAAAGCTGTAGCAGTTATTCTTACTGCTGTCGTTTGTTGTCAATTGATGTAGAGTTTTAAGAATATGTATAGTGCGACCAACTTAATTTGGCTGGCCTAAAAATAGTAACTGTAAATAAACATTGACCTGTCCTGAATATGTGGATAAATAGTTTCTACCATCCTTTATTATTCGATTGAATTGTTAGTAGCATATCGGTCTATTTGTTGCGCAGCAGTATGATAAACAATTTGCAGTCACGAGTTCGAATCCAAACATATCTACATATTTACAGTTTTTCTGTTCAATGTAACAACGCTATCTATTCTAATTATGATTTATTTCCATAAAAAAAAAATCAGATGAAAGTCGTTTTCTTTTTACATTTCTGTTGGTAAAATGAATAGTTTAAGGATAAAAGTAATGTGAAAACAATGTTTATTGGATAAAAACACAAATATCAACACTCTATCGAAGTTCTAATATACAGAAAGGAATCCTACTGTCTGATTAATGGAAATGTAAAGTTTATACATATAGTTGAAATTGTGATGAAAAAATGTTTACCTTGTCAGTATTACAAACCCGACACGTAACCAGTCACGCCACGAATACCCCGATAGCATAATGTCTAAAATATAGACATTGAATATCATTCTATACACAGAGGATGACGTCACACGCAAAACATCTGTACTTAACCGCATTATTTCGCCCCAAACGGCGAAATGTGCTTACGCATGAAGTAATCCCGCGTATGAAAGTTGTTTCATGAAATGACTTTATTGATCCCATATATCAGTGTAATATTAAGTTAATACTGATAGTAGAATATATTTCTGATAAATAAAATACCAGTAGTTCGTATTTAACGCTGTTTAACGTGTTTATTATAAAATTCTATTTTCACTTTCGTTTTGTGTGAACATTCAAGGTTAGATGCCAATAAATCCCATTCCCATAGGGTCCCATTATAAAACGGCGAATTTTCAGATTTCAGTTTGTGCAAGCTTGCTGTCAGTTTAAAGATGAATCTTTCCTCTTCCAAAAATTGCAATAAAATATATGGCTTTTTACTTTTTAGAAAATGCGTCTCACCTGAATGCAGACACCGATAGAAACTAGGGTTTCGGCAGTCATATTTCGACAAAAACCCCATGTCACAGTAAACACACCACAAAAAGCTCATCTTTCAAGTTAGCGTCCAAAGTAATTCACAAAAAATTTCTAAACACACAGAGGATATTAGAAATAACAACAAAGGGCATGTCTGACGTTGCTAAATGCTTTTCACAGCAGACAAAAAAAAGGAACTCTAGTAAAACGCAATATTTCGAATGTAACACGGAGGACAACACATTTATTTACTGGTATCTAACCTCGATGCGATGTTAAATCAACCATTGCGAGCTACGCTGGAAAGTAGCGTATATCCATAATGCTTAGAGCGTGAGTACACAGGTCTGTTTCAGGGACGGCTTCAGGTTTTCAGGTTGGGGGGAGGGGGGGCGTAAGCTTTTGATCGTGCAGTTATAACCCTTATGTTGTCTGTGGGTCTGCAGTGATCAGCTACAGATATGTAACAAATCTTTGCACATCATCAAAATATTGTGAAAGATACTCGTATCATGGTATGATTGCGTTGTGAAGTAATAAGGTCAAAGGCAAGTAATGCCGACTTTGTGTCACTGAATTTCGCTGACATTTAATGCCGGGAAAAATGTTAAATCGCCAGGAAATGGAGCCAACGTTGTTGACACCCTCTACTTTGTCATATCTGTCGTATGAATGCATAAAACAAAATGAAATTTGGTGTGGTTGCTAATGGAACGTTGAACAATTGTCGATTTAGATTTGTGGGAATTATGTAATGAGATAAAACTGTTTAAACTCGAAAGTTGTCATTGATTTTACTTGCATATCGACTTTAAATCTTATTTATTCGAAAAAGTATCAAGTATTTTATGCGGTATCCTGTGCCAACGGTGTATTTCATCTGACACCTTTATATAATATCTGAATTTATACAAGAAAACAATATCATCCACAAATAAAGGTAAAAAATGTATATATACCCATAGTCTATAGTTTATCATTTTCGCTGAACTTTGGCGCCGGTACTACGGTGTACGTTAGGAATCATAGGGCGAGGGTTAGGTGGGATATGTTTAACTGAAGTTAATAAGGATCTTGTAAACGCTGAGCGAGCGAAGCGAGCGAAAAAAAAAAGAGCATATTTATCCAGTTTTTACCGTTTTATATACGCCCATATATGTATGGTCAGGGAGTTTTAGGGAGGGGCGCGCGCGGGGTGCCCCCCCCCCCCACCTGGATCCGCTAGTGTGTTAGATCGGTGTGGACACATCGCATTGAATGTAAATATACCAGTAATTGTAACCGCTCAACTTTTAATGGGTTGTGTATGTTTGCCTACTATAGTTAGGCCAACCAATCTATCTTGGGCCGATTATACAGAGTTATTAACTATTTTAGATGTTGTGTTATGTAATGCGTAAATGTGATGCACATTTCTTTTAATATTACAGACAGCCAGTGTTTTCTTCAAACCCGGAATGGAAGCATTTACAAGTTGCACATTTGTTCAATATAATGATGTGCCAATTTTCAACTAAGTAAATAAGTAACCAAACGATTTTGTAAATTATTGTCTTTGGATAAAACACAATTAAAAAAGTACTGATAATTTCAGCTTGCAAGTCACCGATTACGTGTAAGCGACTTACATAAAACAAGAAATGTCTTTAAAAAAGACAATCGGCGTAGAATTAATATTGAGATGTCTTTTTTTTGCCCTTAATATAATACAAGAGGACCAAGCTGTGACTTCACGGACCCCATATTTTTCGTTCCCTACTAAGGAGACTTCTCGGACCCCAGCTTGTTCGGTCCCTACTATGGAGACTTCTCGGACACTACATTTTTCGGACACTATAAGAAAACGTATCGGCCCCCAAAATTAATTTGAGATAACCTCAATAATTATGAATATCTGTACCGTGAATAAACCGATTATATACCGCCCCATGTTTTCACCAGTGATACATGAATAGGCGAAATACTAGTAATTTACGTAATAATAATTGATACATGAATTTGTCAGGCAAATTTAACAAATTAACATTGTCAGAATATAATAGCGGGAATGAATGAGCAGTAAGTTTATAAATTATCGATTTAGTGCAATTCTCGGGTTTAGGATTCTCCATTCGCTAATCGATGCGTGTGTATTAACACAGCTTTACCGCGCGCTATTTTTAGAATGATTCTCCTGCTGGAGTTGAAATCGCTATAATTAATTGATGGGGACGACAGTCGGTTACAGCGTACAATAATATTTTTACACAATGATAAAATAATAGGAAATATAAGCTCAATCAAATTTGCTAATATTTGTTTAGCTTATTTATAAGAAAAATTTACCACTTTATATTTTGTGCTTGTGAGCTCAACAGGCAACATTTTACGTTGTGACCGACTGTCATCCCCGTGAATTGTAGCATTGTAATTGCTATTTATAGAGCGCGCCGATTATGTAGGCAAAACAATATAGTTATTTCATTATAAGAATGAATATAATATTCTGATCATGACCAACAATGAGTAAAATTGTTCATAATTATGTTCATTTCTAGATTGTATGTCGAAGATATGTGTATAACTTTAATTTAACCGCTTATGTAAACAATTATGTAAATTTTTAATCCCCAAAAGTATGCAACAGTTATTGGAATACGTTAAACCATTGTTTGAAGTTTGCAATCCCTAAAATTATAAAATTTTTGCCCAATTATATTGGCATTCAATTTTCCCGATGCATAATTATCGCAAGAAATCTAGGTCAAAAGTGATCTTAGACAGCTACGGCGAAAAAATGGCGATTTTAGTTTCTGAAATAATTTCACACAGAAATTTGTTTTACAAATGTGTTTAGAACACAAGTTTTCCACAATTAAACTTGTCGTTCAGATTTAATCATTTTCAAAGAAACAAATATGTTTACATAGTAACAGTTGGCACTACTTTAAGATATCTTTAATGTTAGATACATGTTACAATGTCATCACTTATTTTTTATACACAACAACTTTTAACATATTTATGGCATTCTTCCTATCCGATTGAAATTTTCAATGAACATCAAAGTAGGTTTTCGGCTGGATTCTTTTGCGATTCATGCAGGTTTTGATAACAACTAAAAAAACACAGGACACCCATACATTCCTTCGTTATCCTCAGAGTGGTTTTCTTCCTCGTTCTTCATTTCGAATAGGCAGTGGGTACATTCAATGAAACATTTCAGAAAATTAGATGGCAGTTTGGCGTGAAGAATCGGACCAGAAACGAACGGAAATGGCAGAGAAGGTGCTTCAGTTATAGTCTTAGTTTCAAAATCAAATATACACAGTCTGTCCAAGTCTTCATTATATACTGAAACAGTATTTAACCCTGTTCCACTCTGAATACTAAAGTTCAAATCGTCGACATCATCGTCATGGTCCTCAGCTGTGATGAGTACTCGTGGCAGAATTAATTCGTTGATTGATGAACACCGTCCATTTTTTAAATTCAACATTTTATTATAAGGGCTATTTATCTTAGATATAACAACACCGTCGTCTGTTTCAATCAGAAATTCTTCTATTTCATAAATGTCGTCTGGATTTTGATTTGATTGCGCAACGCCCCTACATCGTTTTGTTTTACAAGTATGTAAATCGTGCACAGCTGTGTTCACCGTCTTTTCCGTCCCAAAATGTTTAACTACAGAACACATAACTACAATGTAACGGTCTTGAAAAGTGCACATTTTGACATCAACATTAACATGATTTTTAAAATTAAATAAGACGATTTTTTTACAATGCTGCCATCTAAATACTAATAAGGTTACTATTATTGGTTGGCCCCATTTCACTGAGATTGCTATAAAGCACAACTCATCATTTACACAAGTCATGCCTATGATTGCAATAGGTTCCGAATCTGTTGCTCTCATACATAATTCCAGTGAAAGCCATTTATTATTATACATTTCATATTTGTTGATACACATTTGCATTTTATTATCTTTAGGATAAATGTGAGTGTAACAATACATATAAAGGACGTTACATGTTTTATCAAATGCAAGAAATATGTTTCCATACATGTCAGCTGTTTCCTCAGGAAGACTGGTGAGTTTTGCCCATCGTTTGTCTTCTACAACATACGCAAACAAAAATCCATTATTGTTTTTACCCCAGCATCTGTCGTCTGTCGTATCGGCCACAAGAAGAAGAACGTCAACTGTATCAACAGAGTGTCTCAACATATTACGTAATGAATGTTGTTTTGTCTGTATGTAATGATCACGGCACTCGCGAAAATTGTGAACGTAATCGCAGGAAAGGGACTTAAAGAATTCATGCGTAGTGTGCTCCAACTTTAATGACCGAAACATTGTCACAAATGTCTCTCTTCTCGCAGTAACGTCGAAACTCAACCATTGGCGAATGAACTGGAATTGTTTTTCTTGGCTCATATCCTTCTCCTTTGCAATGTTCGCAATTTCTAACATCATTTCATCTGTAATGTATTCAACATTATCAGCGTGTTCAAGTACATTAAGAATATCTTCCGTGATATAATCCATCAAGTCATTGAGAAGTCCTAGATGAAACTGCTTGGCCATGTAACATATATCAATGCAGTTTTGGGGTTCCCAATTTAACTCATAGAGGAACCTGTTACACATCTGAATGAGATGTGGAATTTGAAAGTAATCCGCCACTCTAAGTATCTCAGCCACTACATCCCAGCTGAGTGTGGCAGTTCCTGTGTAGATATATCTGATAGCGGCTTGAATGCCGCATTCTTCTAACTCAGCCAGGTCGTTGTCATTCTGCTTCGTCTTAATGTGAAGAATACCTGAAAATTTGTTCACATAATGTTATTGTAAATTTACATTTTATTCTGTAAATTACATTGAAATAACAAACTTTAAGACACAGCTTGGATGCCACATTACTCAGCCAGGTGGTTTTTAATACGTTTTGTATTAATGTGAATGCTTTCATGAAAATGTGATCACACTATAAATCACATTTAAATTAACTTATTTTCAAACATGTAAGTGTTTACGACAATTATACCATGTTCATGTATAGACACTGACTACATTAACAGTGGGTTCTGTTTTAACTCTTTTTCATGTAATGTCTAAACGGTTATTAATAACACAACATTAAAACGTAATGATCGTGTAATTGATATTACCTTCTCGTTTCTCTTTCATTCCACTGTTGTACATGGCCCGAAAGTAAGGACATTGTACAAGGACACCCCAGTGTGCCCCCATCACACGGTCACCGAATGTTAAGGTGACATCACACAGCTCGGAATTTTCCAGAGCCTGTCTGTACAAGTCGTCTGTTAAATGTGTATTAAGCGACATGCTCTAGTTTCTTTCTTTGTATCGTACACAGGTAAATGACCATGTTGTTTATTTCCTCATTTTCTGAAAAAAGAAACAATACTATGTGAAACATAGAATGCATAAATGTTTGTTATTAAATGTTGAAGGTATTAGCTCATACATTTATATATCCAACCTTGGTGTATGGTCTAATGTGTACATAGTTTGATGATGAGTCATTTGTTTTCCTTAGATACGCCGTTACATTTCAACGAAACATTAAAACGATGACGTCAAATGCATATTACCTTTAGAAAATAAACATTTAAAACATGACATTCGATAATAGACAACACTTGAAATTAAAGATTTTAATCTTATAACATGTTCGAATTTCAAAATACCTGTGTTCGTTTATTCTTTGTGTTACAGTTTCGTTTTAAAAATTTAACAATTGAGTTTATTTATTTTAAATCCTTACAGAATCAGAGTGAATTGACTTCAGTTGAGGCATTTAAGACTGTGTACAATGTATTCACACTTCGTAATGAAATATAAAAAAACGCCTTACCTTTCGATACGTCCAACTTTAAACACAAAACTGGTAAAGGCGTTCATTGTCAACTTTGCCTGTGTATATATGGATTTATTAAACCGAGTTTCTATTTATAATAACACATCACGAAAACTATTGGGAATTTCCACTTTTGCTTTCACATTAGTACAATCCTTATTCATGTATATTTTAAATAAAAACAGGACTTAAATGGTGTTTAGAATTAATGTGTACTTCGTAAAGAACTTGTTAATGATATACCGGTGGTAATGGATCCTGAACTTACAGACGTTTAGGAAAGCAACTGACGGTATTTTGTCGATGAAAGGCAAAGGAGTAACTTACGTGTTCAACCGACGATTCATCTAGAGCTATGGATGAACAAAGGGAAATGTCCGACGATTGAACGCTACCGAAAGCTTTAAACCATCAAGCTGTGAATATGGAAGAGTTTTGTGACGTCATTTTGAAATTTGGAGATACGGTAAAGCGTATATTTCAAAAATAATAGACTTACTTATCGGCGAGTGCAAAATATTTCTCAACACTAAATTACAAACTGAAATTAATATTAATGGAAATACAAAGAATTCATTCAGTAATCAATTTACATGCTCGTTTGTGTATTACTGGTAATAAATTTGAAATATGAATTGTTAGCATCAGTATATGCATTATATGATTGTTATTGGCATGTCTTACACGAACAAAACTTAAATGTGTCGTAAAATTTATTGTTTTTACAGTTACATGTATTGTTTTAAGAAATACGTATTCTGATTAAAACAAAAGTAGCTCAGAATTCACCGATTACGTGTAATTCTTTGGAGTTATAGTAGTAAAAGTTTGAATGCTTCACAAGAAGAGTAACGTGGATTAATTATCTAAAGAGTCTATCATAAACCCACAGAAGGGTACAACATTCGATTTTTTTTGGCGGATCATTTTTTATTGCAATTGTCCAAACCTAAACAACAAATAAGCAAACATCTACATTTTAATTGACAGAAGGCATGTATGTGTAACATTTATATTGTACTACTCTCATAAGTCCGACTTTGAAGACTTTAAAAATAAGTAACCACTACTTAATAAGTTGTTTTTAACTTGTGATATATGCTTATGATGATATTACTGTAGTCCAACATTTACTCTGTAAAAACATATAATACTTATAATTTTAAAATTACGGAGCACATTGGTACGTTTTGGTGGTACAGTCAGGATATTTTCAGGACATGTATCAAAGCAGGTTGAAAGAGAAACAAGAAGGTATCGCTGCCACCTCAGTTGTATTGTTGGCATGTTTTAACGAAGCAGTTTGCACACTTGCGACTGTTTTACTTGGTTTTGTAGTTTATATTGTGTTTATGTTGAAAATAATATTTATTTATTTCAATGATTTACTTTTAAAGGTACTATACATATCACTGAAGGAACACATGTAGCGATTAAACTGGCTATCAAGTATTTGTATACAGGGAAAGTCACACTAGATGACACGCGTGTTGAGGAAATTCTTCACATTGCTGATTACCTTACAATTCCGTCATTAACAGATGAATGCAACAAATATATGGTGTATACAAGATGGGGTCCAAAAACATGCTGGAAAAATTATGAATTAGCTAAGCGGTACAGACTGAATCTATTCGAAGACCTGGTAGGATATATATCCGCAAATCTAACATACATTGTTTGTCTGACATCAAACAAATGACAAGTAAAGATGTGGAAGAGATTGGTAGACATTTCGAAAGTCATAACGCAAGTCTTGAAGGTCGATTCCTATTTTATCATGAATGGCTAAGTTACGATGTGGAAAACAGAACAGAATCACTTGAACTTTTATTTTGCAAATTTAATTTGAACCACTCTACACACGCTGATTTCGAAGACTTATCTAAACCCGCTTTTCTCCTCAAAATTTTACCATGTGTTGGGAACATTATTTGAAAACAAAACGTCAAATGTTACACTGTAAATTGAAATACCCACCAAAAAGACATGTTAATTTGGATTTTACTAAATATGACTTTAATGACCAGACACTTTGTATTGAAGCCTGCATCAGTCATCAATCGAGGTGGGCAATGCTTACCACACTTCCGTCGGAATAATGTCATGTAACTATCACGAAAGTGTGTTTGGACATAAATGAAGTGGACAACTGTCTTTTCGCAGTCGGTGATGCGTGGGATTGACAAATAGAAAACGTACACAACTCGTATTTGATTGTTCATCAATATGATATGATACATAAATCATGGTCCAAATTAAAACTGGGCTGACCCAAGCTCATTTGAGATCAACGGTTTATCGTGGATAAACACCACAAGATTGTGTATTGTAATGAAATCATCTTGCGGAGATTCGCTGATGCTGTGTTTATTTGAAACCAATAGTCTTTGCTGCGGTTGTTTATTCAGCTTGTCACCAAACAAAAAGATTGTGGATGGGGACACATGCGTCGTCGATTGCAGACATATTGTGGTTAGATGTTATTACTTTAACACAGAAGGAACAATCTCAGAGATTGTTGCAGCTAAACATGTTTACACAATCCCGTGGGTAATTGTTTCCCGTGTAATACAACCATTACGAATATTTCTATCTTACACATGTGTATGATAACATTTTGAACGTTTTCATTGGCTACATATTCTTTGACTGACCAATCGGATGACGTTATTTTGGTGAAATGACGTCGTCAACATAAAATGACGTCACGTGATTTCACAACTTTTTGGATGTATCAACATGTTTTGGTAAAATTAGAAGATTTTTGTTTTGTTAAAAGCATGTGATAAAAAAGATCTGACAATCGTTGTCATTTTATACCACATTTTATTAAACTCGTCCAGGAAATTTGTTAGTAAGCTCGCCAAAGTCTGGCTTACTAACACAATTCCTGAACTCGTTTAATAAAATATCTTATGAAATGACAACTCGTATCAGATCCTATATATACATATACGTAAATGGGAATAAGTCTCTGATCAGTGTCAAATTTATCGTCTGTTAGGATAGCTACTCATCGTTTCTCCGTGTATAAAATGAAAATTTGAACTATTACTTGATGCAAAATAACATCTTTCAATTTATACTAACAACATAATTCAAAGTAATAAAACTAAAGCATAAGATATAACGATCGTCGTCCATGATAATCAGTACGAACAGCAAATATTTCATAATCCTATGTATAATGTCACCAATGACGTTATTTTGGTGAAATGACGTCGTCAACATGAAATGACGTCATCTCAATACACAACTTTTAGGATTTATCAACATGTTTTGGTAAAATTAGACGTTTTTTTCGTTTAAAAGCATGTGATAAAAAAAGATCTGACACTCGTTGTCATTTCATATCATATTTTATTAAACTCGTCCAGCAAATTCGTTAGTATTCGTTAGTAACAAAATTCCTGAACTAGTTTAATAAAATATGGTATGAAATCACAACTCGTGTCAGATCCTATACATACAGAGAAAATGTTTTGTTATGCGCATAAAATCAGCGTGACAAATGTAAGCGTTGCCATTTGTCAGCCACCTTTGGTAGTCGTTTTAGAAAACCGCCGCTGCTGAACTGGAAGAAATGAATAATAATAGTAACAACAATAACAACAACAACTGCAACAACAGCAGCAAAAACAACAACAACAATATGACTTAATAAAATTACGATTACTTATTAATAACACTGAATGACACAAACAAAATTGATTTGCAACCTTATTTGTTTTGATATAAAACTTGAGACTTATTGGTAGCAAGTGTCTTTTGAATAAACAAACGGACGGACAAACAGGTGGCTTGGCAGACAAGACAGACTCACAGTTAGCAGGACGGACACAATCATAAGACACAAACTTTTCATTTCGGTCATTTCTTGAAAATTAAAGGCGTCGCATCGGGACTTTAAAATTATTTATCCAAAAAAAATTAACTAAGACCCCCACAAATAGTTGTTGGTTTCCGCTTACATCACCAACAATATCTATGGGGGGTGTATAAAACGTAACTTATTTTGTCTTTAACTTTTGTTTCTTCGCGGCATATTCACAACACAGTTTAGATGTATTGGACTGCATGTAAAATGTTTAAACGCCTACCATCAAAGAAACTGTACCTTAGCTATAAATAAGGTCATATAATTAAGAGTTAGTAATTTGCTTTACAAAATATGAATTACCGAAAAGCCACATATAAGCAAAACAATTCTATTGACCGAAAGTCAGAAACATTCGATCGATAGGCACAGAACTTTTTGGGTCGGAGGAAAAAAAATAGGGAGCGGGTATGCGGAAACAAATTATGTGTTTACGCCCTATCAATATTTGCATTTTATTTCGCATTGCTTGGTGGCTGCATGTACCTGTTCAATAATTTGTCTGAAAGATGATCTAGCTGGCGCATCAGGCCAATGATCGTCGCTGAAGTAGTAGAGTGATCCAACATCCAATACGCAGACGATCAAGCTTGCGCATCACGCCATTGATCGTCGCTGCACTAGTAGAGGGTTCCAACGTCCAATACGCAAACGATCCAGCTTGCGCATCACGCAAATGATCGTCGCTGCAGTAGTAGAGGGATCCAACGTCTAATACGCAGATGAACCAGCTTGCGCATCACGCCAATGATCGTCGCTGCAGTAGTAAAGGGTTCCAACGTCCAATACGCAGAAAATCCAGCTTGCGCATCACGCCAATGATCGTCTGTACATTAGTAGAGTGATCCAACGTCTAATACGCAGATGATCCAGCTTGCGCATCACGCCATTGACCGTCGCTGCAGTAGCACATGGATCCAACGTCCAATACGCAGACGATCCAGCTTGTGCATCACGCCATTGATGGTCGCTGCAGTAGTAAAGGGGTCCATGTCCAGTACACAGACGATCCAGCTTGCGCATCACGCCATTGATCGTCGCTGCAGTAGTAGAGGGATCCGACGTCCAATACGCAGACGATCCAGCTTACGCATCACGCCATTGATCATCAATGCAGAAGTAAAGAGGTCCATCGTCCAGTACGCAGACGATCCAGCTTGCGCATCACGCCATTGATCGTCGCTGCAGTAGTAGAGGGATCCGACTTCCAATACGCAGACGATCTACCTTGCGCATCACGCCATTGACCGTCGCTGCAGTAGTAAGGGGGTACAACGTCCAATACGCAGACGATCCAGCTTGCGCATCACGCCATTGATCTTCTCTGCAGTAGTAGAGGGATCCAACGTCCAATACGCAGACGATCCAGCTTGCGCATCGCGCCATATACCGTCGCTGCAGTAGAAGAGGGATTAAACGCTTAAAACGCTGAAGACACGCTCTGAAACGTTTAAATATCCTATTAAATACAGTGTTTGATGTCATATAATAAAACTTATAATATATTATATACGTATTCACCGAAGGACCGGGTTGTAATTGGAATAATTATTGAAGTGGTTAGCTTGTAAAGTGTAATTTCGAAAAACACATTATGTCAACTTTGTTATGTTAAGTACTTAAGACTTTCATATGTAGCAGATACGTTTTATAGCAGGTATGGTTCTAAACATGCGGCGCACAATTGTAAATCTACCACGGCCAAACTGATATATTTTACCGGCGTTTGTTTGTTTGTCTGTTTGTTAGTTAGCAACTTCGCACAAACATTTATGAAAGGATTTGAATGTCATTTTTTAGAAGGTTGGAAATGGGCCTATATAAAACGATTAAATTTTGGTAGTGATCCGGATAACCGGCATGATCCATTATTTTTAAAGAATTCCTTATTATTGGTAGTTAGGGAAAATTGACTCATTATGCTTTATAACTCATTAGTTGCACAACAGAAGGGGCAATGACCCGCTGTTTCTGAAAGCTTTCTATTTTAACTATGTACTAGTATTTCTAATAACCTACCTGGCTGTGGGGCAGAGGTCACAGTCGTGCACAATCGGGGTGGGGAATGCGCGCTGGAACCATCGTCTTCTCCGTCCGACACTGGTCTCAGTTGCAGATTAAATGTCCATCCGGCGTCGTCGTGGTCGAAGAGTTTCTGTGCCTTTTCGTTCTGCTTCCTACTTCGTCGAAGACCATCTGTCCTGTGGGAGGGGGTTGTCGTGGTGGGGGGGGGGGGGGGGTCGGGGGCCACATGAACATCTGGCGCTGATGATGTTTATAATCACACACATATTTATTTTGTTTATTCTCATCAATGTATATTTACAATGTTAGCATCAACATTTTAAATCAAAAGATATTGCAAGAAAATGTTGGATCACACTTATCAACTTTGCATGTTATTATACATTTCTGGAAGGCGGTAAAAAGCCAGGCGAAAACACTGACGTATACACAGTGGTTACAATTTACCATACTCAAATACGTTAACGTTAATGACGCATCAAACAGATTTTACGCTAATGTTCTTCAAAAATAAAGTGGATTTTTGTTTTGAAAATGTACATTTCTGTGATTATAGCTGCTTTAACGCAATCTTGTAGAAGAACGATATATTTTAACGTTAAATACTTAGTTGAACCAAAAACGTAGTCTTTCAAGACCCTTACCTTTCTTTCACAGGGTCTAACACAGGGGCCGACCAGTTCATCATGGAACCAATCAGTCTAAAATGCCCTTGAAATTCTGAAATCAGACTGTTTAGCCATTTTAACCATTGTGTGCATCTTAGGAAAACATATCCATGTACCTTTATTTAGTAATACATGTTTTTATAGAATTATGTCACTAAAAATTTCTATGGACGTTTAACTGTATATTAAAAGAGAACGATCGTGGATCAATAGTGCATGTTTTCCTGGCTTAGGTTTATACTCGGCATCGGTATTCTCGCGGTATCTATATTTTCGCGGTAATTGTTTATCTTCGGATTTTCATGCTTAATTGTCAACATCTAACATATTTTTTGTTTTCTTTAAGAAAATAATAAGTTATAAATTAATTCATTCGAATTTAAACAAGTAATATGATTTGAAACCATAAATATAAATAACTTTCG
Source organism: Congeria kusceri (assembly GCA_027627225.1). NCBI lineage: Eukaryota > Metazoa > Mollusca > Bivalvia > Myida > Dreissenidae > Congeria > Congeria kusceri. The sequence goes on along the minus strand of CM051040.1, from coordinate 35,681,511 downwards.
TATCAGCTTGCAGCTATCGGTAGACATTAGGGGGTCAGTGTCTACACATTCCTCTGCTTGAGTAAATATAAATGAAGACTTAAATTATGTTGTGTTATATTTGTTAAAGGTTAAAATCCAACAATTTAAAGTGTATTTGTGTTTGTTTATACACTAACAGCAAACTTATTTCAAAACAAAAGTTTTACCGGAGATTACCGAGCACGTAATTTTTCAAGATGGCTGCATGGTGCATTGAAAAACAGAATAATTTAAGGACGAATACTTTACTTTTAAACAGGATGTCCAGTTGTTATTTTCGTGAAAAGGTTCAATTTATAGCATGTTATTGAAAGAAAATGTTTTTTAGTTGTTTTTTGCTCTAAATATTTACTTAAAGGTTAAGTACCGCGAGAATACAGATGAACAGTATACGTCGCAATATTTGCCACAAGTATCGCAAGTGAGTACCTAAGTCATAATCTACGTTATTTTGAAATGCACGTACAATTCCACTTGACAATAATCACCGATGTAATTAAAACACAGTTCATTATTCAATTTATACGCGGTTACTTATGATTTACATGCAGAGTAGGGCTCAAACGGGTACCCGAAAAAACCCGAATCCGCGGGTCCAAAAAATACCCGCGATTCCGGGTCAAAGTTTTCGCAAACGGTACCGGGTCGGGTAAATATTTTTCAAAAGAACGCCTTAAAATCAACTGGGCCGTTTTGTTCGGGCCGTTTTGACCTGTGCCATCCTGACCTTCAATCACACTTCCGGAATAAATATTATATGATTTCGCGGTTGCATTAGTTCAACCAAACTCGTGTTTCTGAGTAATTGTAAGTTTTCTTTATTGATAATCAACTGAATCAAGGCAAATGAAGATAATAGACGCACCGAAGGCATTAAAATCGCCAGTATGGGAGTATTTCCCATCTTATAGACGTCTTGAATAAGTCTTGATATGGTGAGATGAGATTTTGTTTACAGTATGATACATGCAGTTACATTCTTCCACGTTTATTGTAAACGGAGTTATGAAAGATTTGTTCTAAAACAGTCTATATTGTGCATTTTAGCCTGTTAATGTGGGTGCCTAATTTAAAGCAAATAATATGTTAGCTTCGGGTATTACATATAGATACACCTATATTCCCATGATCTCTGATGTTCTCTATTAGCTCTAGTCATTTTGAATCATATAGATGCACCTACATTCTACTATAGGAAGCATATCCTAGCTTAGCTTTGTTTTTTGTTTGAAGGTTAGTTTTTATTTTTTTACTGAATTTTGTCTCTATATATCCAGTAATTGATGTTTTAGGAAGCACCATTTTATCATAAATTCATTTATTACTATCAAGAATGTGGTAATTCTACATAAAGGACTCATTTTTGTGCAGTAATTAGTCTAATTATTTTTGACATATCTGCCATGTTCAACTTTAAAGAAAATAAATGTTTTAATGTAGTTTACCATATTTTAGAATTAATCTTTTTAATACCCGACCCGACCCGAAATTACCCGAACTTTGAAATTTTGACCCGCCGACCCGACCCGAAGAAATTTTTCGACCCGTTGGAGCCCTAATGCAGAGTCCTATATAAAGACACTATAATACTGATAGATAATCAAGATAAGTTTAGAAAGTATCAGTGTTTGGGATCGGGAGGTCGTGGGTTCGATCACTACCAAGGGAGTGTTCATGCAATCTCCACAACAGATGCCAAGTGCTGGTTCTACCCAAGAAACGTTGTTAAAACTGTCACAGACCATGTCGGAAATAATCTTTTTGGCTATGGTGTCCGCCTTGCGATCGGGAGGTTGTAAGTTCGATCCCTGCTCTTTCTCAAAAGACACCAAGTACTGGTTTTACTCAGGAAACGGACTTGAAAATTGCCCAAAAAGTTCGGGCGGTCGACGAAATAGAGCTGAAATAAATGTAGTTAAACTAAAGTATCCTACAATATACTTACTGATTTATACACACCCTTTTCCTTTTGGTGCTAGTTGCCCATCCATAATTTATACAAACCTAATTCAAAGACACGGTGGGTGTTGAGAAAAACTACTAATAGCACAAGATCCTAGTACTGGTATAGTAATGTACATCACACAACGCGTAAACATCAACCTGTACCGGAGCAAATGTAACATTAACTAACTAATGCACCATAACTAACTATAAACCACGGGGAGAGAGTGGACATTGGCCAAGATACGTAACCCTACTTTACAATTAATCCCAATAACAATGAACCGTTTTTATACCCGGATCCAGACGGTGATCCGAATCACGCCCAAAGTCAACTACAGCAGCATAAATAACATGATAAAATTCACAACCATTTGAAAAAGCTGCATCATATCCTTCACCACCATCAACACTGTCACCACCATCACTACCACCACCATCACCGCCACCATCACCACCATCAGCATAATCAACAATAATTTACAACAAAGTAAGAGTCAATCTATGCTGCATAATCAACATAATAAAATTAACAACCATTTGAAGAAGCTGCATCAAATCCTTTACCATCACACTCATCACTGTCATGACCATTATCCCAATTACCATTATCACCATAACCACCATCATCATCATCATCATCATCATCATCATCATCATCATCATCATCATCATCATCATCATCACCATCATCATCATCATCATCACCGTCACTACCACCACAATCACCATCATAAACATCATCACCATCATCACCAACATCATCATCATAACCAACATCACCAACATCGCCACCACTACCATCATCATCACCATCATCATCATAATCATCATCACCACCATCATCACAATCACTACCACCATCATCATCATCACCACCATCATCGCCATAATCATACTCACCAATATCATCATCATCATCATCATCATCATCTTAATCATCACCATTACCATAATCATCATCACAACCATCATCATCCGCAGCAGAAGCAAAAGCAACATCATAATCATCATCTGCAGCATCAGCATCATCATCATCATCAATACCTATGCTTCACATTACGTCACAATCAGTATCATCATCATCATCACAAGCATAATTATCATCATCATCATGATCATCACCACCATCAGTACAATAATGATCACCGCAGCCATCATCAACAACAGCAGCAGCATCAGCATCATTATCATAATTATCAATACCCATTAGTCACATTACGTCAGTTATCAATGACACAGTCATCGTCCCAATCATGATATCATATCCTTCACCATCATCATCATCATTATACTCACCATCATCACCATCAACACATTCATCACTATTACCATCATCACCAACAATATCATCACCATCATCACCATCATCACCATAATCATCATCACCTTCTACGCCATCACCATCATCATCATCACCATCGCCTTCACCATCATCATCATCATCATCATCAACATAACCATTATAATCAACACCACCATCATCATCTTCACCTCCACCATCACCATATTCATCATCGCAGCCATCACCACCATCATCATCATCAATATCCATCAGTCACATTACGTCAGTTATCAATTATAGTGTCATCGTCCCAGTTATGACACATCATTGTTGCCGGCCACACAGTTCTGACCAAGGAATAATATAGATCATAATTTAACTAACGTCTACATGTCAATGATCAATGTCAATAAAGTCGTCGTCATGATGATCACTTCGCGTCTATGTCCTAGTCGATCAACACTATGTACTGACCCAGGAATGTTATAATTGATTCTACATACGAGGATTCCTCAATTTTCTGTCGACGTTATATATTTGTCACATGTCAGTCTTCATTGTCAATACAGTCGTCATCGTGTTAGTTGTGTATTCTTCTTCTCAGAAAACACTAAGTACTGACCCAGGAATAATGCGCGTACCTGTACAATAAATAGAAAACAGCATAATGACTTATTTGGATTCTCGCATATGAACACCACAGACGATATTCATATGCGAGCGTGTACATGCGCATTCACTAAAAACACCATCAATTTGATAAGCATTGATATATGACCTAATTCATCAAATGAGACCATTTCCCAAATTATTTAACTATTTAACTAAATTTGTTTCCTGTTTTCTGTTGTCCGGTGTATTTACACTGTTGTGGCAATGCCCATTGTGTGCTTTTGAGCAAAATGACAATTTGAAATGACGGTAAACGCTGTATGAACATTTGCTGTATTTTTGAGCGTTTATATTGATTTATTGTGTACCTGAGAGAATTCTGGGCCGTGATGACGTTTACATTATTAAAATAAATATACATTTAAATAAAGCACATACGACTTTCGAATTGATAAAATGTAGTCGTGTATGTAAATAACGTAATCCATAATTTACATGTAAATGAAGTAAATAACCAAGCCATACTGCTTAACATAAACACTGATGAATAACTTTCCTGGATATAACACTATAATGTACTTGTATATTGCCAAATTAATATGTAAATGCTTTTCAAATGCTTGTTGACTGGTTCTTCAGCTCGATTCGAATAATTAAAATATGAAGTAACTATATAAACCCCTATAACATTATTGTACGGTGTAACTTGATTATATTATATTGCTATCGCCCCTGAGCATGTCTCATATTCATATTATAATGGTATCACTCTAGAAGGTGTAACCAGATTACATTATATTGCTATTTCTTTGGAGTATGCATCGTGATCGTATTATAACGGTTTCACTCTAGACGGCGTCCCTTGATTATATTACATTGCCATCACTCTGGAGTATGAATCATGATGATATAATGTTAGCACTGAAGACGTGGTAACTTGATTATATTGTATTTCTATCAATCTAAAGTATGAATTATAATGATATAATGGTATCACTCATGCCAGTATAACACGATTCTACCAAATTGCTATTACTCTAGAGTATGAATCATAATGATATAACGGTATCACTCTACCCGGTGTAACTTGATTATATTATATTGCTATCACACTAGAGTATGTATGATGATCATATTATACTGTATTACTCTGGAGTATGCAACATGATCATATTATATTGGTATTACTCTAGACGGTGAATATAACAGAAAGGATTGAAGAGTAGCTGGCCCCATACAGTTTTCATTTAAACTCCACGCAGGGTTGTGAAAGACATTTAAAAACATTGCTTCTTTTGTGGGTTAAATGAGATAAAATATACATGCTACTACACAAAAATTTGGTTTTGATTTGCGTTGATGGTAATGATTAAAAATTAGTATATACAAATGTGCTTCTCTTCTTCTATATTAATCGCAAAACGACATTTTGCAGCACACTTATTTTATTCTTATTTTTTAACTAAACCACAAGCGTAATCACATGTGTCTATTTTAATTTCACGTGTTTATAAGTACAAACCATTTCACCCATTACACGAATTACATTAAAAAATTGTAGGTTCGATTTCGATTTTGGAAAATTTAAGTGTGTATGTATGATATTTCATATCAATTATTTTCAAAATAAGCAGATGAAAGTGACAATAAAACCTTTTGACCTTTTCATCGTTTACGGGTGGTGTGTTACCTAAACCAACTGTCGAGTCAACGTATATACATGTATCTGAGTTTCCGCGTGTACAGCCGTAACTATTTGGTGGTTAAACACTAGCTTATTGTGCGTTTAAAAGCAATGTTTCTTCTTAACTTTCATTCCATTTTAAATAGAACTATATGTTAATTAACTGTTTTGTTTATTGTATTAATTATACTATATCTGTTGTAAGATCGTACATACACACAATTATCTAGACATATTGACCTAGTAGATAAATTGGGTTTTGTTGTCCTGTCTCCTGTCTCAGCACAGCGTTTATTTCGTCCAGTTGTCAACTACCACTCTTGTCTTTTGTAATGGTGAAAACAACAATGGCCATTATTCTCACTGTTGTCGGTTGTTGTTTATTTTTCTCCAATGAGAATAAAGACTAACATACATACAACATCGAAATATGTTTCAACCATAATTTCACAAGTAATTTTGCAGTTTATACACATGTTTTAATAAAAATATTTTCATATTTGAACTTGTTTTACAGATTCAGTAGGTTTGGAATAAACAGATACGTTTACACAGTAACACTAAGCAGTATGTGTAGATACGTTTATAACGATTAATACATAAACACTATAATACAATGTTTTTTTAAACATTCCAACTATTGCTAAAATCCCATGTTCATCTCCAACTTCATCAAACTCTTCCAGTCTTGGTGCTTAGAGATACTCAGACATGTGTAGTTTTTTATGCTGGATAATTTTCAAAATATACAGGGTTTGATAACATTTTAGAAAACACTCACATGCTTTCATTATCATCCGACTGGTTTTCTTCCTCGTTTTCGATTTCGAACTGGCAGTGGGTACATTCAATGAAACATTTCAGGAACTGAGATGGCAGTTTGGTGTGCAGTATCTGACTATTAAGAATCCAATACGACAGAGAAGGTGCTTCATTTATAGTATGTGAAACCACATCAACAAGACATAGTCTGTCTGAAACTCTGTTGTATATTGAAACAGTATTGAACCCCGTACAACTCAGAATGTCAAAGTCCAAATCAATATCTGCATAATCGTCATGGTCCTCTGCAGTAATGAGTACTCTTGGAAGAATTAATTTATTGATTGATGACCACCGTCCAGTTTTTACATTAAAAAATTTATAATAAGGGCTATTAACCTTAGAAATAATAACACCGCCTTGTGTTTCAATTATAAATTCGTCCATTTCGTAAACGTCGAATGGATTTTCAATTGCATGTGAAATGTTGTGATACCGTTTAGTTTTACGTGAGAGTAAATTGTGTACAGCTATTTTCACTTCCTTCTCTGTCCCATAGTCTTTTACCACATAGCACAAAACTACAACGTACACATTGTGCACATTTTCGTACAAACCTCCACATCATTGGTGTGTTTTAAATTAAATAATACGAATTCTTTACCACGTTTACCAAATACCAATAAACTTACTTTGTTCAATTTCATGGAGGTTGCAACGAAGCACAGCTTACCGTTTAAACAACCAAAACATCTCATACTAATAGCATCTGTTGCTTTTACATTTAAATTGCACAAATGCCATGCTTCCTTGCACAAATCATATTTGTGGATACCAATATGAATGATACCATCTTTAGGATATACGTACTCGGATTCACAATACACATACATGGTATTACAAGTTCTGTCAAATGCAAGATATACCTTTTGTTTCACAGGGTTTAGTTTTTCTGGAAATTTAGCGAGTAAGGCCCATCGTTTAAAGTCCGCCATATATGCAAATATGCGACATTTATTAGTTTCAGCAAAATCATCTAAATCCTCGGCCATCACATGAAGAACGTCACCTGTATCGGTGGAATGTCTCAATATATTACGCAATGACTGTTGTTTTGTTTGCATGTAATGATTACAGCACTCAGGTAAACTTTGAACCTCATCGCAATCCAATGAATCGAAGAACTCATGCGTAGTTTGCTCCAAATCTAATTTCAGGAAGAGTGCTATAAACTTATCTCTTCTCGCTGTATCGTCGAAACTCAGCCATTTGTAAAATGCTTGGAATTGTTTTTCTTTACACAGTTCCATCTCCCTTGCAGTGTTCGCAATTTCTAGCATCATTTCACCTGTAATGTATTCAATATTATCCTCCTGATCGAGTACTTTTAGAATATCTTTTGCGATATACTTCATCAAGTCATTGAGAAGTCCTAGATGATACTGCTTTGCCATGTAACATATATCAATGCAGTTTCTCGGTTCCCATTTTAGCTCTGAGAGAAACTGGTTACATATCTCACTAAGAGGAGGAATGTGAAAGTAGTCTGACACTCTAAGTATCTCGCCCACTTCGACTAAGCTGAGTGTCACAGTTCTTGTGTAGAGATATTGGATAGCGGCTTGAATGCCGCATTCTTCTATCTTAGCCAGGTCGTTTTCATTCGGTCTTGTCATAACGTGAATAATTCCTGGAACAACAGTTCAGATAGTGTGATTGTCAATGTGTGATTTAAAAATAATAAACTGACATCTAAATTTATTCTGTTTAAACATGTAAAGAGTAAAATAATTACATTAAGTCCATGTTTTGACGCTGATATGATTAATATTGTGTGACTTTACACACTTTTATTGGTATCAGGTAATGTGTAAAAAGGTTTATTAACTAACAACGCACATTAACAATTATTATCGTGTAATGGATTTTACAGGTTCGTATTTCTTTCATTCCACTGTTGAACATGGCCCGGAAGTAAGGACACTGTACAAGGACACCCCAGTGTGCCCCCATCACACGGTCACCGAATGTTAAGGTCACATCACACAGCTCGGAATTTTCCAAAGCCTGTCTGTACAAGTGGTCTGCTAAGTTTGTGTTCCGCGACATACTTAACTTCTCTACTTTGTATCTAACTCCGGTAAATTACCGCGTATTGTGAACAGTCCAATTCCTCATATTCTGTATAAAAAAAAAGAAAAAAAAAGAAGATATTTCAACGATATATAAATTAAAGTGGTTTGTTTTTAAATGCGACAAGTAGTATCTCATACATGTATCCACTCATTCCTGTGTTATGTGTACATAGTTTAATAATGAGTCATTTGCCCGTCCTTTACAGTTCAATAAAAGAGAACAACGGTGACTATAACTTAATATGTACTAAACCTTTGTAATGAAATATTTAGTACATTACATTTTACAACCGACTGTACTTGATAATAAAGAGCTTCAAGAAAGTTCCTATAATAGTAGTTGATTGTTGTTGTCCGATACATTTTCGGATACAAACTTCAGTTTCGATTTTAAGTTTTGACTACTTTGTAACACGTTGTGGATTAAGAATACATTGAGGTACTGAAGACTTTGTAAAATGTATTCACATTTCGTAATAAAATAATAAATCCCTACTTTACGATACGTCCGAATTTAAGCCTAAACCGATAAAAACGTATAATGGCTCATCTCCTGTGTATATTAACTATCTCATATCTCTATTTATAGTAACACATAACGCAAAATATTTGGAATTTCCACTTTCGTTTTCAAATTATTACATTTCTTATTCGTGTTAAATTAAAAGAACAAACAGGGCATTAAATGTGTTCGCACGAAGTACGTCGTAAAGTACTTGCTAATTATAAACCTGTGATAACGGTATCTAAAATCAAAGTTTAGGAAAGCAAATGACGGGATTTTTTCACTGAAATACATACTAGTAATATAGTTTCACCAGATGACTAATCTAACTATGGACGAACCAAAAGGGAAAGGCCGACGGTTAAACGCTAACGCTTCATATGGAAGAGTTTTGTAACGTCATTTTGAAATTTGGATATTCGGTAAAGCGTATCTTTCAGTTATGATATACTCACTTTTCGTAAAGTGCAATACATAAGTATTTGTAAACAACTGCATTTATTTTTGAAATAAAGTAAAATTACATGTTCACTTGTTTATCAATAAATCTCAAATAGGGATTGTTAACATCTTTGTATGCATGCTACTATTGTTGTTTATGTTGGGCAAGAAAAAAAAAACTTCAATAGTTTGAATTAATTGCTTTTGACGATCAATTGATTTAAATTAGTATTAATTCTGATTCATACAAAAGTAGCTCAGAATCCATCGATAACATCTAATTATTTGGACTAAGTGCTTTGAATGCTTCAAAACTTACAGGATTTTAGGAAAGAAACTGATGGTGTTTTGTCGATGAAAGGCAAAGGAGTAACTTAAGTGTTCAACAGAACAGAACAATATGGATGAACAAAGGGAAATGTCCGACGTTTCAACTCTTCCGGAAGCTCTATACAATCAGGCTGTGAACAGAGAAGAGTTTTGTGACGTCACCTTAGAATTTGGAGACACGGTAAATCGCAATTTTCGGCGTAGCTGTTTAACATAACTTTTGACCTTTCTCAACATCCAATTAAATGTTGTGAACATTTCCCGCCAGTAGGTCCGAATGAATAAATCCTAACATGGCATCGGCTAGTTAACAAAAATCCCCACCACGGCCTGTAAAAATTTAGCTCCATTTCTTTTCGGAGTTGAATAGAAAAAAGGACCAATGTGGAAAAATCCAGACACACCTCTTTACTTTGTTAACGTTTTTGACTAATTTCGAGCTCCCTACTTGGAAGTTGCATTAGCTCAATGTTTCATTGTCAATTTACATGCCAGTGTTTACAGACCGTGACCTTGGGACAATCCCCCTTTAATATCGCATAGTCGATCGACAACATTCCATACAATACACTCGCTGACTAACCTGCGCCTATTAATAGTATAGACGTAGAAACCACTGAATCGTTCTAACAAGTATCCAGAGAACGATAGACAATAGGATTAATAATGAATGGAGAATTGCTTATATTTATAATCTTACCAGGCATGATAATTTAAATAACGGTTGGTAGATTTATTTATTAAGACTTATTTATAATTGCATTTTCTCTTATCTTCGCCTGTAGAGGCTATTCAACGTATACATATATTTGGCATCTTCCTGTAAATAATCACTGGCGGAAGCTTCCAACATCGTAATTGAATTGTATTTACATTTTGGTATTTTTACTTTACGTGCGTTTTATAAACGCATTATAAACTATCATAGTTATAAACGCTCTCGATACGTATTTCCCCTAAGGAATATAAATCTAATTCGCCATTATTTAATATAACTTTATGTTTTTGTTATCACAAAATGAAGTAAAGTCATTATTTTCAATTGCGATGAATGTTCCCTTACGTGTGTTTTCATTTGGCACACATAGTTTAAATGCTTAATCGATTACAAATTTAATAAACGCTCATCTCTATTTGATAATGACAATTTACTTATTTATTTTATTTTAAATAATCTTGAAAAATAATATTAAATGCGTGTAGAATAACGATCTATGAAGACATGAGACTGTTCGTTTATAAACCAAATCAATGCATCAGTTTTAAATATTAACTTTGGATATTTAATTTACATTCTTTACAATATTGACAACATACGCTGAATATCTTTTTTTAAAGATATTTCTTGTTAGTTATAATATACTTACTTATCGCAGATTGCACAATCTGTGTTAACAATAAATTTCGAACTGATTTTAATTTTAATGATAATACAATAAAAAACATTCAGAGCAATCAAATCACATGCTAATTCGTGGTTTAATTATGCCCCCCTTCGAAGAAGTGGGGGGATTTTGCTTTGCACCTGTCCGTTAGTCGGTCGGTCGGTCTGTCTGTCCGTAGACCATTTCGTTTCAGCACGATATCTTGAGAACGCTTTGACCTTCGATCATAGAAATTGGTACGCTGGTTACTTGGGAGGAAAGGAAGAACTCTGTAAATGTTGAGGTCAACAGGTCAAAGGTTAAGGTCACCGTTGCTAAAAATAGAAAAACGGTCTCCGCTCAATCACTTGAGAACGCATGGGGACATGTTAATGAAATTTCATACATATATACCTTATATTCAGACCTCGCTTGGGCTTGCATATGGGATTGGTGGAGTCAAGGTCAAGGTCACCGTTACTAAAAATACAAAAAACGGTTTCAGTACAATATTTTGATAACGCATTGAGATATTTTAATGAAACTTCATACATTATACCTTATATCGAGACCTCCTTGGGATTGCATATGGGGTGGGTGGGGTCAAGGTCATCGTTGCTAAAAATAGAAAAACGGTTTCCGCTCAATAACTTGAGAATGCATCGAGATATTTTAATGAAACTTCATACATAGATGCCTTATATTGAGACCGCTCTTGGGATTTCATATGTGGTGGGTGGGGTCAAGGTCACCATTACTATAAATAGAAAAACGGTTTCCGCTCAATATCTTGAGAATGCATGGAGATATTTTAATGAAACTTCATACATAGATACCATATATCGAGACATCGCTTGAGATTGCATATTAAAAAGAAAATCTTAACAATTGCACATATTCACAACTTGGCTGAATGTCGGGGGCATACATGTTTTACAAACATCTCTTGTTAGATTAAAATATGGGTCATTATACATGTATTTAGTTTGTTCATTGACATATAAAACAAAATTCAAAATAGTTACTTTAAACTTTAGTGACATAGCACATGCGTTTAATGTATATTGTTGTTTTTATCATAATCAGTTCTTGAAGTGTTGTGAAATATGCATAACAATTGATATTGAGTTGTATTACAACTATTATTTCGAAACGTAACAATAATAATAATCATTTAAAACTTCTTTATATGAAGGTGATGGGAGCACACTGGTATGTTTTGATGGTGCAGTCAGGATATTTCCAGGGCATGTATAGAAGCAGGTTGAAAGAGAAGCAGAAAGGTATAGTTACCGGTTTTTTCTTTCGAAAATGCTATCTAAAATGTAAATGATTGGTATAAGATCATGTTGGCATTTGTTAGATCACATTTTGAAATCGCCTGACAATTGTTCTTTAGAAATTACTGAATCAAATTATTTACTTCTAGGTACGGTAAAAATCGACGAAGGAACAGAAGAAGCTATTAAATTGGCTATCAAGTATTTGTATACAGGGGAAGTCACACTCGATGATTCCTATGTAGAGGAAATTCTTCACATTACTGATTACCTTCATATTCCGTCACTCACAGATAAATGCAACAAATATCTGGGGAATACAAGATGGGGTCCAAAAACATGCTGGAAATATTATGCATTAGCTAAGCGGTACAGACTTAATCTATTCGAAGACCTGGTAGGATATATATCCGCAAATCTAACAGACATTGTTGGCCATTCTTCTGACATCAAACAAATGACAAGTAAAGATGTGGAAGAGATTGGTAAAGATTTAGAACGACATAAAGCAAGTCTCGAAGGTCGTTTCCTATTTTATCATGAATGGCTAAGTTACGATTTTGAAAACAGGAGAACTACATTTGAGCGCTTATTTTGTACATTAAATTTGAAAGACTCTAAACACACTGATTTCGAAAACTTATCAAAACACGCTGGTCTCCTTCAAAATTTTAGAAAGAGTTGGGAATATTATTTGGAAACAATGTGTCTAGCGTTAGACTGTAAGTTAAAAATGACACTGAAAACAAACGTAATTTTAGTTTTGACTAAATATGGTTTAAATGACACAAGACTGTGCACATATGCCTACATCATCAGTCAACAGCGGTGGGTATTTGTTGCGACGCTTCCAGCAGAAGTAAACCCTGATGCAATAATCGACGTATTTATTGCTGTCAATGAAGCGGAAAGTTGTCTGTATGCAGTCGGTGATAGTACGTATCACCAATTGTGTGTAGGAGAAACGGAAAGTATTCAAACATGTTATGTGCTCGTACATAAATATGACATGATAAGGAAAGCGTGGTGCAAATTAGAAGTGAATCTCAATGTCAAAGAACCAAACTGCATTGAGATCAAATGTCTTGCATGGATAAACAATAAGGTGTGTATTGTAGTTAAATCATCGTCACATTGTGGAGATTCTGTAATGTTGTGTCTATTAGAAACCAACGATTGCTGCTGCAGTGTTTCACCTTTAATCAAATTGCCAGCAAATATGAACATTGTGGATGTCGACAGCTGCGTCGTAGATGGTGTTTACATGGTTGTTAGGTGTTGCTATTTTAACACTGAAGGCAGCATGTCAGAGACGATGGCAGTTAAGCATGTATCATCATGGCCCACATGGCCCACGGCACCTGCACTATACACTTTTTCAACTAAGCTGCCTGGTGTTACGGAAATTTTGGCTAGGCAGCGGTTCATGTTTCCAACGTACGGGGGTGTTATACGCTCAGGGATATCTACTTCCGGTTACCTGTACTTGAACGTAGTTCTCGAGCTAACATCGGTAGTGAAAGAGACAATCTTACCTGGGCATTTATTACGCCCTTCGGGTGAAACCGAGGCAACACATTCTGCTCAGGTTTACATCGTTCATGGGACGTCTTTAAATACGGTTTACATTCACAATCCAGACGCAAACGTTATCCATGTGTTTGATTTTTCGCAGCGATCTTCAAACCAAATAGCTGCGCCACCTGGCCAGCTACATCGAACTAAATGTGTACCCGGTTTTCTGTTGTCCAGTGTATTTAAACGGATTGAGCAATGCCCACTGTGCGCTTTTGAGCAATCAGTGAATTCGAAATGACCGAAAACGTGGTATGAATATTGTTGTATATGATTGTGTGCTTTTTTATTGATTAAGTGAGTACCTGAGAGAGTCGTGACAACGTTTACATTAATAGACTGAATGTGCATGTAAATAAAGCAAATATGACGCTTACTTTAATAGAATGTACTCATGCATGGGAATAAAGTAAACACGACGTACACATTGATATAATGTATTCGTGCATGAAAATATAGTAAATATGACGTTTTTGTCGAATGTTCATGTAAATAAAGTAAATACGATATCCAAATTATAAACCACAAACATACAAAGCTATATAACTTTTCTGGTCGTGACAATACAAAACGTGTGCTCTTAGTCTAATAACTGTTTATAATCATTCGAAAGATTTGTTGTCTGGTGTTTCTGCTCGTAAATTATGATTAAAATACACATTACTCACATGTATATACGTTGTATGATTTTTGTACATGTCGTATATTGGTGTCGCACATTGTTGAAGGCCTAGTTTAATTTCTCTGTATTTGACCACGCCCCCTAAATCTGAGGTATTATACCCTGCGTATTGGCACCCTGCTGTGGTCACAAAGTGGACACAGTGTGGCGACGTTATCAACAGATTGCGGCAGAGGAAACAGTGCAATTAGCCATTAGTCATCTGAAAGAAAATATTGCAGAGAATGTAATAACATCGAACAAGATAGAGTGATGTGATTTTTAGACTGTTGTTTTTACGACCGTAGTGGGAACTGAACTTAGGCTTCAAGGATCTACTTTTCCGACACAACAAGTGAATGTATTCCTGCTCGCATTGGCGTAGCAAGAGATTAACAAATACGGGCGACATAATTTGTTTTTAATCAGTGCACGTACTAGACTGGACGCGATTTCTATGTCACATGATTTCATGTTACATTCTAACATTTTAAAAACACAAAGGAATCAACGGGAAATCGATCCAGTAAATTTATATAACCCAAAATATAACCTAATGTTTCGTACTGAGTGCATTAAGATGAGCTTTAAATTCACGTTTTATAGTATAAATATTACGCCGGCGGTATTTTTATGCCCCCGAAGAATAGAAAAATCGGGGGCATATAGTAATCGCATTGTCCGTCCGTCTGTCCGTCCGTCCATCACGCTTCATGTGCGGAGCATAACTCCATTAGTATTGAAGAGATTTGATTGAAACTGCATACACTAATAGAGGACAATGAGAGGAGGTGAAAAGTACAAGGACCACAACTATGTCTTCAATATTTACAGTGTTATTGTCCTTTGTTTAATTTTTTGCGGAGCATATCTCCATTAGTATTGAAGGGATTCAAAAGAAACTTCATATAATCATAGAGGACAATGAAAGGAAGCGCAGATCAAGAGGACCACAACTGATTTTAAATAAAACCAACTAAAACATTGAGAGGAAGAGCAGAGTACAAGGTCCATAACTCTTTCTTCAATATTTATGGAGTTATTGCCCTTCAGCTAATTTTCTAGTGCAGTACATAACTCAATTATAATCGAAGTGATTTAAAATAAAACCGCATATATTAATAAAAGATGTTGAGAGAAAGTGCAGAGTACAAGGACCGTAACCCTTTTTGTAGGAAGCGTCACTTTTGCAAACATGTAACTGACATTGTGTTGCATTCCTCCGAAAAGCATATGCTTTGGGGGCATTCGTCACATCCTGTGAAAAGTCTTGTTTGTTTATATTTTAACTGTCATAAAATGTGCAGGAGACACCGTATATCTCTAATAATAATAATAATTATTATTATTATTATTATTATTATAATTTTATAAATAGATGAAAATATCTTAAACCAGAACAAACGGAATGATGCAACACACATTCGAAAAAGTACGACTAACAAGCGTTCAATTTATAATTGTGCGTATTTGTAAAGAATGCAAGCTACGGCCCTGTATACAAGCCGAGACATTCATTAATTCATGCGGACGAGCTAGTACTGCTAGCATGCCAATAAAAAAAAACAGTATGCAATGAAAACCTGCTTATTGTGGGAAATAGCTAATATCCCAAACGTTTTTATATATAAGTGGCATATGTAGTTACGTTGGAAATTAACAGAAATATCTTAATTGATGTAAATGTGTAATTGGACGACCACGTGACCAGCGAACGCTATACCTTTGCTAAACCAGCTTCTTTCAACATCTTTTTTTTCTGTTTTCTTGCGATCATTGTTTTGGTTGTTCGCAGAACAACTAAAGGTACAGCTACTAGTATTTCAAAGCCAAACAGTCAAAGAACTATGATCTTAACAGCTTGAGGTCAGGCAGATTCGACTACGCGAAAGTAGGAAGTGTCGTTTTGAATATCGTTTAATTTGTCGAATTGAAATCAGTACGATAATTAATTTTATTCGAACATGACATGCTGGTAAAACTTAAGTCAATAACTTTCAATGTAGGATCAAATTCTGACTGTACTCGCGGAAGAAAATAAAATACTAGTAGTACGTTGTGCGACGTCCTAATACATTAATGAATGAAAATCTTGGATCACGAGGCGAACCGAATAGGAAGAAGAAATGTCTTTAAAAAAGACAATCGGCGTAGAAATTAATATTGAGATGTCATTTTTTGCCCTAAATATAATACAAGAGGACCAAGCTGTGACTTCACGGACCCCATATTTTTTGTTCCCTACTAAGGAGGCTCTTCTTGGACACTAGATTTTTCGGACACTATAAGACAACGTATCGGGCCCCAAAATTAATTTGAGATAAACTCAATAATTATTAATATCTGTACCGTGAATAAACCGATCATATACCGCCCCATGATTTCACCAGTGATACACGAATAAGCTAAATACTAGTAATTTACGTAAACATATTTGATACACGAATTTGTCAGGCAAATTAAACAAATTAACATTGTCAACAAATAATAGTGGGGGTGAATGAGCAGTCAAAAGGTGTATGAATTCCCCATTTATTGCTATTCTCGGGTTTAGGATTCTCCATTCGCTAATTGATGCGTGTGTATTAACACAGCTTTATCGCGCGCTAGTTTTAGAATGATTCTCCAGCTGGAATTGTACTCGCAAAAAATAATTAACGGGGACGACAGTCGGATACAGCGTACAATACTATTTTTAAACAATAATAAAATAACTGGAAATATAAGCTCAATCAAATAAGCTAATATTTGTTTTTCTTATTTATCAGAAAAATACCACAAATATACCACTTATGTTGTGCTTGCGAGCTCAACAGGCAACATTGTACGTATTTATAGAGCGCGCCGATTATGTAGGCTCAGCAATATAGTTATTTCATTATGTGAAATGAATATTGTAACACTCCAGCAATATAAGCATATTATATAACTGTTAACTGTTAATTGTAATTCAAATTGTTTACTTTGGATCTTCTTAGGGTCGAATCTATTGCATAATAACTCACTCTTGTTCTTAAATGTTGTTTATTCCAGCCTGGTCTCATAATTAATAGTGCTGATCATTTAAATATTACAGACCAGACACTGGCATCACAAGTTTAGGCTAGAATTAGTTTTTTTCTGTATGCATTTGATTTTAACTCCATTGTTATTGTTCCAATATGAATACTTCCGGTTGGAAGATAGGTATTTATTTCATAAAATCAACATAGTTTAATTAAGTATTCATATACATTTCTAATGTCTATCAATTATTAATATCACTTTGCACATTTCTGCCGAATGTTACCAGTTTAAATTGTTTTAATCCATAGATTTGTCCATTAAAAGTTCAACACTGCCTGTTTTGCAAGCAACGACAGCCATCTTGATTTTTACTGTGCCCGTTGCTAGGCAACTAAAAGTCGGCTTAGTTTTTAAGTTTCTACAGCATTCTTTTCAAAGTAAATAGTTAAATATCACTATGAATTACTTATCTAGCAGTAGAAAACGTCCATTTGAGGTTATTATGTTGTTATATGTCTTTGTATTTGTTAATTTCGCTCTGTGACTTCATAGTACTTATATTTAGAAACATTCCTTTTGAGCACCTGTTTAAAGGCGCACTGAGTCTTGTGTCTGGCACAATTTTTATAGCTGCAGGCGCACTGTGTCGTGTGTGTTTGACACAGGGCAGGTCCTGTAGAAAAGTTTATATAGTGCAGATTTTCATTTGTTTTAAAGCCATTCCATCCAAAGTAACACGACTCTAGTCAATTTTAGTAAAATTTCTGATGCCAGCTTTAAAGAAACTATATATAGAAATTGTAAGTTAAACATGAATACTCAGTATATATATAATTCCGTATATACATTAAAACTTCTAAACTTCGTAAGCATGACATTTTTTGAATATTGGATATTGCACATTTATAAAAGCTAGTCAAGTTCCTTGCTGGAAAAATAAAACATATAGAACGTTCAGTTGCGTTGACTTTACATAAATAGTGTTTAAAGCCACTCTGGCACACAACATAGAACTATATAATTATATCTACGCGTTTAAACGGAACACAACAATATAACATTCTGATCATGACATACAATGAGTAAAATTGTTCATAATTATGTTCATTTTTAGAGTGTATAGCGAAAATATGTTTATAACTTTAAGTTAACCGCTTATGTAAACAATTATGTAAATGTTTAATCCCCAAATGTATGCAACAGTTATTGTTATACGTTAAACCATTGTTTGAAGTTTGCATTCCCTCAAATTAGAAAATTTGCCCAATTCTATTGGCATTCTATTTTTCCGTTGCATAATTATCGCAAGAAATCTAGGTCAAAATTGATCATAGACAGCTACGCCGAAAAACCTCCCTATATGTTCTATATAAGGCGTAAAAAAGTATGTCTGTTTCAGGTAACATGCCCCAAAAAGTTAGGATAGGTAGGTCGGGATATATTTATTTTTATTATTTTTTTTATTTAGTAAGTCGTCAACTTCAAGATTCTAAAACTGAATAAATATTCAAAACGTATCAGTAATATCCTTAAACATTGTTTATAAGTGGATACTATCAAAACAAAACACTTATTTATAAAAAAACAACAACATTTAATTAATGAAAAAGGTAAATACAAGTCACTCTGACAAACCCAATAAAATGTTCTAGGGACGGGGCATTTTTTTAGAGTAGGTCGGGTTACCTGAAACAAACATTTTTTTACGCCTTATATATAGAAGCCACCGAGCGCTTATCGATTTTCTGCCTGAGGAAGTTTCTTCGATATGCGTCAGAATGCACTATCCCGCCTAGTAAAGTATAGCATTCAATTATTGATTTTTGATGGACAAGTCTATTCACCTTTTCGACATTGTTTACCGAGGTGTTCCGAATACGCCGGAAATCTAGGTCAGGGGGGTTGCGCAGTGAGCGTATAATTGCTTCCGCTGTGTAGATAATCGTTGTTCAGAAAAATTAATCTGCATTTTGCATATGACTGGAAAATAAAACTGTTACTTGTTGTGGAAAAATATAGGTAAGTCTGCTTTTATACATATTTATGCTTTATATGCACTTTGTTATGTTTTAAACAGGTTAAAATTTAACATTCTAAACGTGGGTGGGGTATGCGAATTAATCATTTAATGATCGGAAAACTACGCTATAAAGGCAACAGATCTTATTTTGGCATTATAAATACCTTTCTTTCAAATAGATAATGAAATAATATAGAGAACGCTAGTATATTTACTGTTATGCACGTTTGTTTATTAATAACAGTCGTTAAATGTGTCATCAGTGTTTGTCAATAGAAAACGTATAGGCAATATTTAGAAGTTTTAATGTATATACGGAATTGCATAGAGTAACCAGTTCAGTATGTTTATACATAATATTATTGTGTGTTTGTGTTACTGTATATCTTGCAATAATAATAATAATAATTATAATATTTTAATTAACTTTATGTGTTTCAGGTCACTATCACAGAATCTGGAATGTCTCACCCTGATTCTCCAGGGGATTATTCACCTGATTGTATTATTCCTTCTTGAATTAGCATATTGGGACACACAACACCACTAATGTAATTGCATTTATAAAAAACATATAAATATTATGTTATGTGTGTTTAAGTTAAGTAATATTATTAATTGTCAAAATTCAAGTGAATATATTTAGAATAATAATGTTAATGAATTGTTGTTATCATCATGGTTATTGATGGATTGTCATAAGTATTTAGTAATCACACATCTGTGCGCACGCATACAAAGTTCCAAGTCGAAACATCCTCGGGCAAAACATCATTGGTGCAGAACATTCCGGAACTCGCAGACTGTGGAAAAGTGATCCATTGGTGACCTGAATAATTTTCTTCGTCGATTCGGTTTGCCGGGCTTTCACCCTTGACTGCGTTGTGATTTTGTGTAAAACCACTGCGTGAATTAGCTATATATATTTTTTAGAAAAATTGTTCATTGTGACATTGGAACCAGTATTAACTGTGACCGTCCAAGTTCCTGTTCAAAATGGGTACACTGGAAATGTCAGCCCAACTCAATAGCTGGTGATGAACTTGCTTGGTTTTTTACTGAACTATACTAAAACCTGTGAAAAAGTGACTTAGTACTGGTTCTACACAGGAATGTACTAATTAAAACAATCCATGCTTTGTGCATTACTAATGTATTTTTTGTGATACTTGTTTCAGTATAATTGAATACTTTATGTAATTTTTTTTTTTATTTGTGTGCTGTGGATGTAATTTTGAAAAGCTTTGTATTTATAGCTTATGATTAAAAGAGAATACTCCGGTGACATGGACTTTTCTTATTGTTGTGTTGTTGATAAAGTGAAGATAATTAAGCTGCATATATTTCGTATGATGGTACTAGTAGGACACATGTCTATTATGTGGAACTGCAGGACACATACTGTATTAACTGCAGCCAAATCTACAGTTACAGACTTTACAGCGGTCAGTTAACCTACTCACTTTTCCGTATCCGATCTAAGCGGTTGACCAGTACCAAATCGACATACTTTAATGAAAGTAACTACTGTCCTTCTTGAAGCAGAGGTAGTGAGAGAATTGCCGTAGAAATTATTTTATTACCAATCCCAAACAAGTGATGTGGCCGGGCAGGTGCTCGAACTCGCAAAAATCCGGATTGACAGTACAGCTCTCTACCAACGAAGCTAGCTGGGCCCGGTTTGTATTCAGGTTGCAATTGTCAAAAGGAAAAAAATCATAAAAATGATATATACATTAAATTAATATATCTGTGAGAAACCCGACTCACCAAATCAAATAAAACTAATTTTCTGGGTCCATGAAAATGTACTCAATGTTGGGCTATTTTCTACACATTTAGTATATAGTAAATGTGTAAAAAAAAATGGCCTGTTAAATGTTTAAAAAAGTAGGTAGGTGGACTTTTTTTAAGTAGCATGTCAAAAGAGTTTGTATGGCTCACTTCTAACCGTAGGGTTGGTGTGGTGTTTCTTGTTCATTTTTGCCTATTTTGACACACTACTCGTGTGACCATTAATACTGTTATACAGCCAGGTCTAAATTATGTGTGTGAACGTTAAAATCGTAAATAAAAGCAATACGTCTTCATATAAAGTTAAGTGTTTATTTTGAGTTTTAATAGCAGTTTATGTAAAACTGCATTAGCAGCTGATCGATGTTTACTTTACAGCGAGAAAACGGAACCCCCCTGACCTCAAAATCTCGCTTCTCGTTACGCGTGATTTAACAATGTCGAAATCGTGAATAGAACTTATCGCTTCAAGCAATCCGGTGATCTTCGGAAAATCGCCGAAAATATGGATGGATACTCGCTCGACCCTTTAAGCGCTTGACTGAGCAGACGCTCAGCTGATTAGCGCGATAAGGCTAGATACGATTATGGTACATACTGTTGGATATGGCTATTGCGCGTTAAAGCTCGTGTATTTTACGGAACAGCTCATTTCTTCGAATTTCAAAACATGATTTGTTACAGAATTACCCACTGTTGATTTTCGTCTGTATCTTTGGAAAAGTAGCCGCTTGCCGTGTTAGAATTCCAATTCACCTATGGGCAACGTATTTATAAATTGAAAATTTCCAGTTAATGCCTTGAACTGCATACGATAACTATTTAAAATCGAAATATTTTTGCTAAAGGCTAAATATTTTCTTGAAAGTTTGGAAATTTTCTTGAAAATATAATACATGTAACCATCTTACCCAGATATTTATTTTACCTTTTCATGAAAATCTATTTTTTGCGATAACTAAAAATACTTATACGCTTATACGACATTTTGCTATCCTCTTAATTTTTGAACTAAACAACAAGCGTAATCGCGTGTGTCAATCTATACTTGACGTGTTTCTATTTATAAGTACAAATCATTGCACACATTGCACAAATTGCATTGACAATGTGTACTTTCGATTCCAATTTGATAAAAAACGTATTAATGAATAACTTATACATGTACTCAATAAGCCGCATGAACGTTTTGAAACAACCTATCACTTTTTAAATACGCCTTGCTTGGGCTAGTCTTATTTAAATTAAACTGTACTCAAGGTCTTCTTAGGATAAAAACGAACAATGTTGAACTGGTTTTGAAAGTATATTTAAAACAAGGCTAACGACAAAATGTTTGAAAAATACGCTGTGCAAATTTTCCGATCCTAGATGGGTATTTCTTTCACTAAATATACTTACTAAATATGCTTATAAATTTTAGTATGCACCAGTTAATGTTTTTTACATCTATGTGGCCTAATGTAACTACTAATGTAACTATTATATATACAATTACTTTTCACCCTTCGTTTACTTGTAAGCAAACTTGTTATGCGTTTAAGAAACAGAAACTACAACACCAATTTTCTAGACTGATTGACTTAATAAAGTAAATATAATGAGTTGTGTTGTCTTGACTTATGTCAAAAGTAACACGTGGAAAAAGCTGTAGCATTTATTTTTACTGCTATCGTTTGTTGTCAGTTGATGTTGAGTTATAAGAATATGTATTATATGCTTTTCAGTGAAATATCGAATGTTATTGGTGAAATAAAATTATATATTTTCAGTGTTTGAGCAGTGAAAATATAAGATTTCATATTTTCACTGCAGTGAAAATATAACACAAAAAGGACTATTTTCCGTAAATAGCATCGATCTATAATACTAACGAGTGACAGTTACGGAATCATTTATGACGTCATTTTTATGACGCCAGAATATACGAACTTGTGACGTTTAAGCTTATCTCGCGCAATTTTATTTATTTATTGTCCAACAGCATAAAATAAAAAGCTGTAGCAGTTATTCTTACTGCTGTCGTTTGTTGTCAATTGATATAGAGTTTTAATAATATGTATAGTGCGACCAACTTAATTTGGCTGGCCTAAAAATAGTAACTGTAAATAAACATTGACCTGTCCTGAATATGTGGATAAATAGTTTCTACCATCCTTTATTATTCGATTGAATTGTTAGTAGCATATCGGTCTAGTTGTTGCGCAGCAGTATGATAAAAAATTTGCGGTCACGAGTTCGAATCCAAACATATCTACATATTTACAGTTTTTCTGTTCAATGTAACAACGCTATCTATTCTAATTATGATTTATTTCCATAAAAAAAAAAATCAGATGAAAGTCGTTTTCTTTTTACATTTCTGTTGGTAAAATGAATAGTTTAAGGATAAAAGTAATGTCAAAACAATGTTTATTGGATAAAAACACAAATATCAACACTCTATCGAAGTTCTAATATACAGAAAGGAATCCTACTGTCTGATTAATGGAAATGTAAAGTTTATACATATAGTTGAAATTGTGATGAAAAAATGTTTACCTTGTCAGTATTACAAACCCGACACGTAACCAGTCACGCCACGAATACCCCGATAGCATAATGTCTAAAATATAGACATTGAATATCATTCTATACACAGAGGATGACGTCACACGCAAAACCTCTGTACTTAACCGCATTATTTCGCCCCAAACGGCGAAATGTGCTTACGCATGAAGTAATCCCGCGTATGAAAGTTGTTTCATGAAATGACTTTATTGATCCCATAAATCAGTGTAATATTAAGTTAATACTGATAGTAGAATATATTTCTGATAAATAAAATACCAGTAGTTCGTGTTTAACGCTGTTTAACGTGTTTATTATAAAATTCTATTTTCACTTTCGTTTTGTGTGAACATTCAAGGTTAGATGCCAATAAATCCCATTCCCATAGGGTCCCATTATAAAACGGCGAATTTTCAGATTTCAGTTTGTGCAAGCTTGCTGTCAGTTTAAAGATGAATCTTTCCTCTTCCAAAAATTGCAATAAAATATATGGCTTTTTACTTTTTAGAAAATGCGTCTCACCTGAATGCCGACACCGATAGAAACTAGGGTTTCGGCATTCATATTTCGACAAAAGCCCCATGTCACAGTAAACACACCACAAAAAGCTCATCTTTCAAGTTAGCGTCCACAAAAAATTTCTAAACACACAGAGGATATTAGAAATAACAACAAAGGGCATGTCTGACGTTGCTAAATGCTTTTCACAGCAGACAAAAAAAAGGAACTCTAGTAAAACGCAATATTTCGAATGTAACACGGAGGACAACACATTTATTTACTGGTATCTAACCTCGATGCGATGTTAAATCAACCATTGCGAGCTACGCTGGAAAGTAGCGTATATCCATAATGCTTAGAGCGTGAGTACACAGGTCTGTTTCAGGGACGGCTTCAGGTTTTCAGGTTGGGGGGAGGGGGGGCGTAAGCTTTTGATCGTGCAGTTATAACCCTTATGTTGTCTGTGGGTCTGCAGTGATCAGCTACAGATATGTAACAAATCTTTGCACATCATCAAAATATTGTGAAAGATACTCGTATCATGGTATGATTGCGTTGTGAAGTAATAAGGTCAAAGGCAAGTAATGCCGACTTTGTGTCACTGAATTTCGCTGACATGTAATGCCGGGAAAAATGTTAAATCGCCAGGAAATGGAGCCAACGTTGTTGACACCCTCTACTTTGTCATATCTGTCGTATGAATGCATAAAACAAAATGAAATTTGGTGTGGTTGCTAATGGAACGTTGAACAATTGTCGATTTAGATTTGTGGGAATTATGTAATGAGATAAAACTGTTTAAACTCGAAAGTTGTCATTGATTTTACTTGCATATCGACTTTAAATCTTATTTATTCGAAAAAGTATCATGTATTTTATGCGGTATCCTGTGCCAACGGTGTATTTCATCTGACACCTTTATATAATATCTGAATTTATACAAGAAAACAATATCATCCACAAATAAAGGTAAAAAATGTATATATACCCATAGTCTATAGTTTATCATTTTCGCTGAACTTTGGCGCCGGTACTACGGTGTACGTTAGGAATCATAGGGCGAGGGTTAGGTGGGATATGTTTAACTGAAGTTAATAAGGATCTTGTAAACGCTGAGCGAGCGAAGCGAGCGAAAAAAAAAAAGAGCATATTTATCCAGTTTTTACCGTTTCATATACGCCCATATATGTATGGTCAGGGAGTTTTAGGGAGGGTCGCGCGCCGGGTGCCCCCCCCCCCCCACCTGGATCCGCTAGTGTGTTAGATCGGTGTGGACACATCGCATTGAATGTAAATATACCAGTAATTGTAACCGCTCAACTTTTAATGGGTTGTGTATGTTTGCCTACTATAGTTAGACCAGCCAATCTATCTTGGGCCGATTATACAGAGTTATTAACTATTTTAGATGTTGTGTTATGTAATGCGTAAATGTGATGCACATTTCTTTTAATATTACAGACAGCCAGTGTTTTCTTCAAACCCGGAATGGAAGCATTTACAAGTTGCACATTTGTTCAATATAATGATGTGCCAATTTTCAACTAAGTAAATAAGTAACCAAACGATTTTGTAAATTATTGTCTTTGGATAAAACACAATTAAAAAAGTACTGATAATTTCAGCTTGCAAGTCACCGATTACGTGTAAGCGACTTACATAAAACAAGAAATGTCTTTAAAAAAGACAATCGGCGTAGAATTAATATTGAGATGTCTTTTTTTTTGCCCTTAATATAATACAAGAGGACCAAGCTGTGACTTCACGGACCCCATATTTTTCGTTCCCTACTAAGGAGACTTCTCGGACCCCAGCTTGTTCGGTCCCTACTATGGAGACTTCTCGGACACTACATTTTTCGGACACTATAAGAAAACGTATCGGCCCAAAAAAATAATTTGAGATAACCTCAATAATTATGAATATCTGTACCGTGAATAAACCGATTATATACCGCCCCATGTTTTCACCAGTGATACATGAATAGACGAAATACTAGTAATTTACGTAATAATAATTGATACATGAATTTGTCAGGCAAATTTAACAAATTAACATTGTCAGAATATAATAGCGGGAATGAATGAGCAGTAAGTTTATAAATTATCGATTTAGTGCAATTCTCGGGTTTAGGATTCTCCATTCGCTAATCGATGCGTGTGTATTAACACAGCTTTACCGCGCGCTATTTTTAGAATCATTCTCCTGCTGGAGTTGAAATCGCTATAATTAATTGATGGTGACGACAGTCGGTTACAGCGTACAATAATATTTTTACACAATGATAAAATAATAGGAAATATAAGCTCAATCAAATTTGCTAATATTTGTTTAGCTTATTTATAAGAAAAATTTACCACTTTATATTTTGTGCTTGTGAGCTCAACAGGCAACATTTTACGTTGTGACCGACTGTCATCCCCGTGAATTGTAGCATTGTAATTGCTATTTATAGAGCGCGCCGATTATGTAGGCAAAACAATATAGTTATTTCATTATAAGAATGAATATAATATTCTGATCATGACCAACAATGAGTAAAATTGTTCATAATTATGTTCATTTCTAGATTGTATGTCGAAGATATGTGTATAACTTTAATTTAACCGCTTATGTAAACAATTATGTAAATTTTTAATCCCCAAAAGTATGCAACAGTTATTGGAATACGTTAAACCATTGTTTGAAGTTTGCAATCCCTAAAATTATAAAATTTTTGCCCAATTATATTGGCATTCAATTTTCCCGCTGCATAATTATCGCAAGAAATCTAGGTCAAAAGTGATCTTAGACAGCTACGGCGAAAAAATGGCGATTTTAGTTTCTGAAATAATTTCACACAGAAATTTGTTTTACAAATGTATTTAGAACACAAGTTTTCTACAATTAAACTTGTCGTTCAGATTTAATAATTTTCAAAGAAACAAATATGTTTACATAGTAACAGTTGGCACTACTTTAAGATATCTTTAATGTTAGATACATGTTACAATGTCATCACTTATTTTTTATACACAACAACTTTTAACATATTTATGGCATTCTTCCTATCCGATTGAAATTTTCAATGAACATCAAAGTAGGTTTTCGGCTGGATTCTTTTGCGATTCATGCAGGTTTTGATAACAACTAAAAAAACACAGGACACCCATACATTCCTTCCTTATCCTCAGAGTGGTTTTCTTCCTCGTTCTTCATTTCGAATTGGCAGTGGGTACATTCAATGAAACATTTCAGAAAATTAGATGGCAGTTTGGCGTGAAGAATCGGAACAGAAATGAACGGATATGACAGAGAAGGTGCTTCATGTATAATCTTAGTTTCCACATCAAATAGACACAGTCTGCCCGAATCTCTATTATATAATGAAACAGTATTTAACCCTGTTCCACTCTGAACACCACACTCCAAATCGTCGACATCATCGTCATGGTCCTCAGCTGTGATGAGTACTCGTGGCAGAATTAATTCGTTGATTGATGAACACCGTCCATTTTTTAAATTCAACATTTTATAATAAGGGCTATTTATCTTAGATATTACAACACCGTCGTCTGTTTCAATCAGAAATTCTTCTATTTCATAAATGTCGTCTGGATTTTGAATTGATTGCGCAACGCCCCTACATCGTTTTTGTTTTACAAGTATGTAAATCGTGCACAGCTGTGTTCACCGTCTTTTCCGTCCCAAAATGTTTAACTACAGAACACATAACTACAATGTAACGGTCTTGAAAAGTGCACATTTTGACATCAACATTAACATGATTTTTAAAATTAAATAAGACGATTTTTTTACAATGCTGCCATCTAAATACTAATAAGGTTACTATTATTGGTTGGCCCCATTTCACTGAGATTGCTATAAAGCACAACTCATCATTTACACAAGTCATGCCTATGATTGCAATAGGTTCCGAATCTGTTGCTCTCATACATAATTCCAGTGAAAGCCATTTATTATTATACATTTCATATTTGTTGATACACATTTGCATTTTATTATCTTTAGGATAAATGTGAGTGTAACAATACATATAAAGGACGTTACATGTTTTATCAAATGCAAGAAATATGTTTCCATACATGTCAGCTGTTTCCTCAGGAAGACTGGTGAGTTTTGCCCATCGTTTGTCTTCTACAACATACGCAAACAAAAATCCATTATTGTTTTTACCCCAGCATCTGTCGTCTGTCGTATCGGCCACAAGAAGAAGAACGTCAACTGTATCAACAGAGTGTCTCAACATATTACGTAATGAATGTTGTTTTGTCTGTATGTAATGATCACGGCACTCGCGAAAATTGTGAACGTAATCGCAGGAAAGGGACTTAAAGAATTCATGCGTAGTGTGCTCCAACTTTAATGACCGAAACATTGTCACAAATGTCTCTCTTCTCGCAGTAACGTCGAAACTCAACCATTGGCGAATGAACTGGAATTGTTTTTCTTGGCTCATATCCTTCTCCTTTGCAATGTTCGCAATTTCTAACATCATTTCATCTGTAATGTATTCAACATTATCAGCGTGTTCAAGTACATTAAGAATATCTTCCGTGATATAATCCATCAAGTCATTGAGAAGTCCTAGATGAAACTGCTTGGCCATGTAACATATATCAATGCAGTTTTGGGGTTCCCAATTTAACTCATAGAGGAACCTGTTACACATCTGAATGAGATGTGGAATTTGAAAGTAATCCGCCACTCTAAGTATCTCAGCCACTACATCCCAGCTGAGTGTGGCAGTTCCTGTGTAGATATATCTGATAGCGGCTTGAATGCCGCATTCTTCTAACTCAGCCAGGTCGTTGTCATTCTGCTTCGTCTTAATGTGAAGAATACCTGAAAATTTGTTCACATAATGTTATTGTAAATTTACATTTTATTCTGTAAATTACATTGAAATAACAAACTTTAAGACACAGCTTGGATGCCACATTACTCAGCCAGGTGGTTTTTAATACGTTTTGTATTAATGTGAATGCTTTCATGAAAATGTGATCACACTATAAATCACATTTAAATTAACTTATTTTCAAACATGTAAGTGTTTACGACAATTATACCATGTTCATGTATAGACACTGACTACATTAACAGTGGGTTCTGTTTTAACTCTTTTTCATGTAATGTCTAAACGGTTATTAATAACACAACATTAAAACGTAATGATCGTGTAATTGATATTACCTTCTCGTTTCTCTTTCATTCCACTGTTGTACATGGCCCGAAAGTAAGGACATTGTACAAGGACACCCCAGTGTGCCCCCATCACACGGTCACCGAATGTTAAGGTCACATCACACAGCTCGGAATTTTCCAGAGCCTGTCTGTACAAGTGGTCTGTTAAATGTGTATTAAGCGACATGCTCTAGTTTCGTTCTTTGTATCGTACACAGGTAAATGACCATGTTGTTTATTTCCTCATTTTCTGAAAAAAAGATGCAATAATATTTAAAACATAGAATGCATAAATGTTTGTTATTAAATGTTGAAGGTATTAGCTCATACAATATATATCCATTCTTGGTGTATGGTCTAATGTGTACATAGTTTGATGATGAGTCATTTGTTTTCCTTAGATACTCCTTTACATTTCAACGAAACATTAAAACGATGACGTCAAATGCATATTACCTTTAGAAATAAACATTTAAAATATGACATTGGATAATCGACAACACTTGAAATTAAAGAGTTTAATCTTATAACACGTTCGAATTTCAAAATGCCTGTGTTCGTTTATTCTTTGTGTTACAGTTTCGTTTTAAAAATTTAACAATTGAGTTTATTTATTTTAAATCCTTACAGAATCAGAGTGAATTGACTTCAGTTGAGGCATTTAAGACTGTGTACAATGTATTCACACTTCGTAATGAAATATATAAAAAAAACGCCTTACCTTTCGATACGTCCAACTTTAAACACAAAACTGGTAAAAGCGTTCATTGTCAACTTTGCCTGTGTATATATGTATTTATTAAACCGAGTGTCTATTTATAATAACACATTACGAAAACTATTGGGAATTTCCACTTTCGCTTTCACGTTACTACAATCCTTATTCATGTATAATTTAAATAAAAACAGGACTTAAATGGTGTTTAGAATTAATGTGTAATTCGTAAAAAACTTGTTAATGATATACCGGTGGTAATGGATCCTGAACTTATAGACGTTTAGGAAAGCAACTGATGGTATTTTGTCGATGAAAGGCAAAGGAGTAACTTACGTGTTCAACAGACGATTCATCTACAACTATGAATGAACAAACGGAATGTCCGACGATTCAACGCTACCGAAAGCTTTATACCATAAGGCTGTGGATATGGAAGAGTTTTGTGACGTCATTTTGAAAATTGGAGATACGGTAAAGCGTATATTTCAAAACTAATAGACTTACTTATCGGCGAGTGCAAAACATTTTTTAACACTAAATTACAAACTGAAATTAATATTAATGGAAATACAAAGAAATACATTCCGTAATAAATTTACATGCTCATTTGTGTATTACTGGTAATAAATTTGAAAATGATTTGTTAGCATCATACTGAATATACTATTCATTATATGATTGTTATTGGCATGTATCACCCGAACAAAACTTAAATGTGTTGTAAACTTTTCTTTTTACAGCTACATGTATTGTTTTAAGAAATACGTATTCTGATTAATACAAAAGTAGCTGAGAATTCACCGATTACGTGTAATTCTTTGGAGTTATAGTAGTAAAAGTTTGAATGCTTCACAAGAAGAGTAACGTGGATTAATTATCTAAAGTGTCTATCATAAACCCACAAGAGGGTACAACGTTCGATTTTTTTGCGGATAATTTTTTTATTGCAATTGTCCAAACCTAATTGACAGAAGGCATGTATGTGTAACATTTAAATTGTACTACTCTAATAAGTCCGACTTTGAAGACTTTAAAAATTAGTAACCACTACTTAATCAGTTGTTTCTAACTTGTGATATATGCTTATGATGATATTACTGTAGTCCAACATTTACTCTGTAAAAACATATAATACTTATAATTTTAAAAATCCATTATCCAATGTGACGGAGCACATTGGTACGTTTTGGTGGTATGGTCAGGATATTTCCAGGACATATATCAAAGCAAATTGAAAGAGAAACAAGAAGGTATCGCTACCACCTCAGTTCTATTGTTTGTAAAATGGCATGTTTTAACGAAGCAGTTTGCACACTTGCGATTGTTTTACTTGGTTTTGTAGTTGATATTGTGTTATGTTGAAAATAATATTTATTTATTTCAATGATTTACTTTTAAAGGTACTATACAGATCACTGAAGGAACACATGTAGCTATTAAACTGGCTATCAAGTATTTGTATACAGGGAAAGTCACACTAGATGACACGCGTGTTGAGGAAATTCTTCACATTGCTGATTACCTTAAAATTCAGTCATTAACAGATGAATGCAACAAATATCTGGTGAATACAAGATGGGGTCCAAAAACATGAATTAGCTAAGCGGTACAGACTGAATCTGTTCGAAGACCTGGTAGAATATATATCCGCAAATCTAACAGACACTGTTGGTCATTCTTCTGACATCAAACAAATGAAAAGTAAAGATGTGGAAGAGATTGGTAGACATTTCGAAAGTCATAACGCAAGTCTTGAAGGTCGATTCCTGTTTTATCATGAATTGCTAAGCTACGATGTGGAAAACAGAACAGAATCACTTGAACTTTTATTTTGCAAATTTAATTTGAACCACTCTACACACGCTGATTTCGAAGACTTATCTAAACCCGCTTTTCTCCTTCAAAATTTTACCATGTGTTTGGGACATTATTTGAAAACAAAACGTCAAATTTTACACTGTCAATTGAAATACCCATCAAACAGACATGTTAATTTGGATTTGACTGAATATGACTTTAATGACCAGACACTTTGTTTTGAAGCCTGCATCAGTCATCAATCGAGGTGGGCAATGCTTACCACACTTCCGTCGGAATAATGTCATGTAACTATCACGAAAGTGTGTTTGGATATAAATGAAGTGGACAACTGTATTTTCGCAGTCGGTGATGCGTGGGATGGACAATTAGAAAACGTACACAACTCGTATTTGATTGTTCATCAATATGATATGATACAGAAATCTTGGACCAAATTAAAACTGGGCTGACCCAAGCTCATTTGAGATCAACGGTTTATCGTGGATAAACACCACAAGATTGTGTATTGTAATGAAATCATCTTGCGGAGATTCGCTGATGCTGTGTTTATTTGAAACCAATAATCTTTGCTGCTGTTGTTTATTCAGCAACAAGAAGATTGTGGATGGGGACACATGCGTCGTCGATTGCAGACACATTGTGGTTTGATGTTATTACTTTAACACAGAAGGAACAATCTCAGAGATGGTAGATTGTGGCAGCTAAACATGTTTACACAATCCCGTGGGTGATTGTTTCCCGTGTAATACAACCATTACAAATATTTCTATCTTACACGTGTGTTTGATAACATTTTGAACGTTTTCATTGGCTACATATTCTTTGACTGACCAATCGGATGACGTTATTTTGGTTAAATGATGTCGTCAACATAAAATGACGTCACGTGATTATATAACTTTTTGAATGTATCAATATGTTTTGGTAAAATTAGAAGATTTTTGTTTTGTTTAAAAGCATGTGATAAAAAAGATCCGACAATCGTGTTCATTTTATACCACATTTTATTAAACTCGTCCAGGAAATTTGTTAGTAAGCTCGCCAAAGTCTGGCTTACTAACACAATTCCTGAACTCGTTTAATAAAATATCTTATGAAATGACAGCTCGTGTCAGATCCTATATATACATATACGTAAATGGGAATAAGTCTCTCATCAGTGTCAAATTTATCGTCTGTTAGCTACTCATCCTTTCTCCGTGTATAAAATGAAAATTTGAACTATTACTTGATGCAAAATAATATCTTTCAATTTATACTAACAAAATAATTTAAAGTAATAAAACTATAGCATAAGATATAACGATCGTCGTCCATGCTAATCAGTACGAACAGCAGATATTTCATAATCCTATGTATAATGTAACATCCAAAGGCGTCGGCAATGGGGCGGCAGGGGCGGCGGCACTAACAACACATTTATAGCAAACAAATTATACACAGGCATTTAAATAATCATGGAAAAGAATAATACCCATTCAAAGTAACATGGAACTCGATAAAAACACTATAATCATATTATGATACTGGAACTAATTAATGCAATGAAATCATACACATATGTATTGATGCAACACCATAAAGCCAAATATTTAAACAATAACAATAACATAAAACAAACAAGAAAAAAAAAACAGTTTGTAACGCACATCTTTAAAATAATTAATTTAAAAAACTAGATAGTAATACAAATCTACAAAAGATTATTTGTAAAACTTCAGTTTTTATTGCATATCTATAAATACAAGAGCTGTCTCAGGATAGCGCGCTTGACTAAACAAACGCTTTGTCAGAGTTATTGGCCTTTATCACTACAAAAAGGGAATAATTCTCCTAAAATGCTGGTCACATGTATGTGCCTAGGCCAGTGACCTCATATAATGACATTGAAGACATGTGTGAACTTTTAATCGAATATCTGTAAGTGATAAAATATCTGAAATTTCTAAGTACAAAAAGGGGCACAATTCTGCTCATTTGCTGGTCAGAGTTATGGGCCTTGGTCGGTTACCTTATATATTGACCATGAAGACATGTGTGAAGTTTCAATGAACATCTGTAGTAGTTATAAAGATATGGAGTTGAAGCACGCAAACTTTAACCTGAATTTCTAAGTACAAAAAGGGGAATAAGTCTGCTAAATTGCAGTTCAGAGTTATGGGCCTTAGTCAGTTACCTTATTTAATGACTCTGAAGAAATGTGGGAAGTTTCTATTGAATATCTGTAGTAGTTATGGAGATATGGAGTTGTTGCACGCAAACTTTAACCTGAATTTTTAAGTTCAAAAAGGGGCCTAATTCTGCTAAATTGTGTGTCTGAGTAATGGGCCTTAGTCAGTGACTTAACGTTATGACCTCGAAGACACGTGTGAAGTTTCATTTGAATATCCGTAGTAGTTACAGAGAAATGTACTTGTTGCAAGCAAACCTTAACCTGAATTTTCTCTTGCACGCAAACCTTAACTTAAATTTTCCAAGTACAAAAAGGGGCATAATTCTTCTAAAATGCTGGTCACAGTCATGGGCCTTTGCCAGTGATCTTATATTATGACCCTGAAGGCAGAAGTGAACTTTCAGTTGAATATCTGTAGTAGATATAGAAATATGGAGTTGTTGCCCGCAAACTTTAACCTGAATTTCTAAGGGGCATAATTCTTCTAAAATGCTGGTCACAGTCATGGGCCTTTGCCAGTGATCTTATATTATGACCCTGAAGGCAGAAGTGAACTTTCAGTTGAATATCTGTAGTAGATATAGAAATATGGAGTTGTTGCCCGCAAACTTTAACCTGAATTTCTAAGTACAAAAAGGGGCATAATTCTGCTAAATTGCAGGTCAGAGTTATGGGCCTTGGTCAGTAACCTCTCCTTATGACCCTAAAGATATGTGTGAAGTTTCAATTGAATATCTGTAGTAGTTACAGAGATATGGACTTGTTGCACGCAAACATTAACCAGAGCACTACGCAGACGCCGACGCCGACGAACGGGTGAGTAGTATAGCTCGACCTATTGGGTGAATAGTCGAGCGAAAATCAGACAAAAACTATAGTTGGTTATACATATCTATCACAGCATGGGGAATTAACTACATGTATACTTTTAATAATACATATATAACATAGAATATGCGGAATTGAAATCTTAAAAAGAGTTAACAACACACACGTAAAATAATAATGGGCCAAATAATGCATCAGCTAAAACATATAACATGAAACAGGGACATACCGTCATTGTGAACAAAACATTAATGAATTGACGAGAAAAGTCCTATAAAATGTTAACGTACTTCTTCCTTCAAGTAATGTCTAGATCTCGATTGCATATTGATAAAACAGCGTATGCAGACTTATATTTCAAACTATCCTGATTTAAATCAAGCATGTAATTTATTGAAATGTATTGCTTAAATGTATAACATCAATATACTGAATAATATATGAAATTGAAAAAAACACATGACAATTCAAATTATGTTATCGGAATACTGTACAGTATATTAACTATGCAGAGAAACAGAGCGTTTATAATGGATTTTTACAAATGAACATAATCAATGCATAAACAGGTTTTCATCACATGCTATACCTTGTCTCCCGTGTAATACAACCATTACGAATATTTCTATCTTACTCATGTGTCAGATAACATTTTGTGCGTTTTCATTGGCTACATATTCTTTGACTGACCAATGACGTTATTTTGGTGAAGTGACGTCATCTCAGTACACAACTTTTAGGGTTTATCAACATGTTTTGGTAAAATTAGACGTTTTTTTTTCGTTTAAAAGCATGTGATAAAAAAAGATCTGACACTTGTTGTCATTTCATATCATATTTTATTAAACTCGTCCAGGAAATTTGTTAGTATTCGTTAGTAACAACATTCCTGAACTAGTTTAATAAAATATGGTATGAAATCACAACTCGTGTCAGATCCTATACATACAGAGAAAATGTTTTGTTATGCGCATAAAATCAGCGTGACAAATGTCAGCCACCTTTGGTAGACGTTTTAGAACCGCCGCTGCTGAACTCGAAGAAATGAATAATAATAGTAACTAAAATAACAACAACAACTGCAACAACAGCAGCAACAACAACAACATCAATATGACTTAATATAAATACGATTACATATTAATAACACTGAATGACACAAACAAAAATGATTTGCAACCTTATTTGTTTTGATATAAAACTTGAGACTTATTGGTAGCAAGTGTGTTTTGAATAAACAAACGGACGGACAAACAGGTGGCTTGGCAGACAAGACAGACAAACAGTTAGCAGGACGGACACAATCATAAGACACAAACTTTTCATTTCGGTCATTTCTTGAAAATTAAAGGCGTCGCATCGGGACTTTAAAATTATTTATCCAAAAAAATTAACTAAGACCCCCACAAATAGTTGTTGGTTTCCGCTTACATCACCAACAATATCTAGGGGGGGTGTATAAAACGTAACTTATTTTGTCTTTAACTTTTGTTTCTTCGTGGCATATTCACAACACAGTTTAGATGTATTGGACTGCATGTAAAATGTTTAAACGCCTACCATCAAAGAAACTGTACCTTAGCCATAAATAAGGTCATATAATTAAGAGTTAGTAATTTGCTTTACAAAATATGAATTACCGAAAAGCCACATATAAGCAAAATTATTCTATTGACCGAAAGTCAGAAAAATTCGATCGATAGGCACATAACTGTTAGGGTCGGCGGAAAAAAAAAAGGAAGCGGGTATGCGGGGACAAATTATGTGTTTACGCCCTATCAATATTTGCATTTTATTTCGCATTGCTTGGTGGCTGCATGTACCTGTTCAATAATTTGTCTGCAAGATGATCTAGCTGGAGCATCAGGCCAATGATCGTCGCTAAAGTAGTAGAGTGATCCAACATCCAATACGCAGACGATCAAGCTTGCGCATCACGCCAATGATCGTCGCTGCACTAGTAGAGGGTTCCAACGTCCAATACGCAAACGATCCAGCTTGCGCATCACGCAAATGATCGTCGCTGCAGTAGTAGATGGATCCAACGTCTAATACGCAGATGAACCAGCTTGCGCATCACGCCAATGATCGTCGCTGCAGTAGTAAAGGGTTCCAACGTCCAATACGCAGAAAATCCAGCTGGCGCATCACGCCAATGATCGTCTGTGCATTAGTAGAGTGATCCAACGTCTAATACGCAGATGATCCAGCTTGCGCATCACGCCATTGACCGTCGCTGCAGTAGCAAAGGGATCCAACGTCCAATACGCAGACGATCCAGCTTGTGCATCACGCCATTGATGGTCGCTGCAGTAGTAAAAGGGTCCATGTCCAGTACACAGACGATCCAGCTTGCGCATCACGCCATTGATCGTCGCTGCAGTAGTAGAGGGATCCGACTTCCAATACGCAGACGATCTACCTTGCGCATCACGCCATTGACCGTCGCTGCAGTAGTAAGGGGGTACAACGTCCTATACGCAGACGATCCAGCTTGCGCATCACGCCATTGATCGTCTCTGCAGTAGTAGAGGGATCCAACGTCCAATACGCAGACGATCCAGCTTGCGCATCGCGCCATATACCGTCGCTGCAGTAGAAGAGGGATTAAACGCTTAAAACGCTGAAGACACGCTCTGAAACGTTTAAATATCATATTAAATACAGTGTTTGATGTCATATCATAAAACTTATAATATATTATATACGTATTCACCGAAGGACCGGGTTGTAATTGGAATAATTATTGAAGTGGTTAGCTTGTAAAGTGTAATTTCGAAAAACACATTATGTCAACTTTGTTATGTTAAGTACTTAAGACTTTCATATGTAGCAGATACGTTTTATAGCAGGTATGGTTCTAAACATGCGGCGCACAATTGTAAATCTACCCCGGCCAAACTGATATATTTTACCGGCGTTTGTTTGTTTGTCTGTTTGTTAGTTAGCAACTTCGCACAAACATTTATGAAAGGATTTGAATGTCATTTTTTAGAAGGTTGGAAATGGGCCTATACAAAACGATTAAATTTTGGTAGTGATCCGGATAACCGGCATGATCCATTATTTTTAAAGAATTCTTTATTATTGGTAGTTAGGGAAAATGGACTCATTATGCTTTATAACTCATTAGTTGCACAACAGAAGGGGCAATGACCCGCTATAACTCATTAGTTGCACAACAGAAGGGGCAATGACCCGCTATAACTCATTAGTTGCACAACAGAAGGGGCAATGACCCGCTATAACTCATTAGTTGCACAACAGAAGGGGCAATGACCCGCTATAACTCATTAGTTGTACAACAGAAGGGGCAATGACCCGCTATAACTCATTAGTTGCACAACAGAAGGGGCAATGACCCGCTATAACTCATTAGTTGCACAACAGAAGGGGCAATGACCCGCTATAACTCATTAGTTGCACAACAGAAGGGGCAATGACCCGCTATAACTCATTAGTTGCACAACAGAAGGGGCAATGACCCGCTATAACTCATTAGTTGCACAACAGAAGGGGCAATGACCCGCTATAACTCATTAGTTGCACAACAGAAGGGGCAATGACCCGCTATAACTCATTAGTTGCACAACAGAAGGGGCAATGACCCGCTATAACTCATTAGTTGCACAACAGAAGGGGCAATGACCCGCTACAACTCATTAGTTGCACAACAGAAGGGGCAATGACCCTCTATAACTCATTAGTTGCACAACAGAAGGGGCAATGACCCGCTATAACTCATTAGTTGCACAACAGAAGGGGCAATGACCCGCTGTTTCTGAAAACTGTCTATTTTAACTATGTACTAGTATTTGTAATAACCTACCTCGCTGTGCGGCAGAGGTCACAGTCGTGCACAATGGGGGTGGGAACGCGCGCTGGGACCATCGTCTTTTCCGTCCGACACTGGTCTCAGTTGCAGATTAAATGTCCATCCGCCGTCGTCGTCGTGGTCGAAGAGTTTATGTGCCTTTTCGTTCTGCTTCCTACTTCGTCGAAGACCATCTGTCCTGGGGGAGGGGTTGTCGTGGGAAGGGGGGGGGGGTCGGGGGGCCACATGAACATCTGGCGCTGATGATGGTTATAATCACACACATATTTATTTTGTTTATTCTCATCAATGTATATTTACAATGTTAGACTCAACATTTTAAATTAAAAGATATTGCAAGAAAATGTTGGATCACACTATCAACTTTGCATGTTATTATACATTTCTGGAAGGCGGTAAAAAGCCAGGCGAAAACACTGACGTATACACAGTCGTTACAATTTACCATACTCAAATACGTTAACGTTAATGACGCATCAAACAGATTTTACGCTCATGTTCTTCAAAAATAAAGTGGATTTTTGTTTTGAAAATGTACATTTCTGTGATTATAGCTGCTTTAACGCTATCTTGTAGAAGAACGATATATTTTAACGTTAAATACTTAGTTGAACCAAAAACGCAGTCTTTCAAGACCCTTACCTTTCTTTCACAGGGTCTAACACAGGGGCCGACCAGTTCATCATGGAACCAATCAGTCTAAAATGTCCTTGAAATTCTGAAATCCGACTGTTTAGCCATTTTAACCATTGTGTGCATCTTAGGAAAACATATCCATGTACCTTTATTTAGTAATACATGTTTTTATAGAATTATGTCACTAAAAATTTCTATGGACGTTTAACTGTATATTAAAAGAGAACGATCGTGGATCAATAGTGCATGTTTTCCTGGCTTAGGTTTATACTCGGCATCGGTATTCTCGCGGTATATATATTTTCGCGGTAATTGTTTATCTTCGGATTTTCATGCTTAATTGTCAACATCTAACATATTTTTTGTTTTCTTTAAGAAAATAATAAGTTATCAATTAATTCATTCGAATTTAAACAAGTAATATGATTTGAAACCATAAATATAAATAACTTTCGTATCAGCTTGCAGCTATCGGTAGACATTAGGGGGTCAGTGTCTACACTTTCGTCTGCGTGAGTAAATATAAATGAAGACTTAAATTATTGTTTTGTTGTATTTGTTAAAGGTTAAAATCCAACAATTTAAAGTGTATTTGTGTTTGTTTATACACTAACAGCAAACTTATTTCAAAACAAAGTTTTACCGCGAGATTACCGAGGACGTAATTTTTCAAGATGGCTGCATGGTGCATTGAAAAACAGAATAATTTAAGGACGAATACTTTACTTTTAAACAGGATGTCCAGTTGTTATTTTCGTGAAAAGGTTCAATTTATAGCATGTTATTGAAAGAAAATGTTTTTTTAGTTGTTTTTTGCTCTAAATATTTACTTAAAGGTTAAGTACCGCGAGAATACAGGTGAACAGTATACGTCGCAATATTTGCCACAAGTATCGCAAGTGAGTACCTAAGTCATAATCTACGTTATTTTGAAATGCACGTACAATTCCACTTGACAATAATCACCGATGTAATTAAAACACAGTTCATTATTCAATTTATACGCGGTTACTTATGATTTACATGCAGAGTCCGATATAAAGACACTATAATACGGATAGATAATCAAGATAAGTTTAGAAAGTAGCAGTGTTTGGGATCGGGAGGTCGTAGGTTCGATCACTACCAAGGGAGTGTTCATGCAATCTCCACAACAGATGCCAAGTGCTGGTTCTACCCAAGAAACGTTGTTAAAACTGTCACAGACCATGTCGGAAATAATCTTTTTGGCTATGGTGTCCGCCTTGCGATCGGGAGGTTGTAAGTTCGATCCCTGCTCTTTCTCAAAAGACACCAAGTACTGGTTTTACTCAGGAAACGGACTTGAAAATTGCCCCAAAAGCTCGGACGGTCTACGAAATTGAGCTCAAATAAATGTAGTTAAACTAAAATATCCTACAATATACTTACTGATTTATACACACCTTTTTCTTTTTGGTGCTAGTTGCCCATCCATAATTTATACAAACCTAATTCAAAGACACGGTGGCTGTTGCGAAAAACTACTAATAGCACAAGATCCTAGTACTGGTATAGTAATGTACATCACACAACGTGTAAACATCAACCTGTACCGGAGCAAATGTAACATTAACTAACTAATGCACCATAACTAACTATAAACCATGGGGAGAGAGTGGACATTGGCCAAGATTCGTAACCCTACTTTACAATTAATCCCAATAACAATGAACCGTTTTTAACTTCACCACCATCAACACTATCACCACCATCACTACCACCACCATCACCGCCACCATCACCACCATCAGCATAATCAACAATAATTTACAACAAAGTAAGAGTCAATCTATGCTGCATAATCAACATAATAAAATTCACAACCATTTGAAGAAGCTGCATCAAATCCTTTACCATCACACTCATCACTGTCATGACCATTATCCCAATTACCATTATCACCATAACCACCATCATCATCATCATCATCATCATCATCATCATCATCATCATCATCATCATCATCACCACCATCATCATCATCATCATCATCACCGTCACTACCACCACAATCACCATCATAAACATCATCACCATCACCACCATCATCATCATCATCATCATAACCAACATCACCAACGTCGCCACCACTAGCATCATCATCACCATCATCATCATAATCATCATCACCACCATAATCACCATCACTACCACAATCATCATCATCACCACCATCATCGCCATAATCATACTCACCAATATCATCATCATCATCATCATAATCATCACCGTTACCATAATCATCATCACAACCATCATCATCCGCAGCAGAAGCAAAAGCAGCATCATAATCATCATCTGCAGCATCAGCATCATCATCATCATCAATTCCTATACTTCACATTACGTCACAATCATTATCATCATCATCATCATCACAAGCATAATCAGCATCATCATCATCACCACCACCAGTACAATAATGATCACCGCAACCATCATCAACAACAGCAGCAGCATCAGCATCATTATCATCATTATCAATACTCATAAGTCACATTACGTCAGTTATCAATGACACAGTCATCGTCCCAATCATGATACACAAATGTTGCTGGACACGCATTACTGACCCAGGAATCCGTTTCATTTTAATTTACAATCAAGCAGTATACGAGTCAGTCTACGCTGCATAATTAACATGATCAAATTCACAACCATTTGAAAAAGCTGCATCATATCCTTCACCATCATCATCATCTTTATACTCACCATCATCACCATCAACACCATCATCACTATTACCATCATCACCAACAATATCATCACCATCATCGCCATCACCATCATCACCATAATCATCATCACCTTCTACGCCATCACCATCATCATCGTCACCATCGCCTTCACCATCATCATCATCGTCATCATCATCAACATAACCATTATAATCAACACCACCATCATCATCTTCACCTCCACCATCACCATATTCATCATCGCAGCCATCACCATCATCATCATCATCAATATCCATCAGTCACATTACGTCACTTATCAATTATACTGTCATCGTCCCAATTATGACACATCAATGTTGCCGGCCACACAGTTCTGACCAAGGAATAATATAGATCATCATTTAACTAACGTCTACATGTCAATGATCAATGTCAATAAAGTCGTCGTCATGATGATCACTTCGCGTCTATGTCCTGGTCGATCAACACTATGTACTGACCCAGGAATGTTATAATTGATTCTACTTACGAGGATTCCTCAATTTTCTGTCGACGTTATATATTTGTCAGCATGTCAGTCTTCATTGTCAATACAGTCGTCATCGTGTTAGTTGTGTATTCTTCTTGTCAGAAAACACTAAGTACTGACCCAGGAATAATGCGCGTACCTATACAATAAATAGAAAACAGCATAATGACTTATTTGGATTCTCGCATATGAACACCACAAATGATATTCATATGCGAGCGTGTACATGCGCATTCACTAAAAACACCATCAATTTAATAAGCATTGACATATGACCTTATTCATCAAATGAGACCATTTCCTAAATTATTTAACCAAATTGAACTACACTAACCTCCTTCCCTTCTAGGATGTGGATGTGGTCAGCGTCTTCTTTAAAATCCTGAAATCCCTGCATGGCGAGGGCATAAATTCGCGCTACAGCCATGCCAACGCGGGCATATTTTAGGGGCTATTAGAAACCTAACATGAGTGGGAATAAATTTAGTGCTCAACGCGATGGATGGCCGTATATGGACTGCAATAATATGCAGGCGCGCTACGGCCATACGAACCCGGATTCGACGCCCTAAGTTTAAACTGACCTAACCTAGTGGGACAATAATTTTAGTGCTTATTGCGAATGGTGGCCGTAGATCTCCAGATGGAGATGACGGCGCGCTACGACCTGAAAAAAAACATAG
The DNA here is from genome assembly GCA_027627225.1 of Congeria kusceri. NCBI lineage: Eukaryota > Metazoa > Mollusca > Bivalvia > Myida > Dreissenidae > Congeria > Congeria kusceri. Next base: position 35,637,932 of record CM051040.1, on the reverse strand, counting down.
CTTTGTTCTATTTTAATAATACCATGTTTAATTTTGTTTTAAAAAATGTTCTCAAGGCTTAACGCGAATCTGGTAGTAGATAATACCTACCAGAAAGAAATCCGCGAGATAAACGACCTAAACTATCCGTCTAGTGACTTCAAACATCAAACATATTGAAACATACATGTATACGTGTTTATATTTCCGGGCAGCGAATGATTGGACCTGAGCGACACCTGAAATGTTGGACTTGTGTCACCTGAAATGTTGATTTTGCTTCACCTAAAATGTTGGACTTGAATCATCTGAAATGTGGGACTTGGGTCACCTGAAATGTTGGATTGTGGTCATCTGAAATGTGGGACTTTGTCACCTGAAATGTTATACCGGGGTCACCTGAAATGCTGGACTTGGGGCACCTAAAATATTGGATTTTAACACGTGAAATGTTGGACTTAGGGCACCTGAAATGGACGGCAATGTTCTAAACGACGGACATACTGATCTTTTAAAGACACATGTGTACTGGTAAACGAACCCATATGACGGACCAATGCTAGTTAAAGACACGCAAGTACTGTTAGTAATACATCCACCTCAAATACGGACATTGTGACTTAAAAGACACACTGATGTAATTTATCTACCTGAAAAGGACTAGTAGTTTGGGCCAGGGATTGGTGAACATGAAAAGTGATAATATGCACGAATATACACAGACACATTCATTATAAAATAACCACTTGTGTGTAAGTGATTATTTTATAATTGTATCATACAATGCACATGTACACTAAACATTAATAGCCATCGAGTATGTATGTATATATTCTTTAATATGTGTAAGCTTGGTATTCTGGCATGGTTAATTAAGTAGAAAGAAGCCACATAACTTTTACCGTGCTTGTATAACTCTAAATATATATATATATGGGTATCGGTTAGCAGTAAGAACACTCTCTATGCAGGATTATACCAATCTAAAAGCAGATGGGCACATATATAAAATCGGCTAGTCATTCCAACATTCAACATTGCAAACTTCTTTGATGTCTTCTTTCTTCATACTGTCCCTGTGTGAAATATGGAGGTCATGACCAGGTTGAATAGACGGGTTAACTAGAAAAGTTAATATATTGTTAGTTTGCTAATCAACATAGTGTGATCTAAGCGAACGATGTTTTAAAGAAATTAAAGCAAACCTAAACGAAATTCGTAAAATATTAAGTATGCAATGTTTATTTCCAATAATTTGAACTCAAATGCATAATTCAAGTTTTAGATAATACATTTAGATAATTGTGAAATGAAATCATAATTTGTATAAAATTGAAATTATTCTTTCATAAAGTTTACAGTTTTTGCAAATTTGCATAATGAGTGAATTTGCAGTTAATGGTAATGGAAACTTATTTTATTTTTCACTTCCTTAAGTGTAACTGCATTTTGTTATTGTGTTGAATGTAAAAAGATCATGACAAACCATTGATTCAAAATACTGCTCCCCTTTAACCGGGTCTTTCCAATTGTCCCAACCATCGGTTCTGAAAAAGAACAGGCATCAGCAGCTATAGTTAGACGTACAGATCTATAGTAACAAAAAATGTATCTTCCCTTCTTCATTTTTATTAATCAGGCATGAAAAGCATCAAGTTATATTTAGAGTTATACAAGCATGGTAAAAGTTATGTGGCTTCTTTCTACTTAATTAACCATGCCAGAATACCAAGCTTACACATATTAAAGAAACACTAGCATTTTAGTCATGCTGGACACCTCGAATATACGAAACATTTGTCAATGCCTTAAATTTAAAAGAAACTACTATTTACATTAAATTAAGAAGTCTATATACGCTGTTTATTACTGTTTTTAACACTTACGCCATAAGGTCTTGTGCATCCCCTGCGTCTGCCACTTCTAAGCATGGAAGGCTCCTACAACAAAAAGACCTTTCCCTTTCCCTTAACCTTATCCTCAGCAACTTATCCATTACATCACCATAATCTAAGCATTTTAACCATTATCACCACCAACACTTTTCAAAATCACTTATATACTGCTAATCACCTGCAGCATCCTTAAGACCGAAATCACGCGAACAGTTTAATGAATAACGAATTTTCCAAAATAATCACTAGGACAAGCAATCTAAGTATCGTGTAGGTACCTATTGTCGAACCTCACCTATGTTCGAACCTTTCGTTCATGAGCTGTTAACATGTAGGCAAAGTGCGTATGACGTCATCAGATTATGTATACCGGCGCTATGGTAAACAATCTATACAATCGTCGCAAAATTATCGGAAATATGCACCAAAACATGTATTTACTATTATAATTTTGTTTCGTTAAAAATTTTTATTAAAAACTCTATATGCATTTCAAATAAATGTACCTATTTCTTAAATTAAATGTATTTTCTGAAAGAAAAAACTCTCTTTGAGCTCCCCTATCGGCTGCATCGTAAAGACATGTGATAATCATGTGATACACCATGTGTTCGTTATTTATAGCTGTGGGTTCGATAGGTCAGTTATTTTTAGGCCGCCATGACAGTTTAGATAGCAGGGTGACCACAAAATATGGTGTACATTTTCTAAAATAGACAGAATCTTTGTCACTATTAATGCATAAAAATGTGTATCAGAGATTGAAATATTGATCTATAATGTTGTTTTCAAGAATGCTTTTGCAACAAAGTCCACGTGCCATGGTGTATCCTTAAAAGTTCTAGAACTGGTACTTCCATGATACGCTTCGTTTACTTTTTACCAATACAATGGCCAACATTAATATCAACCAGATTCAACACGAAGTCATCCAACAGTTTTAAAACAACATAAATATCATTATATATCTGGCCCGAAAACACAATTTCACTTATTCGAACATCATAGCCATAATCACACCTAATTTCTCGTTATCAACACCGGCAACATATATACATCATTAATGACAAGATTGTTACTACTTTGAAAACATTAAACTACTTTAGGACAATCTTCAACTACTACCTGTATATTGATTAACTTCACCAAAATCATTAGAACCATCGTCAACCATCATTATTATAATCGTCATCATCTTCTTCATTGTTTTCATCAACATCATAACAACCATCAGTATCATCATCACGTCGTCGTCGGTGTCTTCATCGTCGTCGTAGTCATCAAAGTTATCCCTATTTGAACCATCATCATCATCATTTTCGTCATCACCAGTATCACATAAATTGCCAGTTACGTCATGTCAGACATTAATGGCGTCAGCATATTTATGTTGCGTCTAAGTTCTTGTCAGTCAACGCTAAATACTGACCCAGGAAATCTGAAGTATCGAAGGAAAATTTTCTACAGCTGCCAGTAAATATAAAAGGTGACCTTTGAATATCATACTATATTTTCCTCAACCATTACCACTAAAGTACGAGTCAATCTACGTGAAACAAACATCACAATAACCATCATCATCAGCAGCAGTAACAACACCATTAAAATCAACTACAGCAGCATATTCATCATGATAAAATTCACAGCCGTTTAACTAAAGTGCATCATATCCTTCGTCATCATCATCATCACCACCATCACCATCACCACCATCACCATCACCATCACCATCACCACCATCACCACCATCACCACCATCACCACCATCACCACTATCCCCTTCAACACCACCATCACCACCATCACTACCATCATCGCCATCACCACCGCCACAATCTCCATCACAACCATCACCACCATCATCACCATCACCACCATCACCATCACCACCGCCACCGCCACCATCACCATCATCTCCATCACCACCATCACCATCACCACCGCAACAATCACTACCATCACCACCACCACCATCATCATTACCACCATCACCACCATCACTAATACCATCATTATCTCGTCATCATCATCACCATAATAAGAATAATAATCATTATCATCATGATCATCACCACCACCAATACCATAGTCATCATCGCAACCATCATCAACAGCATCTCCAGCATCAGCATCATTATCATCATCAATACCCATAAGTCACATTATTCAGTTATCAATTATACTGTCGTCGTGCAAATCATGACACACAAAAGGTGCTGGACACGAAGTACTGACCCAGAAATCATTTTCATTTCAATTTCCAATAAAGTACGAGTCAATCTACGCTTCATAATCAACATAATAAAATTCATAACCATTTAAAAAAGCTGCATCATATCCTTTACCATTATCATCATCATCATACTCATTATCATCAACACCACCACCATCACCTTCACCATCATCACTACCACCAATACCATAATCAGTATCGCAACCATCATCTACAGCAGCATCATCATCATCATCATCAATACCCATAAGTCACATTACGTCAGTTATCAATGACACAGTCATTGTACAAATCATGACACACAAATGTTGCTGGACATGCAGTACTGACCCAGGAATCAGTTTCATTTACAATATAGTACGAGTCAATCCACGCTGCATAATCAACATGATTAAATTCATAACCATTTGGACAAGCTGCATCATATCCTCCTCCATAAACATCATCATTATGATAATAATTAACACCACCACCATCACCATCATCAACATCACCACCATCACCACCATCACCACCATCACTATCGTCTCAATCACGATAATCAACATAACTACTACCACCATCATCATCATCATCACCATCACCACCAACACCATCATCATCATCACCCTCATTACCATCATCACCACTACAAACACCATGGTCATCATTATAATAATAATAATAACCATCATCATCATCATCATCATCATCATCATCATCATCATCATCATCACTACCATTACTACCATCATCATCACCATCACCAACATCACCATCATCAGCAGTAGCAGCGTAAGGGATATCATCACCATATGGTCATCAACATAAGCATCATAATCACCATCATCATCACCATCATCATCACCACCAACCATCACCACCAACACCATCAACATCATCATCACCACCATCATCACCATAATTATCATCACCAGCATCATCATCATAACCATCATCATTATCATCATACAATACCCATAAGTCACATTACGTCAGTAATCAATGACACAGCCATCGTACCAATCATAACACACCAATGTTGATGGACACGCAGTACAGACACAGGAATCATTTTCATTTTAATTTACAATAAAGTAAGAGTCAATCTACTCCGCTAAATCAACATAATAAAATTCACAACCGTTTGAATCATATCCTTTACCATCACTATCATCATCACCATCACAACAACCACCACCACCATCACCATCATCACTATCATCATCACCGTCACCATCACCACCACCGCCATCACCATCACCACCATCACTGTCATGACCATTATCATCATTACCATCATCACCATAACCAAGACCACCATCATCATCATCACCATCACTACCACCACAACAATTATCTTTACCAAAATCACCATCATCACCATCACCACCACCGCCGCATCATCATCATCACCAACATCACCACCATCATCATCATCACCATCATCATCATCATCATCATCAACATCATCGCCATCATCATCATTACCACCACCATTGCCATAATTATCATCACTATCATCATCATTATTACCATACTCATCATTGCAACCATCATCATCAGCAGCAGAAGCAGCAGCAGCAGCATCATTATCATCATTTTCAATACCCATAAGTCACATTTGTCAGTTATCAATGACACAGTCATCGTCCCAATCATGACACACCAATGTTGCTGGACACACAGAACTGTCTCATTTTCATTTTAATTCACAATTAAGTACGCTGCATAATCAACATGATAAAATTCACAACCATTTGAAGAAGCTGCATCATGTCCACCATCATCATTATTATAACTACCACCACCACCAGCACCACCATCACCATAATCACCATCACCACCATCACCATAATCATATCACTATCATCGCCATAACCATCATCACCATAACCAACACAATCATCATCATCGCAAACATCATAATCATCAGCAGCAGCAGCAGAATCATTATCATCATCAATACCCATAAGTCTCATTAAGTCAGTTATCAATGACATCGCCATAATCATCATCATCATCATCATTATCATCATCATCACCCCGACCTCAACCATCACCACCACCACCATCATCATCATCAACATCATCATCATCATTATCATGATCATCACCACCACCAATACCATAATCATCATCGCAACCATCATCAGCAGCAGCATAAGCATAAGCATCATCATCATCATCAATACCCATAAGTCGCATTACGTCAGTTATCAATGACACAATCATCGTCCCATTAATGACACACAAATGTTGCTGGACACGCAGTACTGACCCAGGAATCTTTTTCATTTTAATTTACACTAAAGTACGAGTCAATCTACGCTGCATAATCAACATAATAAAATTCAAAACCATTTGAAGAAGCTGCATCATATCCTTCATGGCATCATCATAATCACCATCAACACCACCACCATCACTATCACCATCAACACCATCATCACCATCATCACCATCATCACCATCATCACCATCATCACCATCATCACCATCATCACCAACATCAATATTACTATAATCTCTATCATCACCATCTCCATTATCACCAACATCATCATCAACATCATCACAATCATCGTAACCATTACCATGATCGCCATAACCATCATCACCACCTTCATCATCATCATCATCAGCAGCAGCAGCAGCATCATAACCATCATTATCAACACCACAATCATCATTTCCTCCACCATCATCATAATCAGCATCGCAATCATCACCATCATCATCATCATTATCATCAATTTAACCATTATAATCGACACCACCATCATCATCTTCACCTCCACCATCACCATATTCATCATCGCAGCCATCACCATCATCATCACCATCAATATCCATCAGGCACATTACGTCACTTATCAATTATACTGTCATCGTCCCAATTATGACACATCAATGTTGCCGGCCACACAGTTCTGACCAAGGAATAATATAGATCATCATTTAACTAACGTCTACATGTCAATGATCAATGTCAATAAAGTCGTCGTCATGATGATCACTTCGCGTCTATGTCCTGGTCGATCAACACTATGTACTGACCCAGGAATGTTATAATTGATTCTACATACGAAGATTCCTCAATTTTCAGCGTCGATGTTATTTATTTGTCAGTCTTCATTGTCAATACAGTCGTCATCGTGTTAGTTGTGTATTCTTCTTGTCGGAAAACACTAAGTACTGACCCAGGAATAATGCGCGTACCTGTACAATAAATGGAAAACAACATAATGACTTATTTGGATTCTCGCATATGAACACCACAAACGATATTCATATGCGAGCGTGTACATGTGCATTCACTAAAAACACTATCAATTTGATAAGCATTGACATATGACCTAATTCATCAAATGAGACCATTTCCCAAATTATTTGACCAAATAGAACTACACTAACCTCCTTTCTTTTAATGATGTGGATGTGGTCAGCGTCTTCTTTAAAATCCTGAAATCCCTACATAGCGAGGGCATAAATTCGCGCTACGGCCATGCCAACGCGGGCACATTTTAGGGGCCATCTGAAACCTAACATGAGTGGGAGTACTTTAAGTGGTCAAGGCTTACGCGATGGATGGCCTTAGATGGACTGCAATAACATGCCGGCGCGCTACGGCCGTACTAAACCGGATTCGACGCCCCAATTTTAAATTGACCTAACCTAATGCGACTATAATTTTAGTGCTCAAGGCATAACGCGAATGGTGGCCATAGATTTTAAGATGGAGATGACAGAAACAGCTTTGTTCTATTTTAATAATACCATGGTTAATTTTGTTTAAAAAATGTGCTCTCGGCTTAACACAAAACTGGTCGTAGATACCCGCGTGCATAATACCTACCAGCAGCCAATTGTATAAACATTTCTTACCGCGGTAAACAATGATACCGCAGTAACCTGAACCCTACCATAGGTAAAACGGTTTGTATAAACAATTTCCAAAAAAGTAACCACGCACTTACCGCGGTATATTTTTACCCGCCTAGCTTACCTTGGTTAGAGTATTTTAACCACAACAAGCATGGCGGACATTCATCTATGAATACAGTATAGATCAACGCATATATATAGCCATACTTTAAACGTAAATTCAAGTATAAAGTTATCAAAATTTGCATCTTCAATTGTCCGATGTACACTTCACGATTTCTACACGTCTACGGACCCAGAATACATTCGATGACATCACACATTTTTTACAAATTGTACACGTCATCGTGAAGGATTGATGAGTCTGAATCGGAATCATATTAGAGGCACCAAACGGAGTATTTCAATAAGAATCTTTGAAATGATGGTAGTAAAAGAGTGCTGAATAGATTTAATTTAATTAGCGTGAAATACATGCATATTTTTTAGTGTGAAATACTTGCATATTTTCAGGAGTTGTTTTCTGTACTCTGTTTATGTTTTTAATATGAAAAGCAAGTTAATCCTTATTTTGTTTTTGTTATTCTGAAAAGGACACACATTTAACAAGCAATGTTTTTATAATAATCTACATGGGCCCAACTTCAGATAATGGTTAAAAGAATTTAAGTATAATTCATGTAAAAGGCTAGATACAGATTATAGGAGATATACAAAATCAATTTAAAGATTTACATTGTATTTATCTTCAAATAGCTGAAGAAGCAGATCTACAAATCTGTTAATAATAAGTCTAAGTGTGTTGAAATATTGATGTGTTGAGTATCCTCATTTCAGTATAGTGCTTGTGTATTTTTTCACAATGTACATTTTTTTAAACATATTTTTGTAAATATATCATTGTTTCACTTATGACTGTGTGAAGGCTTTTAATCAGATATCATGACTAGTATTTCTTTCCTTCAATTTCATTCATTTCGGCCATTTTGATTTCTTACTCCGATCGTTTGGAAATTTCCGCGTAAATAAATATTAGGAATTCTGGGTAAAACAACCCAGGTAAAAATCGCTCAATTACCGTGGTTAAGATACCGCGCGGTCAAAAGCTTTATACAAGTGAAAATCTACCGCGGTATCTTAACCAAGAGTTTGACCGCGGTAAGTGATTTACCTAGGTATATTATAACCAGTGTTTATACAATTGGCTGCTGAAAGAAATCCGCGAGATAAACGACCTAAACTATCCGTCTAGTTACTTCAAACATCAAACATATTTGAACTTATATGTATACGTGTTTATATTTCCGGGTAACGAATGATTGGACCTGAGCGACACCTGAAATGTTGGATTTGTGTCACCTGAAATTTTGGCTTCGCATAAAATGTTGGACTTGAATTACCTAAAATGTAGGACTCGTGTCACCTGAAATTTTGGATTGGGGTCATCTGAAATGTGGGGCTTTGGTCACATGAAATGCTACAATGGGGTCACCTGAAATGTTGGACTTGGATCACCTGAAATTCTGGACTTTGGGCACCTAAAATATTGGACTTGGTCACGTGAAATATTGGACTTAGGGCACCTGAAATGTTGGACGGCAATGACCTTAACGACCGACCTACTGATCTTTCAAAGACACATTTGTACTGGTAAATGAACATCTACCCGTATGACGGACCAACGCTAGTTAAAGACACACAAGACACACAAGTACATCCACCTCAAATACGGACATCTTGACTTAAAAGACGCAACGTGTACTGGTATAATTTATCTACCTGAAAAGGACTAGTAGTTTGGGCCAGGGATTGGTGAACACGAACAGTGATAATAAGCACGAATATACACAGACACATTCATTATAAAATAACCACTTGTGTTTTAGTGATTATTTTATTATTGTCACATAAAATGCACTTGTACACTAAATATTAATATCCATCGAGTGTGTATAGAAGAAGAAGAAGACTTTATTCAATCAAATATAACATACATGCACGCAATGCATTAGGTCAAAATGACCAATGAGCATCAGCAAATTGTTATCATAGCATAAAACAGTCAATGTCTATACATTATTATTAATATCCAATATAAGCATATTTCTCTTTTGAAAAGCTCTATAGACATAAACAGCCAAATTTTTATAACATTAACATTTTTGGAAGAAAATAATTCAACACATTTAAACATACTTGGGTGGCAATGATAGTATAGTGGCATATACCTATGTCTGAGATTAGAATAAATATTACATTCAAAAAGAAAGTGGAATTCGTCTTCTAAGACGTTACAATTTGGGCAAGTTCTATTAGCTCTTTCTGTTTTATTCCATCTGCCAGTTTCTATGTTAAGTCTGTGAGATGATAACCTTAGCTTACTCAGAGCTATTCTGTATTTTTCGATATTGACATTAGAAAGGTAAAACTGATATTCAAACTTAAATATACTGTTATAAAATAACGCTCTTGGTGAATCATTAAGTCTGCCATTAATATACTGTTTGAAGTTATCAGAAATCCTTTGTTTTAGAAGAACAATAAAAATTTGAAAGTCACCAATCCCTTGTGATAACCAAACATGGTAGAAACCTAGGGAGCTCAATATCGCTTTAACTTGTTTTGCCCAGTTATGTTTTTGTTTTTGTTGTTTATTTCATGTAAGTGCACACACATAAAGTAGACATCATAAGGTAAATAAAGTACGCTTTTTAGAGATGCACACATGCACAAGGAAGAAAAAAAACTATAGGATTAAAGAATCAAATAATAAGTGTGGGAAGGGGGGAAGGGAAAGGTAACAGGTCTTGCTTTGATTTGGGTCTATTGAGCACTGGACATATGATATGTTTGGATAAAGTTTGTAGTTTGTAGAGGTTTTTTAGTATTTAGGAACGCATGGTGGATAAATGCAGGGCTATATTCGTGTAACACACATAGAAAATGTATTATTGAGTAAGGTTGAACTGTTATGGAAAGCGTTTCCACAAAACAAGCACGTATATGTATAGAGAAAAAAAAACGTACGTAAATACTCTAGATAGTGCTATGAAGTGTTTTCAGTCAACTGCAAAAAGAGGTGGTTCTGTGATACATTGACATTCAAAATATCTTTCCAAGCAAGTAAACTGTCAACTTTCTTTTCATATATTGCTACATCTTTAAGACTGTCATATTGTGATTTCATAAAGTGTCTTCCATTTTCAACCGTTGGTTGTGTTGAAGACATCTTGCATTTATACAGATAAAACTTGGCATAAATAAAAGCATTGTTGACAGCATCACTATTCTTTTCTATATATCCCAGAAGAAAAGTATATATGTTACAAAATGGAAACAACTGTTTGGGGAAAAGGTTTTCAATAATAATTTTTGAAATAGGACATTCCCAGAAAAAATGTTCAATCGTTTCCTCACAACTTTTGCAAAAGGTACATTTGGGAGAGTCTTTCAGATTCATTTAAAAAAGTAGACTATTTGTTCCAAGTATTCTGTGTATAATTCTGTATTGAAACCATTGCATTTTCACATCTTTAGTTATAGAAAATGGTTCACGAAAAATATCCTTCCAAACATTGTCAGTAATTTCAATATTTAATTTACCTGACCATTTTTGTTTTATTGGTAAGCATTTTTCGGTCTTATTTAATATTGTATACATTGGCTTTGCTCCGGAAACAGGCATAAATAGTGTTCTGTGTGAAGGAGGTATGAAAGGCCTTTGTATGTTTGCATACTGTTGATAATTTCCTTCAACATTTAATTTCTTAAACATTGCAAAGATAGCCTTTTTAATACCGTTATACAAGAGGAAGTCAATTTTAAGATTATAGTTTTCATTGATTATATGCATGTTTAAGAAGTCTCCATTTTTATCAAATAGGTCACATACATAGTGTAAGCCTGCCTTATACCAGGCTTTGAAAAATATACTTGTATTTCCTATGGAAAGGTTTTCATTATAAAAAAGTGGCTGATGCAGAATATCTTTTGCATTAAAAGGCAATTGCTTTTGGAAATGTACCAGACTGAGTAAAACATCTTTCCAAAAGGGATTTGTAATCATATTTGATAATATTTTAGGATAATGATTTCCACAATTGAAAAGTTTGCTAAAATCAACATATATATTTGCTATACTCAGCCATTTCCCAGCTGTGCTGTAAGCGCGTTTAAGCCAAGTTAATTTCAAAGATTGGATAAAAGCTTCAATGTTTATCATTTTTAAGCCACCATCACAGTATTCGTTGGTTAAAACGCATAATTTGATTCTACTCTGCCCATTCCATATGTAGTTAGTAAAAATGGTATTTAAGTGTTTAATAAAAGAATGTGGTGGGTTTGGAAGTGATATAAACAAGTGGTTGAACAAAGAAATCAAAAGAGTTTTTATTACAGTTATTTTGCCAATAGGTGTAAAAAATATTTTTTTCCAATTTGTAAGTATATTCTCCAATTTGGTAAGCCTGTCACTATAGTTAAGTTGTATGATCTTTGGTAAATCAACATGAAAATGTATACCTAACATTTGAAAACCATCTTGGTTCCACTGGAGTTTCCATTTTGTTTTTATGCTTTCTGAGCTGAACTTTTTTTTTCCAATCCATACTACTTTGGTTTTGTCAAAATTAACGCTCAATCCAGAAATGGCAGAAAATTTGCTTAAAGTATGCAGTGTTTCATGTAAGGATTGTTCTGTTCCATCCAATATAATAGTTGTATCATCTGCAAATTGTGTAAGTTTATGTTCTACTTCTTTAAGAGTAATACCTTTTATATGTGTGTTATTTCTAATTTTAAGAGATAGTACTTCAGCACATAGAATAAAAATGTAACAGGAAAGTGGGTCACCCTGGCGGCATCCACGCTGAATGGGAAAAAAATTAGACAGGTAGCCATATTGCATTATAGCTGATTTTGCATCCTTATAAAGAATGTCAAACCAAAGTTTAATGTCAGGTCCAAAGTTAAAAAATGAAAGTGTTTTCTGCACAAAGGACCAAGATAACGAATCGAATGCTTTCTCAAAGTCAATTAGTAGCAGCAGACCAGGAATATCCTGTTCTTCTGTAATGTGCATAATATCAAAAATCAGTCGAGTATTTTCTCCAATATAGCGTCCTTTGATAAAGCCAGTTTGGTCATTGTGTATAAGTTTATTCATGCAATGTTTCATTCTGTTTGCAATAACACCTGAGCCTATTTTATAAACGGTATTTAGAAGAGTAATTGGCCTCCAGTTTGTTATGATAAGTCTTGATTTATCGCCTTTTGGGATACATGTAATGATTCCTTGTGTTTGAGTTACGGATAAATTCCCCAGGGCAAAAGATTCATTAAGAGATCTTACCACAAAAGTACCAATTCTATTCCAGAACATTTTATAAAATTCGGCAGTAAATCCAGAACTACCTGGGCTTTTGTTGTTAGACATTTTTTTTAATACAATGGATGCTTCAGATAATGTAATATTACCTTCAAGACATTGTGCTTCCTTGTCACTTAGTTTTGGACAATTAACATTTTGAACAAAATTTAAAAAATCCGAATCATTACATTCGCTTTTCTTACAATAAAGATTTTCATAAAATGATGCAGTTTTCTTTAAAATCTCTTTTTGATTAGTTAAAACAACCCCATCATCATCTTGCAGTTGGTAAATAGTTTTGCTTGTAACACATTGTTTTTCTAAATTACAAAAATAGCGAGATGGCTTTTCACCCTCTATAATCCATTTTGTTTTTGCTCGTGTTAAATATCCCTTTAACTTATGCTCGTGTATTATTTCAAGTTCTTGTTTTAACTTTTGTAAGTCCTCAATGTTTTCCTGTGAGAGGTTTTGTTCTAAAGTAGTTATTTTTTCCAATAATTCTTTTTCTTTTAAGGTGTTTAATTTCTTTTTATATGAACCATAAGAGATAGATTTCCCCCTTATCTCCATAAGAAGAGTTTCAAGAAAGAGTTGATCACTTATTGTGAGATGTAATTCACTATCAGGAATAGTCCCTAATTGTACCAAATTATACACTGGAACAGCATATTGTTCTTTTATCTGATCAATCTTGTGATTAATTTCATTTACATAGTTTAAGTCATATAAAAGTGAATTGTTATGCTTCCATAAGCCTGATGCGTGCGAAAAATTGGAAAGTGCCAATTCTAACAATATCAATGAGTGATCAGACTGTAGGCTAGGTTGTATTGACGTTGACTCAAAACTTGCAAACATATTTGAAGACATAAGAAAAAAATCAAGTCTAGCTTGTTGCAATGGATTAGATTTTCGCCACGTGTACCTCTTTAAAGACGGATATTTTTCGCGGAAAGGATCAATGAGATTGTAATTATTTATATTTTCCAACAGTATATTCCGAGCCTTAGGATTATTGATATTTTTATAATTACTATAGTCAAGTTCTGTATTTAATACCAGGTTGAAATCTCCACACATTATTAAAGAGTCATTTCCAATGTCCTCTATTAATTTAAAAATATTTGTGTAATGTTATGTTATGTTTTAGCGGATTTAATTCTAAATCATTTAGCATTAACTTGTAAATAACACTAATGTATTTATGATCTAATGTATATGATATTGGGTATCGGTTAGCAATAAGACCACTCTCTATGCAGGATAATACCAATCTAAAAGCAGATGGACACATATATAATATGGACTTGTCATTCCAACATTAAACATTGCAAACCTCTCTGACGTCTACCAACGCTATTCGATATCACTGATATACTGCAAATCATATTTAGTATCCTTCAGACCGAATGCACACGAACATTAAAATGAATAACAAATGGTGATCCCAGGCCCAGCAATCTATGCATGGTTCATGACCATTTTATCAACGCTATGACCAACATTTATTTTAACCCGATTCAACTGCGAAGTCATCCGACTGTGTAAAAACAACATAACTATCAGTATCTGGGCCGAAAACACGATATCAATCATTCAAACATCATACGCATTATCCCAACCATATTCATTTCCAAAACCAGCCAATCGGTCAAGATTGTAGCGACCGTGAAAACATCTAATTAGTTTAAGACAATTTTAAACAACTGCCTGTATATCATCATCACTACTACCAATACCAAAGTAATCATCGCAACCATCATCAACAGCAGCACAAGGATCAGCATCATTATCATCATCAATACACATCTCATTAGTCTCATTAGTCAGGTATCATACTGTCGTCGTGCAAATCATGTACACAAATGTTGGTGGACACGAAGTACTGACCCAGGAATCGTTTTCATTTTAATTTACAAAATTTTTAATTTACAATAAAGTACGAGTCAATCTACGCTGCATAATCAACATGATCAAATTCACAACCATTTGAAGAAGCTGCAACATATCCTCCACCATCAACATCATCATTATTATAATCATTAACACCTCCACCATCACCGTTATAAAAATCACTACCATCACCATAATCACCACAACATCATCACAAATACCATCATCACCGTAACCACCACCATTATCATCATCATAATCATCATCACCACCAACACCATCATCATCATCACCATCATCACCGTCATCAACACTACCAACACCATGGTCATCACCATCATCACCATCATCAATATCATCGTCATCATCATAATCATCATCATCATCATCAACCAATTTCGTCACCATCATCATTTGAATTAGTTGCATCATAACCATCACCACCATCACCCCATCACCACCACCACTTCCACTATCACAACCATCACTATCATCACCATCATGATCATTATCATCATTATTATCATCAGCATCACCATATTCATCATCAACATCACCATAATCATTTTCACCATCATCATCTTCTTCATCATCATCATCATCAACATCATCATCATCAGCAGCAGCAGCAGCAGCATCACCACCACCACCACCACCATTAACATAATCATCATCGCAACCATCAGCAGCAGCAGCATGAGTAGTTTCATAGTTGCTTTTTATAATTTTTAGATCTGAACGCTAATATGCTTGTAAATCAGTCATTTGGTATCCACGAATGTCGAAGGAACTGTGTTAGATTGCTGAGTTGTTGGAAATTGAACCTTTCATATTTCAACCTAATTAGAGTGTCACTATTTTGAGGGTAGATGCTATCAATCGTATATACTTCAAACTAGTTTGGGCTAAAATATGACATGTACCAATTTTCTCCATAGTGTGAAATCAAATACTGGTCAACTGTACCTATTTATTATACCAGGTATTTTCATTATTTGCTTTATTTCACAACGAGAAAACAAGCTTAAACAGTTTAAATTAGAAACAATGTCAACAATTATCTGACTGATTGAGTAAGTAATGAGACATTCACCAACGTTCATTTTTTCATTGAATAACAAATCGCCATTTGTGCTAATAAATGCCAAAAAGTTATCATCGCTGCATTTTTTTTCTCTATTGATAGGAAGGGTTTTAAGAATGGGAATATTTTAAGGACAAAAGTCATTCTCAATTGTTAATAAAGAGATTCTTTAGAGATTTAATGCAGCTCGTAAGTTACAGAACAAAACAGTACACGTTCAAAACACAATGTAAGGATGGAGATGTTTCGTGTTTCCTATGTTTTACACTAAGTAACTAAAAGATGTTTAAACATTAGTTTCAGGATGATGTAATTTGAAAATAAATTCGGAAGAAGTTTACAGCAATAATTCTACCAAAAATCTATAAAGTGATACAGATGTAAACTATTTTTAACTGAAACAACGTATCTACATTCAAACGTGTTTATCAGATCTAATTATTTTGAGAAAAAAAATAAACACTGTTAAAAGAGACACTATATTATGATACATTTAGTTTGAAAAAACGAGTTAAACAAGGCACAATATGCTTTTAAAACAGACCAACAATTGCCACATCCACATGTTTACTTCCAACTTCAACAAAATGTGCCAGTCTTGGTTTTTGAACTTACATTTGTAGATATTAACATAGAAAGTATTTCTCACGTTGATTGTGATGTACTGGGCTAATTAAAAATCATGTAATGTTTTGATAATATTTAAGAAAACGCAGGAAACATGTCCATGCTTGTGGGTACATTCAATGAAACATTTCAGTACATGGGCTGGCAGTTTAGTGTGAAGTATCGGACAAGAAACAGTACGACATGGCAGAGAAGGTGCCTTATTCATAATCCGCTTTTTCACATCATACAGACATAATGTGTTCGATGTTTTATTGAAACAGAATTCAATCATGTGCCAGTCTGTATTTCAAAGGCCCAATCGAGATCATCGTCATCGTCATCTGCAGTTAAAGGTTCTCTTGGCAAAATTGAGTCATTGATTGATGTCCATTGTCTAGTTTTCACATTCAGCAATTTAAAATAAGGACTATTTGTCTTAGAAATAGTAATGCCGTCTTGTGTTTCAATTAGAAATTCCTCCATTTCATAAATATCTCTTGGATTTTGAATGGCTTGTGGAATCCTCCGAAATCGCTGTGTTTTCCATGTTTGTAAATCGTGAACTGCTATGTTTACTCCCTTCTGTAAACCAAAGTCCTTTACTAAACAACAAAATACGATAATGTAACGGTTTCCAACAGAACACATTTTAACGTCAACATCGGCATAATTTGTGTATTTCAAATCAAATAAGAAATTTTCATTACAACGATTAGCACCAGATACAAGTAATCGTACTTTCTTTGTTTCGGGCCAGTTATTTGAAATCGAAATAAAGCACAATTCATTGTTCACGCACTCAAAACACTTTATTTCATAAGACTCAAATACTTCTGTTTTTACATATACGTTATATGATCGCCTTTCATTTTGAAGAAAATCATACTTCTCAATGGGAATTGCAATGGTATTATCCATGGAAAATATAGAATATGTTAAAATTGAACGCATACAATAAATCGCATGAGATGTCTAATGCAAGATGAATGTCGTCGCCTGTTCCTTGAGGAACTTTGGTGAGCAAGGCCATTCGTTTGATTTCAACATACGCAAATACAGCATATGTATGTTCCGTCCACCATCTGTCATCTGGTGTAACAGCTAAAACAAGTACGACGTCTACTGCATCGACAGAGTGTCTCAACATATAACGCAACGACTGTTGTTTTGTTTGTATGTAATGATCACGACACTCAGGTAAACTTTTAATAAATTCGCAATCCATGAATCGAAGAACTCATGCGTAGTTTGCTTTAATTTAATTTAAAAAAAAATGTTTTTAACGTATCCCTTCTTGCAGTATCGTCGAAACTCAGCCATGTGTGAAATGCCTGGAATTGTTTTTCTGTACTCATTTGCATCTCCCTAGCAATGTTCGCAATTTCATTTCACTTGTAATGTATTCCACGTTATCCTCTGTTTCAAGTACATTTATAATATCGCCAGTGATATACTTCATCAAGTCATTGACAAGTCCTAGATGATACTGCTTGGCCATGTAACATATATCAATGCAGCGTTGGGGTTCCCAATTAAGCTCTGACATTAAACTGTTGCATCGTTCAGTTAGGGTAGGAATTTGAAAGTAATCTGCTGCGCGAATTATCTCAGGCACTAAATCCCAGGAGAGTGTGATTGTTTTTGTGTAGAGATATTGGATAGCCGCATGAATACCGCATTCTTCTAATTTAATTAATGCGTTTTCATTTTGCTTTGTCTTAATGTGAATTACTCCTGAAAATATACGGGTAACTTACTATGGTAAATATGCATTGAAAAAAAATGAAAACAAATAAGTAAAGTGTAATGAAACAAAGTCGAATGTTAACAGCATATAAAGCTATAATATTTTTAATAATGTTTAATAAAACAATAAAAAAAACTTGAGGAAGTCTTGTAATACTTTGTATCATGGTCACGTTATGTCATTCTCTCAGTAAATGGACTGTGTGAAAATACATGATTCTTTTCAGAGCTACCTTTTTGTTTCTCTTTCATTCCACTGCAATACATGGCCCTGAAGTAAGGACACTGCATAAGTACACCCCAGTGTGCCCCCATCACACGGTCACCGAATATTACGGTCACATCACAAAGGTTGGAATTGTTCAAAGCTTCTCTGTACAAAAGTTCCGATACCTGTGTATTGCTTGAAATGATTTATTGCTCTTGTGTTGATTAAACCGAAGTAATATCTATTCACACATGTCTAAAAGAAAAAAATATTGAACAAAAATGAAATTATATATGATTTATAATACATTTATCATAACCCCGTACATGTAAATTGTATACAATACTTGTGTACGATTTCTATAAACAATGTGTTTATGTTTTGGCATTGAATTATTTTTATTTCTTTAGCCACTCCTTCCCATTTCATTTATAAAATAAACACAAGTGAAATATAAACTTAAATATACCTGACTTTATATTTTAATGTTTCTAATATTAACAAAAAATAACTTTAAATAATAGAATTAACAATATAGTTTTGTTTTGAAATCGAAAACAAATATGTTTTCCTATTTTACCAACTTCGGGTTCCAAATTAAATTATGTTATATTTTAGGAATAAACCAATTCGGTGATAAAACGACTATTGTCCAATAATTTTGCAATAAATGAACAGCAAATCACCTTTGTATAAATGTCCAATAAAAGCACATTGGTTACGACTATTGTAGAAGTGTTTGTGTAACCTGACCTACGAAGGTCAATGCAAATGATCTACATGTGTTTATTTGTAACTTTATATCTCATTCAATATATTCACAAATGCACAGTTTCGATTTAAAACGAACCTTCATCTTTACGTGTAACCGTGTAACTTATTCAGTGTATCGTAGTTTGCTTGGATTATTAATTCTTTACTGATGATGAAAATTGATATTAGCTAAAGCTCAGTAATGTTTTAAAAACGGATGACATGGTTTTAAGTTTAAACGAATAACACAAGGAAGTATTTACCGGATGATTTATTGAACAACTATGGATGTACAAAGGGAATTGTCTTACAGTTCAACAATACCACAATTTCTATACAATCAGGCTGTCAATATGGAAGAATTGTGTAAGGTTAATTTGTTGTTTGGAGAAACGGTTTACCAATCTTTTTTCTAGAAGTTATATTCGAAGTTTAAATATTTGTATTTGGAATAAATAACAGAAGTAATATATTTAGACAGTTTAACTGATAATTATACAAAATCATACACATTTTGTTTTTGCGCATGCGTTAACTATTCTTGACATTTGAATTGTGTGGTATCAATACAGTATATGCATGGCGTGTTTCCATTCCCCTTGAGACAACTCATTTGTTTAATTTATTTTGCTAGTTTTATTATGTGCAAAGTTTGAACTGTCTCACTATAACATAATCTATCAATATATAAATAATAATAATACTAATAAATAATAATAATAATAATAATAATAACAATTATAATAATAACAAATAATTATTATTATAATATGAAATGTGTTTATACATAGGTAATGGGAGGACACTGGTATGTTTTGGTGCTGCGTTCAGCATATTTCCAGGCCATGTATAAAAGCAGTTTGACAGAGAAACAGAAAGGTAGAATTGCCATAAGTTCAATCGCATAAAAAAAAAAAATACTTAACAGAACTTAATTATCAGTAGTTTAGTAATCTAGTAAATCATACAAATAATAATGTTTTTCGTTCATTTAACTTTTAGGTACGATTGAAATCACCGAAGGAACAGATGAAGCGATTAAATCAGCCATTAAGTACTTATACACAGGTCAAATCACTCTTAATGATTGTGTTGTTAAAGACATTCTTCACGTTGCTGATTACCTTCAAATTCCGACCCTTACCGGTGAATGCAACACATATTGTGTGAATGCAGAATGGAATCCAAAAACATGCTGGAAAGTTTATGAATTAGCTAAGCGGTACAGACTAAATCTATTCCAAGATCTGGTAGGATATATAGCCGCACATTTAAAATTCATTGTTGGTGGTTGTCATTCGTCCTACATTCAACAAATGAGGAGCATATAAATGAAAGAATTAGCTACGACTTTGGATTGCCATAAAGCAAGTACATTCAACAAATGAGGAGCATATAAATGAAATAATTAGCTACGACTTTGGATTGCCATAAAGCAAGTTTCGAAGGACGATTTATGTTGTATCATCAATGGCTAAGTCAGGACTTCGAAAACAGGCAAGAAACATTTGAACTTTCTAAATTGATTTTAAATGAATCGACATACGCTGATTTCGCAGACCTGTCAAAGCATGCTGATTTCATTCAAAAGTTTAGAAAGTGTTATGACTACATACATACATCTACCAATGCATGACTTGTCAAAAGCGATTAAGGTAATGCTACTGAAACTATGACTAATTTATGTTTTTCCATAAATAATACGGATAGTTCCTTATATGCAACTAGATTTGCGTGCCACGGTGGAACAGATAATGCTTAAACATGGTGTATGCTCGTACATAAATATTGCATGTATAAAAATGTATTACTCGTATTAGAGTTTCACGTAAATATACATAAGATTATTCTCTTCTGAGATTAAGTTTGCATTAATGAACAAAATATTATGTTATGTAATTCAACCATCGTCGCCATGCTGAGATTGTTTAATCTTGGTTTTCTAAAAATGAGTGGTGGTTACTGCGTAATAAATTTTTAATTTACTTCAATTGTTCTTTGTATTGTTTATATTAACAATCAACGAACTTTATATTACATTTACAATGCGCGTTTATGGCCCAGTGTGTCAAAATAAATTGAACTGGTCAAGTTATTTTTATACCCCCACAAAATGGGCGGCATTAAGCATTGCACTTGTCCGTGTGTACATATGTTTTTCTGTCGGTCACTCCGTACGTCCTGAAAATGTGTGTGCTCAACTTATCTGCTAGGCCGATTTCGTTCAAACTTCCACAGATGAAAGACTTTAATGTGTATATGATTGCAAATGAAGGAGTTTTGGCTGCGACCAATATTGGCAGAATTATGGCCCTTTGTTATTTTTTCCACTATAGAAGTTTGTGTGCTCAACTCCTCTTTAACTGCTGAGCCGATTTCGCTCAAACTTTCACAGCTGAAGAACCTTAGTGTGTAGATGATCGTTAAGGAAGGAATTTTTGGCTGCGAGCAATTTTGGCTGCTATCGATTTTGGCAGAATTATGGCCATTTGTTGTTGTTTTTTTCACTGTAGAATTTTAGAAAAGTGTCGCTCTTTAACTGCTCCGATGATTTCGCTTAAACTTTCACAGCTGAAGAATCTTAATGTGTCGATGATCTTTAAGGAAGAAATTTTGGCTGCGACTAATGTTGGCAGAATAATGGCCCTTTCTTGCTTTTTACACTGTATAATTTTGCGAACACAACACAATATTGGCAGAATTATGGCCCTTTCATTTGATTCCACTATAGAATATATACTCCGTGAAATTCTGTGGCTTCAAGTACTGTGTTACAACTTGGCGGATTTCGCTCATACTTTCACAGCTAAACAACCTTAACGTGTAAGTGATCGCTAAGAAAGGAATTTAGACCCAAAGGACAATAGCCATAACCTAACAGCCATAATTACAATCTATGCCTTAAGATTGTCTGGCCTTGTAAAATCATGGGTCAAGATCAAGCGTTGGACAATAATGTTGCTAGAAATATAGAACCACTCCCGATCTGGAAAAGCATGGTGTAATATTGCAAACAGTCTGTGTTTTAAAGTAATACGCACGAAGACTTCTAGAATTCTTATTATACACAATCACTGTATTAAATCCACATCCACTGTATATGTCCATATTGTGCGGTTGATCTGATGTTCTATCACATATCAAATATGTGGATAGAATGTTTTCTTCGATGATGATGACCTCTGCACTGTCAACATTCACATGAGCATATTTATCACATGCTATACCTTTTCTCCTGCGTAATACAACCATTACGAATATTTCTATCTTACACATGTGTAAGATAACATTTTGAGCGTTTTTATTGGCTACATATTTTTTGACTAACCAATCGTATGACGTTATTTTGGTGAAATGACGTCGTCAACATGAAATGACGTCATGTCAATACACAACTTTTACGATTTATCAACATGTTTTGGTAAAATTAAACTTTTTTTTTTTTTTCATGTGATACAAAAGATCTGAGGAACACCTTTACTTTAGCGGTCCCAGTAAAAACTATATATATTCTACGTAACTAAGGACTAGGTGCACGTAAATATAGTGAGCCGCGCGCTACCGTGGCAATTTTTTAAAAGCGGCCGTAAAACGAAAAAAATAAACCCCAAATCGTGATTTTTGTGCAAAGTTTCATTAATATTTTGTGAAATATTTCACAAAATATTAATTCAAAATCGCCTATCTTTGCGATTAACCCGCCTTCTACAAATAGGTCGGCCATTTTGAAAATGGTTATCGACGCAGTCATACGTAACGATTTAACACGTTAAACACAATTTGCAAATGCAATAAAGCGATTTATACTCTTAAAACCACAAATTACAGTAAACATTAACAGAGAACATGATAGCAATATAAAGAAATGTTCAATACGGCCTTCTGTGCATCTATTAGTTGCAAGTTTACACGTCTCAACTGAAAGCAGTAGTCTTGTAGCAGTAAACCACGAATAAATTTGGACTGTTAATTAGCGGAGTAACTGATTTTTGGGGATGACGCCCCGACACACCCGCTTATTAACACTCAAACGCCGTGTGGCTCATATTTTCATCCTGTTTTGAGAACAAAATGGCGGCCGACTAGAACGAGACAAGTCATACATAGCAACCTCAACGCATGCGCAAAACGTTGTTTACATTTTGAATTTCCGGGGACCGCTTAAGTACAAACTACCCTACAACTCCTTTATGAGTTTCAAACATACATCAATGTTTTCCCATTGCGCTGTACAAATCGTATCCCAAAACTTTTTGTCGTCTTACATTCGTTTGTATCTTTCACCAAAATGTTTGTGGACAATTCCGACCCACCTTTCGATATGATAGCAAACAAAACGACAATATAGCGGCATCCAACGGTACATGTTTTTATGTCAACGAGCTTAATCCATGACAACATAACGCATTTCTCTTCGCACAATGAAACAGTTTCATGAAATACAATAAGTCGCAGAGGCTTTAGCATTGTCAGTGTAGTTAATGGTGTAACAATGAGGACAAGGTTGTTGTTTAGACAAGCCAGACTTACTTACTCAGCACAACTTGAATCAGTTTGTTCATATCTGAAATTGACCTCAGTCCAAGTTTGAAGCGCTATGCGAAATATGTTAGCCTGTATTAGAACGACCATCGAATCTGCTGAATCTCTGTGCTATTGGTCCATTAGTGTATATAAGAAATGTCCCAATGAATCTAATGCAAAGAATTCTGCTGACTTAAATGCATTGTTGAGTTTTACTGGTAGCGGCGTAAGTTGCTTCCATTGTTCGTTACTTCTATTAAAGATGTAAATGCATGAGTTTGGCTCGTTTACAGTTGCTCCTGAAGGCACAAATATTGTAGTCCGTACTTTACACTCTGCTAGATGTTGGCGGCGTGCTGCAGAACGCTTTAAAATATCAAATTCGTCAGTCAGTACATTACCTCGGATAAATTAAACTTTATACTGCAAAATAAGTTTCGAAAGTTTCATTTCTGTTTTCTTTGTTGTAGCCTAGCTATTTTCATAAAAATATAAGTATACTATCTTGACGCACATTTAATAGTGCTAACTTGTCCACCAATTCTCACATTGCTTCGTTTGAAAATCGCAACCGGTTTTAGAATTTGCAATGTCCTTTTAATTCCTTGAAATAAATTGCATGAGATTTCCAGGCAAGTCAAGATCACAACGTTTGGCAAGAAAATAAATATGTAGGCAGTTTTCAGGGGACCTCTTTAGCGTGCATACAAATTGTTTAGAAATTGAGTTTATTCGGCCATTTGCAGATAATCCGCTACGTACAGACCGTCCTCAATGTTTGAGAGGCTCAGCTTAACATTCCTTTTGTACAAGAACTTAACTGCAGCTTGCACTGCGGCCTCTGTCCCTTCGGTCATTCTAATGATACCTACAACAATATAGAAGGTTACGGAATGAACATGAAGTAGATTCACATTATATAAGTGCGAAGTAACCTCTGTCATACATACAACAAAGTGTACATATTTTATCAAATATTCATTAGAAAACCAAGTGTACAAAAACATTAATTTTGATGAAACCTATCATAATATTGCGAGGTCGAATAGGTACCATTTATAGTGAACAATTGAATAATTACTTTGATCATACGTACACTATTAATACGTGCTTGTTTTATTGAATATTAGTTAGCAAATCTATTGTACACGAGCCTATTAATTTGGATGATACTGCTACCATATATAGAGCCCTGGACTAAATATTAAACGGCATTAGTTTTGTTAAAGATAGTAGTAACTTTGATTTTGAAAACACTGTGAAAATATCTTTTTGTTGTTAAGCGACACTTAGGGGTTCATTTACTTTACTAAACACAGCAGTATTTGTATCATTTTGTTCTGATGTCAGATGTTCTGATACAAAACGTACCTGTGTCTACTTGAATGACATTTTGAAACAATGCATTTGAAACAACTAACGCAATCTAATCCTAAGTTTTATTAATACCAATTTTTTATTTAGTTACCAGTTTGTTGCTCTTTGGCTTTTGCTCTATACATGGCCTCAAAGAATGGATTTTGCTCTAGCACGTACCACTGAGCTCGCATCGCCGTTCAAAGCCGAAAGTATGTATACAATATAGATAAACCAACGTCTCAGTGAAAGTGTAAAGGCATTTTGGCTGAATAATTTACATAATAATGCGAATTCAAAACGAACCAATAAAACTGTTCTACATCAACGGTGTAGAAACATTCATTACAACGTACAACAATGTACGTTTTTCAGGGAAATGACAATTAAATATGCTAAAGACAATACATGTATTGTAGAGATTCTGCAGTCACATATTGCCGTTTCTGTTTTACAAACCAGTTCAACACAAATTTGTTACTTTTACCGTTTTCCCGACATTTTTTCATTTTTAGCACGACTTTTCGAAGAAAAGGCAAACTATTCTACTCGCCCCGGCTAGGTTAAAGTTTTTTGGTAAGCTAGTTTCTCAGGAATGGCTTGAGGGATTTCATCGTTAGCTTAAAAAATGTATTCCCCACATTAAAATGAACCTTTAGGCCAAGTTTGGTAATTCTAGTTTGAAATTTGTCAAAATTATGGGCCTTTATACACTTAGAAATTTTATATAAGCTAAATGGATAGGTTTAAGCTTTTCGGTAAGCTGGTTTCTCAGGAATGACTTGAGGGATTTCATTCAAACTAAGAACACTTATTTCCTATATTAAAGTGAACTCATAGGCCAATTTTGGTAACTCTAGTTTTAAAGTTGTCAAAATTATGGTCCTTTTTACACTTAGAAATTGTATATATAAGCTATATGGACAGGTTAAAGTAGTTTCACTACTTTTCTTTTCTGCTCTCTAACTCGAGAACAGATTAAGCTATTGTTATGGAACTACAAACATAGATACCTTATAGCAAGACCTCACTTAAGATTGGGTGGGAGTTAGGGTCAAGGTCACTGTTACTAAGAATAAAAAACGGTCTCCGCTCAACATCTTAGAATCCATTGTGATATTTTAATGAAACTTTATGCAAACGTACGTTATATTGAGACCTCACTTGGGATTGCATATGGGGTGGGTGGGGTGGGTGGGGGCAAGGTCACGGTCACTGTTACTAAAAAAAGAAAAACGGATTCCGCTCCATAACTTGAGAACGCATTGAGCTATTTAAATGAAACTTAATGCATGCATTCCTTATATCGAATCCTCACTTGGGATTGCGTATAGGGGCAAGGGCAAGGTCAAGGTCAAGGTCACTGTTACTAAAATAGAAAACTGTTTCCGCTCAATAACTTGATAATGTTTTAAGATATTTTAATGAAACTGTATACATAGGTACCTTATATCAAGTCCCTCGCTCAAGATTGCATATGGGGTGGGTGGGGTCAAGTATTTTATGACAACCAGCGAAAAGTGGGGGCACCCGTGTCCTGTGGACTCATGTCTAGTTTTTCCTACCTGTATTGCTGGAGTTAAGTAATCTTCTTCATGTGCTTGTTTCCTGTGTTTTGTGTGTTGTGTTATACAGTGTAACAATATTTTTATGTTTATTTGCACGCAGTATGGTATATAACTGGTATAGTTACAAATACTATTGTATACTTGTGAACATTGACTTAACGTTTACTTTTTCGTAACATTGCAAAACATTATTCGATTATTTGAAGTAAGGACAGATGAAAATATTTATGATGGCTACAATTGAAATTTTATTCCACAGGTGACATAAATTAAGAATTTTACAGTTTTGAATAAACATTAAATGGAATTTAATATCAGAAATATACGTCTTTAGCTTGTGTTCAGAGTCCGAGTATAGGTTCCAGTACATTAAAGCTTCAGTGGCGGTTTGCACAGAATATATAAACTTTATTAACAGTATCATTCCATATAGAAACACAGAAGCATTAAGAACATTTTAAAAGATATTAGCATTAAAATGTGCTTATTTTGTTTTATAATAATGTACCTTAAATGTAAACTAAAGAATACTGCGCTCATAGCTTAATATAATGTAAAATGGTGACATCGTGTGTCATTGACAGAAAACCTATATTAAATATACATCATAAAGGTAAGTTATTCAATTGCTTCAGAATTTAAGATAGTGCTAATAATCAGTGAATGACTTAAACAGTTGATACTGACAGAAGAGAGTTCTAGACTTTAAGTGTTACATCTCATTTCATACAGACAATGCAGACAGTCTATTGCACATTTCAACACATGTGACGGTACTATTGGGTGAGTAATAGATCCTAGAATAATCCAGTACGGTACATGAGGTAAGTGAGTCACATCTCGGGTTTGAAAGTCGTATATAGTAAAACTCTCTGGGTTATTTAAGATTGACAGGGCATTAAATCCATTTCCACTATCAAAATCATAATTCTCGTCTTCTCCTTCTATGTTAGTATCACCAATTTTTAACACCGTTCTGGGCATGATGTTGTCATTTACAGATGAATAATGTCCGCTTAGCACGTTCAGTGTTTTATAAAAAGTGCTGTCCACTTTTGAAATTATCACGCTGTCTTTTGTTGCAAACATGAATTCCTCCCTTTCATAAAAGTCATGTTCATTCTGCAGTGTTTGCGCTACTAATGTTCGTCGTTTTGTTTTCTTAGAAATAACATCCTTGATTATAAGTTTACCTTTCTTCACAGTTCCTGAGTTTATGTGTGTTATTATAGTGCACATTATTACAATGTAGCGGTTGTCAACAACAGACATTTTAATATCCACTTTATACAACCAACTTTTTTTACATAACAATGTGTTTTCAAATGACTCGGTACTTCCAAATAAAAACATGCTGACCTTCGAATTATCGCCCCAGTTAGTTTTAAATTTTGCTATGAAACAAACACATTTATATACACAAGCGAACTTTTCATTATCATTTGGCAACCAGCTATGTTGAGAATTCTAAAATCACACTTGGACCAAGATTTTGAGACAAAATCAAACTTTTGAACTCTTAAATTAATGCCGTCAAAATTTCTTATTGCTGATTTCCACAGACGTAACTACATTGATCAATTTCACTTACAGCAATAAGTCTCTTCGCGCCAACCCAATGTCACGAAATATTCGGAATTTTGCCGAGGTAAGCCCATTAATTCATGCTAGTTGTATATCCAAAAACGCAATGATTTGGTTGAACAGACCATTTGTTGTCGACACATATTTCTGCAACCACTAGTACGGCATCGGCTATGTTTTCAGAATGCTTTATTTGACTTAGAATCTCCACACGTCTAGTCTGACAGTGGTGCTCGCGACATTCGTTGAAGTGTTGAACGTAGTCACTTGCCAAAGATTCAAAGAAGGCACGCGAAGTGTCTTCCAAACGAATTGTGAGAAATAATGATGTGAACGTTTCGTTTCGAGCACATACATCATACTTTAACCATTGACGAAAGTACCTAAACTGCATCACGTTAAAATTTCAAAAGTTGCCGTTTTTCAATCAATGTATAAAAGAACTTTTGTTTTGTTTTGAAAACAAAACCAAGTACGTTTTAACCATTTTTACGATTTCCGATTCTAATTTAAATGATATCTTTTTTACCATGCATGTCATTCAAAGATAAAACGTTTATTGTTCAATTTTTATGCAATAATCAAATAAGAGCTAACCTGAATGTCCAAAAGATAACTTTTGAATGGTCACAAGTATTATCAAACTGTTTGTGGTAACCAATGTACACATGTCAAGGACATCGATTCATACATGCGTGTGTGTATTTATAACTTCATACCAGGATTTCCAGTCTCGATATAAAACACTTCTCTACTTGTGTGTATGACCTTTTTCGTAGTCTTAAGCACAGCTTGTGTCATAAAAACTGGTGATGAATCTGTATCAATGTAACATGACCTAATTACAAAGCAGGACATTGATTTCAAGTACATAATATTAACACAAGCACGTGTCCACCAGATACTCATACACTTTTGATGAAGAAAGCGAACCTGCAAACGAACCCACCCAGTGTAATAATAATAATAATAATAATAATAAAATAATAATAATAATAATCATCATCATCATCATCATTATCATCATCATCATCATCATCATAATAACAATAATAATAATAATAATAATAATCGTCATCATCATCATAATCATCAGAAGTAGAAGAAAAATAAGAAGAAGATGATGATGATAATGATAATAATGATGATGGTGATGAATCCTCACAACAACAATAATAATACTATGAAATGTGTTTATACGTAGGTAATGGAAGGCCACTGGTGTGTTTGGTGGTGCTGTCAATATATATTTCCAGGCCATGTAGAGTAGAAGTTTGAAAGAGAAACGTAAAGGTATTGTTACCATGTGTTTTATCAGCAATTACGTGGCCATAGACGCAACACATCACACTTAATGAAGAGTTTGTTGAAGAAATTCTTCACGCTGTTGATTACGTTCAAATTCCAATGAAAAATGCAACACACGTATGCTGTATACAGTTTGTGATCTTAAAACTGGAGTTGTTCGTATAGGCCAAATGCCATTGACTGTATCTATTTGAAGATGATATCGGATATAAAATGTTGAATAATTAGCTTCGACTTTGGAAAGCCTAAAGCATGTCTTGTAGACGATTTGTATTGTTTCATGAATGGTTAAGTAAGGACAACAACAAAAAGCCGGATGTTTATTGTGTACATTAATTTTGTACGAATCGACATTTGATAATTTTGAAGACCTATCCAAGCATGCCAATTTCATTCAAAAGTTTAGAGTGTTATGACTATTATTTGGGAAATAACTTTGTATTGTTGCCTGTTGTAAATGTTATACAAAACGTTTTTTTTTCTGAAACTAGCAAACGGTCCGGGAAAGGCTTTGTGTGTACATCAACCAGTACATCTACCAGTACATGACTAGTAAAGCGCCAATGGGTAATGTTACTTACTTATTTTATACTATAAGTTCCTTCTATGTAACTGACTATGCGTGCGAAGATGGAACAGAGAATGCTTACACGTGGTAAATGCTCGTACATACAAAGCGCATGAAAGCGCATTGTTTAAATTATATTTTTATCTGAGCATACACGCATTAGACTCTTGTGAAATGAAGTATTGAAAGGATTAACACTAGGATGTGTAATCAAAACATCGTCGCCTTGATGACATTTTGTGATCTTGGTTTCCTAAAAATACACGATGGTGTTGCACATTTAATGGTATATTTACAATGTTGTTTCTTATATATATATTGGATAAAACACGGAACGATCAATAGTTGCAGTTACAAAGTATGTTCATGGCACAGTGTGTCTAAATAAATTGCACCGTTATTTTCATTTTTAATGTCGGATCCGTCTTAAGTAAACAACTCAGAACATAGGAAAGCTGGCCGTCCAGGAAAAAACCTCCTTTTAATATGCTTTAAAAGGTAGGAAACCTGTTTCTGTAACAAATGCATGAAGCGTATACCTTGTATACGCCTCTCAGACCATTCCTCTGAATAAAGTTCAACGGAAATAAACAACATGCTCTATAAAACATTAATACACCAAACGTCTAACAACTTTGTGTAAATCTGTATAAGCACACTTAATTGAATTTGAATGCGAGTTTACCGTCGCCTGTTCAGAGGTCTCGGTAGAAATGACCGCTAAACTGCCCAAACCAATTTTCTGACCACTAGTCACGTGACACACCGCATGAATTGACCAGACAGCTTTTTGTTATCGTCCTTTGAGACAATAGTTCTCCGCTATACGATGTAACGCTGAGAACTATATGTCTCAACAAAACAGCAAACCCGTTTGCGCCTGAGAGACGTTTATAGAAATAACAAAGTTTAGAGAAGAACGCATTCTAATTCAATCTAATCTATAAACCTAAACATTTAGTTATGTGTAATCGTTTTTCTAAGGAATCACATATGTAGCCGTATTTGGCTTTATCCGATTTCCAACGACCATGTCGTTTAATACAACTATCGGATATGCCTGCCGCATTTGCGGCGGTAGTAGCCCCACACGTGAAGTGTGTGTCCCAAGTTTTAATCTGGGCGCAACCAACTTCAATTTGTCAACAATACATTCTCTTGCCCTTGTATAACTGATTTTCTTATGTTTATGTAAAACTGAAAGAACACCTTTCGATTTTAACAGATGTCTGAATAAAATATCTTTTGATTTGTTATCTAAACCTGCATTTTCATATAAAGTTGTAACATATGATATGGACATGCTACGGTATTTCCCTTAGCGACTAAAACTTCATGACCTTCTCTATAAACATCTGTTTTGCTGCATCTTAATTTTAAAATCAAATGATCATTTTCAAATGTAACATCAGAACAATATAAGTTACCCATGTCATTATATCGTAAAAACCCGGCATAACATAACAAAATCATGGCTAAATCTCTAACATTTAGAAGATTCATTTCGGTAGCGTATAATTCACACAATGATATCAAAACACTGGAATGAATGACGTCATTTATTTCTTTCGGTTTAGAAGATATTCTTTTAGCGGCTTGTACCCAGTTTTTTTTACAAATAACGAGTTTGTTGGATCTTCAAATCCATACATCGAACGATTCCATTTTATAGAATAAACTGCTGAACTTATGACACTAAACGATTTCCCTTCATCTAACACACTTGTAATGTATAACGACACAGCCATGTGATTTGCTGGCTTGGACTGCACTTTCCTTGCTTTACAAAATGTTTTAAACCTTTAAAAACAGCCGCTGTACTTGTTTGTGGTGGATCCTGCTTTCGCTTATAATATGTATCACGCCATGTTGTCGGCCAGAGCTCGAGTGTCTTTCGAAGCAATGCCTAATGTTGCCATCTTTGTGTGAATAGTCTCCTTT
The DNA here is from genome assembly GCA_027627225.1 of Congeria kusceri. NCBI lineage: Eukaryota > Metazoa > Mollusca > Bivalvia > Myida > Dreissenidae > Congeria > Congeria kusceri. The sequence goes on along the minus strand of CM051040.1, from coordinate 35,605,445 downwards.
AGACCAGGACCTGTCCACAATATATCACGTATTTAATGTTTAAAATACGCACATAAAAAGCCATCATGTTAAAACTCAAAGAGTGTTTACCAAAAATAACATTATTTCCATCACCCCTACAAACTACTCCATGTTTAGGAAGCAATTTGTATTCTTTAATTTAGCTATTAAATTCACCTTTTTTGAAAAATAGTTTTGACCAAAATGGTGCAGATTTCCACACCGGCACTATAATAGTGCACCTGGCTCTTTCATGTTCGATCGTTTAAAAGCAATTCATTATAAGTCTTGGAGGGGGAAATAACCAATTTATTTCGTCTTTCCATGACTGAGTAAAAGCATCAACTGCTTCCTTTTCTGGAAACCACCACCGTGAATTAAAACGCTTACACCTTTTATTTATAGGTGAAGCAAACCTGTCTATCGTGTGTGGACCCCATATTCTATCTAAATAACTAAACAAAGTATCTGAAATAAACCGGTCCTCACTATCCCCACACCTGTTAAGCAAATCTGCTTCTGTATTTTGTATTTTAGGAATCAATTCTGGGATAAAGTTATACTATTATCTTCACACACATTTTGTAAATCTGAAGCTACCGCATGTATATCTGGTTTTCTGCTGCCATGAAGCAAAATCGATGTTACATTTGTATTATCTAAGTAAATTTTAACTCTACTATTTCTTAATATATTAATGTTACTGCGTACCATTCTCCTGACAGTTTCCGTTTCTCTCCACGTAGAGCTTTTTACCCCCTCAGCCACTGACCATGAACCAATTACCTGTATATTAGAGACTGTGTCTTGTTTGCATTTAGACTTCTTAATTAAGCAGTTTTTGTTTAACGCATACCTGTTGTCTCTTTCGTTAAATCCCTTGTTAGTTCTGTGTGTACATCAAACTGACTAACATCTCTATTAATGTTCATTCCTTTACTTGCTTCTGTGAGTGAACTCGTTATCGCTACCGGGATCACATTACCTCTCATTTCCGGGAGAGCGCCTAAACTCACTTCTATAAGCTCGTTACAACTTACCTCTTTAAGAATATGAATGCTCACTTCCGGGAGCATGTACTCGCTCACTTCCGGGAGCACACAATCGCTCACTTCCGGGAGCACATAACATTTCTCTTCCGGGAGCCTACAATTTATTCCTTCATTGTTTTCCTCGAACGATTTATCTGTACTCAGGTTTAAAGGCTTACCTGTGCTTACTTTCGAAAGCCCTCTTGAACTCACTTCCGAGAGTTTTCTAATATCCATTTCCGGTTGGATATATTTTCTGCCTACTGAGCCTTTACAAACACTGTGAACTGTGTGAGCGCCCTCGCTCTTGTATGTGAACATGGTCACGTCATTACTCCTGGCCGATTCTGTATCTTGACACCATTTTGACATATCTGTACTTACTATTGTCAGATATGTTGAGTCCTCGACCGATATGTGTTCATTGCATTCTAGCAATAACCTATCTTCGTACTCATCAATGCATTGTATATGTTCTCCGTCATATAACAATTGATTCACACCTTCTATATATCCCCCATAACCTATTGCACTTGCATCACAAAATATAGTGAATTGACATACGTTATTGATTATCATTGTCTTTCCCACATTATTGAGTTTGCGTGCATTGTTTAGCCAAAATCGCATCTCGTTTAATGTTATTAGCACTGGTGAGTTCCAACTGGCTCAAGTTAATATACAATTGTACATATTTCTAGTATACATGCGAGCTTTGTTTCCTATTACGAATTGTAATGATATAATCTGCCCTACTAAAGATGCAAGTGCTTTTACTGGAAAAATACTAAATCTGTCTATGCTAATTCTATGTATCGCGTCTGTAAATAAAGACTCGACAATCTTATTATTCTATCCTCGTTAATGTGAAACTTATTTTCGTCAAACTCTAACGTATAACCAAGCCATCTCCATGCCTCCGCGGCTCCTAATTGCACTTATTTTCCTCCAATACCATCATCTAGAAACATTATGATGTTATGCCCTAAATATCTTAGATATTTAACAACAACTATTAGAGTTTTTAAAAATATATGACCGGCCGTTTTTATGCCAAAAGCTAATGAACAAAATACGTAATATTTTGTCTGCCCTTTTTTGTCCCATGCAAACTCTAAACACGTTCTGTGCGGCTCAAAAATATCAATGTCATGATAAGCACTTCAGATCAAATGTAAATATGTAGGAATGTGGTTTAAACAGAGATTCAGCTGTTTTAATATCCTCAAACTTAAATCTAAACAAATGCAAATGTGGATGTATATGCCTACAGTCTAAAACCAAACTTCGCTTGCCTCCCTTTCCGTAAAGTGCTGTTAACGGATTTACAACAGGTGGAACTTCTGCCACTCTTTCACAACCCCTTTTTACAACAAATTTTCTATTTCCCGGTTAACAAAATCTGGGTTATCTCTAGAAGATTTATTGTTTTTTAGTATTTTTTCTGACTTTTTGTTCTAAAAGGTAATTTATAACCTGTTTCTACAATACTTACGATGTACGCATCATTTGTCATCGATCGCCACTTTGCACTGTGCATTTTAAGCCTACTTTCGGGGAAATCTTTTGTTCATATGATACTCCTTTCCGCTCGTCGTGCTCGCTTACAATTACTGAAACGACTTTTGATTCTTGTGCAATAATTATAAAATCACTTATCTTGTTATTAGAATGAGTTCCGGCTGCCGGAGATCCCGGGCATTCGTTTTCCAAATGCCCTGCTTTGCCACACAGGAAACACAACCCCGGTTTGGTAACGGTGGCTGTCGCCGGCACACGTGGCTGTTGACGTCCGGGAATCCCTTTGGTACGGTGTATAACGTGGCCTCGATTTTTTTCACGCGTTCTGTTTTGAGCTTCCGTGCGGCTCTTGCCTCCGCCTTGAAAATTCTCTTTTCATCGTCATAATCTTCTACCAATGTATTTGTTTCGTACTCCGTTACTACGCGCCACCCCAGCTCGCTGGAGCCTACCAGGCAAATTTACTTCTAGTATCTCTATTGCTACAACACAACAAAATAACCTTTTGAAATAAAGTTATGTCTGTTTAAATATGCCTATTATTACATAACTTGCTTATTTTTGTAAAACAAATAAACCAAAACCATGAAATAGGTCAACTACATTTGTCAACAGTACTACTTACTCGATGTAAACACTTGTAACGTTCACCTTTGACCATACTAGGCACGTGGATATGCTGAACATTTATTTCCGTAAATGCAGAATAGTGTATTGTCGGATTATAGCGTATAGAACTGTTACCATTTGTATGCTTTTAAAATGTAGTACAATACCGACTATGCATAATACAGAAGTTGTGTTACCTTCTTTTAGCAAATGTTTTGCATGTGCTGGATTCTCAGTGTTATTTTCCTTTTCCAATTTTAACATAACTTCTTTATTTGTCTTATATTGTTCTTCGTTTGATTTTCTTTTAAATTATGGATGTTTGCTAACAATTTCGAAATTTGTGTGAGCTCTTCTGAATTATTACTGGTACTTGATCATATTCCCGATTTCCTTCAGCATGTCATCTTTATGTTGTGCCAACTTCCTCTCTATAGCCTGCTCCACCATACCATCACTCTGCACATCCATTTTGCCTTTGTATTTCACAAGTCTGTCAGTTTACTGTCGCCTGTTAAGAGGTCTCGGTAGAAATGACCGCCAAACTGCCCAAACCAGTTTTCTGAACACTAGTCACGTGACACACCGCATGAATTGACCAATCAGCTTTTTGTTATCGTCCTTTTGAGACAATAGTTCTCCTCTATACGATGTAACACTGAGAACTATATTTCATCGTTTGAAATATCGAAGCCGGTGGAAGATTCAGCAACATTTGTTATGTTCATTGATATATAATCCAATATATGTCCATGCAAGTCGAAATGACAACGTTTGGCAAGAAATTAAGCATGTAAACAGTTTCAGGGAACCACTTTAACGTGCAAACAAATCGCTTACAAAATCGAGTTAGGTCGTCCATTTGCAGATAATCTGCTACGTACAGAACGTCCTGAACGCTGGAAAGATTCAGCTTAGCATTCCTTACATCCGTCCCATCAGTAATTTTAACGATACATACAAACATATATTTTAAGTAGATTTTTAAGTAGATTTCAGGGCATATATTTTAAGTAGATTCACAGTGTACACTTGCAAAGTGTCCTGGATGATACATACAATAACGTGTACATATGATATCGGATATTAATTTATTAACATAGTGTACAGGAACATATTAATTTACATGACGCCTATAATAATATAGCGAGCAAGTCGCTGTATAAGTAGGATTCATAATGTACTTGTATGTGCATATTAAATTAAATCATATTTACACTATTCCAATGTGCAAGTGTTTTAATGAATATAATTTGCAAACCTACTGCACACGAGTCTATTAATAATGATGATAGTACAACGATTTATATATTGATGGGCATAATATTATTAAATCAGCATTCAGTGTGTATTGAACCATAGTTACTTTGATCTTACATGCAATGCTAATTTGTGCCGGTTATTTAAAATTGATTGGCATACATAATTACCAAAAATAGTTTGATTTATTATGACACTTTGAAAATAACTTTTAGTTTTGACGCTACACTGTGTTAGTCTACTTAAATGGAAAAACCAGCACTTGTATCATTGTTCTGACGTCATATGTTCTGGTTCAACAAATATTATTTTTCTTAGTGTATCAAATTGTGAAACAAACCGTTTGAAACAATTTCCGCGATATGATACATAGTTGTATTCATACGAATTTTTGCATTTTGGTACTCTTTAGCTTTGGCTCTGTACGTTGTCCCAAAGTATGGAATTTGCACTAGCTTGTACCAGTTAGCTCGCATCACATGAAACAGCCACAGAAGTTTGTATAAACATTAACATAGTTGTTAATATACACAGTACTGCTAATGTGTTACAGAACTTTTGCAGATTAATGTAAATTAAACTGTGAATTCAAAAGTATTTAATAAAACTTCATCTGCATATACAGTGTAGCAACGCTTATTAAAATAATGTCGTTACTTAAGAGACAACAAAAGTACTAAAAACCAAAGATGTAGCGACTCTGCAGTCACTTATTGGCTTTCCTGTGTTATGCACCCGTTCTACACAAATACTCGAGTTTTACTGTTTTTTCCGATCTCTATGGTAACGTTACAGCATTCTTCTCCTTCCATTGCCTGTCTGTATAAGAACTTAGGTCAGGTCGACTTGTCTGACATCATTCTCTCTTCTCTCCCATTATGTGCTTATCAAAATGGTTTATACCTGGCTTCACTGGGTAACATGTACGCCTTTCTCTAGAGAAAAACAAGGACAACCAAAGTTGGTCTCTATGTGAAAAGCCATTAAAGAGTGTTGTTTATTGTTTAGTTGTTGAGTAATTATCTTCAAAACGTAAAGTGTATTGAATAATTGATTGGTAAAATCTGAGATATATATTGTTTAAAATTATGTATAAGTAAACAATACTATATTATAGTATTCAATTCGTATTCAGTCAAATATAACACAGTAGCTTATTAATCTGCTAACACCCCATTTGATTTTCTTTTAATTATAATTAATGACTCATCGTTTTTATTTATTGGTACATATACTCACCTTTACGAACCCACCTACACAAAAACTACGTCAGCAACTGACGACAAACGATACAAGTAATTAATCTTTACATGGTATAGATAACGATGTGCAGTGCCAAACAAACATAACTAAATACACATTTGTTTAACTTTCGATTTGCTCCATAAGTCCATGGACAAATATTCACACACGGTTAAAATCACTATCAGATTCCAAATGACCCTAATATGTAGCTCCTACATAACCTTTTGATATAATTTTGTTGAATCGTAAATAATGTGTCATTATGTTTCCTTAAAAATCAAGAAGAACACATTTTACAGAAAACAAAACACGAAAAGTTCAGTTAAATATATACCTACATTTTTATATAATGGCTATCCAGTACTAATTTTATGATCTACTGTATTTGTATTTATACATTATATTTCAAAAATCCTTTACCTTACGTACACCAAATCAACCATAAACAAAATTGATATTGAGTGCATACTGATAAAACTAACTTTGGAATAATAGTGTAAACCATTTAAACATAATTATGTGATTACTTTTTTTTTCTAAAACTAGCTTTAACTAAAGTTTCGCTCCATTGTACATCATACAATTAGTAGTATATATAAACTATAAACTGCTGTTTGAAAAAAATAGTCAACTTTACACAATCTTAGATATATTAAAAGTATTTTACAAATACTCGAAGAGAAAATATAGGTAATCCATAGACTTATCCAAAAATAGTTATTCTGAATTGAACTTGCAATTACTGACTTTACGAATCATATTTGCATTTGTTACTTTTGTTTCCTGTCGAAGGTTGACTTAATGTTGCTCAAAAGTTCAACGGCCAATTAATCTAACAGCCGTTAATATTTGGATGCAGTTAGGTAGGTAAATTAAACATAACAATATTCAAGTGTGAGTTTATTTGATGTAAATTGTTAAGCTGGAATAATTTTATAATGTTTTATAAACAAGTTGCTCGTAATATTTATGTTATTAACATTTAAAATTAACAGGCCATTAGCTTAATTGGCTATTACAGTTTTTAGCAGCTGAGTTTTTAGCAGCTCCCCCCAGTATGTTAAGTCTGTGCAGTTACAGTTTTTAGCAGCTGAGTTTTTAGCAGCTCCCCCCAGTATGTTAAGTCTGTGCTGTTACAGTTTTTAGCAGCTGAGTTTTTAGCAGTTCCCCCCTGGATGTTAAGTCTGTGCTGTTACAGTTTTTAGCAGCTGAGTTTTTAGCAGCTCCCACCAGTATGTTAAGTCTGTGCTATTACAGTTTTTAGCAGCTCCCCCCAGTATGTTAAGTCTGTGCTATTAGAGTTTTTAGCAGCTCCCGCCAGTATGTTAAGTCCGTGCTATTACAGTTTTTAGCAGCTCCCCCCAGTATGTTAAGTCTGTGCTATTACAGTGTTTAGCAGCTCCCCCCAGTATGTTAAGTCTGTGCTATTACAGTTTTTAGCAGCTCCCCCCAGTATGTTAAGTCTGTGCTATTAGAGTTTTTAGCAGCTCCCGCCAGTATGTTAAGTCCGTGCTATTACAGTTTTTAGCACCTCCCCCCAGTATGTTAAGTCTGTGCTATTACAGTGTTTAGCAGCTCCCCCCAGTATGTTAAGTCTGTGCTATTACAGTGTTTAGCAGCTCCCCCCAGTATGTTAAGTCTGTGCTATTACAGTTTTAGCAGCTCCCCCCAATATGTTAAGTCTGTGCTATTACAGTTTTTAGCAGCTCCCCCCAGTATGTTAAGTCTGTGCTATTACAGTGTTTAGCAGCTCCCCCCCCCCCCCGTATGTTAAGTCTGTGCTATTACAGTTTTTAGCAGCTCCCCCCAGAATGTTAAGTCTGTGCTATTACAGTTTTTAGCAGCTCCCCCAGTATTTTAAGTCTGTGCTATTACAGTTTTTAGCAGCTCCCCCCAGTATGTTAAGTCTGTGCTGTTACAGTTTTTAGCAGCTCCCCCCAGTATGTTAAGTCTGTGCTATTACAGTGTTTAGCAGCTCCCCCCAGTATGTTAAGTCTGTGCTATTACAGTGTTTAGCAGCTCCCCCCCAGTATGTTAAGTCTGTGCTATTACAGTGTTTAGCAGCTCCCCCCAGTATGTTAAGTCTGTGCTATTACAGTGTTTAGAAGCTCCCCCCAGTATGTTAAGTCTGTGCTATTACAGTGTTTAGCAGCTCCCCCCAGTATGTTAAGTCTGTGCTATTACAGTGTTTAGCAGATCCCCCCAGTATGTTAAGTCTGTGCTATTAAAGTGTTTAGCAGCTCCCACCAGTATGTTAAGTCTGTGCTATTACAGTGTTTAGCAGCTCCCCCCAGTATGTTAAGTCTGTGCTATTACCGTTTTTAGCAGCTCCCCCCAGTATGTTAAGTCTGAGCTATTACAGTTTTAGCAGCTCCCTCCAGTATGTTAAGTCTGTGCTATTACAGTGTTTAGCAGCTCCCCCCAGTATGTTAAGTCTGTGCTATTACAGTGTTTAGCAGCTCCCCCCAGTATGTTAAGTCTGTGCTATTACAGTGTTTAGCAGCTCCCCCCAGTATGTTAAGTCTGTGCTATTACAGTGTTTAGCAGCTCCCACCAGTATGCTAAGTCTGTGCTATTACAATGTTTAGCAGCTCCCCCCAGTATGTTAAGTCTGTGCTGTTACAGTGTTTAGCAGCTCCCCGCCCCCCCCCCCCCCAGTATGTTCAGTCTGTGCTATTACAGTGTTTAGCAGCTCCCCCCAGTATGTTAAGTCTGTGCTATTACCGTGTTTAGCAGCTCCCCCCAGTATGTTAAGTCTGTGCTATTACAGTTTTTAGCAGCTCCCCCCAGTATGTTAAGTCTGTGCTATTACAGTGTTTAGCAGCTCCCCCCAGTATGTTAAGTCTGTGCTATTACAGTTTTTAGCAGCTCCCCCCAGTATGTTAAGTCTGTACTATTACAGTTTTTAGCAGCTCCCCCCAGTATGTTAAGTCTGTGCTATTACAGTGTTTAGCAGCTCCCCCCAGTATGTTAAGTCTGTGCTATTACCGTTTTTAGCAGCTCCCCCCAGTATGTTAAGTCTGTGCTATTAGAGTTTTTAGCAGCTCCCCCCAGTATGTTAAGTCCGTGCTATTACAGTTTTTAGCAGCTCCCCCCAGTATGTTAAGTCTGTGCTATTACAGTGTTTAGCAGCTCCCCCCAGTATGTTAAGTCTGTGCTATTACAGTTTTTAGCAGCTCCCCCCAGTATGTTAAGTCTGTGCTATTAGAGTTTTTAGCAGCTCCCGCCATTATGTTAAGTCCGTGCTATTACAGTCTTTAGCAGCTCCCCCCAGTATGTTAAGTCTGTGCTATTACAGTGTTTAGCAGCTCCCCCCAGTATGTTAAGTCTGTGCTATTACAGTTTTTAGCAGCTCCCCCCAGTATGTTAAGTCTGTGCTATTACATTTTTGCAGCTCCCCCCAATATGTTAAGTCTGTGCTATTACAGTTTTAAGCAGCTCCCCCCAGTATGTTAAGTCTGTGCTATTACAGTGTTTAGCAGCTCCCCCCCCCCCCCCAGTATGTTAAGTCTGTGCTATTACAGTTTTTAGCAGCTCCCCCCAGAATGTTAAGTCTGTGCTATTACAGTTTTTAGCAGCTCCCCCAGTATTTTAAGTCTGTGCTATTACAGTTTTTAGCAGCTCCCCCCAGTATGTTAAGTCTGTGCTATTACAGTGTTTAGCAGCTCCCCCCCAGTATGTTAAGTCTGTGCTATTACAGTGTTTAGCAGCTCCCCCCCAGTATGTTAAGTCTGTGCTATTACAGTGTTTAGCAGCTCCCCCCAGTATGTTAAGTCTGTGCTATTACAGTGTTTAGCAGCTCCCCCCAGTATGTTAAGTCTGTGCTATTACAGTGTTTAGCAGCTCCCCCCAGTATGTTAAGTCTGTGCTATTACAGTGTTTAGCAGATCCCCCCAGTATGTTAAGTCTGTGCTATTAAAGTGTTTAGCAGCTCCCCCCAGTATGTTAAGTCTGTGCTATTACAGTGTTTAGCAGCTCCCCCCAGTATGTTAAGTCTGTGCTATTACCGTTTTTAGCAGCTCCCCCCAGTATGTTAAGTCTGAGCTATTACAGTTTTAGCAGCTCCCTCCAGTATGTTAAGTCTGTGCTATTACAGTGTTTAGCAGCTCCCCCCAGTATGTTAAGTCTGTGCTATTACAGTTTTTAGCAGCTCCCCCCAGTATGTTAAGTCTGTGCTATTACAGTGTTTAGCAGCTCCCCCCAGTATGTTAAGTCTGTGCTATTACAGTGTTTAGCAGCTCCCACCAGTATGCTAAGTCTGTGCTATTACAATGTTTAGCAGCTCCCCCCAGTATGTTAAGTCTGTGCTGTTACAGTGTTTAGCAGCTCCCCCCCCCCAGTATGTTCAGTCTGTGCTATTACAGTGTTTAGCAGCTCCCCCCAGTATGTTAAGTCTGTGCTATTACAGTGTTTAGCAGCTCCCCCCAGTATGTTAAGTCTGTGCTATTACAGTTTTTAGCAGCTCCCCCCAGTATGTTAAGTCTGTGCTATTACAGTGTTTAGCAGCTCCCCCCAGTATGTTAAGTCTGTGCTATTACAGTTTTTAGCAGCTCCCCCGAGTATGTTAAGTCTGTACTATTACAGTTTTTAGCAGCTCCCCCCAGTATGTTAAGTCTGTGCTATTACAGTGTTTAGCAGCTCCCCCCAGTATGTTAAGTCTGTGCTATTACAGTTTTTAGCAGCTCCCCCCAGTATGTTAAGTCTGTGCTATTACAGTTTTTAGCAGCTCCCCCCAGTATGTTAAGTCTGTGCTATTACAGTTTTTAGCAGCTCCCCCCAGTATGTTAAGTCTGTGCTATTACAATTTTTAGCAGCTCCCCCCAGTATGTTAAGTCTGTGCTATTACAGTGTTTAGCAGCTCCCCCCAGTATGTTAAGTCTGTGCTATTACAGTGTTTAGCAGCTCCCCCCAGTATGTTAAGTCTGTGCTATTACAGTTTTTAGCAGCTCCCCCCAGTATGTTTAGTCTGTGCTATTACAGTTTTTAGCAGCTCCCCCCAGTATGTTAAGTCTGTGCTATTACAGTGTTTAGCAGCTCCCCCCAGTATGTTAAGTCTGTGCTATTACAGTGTTTAGCAGCTCCCCCAGTATGTTAAGTCTGTGCTATTACAGTTTTTAGCAGCTCCCCCCAGTATGTTAAGTCTGTGTTATTATAGTTTATAGCAGCTCCCCCAGTATGTTAAGTCTGTGCTATTACAGTTTTTAACAACTCCCCCAGTATGTTAAGTCTGTGCTATTACAGTTTTTAGCAGCTCCCCCCATTATGTTAAGTCTGTGCTATTACAGTTTTTAGCAGCTCCCCCCAGTATGTTAAGTCTGTGCTATTACAGTGTTTAGCAGCTCCCCCCAGTATGTTAAGTCTGTGCTATTACAGTGTTTAGCAGCTCCCCCCAGTATGTTAAGTCTGTGCTATTACAGTGTTTAGCAGCTCCCCCCAGTATGTTAAGTCTGTGCTATTACAGTTTTTAGCAGCTCCCCCCAGTATGTTAAGTCTGTGCTATTACAGTTTTTAGCAGCTCCCACCAGTATGTTAAGTCTGTGCTATTACAGTTTTTAGCAGCTCCCCCCAGTATGTTAAGTCTGTGCTATTAGAGTTTTTAGCAGCTCCCCCCAGTATGTTAAGTCTGTGCTATTACAGTTTTTAGCAGCTCCCCCCAGTATGTTAAGTCTGTGCTATTACAGTGTTTAGCAGCTCCCCCCAGTATGTTAAGTCTGTGCTATTACAGTTTTTAGCAGCTCCCCCCAGTATGTTAAGTCTGTGCTATTAGAGTTTTTAGCAGCTCCCGCCAGTATGTTAAGTCCGTGCTATTACAGTTTTTAGCAGCTCCCCCCAGTATGTTAAGTCTGTGCTATTACAGTGTTTAGCAGCTCCCCCCAGTATGTTAAGTCTGTGCTATTACAGTTTTTAGCAGCTCCCCCCAGTATGTTAAGTCTGTGCTATTACATTTTTGCAGCTCCCCCCAATATGTTAAGTCTGTGCTATTACAGTTTTAAGCAGCTCCCCCCAGTATGTTAAGTCTGTGCTATTACAGTGTTTAGCAGCTCCCCCCCCCCCAGTATGTTAAGTCTGTGCTATTACAGTTTTTAGCAGCTCCCCCCAGAATGTTAAGTCTGTGCTATTACAGTTTTTAGCAGCTCCCCCAGTATTTTAAGTCTGTGCTATTACAGTTTTTAGCAGCTCCCCCCAGTATGTTAAGTCTGTGTTATTACAGTGTTTAGCAGCTCCCCCCCCAGTATGTTAAGTCTGTGCTATTACAGTGTTTAGCAGCTCCCCCCAGTATGTTAAGTCTGTGCTATTACAGTGTTTAGCAGCTCCCCCCAGTATGTTAAGTCTGTGCTATTACAGTGTTTAGCAGATCCCCCCAGTATGTTAAGTCTGTGCTATTAAAGTGTTTAGCAGCTCCCCCCAGTATGTTAAGTCTGTGCTATTACAGTGTTTAGCAGCTCCCCCCAGTATGTTAAGTCTGTGCTATTACCGTTTTTAGCAGCTCCCCCCAGTATGTTAAGTCTGAGCTATTACAGTTTTAGCAGCTCCCTCCAGTATGTTAAGTCTGTGCTATTACAGTTTTTAGCAGCTCCCCCCAGTATGTTAAGTCTGTGCTATTACAGTTTTTAGCAGCTCCCCCCAGTATGTTAAGTCTGTGCTATTACAGTGTTTAGCAGCTCCCCCCAGTATGTTAAGTCTGTGCTATTACAGTGTTTAGCAGCTCCCACCAGTATGCTAAGTCTGTGCTATTACAATGTTTAGCAGCTCCCCCCAGTATGTTAAGTCTGTGCTGTTACAGTGTTTAGCAGCTCCCCCCCCCCAGTATGTTCAGTCTGTGCTATTACAGTGTTTAGCAGCTCCCCCCAGTATGTTAAGTCTGTGCTATTACAGTGTTTAGCAGCTCCCCCCAGTATGTTAAGTCTGTGCTATTACAGTTTTTAGCAGCTCCCCCCAGTATGTTAAGTCTGTGCTATTACAGTGTTTAGCAGCTCCCCCCAGTATGTTAAGTCTGTGCTATTACAGTTTTTAGCAGCTCCCCCCAGTATGTTAAGTCTGTACTATTACAGTTTTTAGCAGCTCCCCCCTGTATGTTAAGTCTGTGCTATTACAGTGTTTAGCAGCTCCCCCCAGTATGTTAAGTCTGTGCTATTACAGTTTTTAGCAGCTCCCCCCAGTATGTTAAGTCTGTGCTATTACAGTTTTTAGCAGCTCCCCCCAGTATGTTAAGTCTGTGCTATTACAGTTTTTAGCAGCTCCCCCCAGTATGTTAAGTCTGTGCTATTACAATTTTTAGCAGCTCCCCCCAGTATGTTAAGTCTGTGCTATTACAGTGTTTAGCAGCTCCCCCCAGTATGTTAAGTCTGTGCTATTACAGTGTTTAGCAGCTCCCCCCAGTATGTTAAGTCTGTGCTATTACAGTTTTTAGCAGCTCCCCCCAGTATGTTTAGTCTGTGCTATTACAGTTTTTAGCAGCTCCCCCCAGTATGTTAAGTCTGTGCTATTACAGTGTTTAGCAGCTCCCCCCCAGTATGTTAAGTCTGTGCTATTACAGTGTTTAGCAGCTCCCCAAGTATGTTAAGTCTGTGCTATTACAGTTTTTAGCAGCTCCCCCCAGTATGTTAAGTCTGTGTTATTATAGTTTTTAGCAGCTCCCCCAGTATGTTAAGTCTGTGCTATTACAGTTTTTAACAACTCCCCCAGTATGTTAAGTCTGTGCTATTACAGTTTTTAGCAGCTCCCCCCATTATGTTAAGTCTGTGCTATTACAGTTTTTAGCAGCTCCCCCCAGTATGTTAAGTCTGTGCTATTACAGTGTTTAGCAGCTCCCCCCAGTATGTTAAGTCTGTGCTATTACAGTGTTTAGCAGCTCCCCCCAGTATGTTAAGTCTGTGCTATTACAGTGTTTAGCAGCTCCCCCCAGTATGTTAAGTCTGTGCTATTACAGTTTTTAGCAGCTCCCCCCAGTATGTTAAGTCTGTGCTATTACAGTTTTTAGCAGCTCCCCCCATTATGTTAAGTCTGTGCTATTGCAGTTTTTAGCAGCTCCCCCCAGTATGTTAAGTCTGTGCTATTACAATGTTTAGCAGCTCCCCCCAGTATGTTAAGTCTGTGCTATTACAGTGTTTAGCAGCTCCCCCCAGTATGTTAAGTCTGTGCTATTACAGTGTTTAGCAGCTCCCCCCAGTATGTTAAGTCTGTGCTATTACAGTGTTTAGCTGCTCCCCCCAGTATGTTAAGTCTGTGCTATTACAGTTTTTAGCAGCTCCCCCCAGTATGTTAAGTCTGTGCGTTCTGTGCGTTAAGCAATGTAATATTAACCTTTTTCTCACATACTTTTCATCCATTTGTTCGCAATGCACTGATGTTCATGACTCTTTCTCGACCAATAAAATCGATGTAATACAGGTCTGTTTTATTAACTTTCTAAATGAGGCAAAAAAACTAGATATGTCTATTAAACAAGTGCTAATTGCCATGTGACCAGATTCTTGATATGACGGTGTCACATCCAAGCCACAAGTTGATAAACCCGATTGAGAGGTTGAACATATTTGATAAAACCTGGGAACGGTCGATGCAATGACTGGGATGAAAACGGTTTTAAGTACTGCCAAAACTTCCACTTATCCAGAGTCGTATACCCTAAATAAACGCACATGAGTTGTAAAATATGGTTATCCTTCCTACCTATTTTGCTAGGGTTTAGTAATCTTCGCGTGTTTTCTGTGTTTTGTATGTTGAGTTTAGTGTAAGCAGTACAATGAGTTTTTTATCCCATCGTCGTACGGGCATTGACGAAATAAACCCCCATGGAATAAACTGTGCTTTATTTTAACATTGTGGTGATGAAGCAAACACGCCCAGTATAATGATTGACGTCATCTTGTTGATTTTCGTGACGTCATTTTATGTTTTGGGTAATATTGAGTGTGTTTTATTTGGTTTATTTAAAAAAAATAAAGACAGAAAATGATGGGATAAATATAGAGAATACATGGTTGGTGCCGGGATGGAGAAAGTTTATCCGGTAAGGCTTAGAAAATGAAAATAGGGCGAGCTGTAGCGAGCCCTATTTTTGTTTTCGGACCGAACCGGATAAACTTTCTCCTTCCCGGCACCTACCGTGTATTCTATTTATCCTGATTTCTATTTCAATTAAATTCAAAAACACCAAACACTAATTAAAGTTTTAAATTTAAAAAATCTAGACGGGCGTCGACCTAATAACTCGCTTGCATGAATGCGTAATACCCGGAAAAAATTAGTTCTCTATTTCTTACTCACCTTTTTTAAAAAGCAAAAGTAAAATATTAATAAATCTTATTTGCTGATGTCAGTACGACATGAAAATGACGTAGTCAATTTGCTTTTGTTTTAAACCAGATTATATTGGTTTTTAAAGGGTTTAATTACGTCACACCAACTACGTCATTCATTTTGAGTTGTAAGTTTACACAAACCAGAACGCGAGTGTTTTGCAGTTTAAAATACATGAAATCGGAATAAATATTTAGTGTTTCTGTGTTTTGGATGGATTATATTATGCAATAGCATTCAGACAAAAAGTGTATGTAATATTTGCCTCGAATGTAAACGGTGAGATTTATCTCTTTTCAATTTTTTACGATTTACTCGGATAGTTGTGGGTTGGGGACAGTGTAACTGAAAGTGAAATAAATCATAAAATGTTTCGTTCTACGTTAAAGTTTTCATGACTTTTTTTCATTTCTTTTCATCGGAAATTTATATAAAAGGTTATTTCTTTGATGAATATGCTCTGTTGGTTGACCAAAGAAAGTCTGTCCACAAAGAATAACCCGCTTGCATCAGATTCAATTGTGTTGAAATGGAATGGAACTGGAAGGAAGTTGTTGATTACCAGTTAAATGGAATATGAGGACAAAAAACTCATTTGTTGTTTAACTCTGTTAGACTAGACAACACAAAGTTTGTATCGATGAAAAACTCTGGTAAGTAGACTTTATGCTGTGTCATTCTCGACAATGTTGTTATCCGGCGCGTAGGAATACCTATTGACGGTATATCACAGTCACGTGATCTACTGCCGGATATCAACAAGTTTATACGGTCACCGCTTTATTAGGTCACTGTTTGGATTAGTAGCAGGATAAATAATTATATGTAGGTATTGAATAAAGATAAGTTTATTTGCTCGGCACGAAAACGTATACCACTCGCCAAGGCTCGTGGTTCAGGTTTTCTAAGCCTCGCTAAATAAACTTATCTTTATTCAACACTCACTTAGTTTTCTCTATATGTTAATACCTTGATTAATTATCCATTTGAAGTGTTTCTCTAATTCTAATTGAATCAATGTCAACAATTATCAAGCGCAATGTTTTGTTTATTGCACCATGTTTGTTCTTTGTGTGATTTGAACATTGTATAACCTTTGGGATGCTTTTCAGAGGTAGTTCTATATCGTGAATGTGCAAGGGTCGCAAAATTTGACTTCAGACAATGTCCAACATTGAATTTATAAAAAACTATATCAACATAGAAAGGGTACATTCTGTACTATGATAATCATATAGACATAGAAGGTAACGCATCCAATCCACATTATTGTTATTTTTATGCGCATACATTGTTTTCCAATTACGCGAAATACTGTACAAAAGACGCCTGCATTAACCTTTACACATGTAATATTACTATACATATACTCATCAAAAAATAAAGTGTCCACTTATTGTTTTATTGTTGTTCGATACCTGTATGTAGTATTTAAACAAAAATTAAAGTCAATGTAACTGTAATCATCTTTCAATAAAATACTTACTGATTTTTTTTTCTAAATCAATTCCAATATTTATGGTCAAACTCAGTATACAAACGTAACAGGTGTAAAAATGAAATCACAAAGAAGATAATCAAAACAAAAAAAAGAAAGTATCCACTTTTAAATCATCCAAATCCTGTGGATATGGACGAGCGAACCCAGGCTCTGGGTATGCTGCGAGCAGGACGGATTTTAACTGACATAAGTCGAACGTTTAATAGCACAATGGCGACAATTAATTGTCTACTCACACGTTCCTGTATTGATTTTTATTTTTACACTTGTAAAGTTTTTGCTATGTGTTTAACCACAAATATGGAATTGATTCAGAAAAAAATGTCAGTATTTTATTTGAAGATTGTTATAGTTGCATTGACTTTATATTTTTGTTTAAATATTTCATACTGGTATCAAAAAACATAACATAATTTCTTTTTTGTTGTTGAGTAATATTGCTACTAGTTGAAACATATGTACTCTACCTGTAAAAGGAAGTGTACGAGTGTTTTTTAATTAGTAAGTTAGCGTAAATGATTTCAACATCATCTACGAAAATGTTGATTGTCTTTAAATGTTACACCTTAGTTCATACAAACAATGCGGACAATCTATTGCACATTTCAGCACATGCGACGGCATTTTTGCGTGGGTAATGCAGCCGTGAACTATCCGGTACGGTAACGATGGTAGCTGTGTGACATTTCTGGTTTGAAAGTCAAACATACAAAAACGTTCGGTGTATCTGTTTAAGACTGACACAGAATTAAATCCATTACCAATTACGAATTCGTCTTCTTCTTCTTCGTTTGTATCACCTGTGTGCAACAACGCTCCCGGAATTATGCTGTCATTGACTGTTGAACAATGACAGTTGATTGGATTTAGGATTTTATAAAAAGAGCTGTCGATTTTTGATATCACCACACCCTTATCGGTTGCAAACATAAAATTCTCGGCTTGCAACGAGTCAAGCATGTAGTCTACAGTTTTTGGACGGATCGGCGACGTTTTGTTTTCTTAGTAAAGATATCTTTGATTATTGTTTTGTCTGTCCTCACAGCACCAAAGTTTTCAAATTTTGTTATAGAACACATGATCACAATCAAACGATTTTCAGTTACACACATTTTAATATCAACGTCCAAATCCCACTCTAATCTGCATAAATGTGTTTTGTCGCAAGACTCGTGTTTTCGGAGCAAAAACATGATAATATTTTTCGATCTTCATATAAGCTCCTGCTTGATGGGGAATTTTGTATTCACATGTGGACCAAGATTTAGTAACTAAATGACATTTCTGGACTCTAACAGTAATGTTCTCTTCTCTATTATCGTCGTATTGTTGTGCACAAAAAGCCTATAAACAGTTATCCCATTCATTAAAATGTACAAGTATCTTCCCTCTAAACACATATCCTCGAATGGTTGGCAGTCTACAAAGGTTCGCCCATTTATTAACCGAAGTATTATATCCGAAAATACAATAGTTCCGGTTACCAGACCAGATGTCTTCGGTACTTACGTCGGGAACAACTGGCAATGCGTCGACTCTTTTGTTGGGATTTCTCACTTGACTTTGCGTGGACATACGTTTCGTCTGATAGTAATGTTCGCGACATTCATTAAAATGTTGAATGTAGTCACTGGCTAAAGATTCAAAAAAGGCGTGCGAAGTATCTTCCAAATGGAGTGTGAGGAATAATGATGTAAATGTTTCTTTTTGAGCACAGACTTCATACTTTAACCACTGGCGGAGGTACCTAAACTGCATTTCTTAACTCATTCTCTTGTCTTTGTCTTCACTCATGTTAAGGTTCTTTGCTACATCCGCGATTTCTAACATCATGTCACTTGTCGCATACTCCCCATTGTCTTCATGATCAAGTATTTTAAGAAAGTTGTTAGTCAAGTATTTCATCAGGTCTTTGTAGAATTTTAAACGAAACTTCTTGGCTATGTAATATATGTATATGCAGTTTTCAGGAGTCCATGTTACTTCAGATAGGTATTTGTCACACAATTCAATTAGAGATTCCATCTGTAAGTTATCTGCATCGCGAAGAACGTCATGCACATTCGACAGGTTAAGTGTTAAAGTACTTGTATAGAGATAACGTATGGCTCCTTCAATTAATTCGTCGAAATCATCTTTAATATCAAGTGTACCTATAAAACGTAACTGACAAGTATAATAATTTAGTTCACGTATTATAAGGCCTAAACTAATGTTGGTTTCCGTTACCCGACCACCACCCTCACACCTATTTTTCCGCCGACCCTAAAAGTTGTTTTGCATATCGATTATGAACTTTTTCTGACTTGTGGTAAAAATACCATGTTTCGCTACTATGCGGCTTTTTGATAATTAGCAAATATTTCGAATTAGTCTACGTGAGACAGGCGCTCTTGGTAACGGCATACCGAAAGGTACAGTTTCTTTGATGGTAGATGTACAAACATTTTACATGCAGTCCATTATATCTAAAATGTGTGTGAATATGTCGCGAAGAAAAAACGTTAACAAAAGTTATGTTTACCCCTCCCCCCCACCAGATTTTATTAAGCGGAAACCAACAATTATGTTTTTGGCCTAATCAGCAATGAATACGGACAAGGCTTTGCTATAAATTTAAAATATTGACTAAGTTTGTATGTGTTAGAGAAGTATTATCTGCATACCGTTGTTTTAATTGGTGATTTCCTAATTCTAAAAAGTCTGTTCCATTCTTCAATATTATTATGATTCTGCGTACATGCTCTATTTGAACTACATGTAAATTTACCTTCTCGTTTCTCTTTCATTCCACTGTTGTATGTGGCTCGGAAGTAGGGACACTGTACAAGGACACCCCGGTGTGCCCCCATCACATGGTCACCGAATGTTAAGGTCACATCACACAGCTCGGAATTTTCCAAAGCCTGTACGTACAAGTGGTCTGTTAAATTTATGTTGCGCGGCATGCCGTAGTTCCTCCTGTGTATCGTACACAGTAAAATGATCGTGAGCGAGGAAGGAAAACAATCCAATTCTGCATATTCTGAAAAAAGAAATAATGCTTTTTCAACGATATATAAATCAGAATGGTTTGTGTTAAAATGCTTAGATTAGCATCTCATACATGCATATATTCATTCCTTTGTAATGTGTTCATAGTTTAACCATTAGTAAATTGGTCAGTCCTTTACAGTTCAATAAAAGAACTAAACGGTGAGGATAACTTCATATGTATTTTACTCTTTTATGAAACATTTGATACATGACAATCGCCAATACTTAACAATTATTAACTGCAAGTTAATTCTTATAAAACGTTAGTATTTCGACAATTGTTATAAGATAAATGTTCGGATACAAATTTAGTTTCGATTTAAAGTTTAAGTTATTATGTTTATTTATTTAAACACAATACGGATTCAGAGTTAATTGAGGTATTGGAGACTTTGTACAATGCAATGTATTCACATTTCGTAATGAAATAATAAAACCCTACCTTTCGATACCTCCAAGTTTAATTCCTAAACTGGGTATATAATCTTATGGCTTGTGTATACAAACCGACACGTGTGTCTATGTATAACTACACATCACGATACATATTAGGAATTTCCACTTTCGTTTTAACATAGGATTTTTCCTTATTCATGTAAAATTTAAAAAAAAACAAACGTAAATGTTGTTTAGAATTATTGTGTCTGCACGCTCAACGTCGCAAATAACTTGGTGTTAATTAACCTGTGGAAATGGTACCCGAACTTACAGGATTTTAGGAAAGAAACTGATGGTATTTTGTCGATGAAAGGCAAAGGAGTAACTTAAGTGTTCAACAGAACAGAACAACTATGGATGAACAAAGGGAAATGTCCGACGGTTCAACTCTTCCGGAAGCTCTATACGATCAGGCTGTGAACAGAGAAGAGTTTTGTGACGTCACCTTAGAATTTGGAGACACGGTAAATCGCAATTTTCGGCGTAGCTGTTTAACATAACTTTTGACCTTTCTCAACATCCAATTAAATGTTGTGAATATTTCCCGCCAGTAGACCCGAATGAATAAATCCTAACATGGCATCGGCTTTTTAAAAAAAAATCCCCACCACGGCCTCTAAAAAATTGGCTCCATTTCTTTTCGGAGTTGAATAGAAAACAGGGCCAATGTGGAAAAATCCAGACACACCTCTTTACTTTGTTAACATTTTTGACTAATTTCCATTCCTGAGCTCCCTACTTGGAATTGCATTAGCTCAATTTTTCATTGTCAATTTACATGCCAGTGTTTACAGACCGTGTAATATGACCTTGGGAAAATCCCCCATTAATATCGCATAGTCGATAGGCAACATTCCATACAATACACTCGATGACTAACCTGCGCCTATTAATAGTATAAACGTCAAAACCACTGAATCGTTCTAACAAGTATCCAGAGAACGATAGACAATAGGATTAATAATGAATGGAGAATTACTTATATTTATAAACTTACCAGGCATGATAATTTAAATAAAGACTTATTTATAATTGCATTTTCTCTTATCGTCTCCTGTAGAGGCTATTCAATGTATACATAGATTTGGCATCTTCCTGTAAATAATCACTGGCGGAAGCTTCCGACATCGTAATTTAATAGAATTTACATTTTGGTATTTTTACTTTACGTGCGTTTTATAAACTCATTATAAACTACGCTCTCGATACGTATTTTCCATAAGAAATATAAATCTAATTCGCCACTATTTAATATAACTTTACGTTTTTGTTATCACAAAATGAAGTGAAGTCGTTATTTTCAATTGCGATGAATGTTCCCTGACGTGTGTTTTCATTTGGCACACATAGTATAAATGCTTTATCGATTACAAATTTAATAAACGCTCATCTCTATTTGATAATGAAAATTCACTTATTTATTTTATTTTAAATAATCTCGAAAAATAATATTAAATGCGTGTAGAATAACGATCTATGAAGACATGAGACTGTTCGTTTATAAACTAAATCAACATATGCATCAGTTTTAAATATTTACTTTGGATATTTAATTTACATTCCTTACAAACATTGACAACATACGCTGAATATCTTTTTTAAATATATTTCTTGTTAGTTATAATATACTTACTTATCGCAGATTGCACAATCTGTGTTAACAATAAATTTCGAACTGATTTTAATTTTAATGATAATACAATAAAATACATTCAGAGCAATCAAATCACATGCTAATTCGTGGCTTAATTATGCCCCCCTTCCAAGAAGTGGGGGTATCTTGCTTTGCACCTGTCCGTCAGTCGGTCGGTCGGTCGGTCTGTCCGTAGACCATTTCGTTTCCGCACGATATCTTAAGAACGCTTTGACCTTCGATCATGAAAATTGGTACGCTGGTTACTTGGGAGAAAAGGAAGAACCCTATAAATTTTGAGGTCAACAGGTCAAAGGTTAAGGTCACCGTTGCTAAAAATAGAAAAACGGTTTCCACTCAATAACTTGAGAACGCATTGAGATATTTTAATGAAACTTTATTCATAGATACCTTAGATCGAGACCTCACTCGGGATTGCATATGGGGTGGGTGGGGTCAAGGTCACCGTTGCTAAAAATAGAAAAACGGTCTCCGCTCAATCACTTGAGAACGCATGGGGAAATGTTAATGAAACTTCATACATATATACCTTATATTCAGACCTCGCTTGGGATTGCATATGGGATGGGTGGAGTCAAGGTCAAGGTCACAGTTACTAAAAATACAAAAAACGGTTTCAGCACAATAATTTGAGAACGCATTGAGATATTTTAATGAAACTTCATACATTATACTGGATATTGAGACCGCTCTTGGGATTTCATATGTGGTGGGTGGGGTCAAGGTCACCATTACTATAAACAGAAAAACGGTTTCCGCTCAATATCTTGAGAACGCATGGAGATATTTGAATGAAACTTCATGCATAGATACCATATATCGAGACCTCGCTTGGGATTGCATATTTAAAAAAAAATCTTAACAATTGCACATATTTCACAATTTGGCTGTATGTCGGGGGCATACATGTTTTACAAACATCTCTTGTTAGTTTCAAATATGGGTCATTATACATGTATTTATTTTGTTTATTGACATAAAACAAAATAAAAAATAGTTTACTCTTAACTTTAGTGACATAACACATGCGTTAAATGTATATTGTTGTTTTTATCATAATCAGTTCTTGAATTGTTGTGAAATATGCATAACAATTGATATTAAGTTGTATTACAACTATTATTTCGTAACATAACAATAATAATAATCATTTAAAACTTCTTTATATGAAGGTGATGGGAGCACACTGGTATGTTTTGGTGGTGCAATCAGGATATTTCCAGGGCATGTATAGAAGCAGGCTGAAAGAGAAGCAGAAAGGTATAGTTACCGGTTTTTTCTTTTGAAAATGCTATCTAAAATGTAAATGACTGGTATAAGATCATGTTGGCATTTTTTAGATCACATTTTGAAATCGCCTGACAATTGTTCTTTAGAAATTACTGAATCAAATTATTTACTTCTAGGTACGGTCAAAATCGACGAAGGAACAGAAGAAGCTATTAAATTGGCTATCAAGTATTTGTATACAGGGGAAGTCACACTCGATGATTCGTATGTAGAGGAAATTCTTCACATTGCTGATTACCTTCAAATTCCGTCACTCACAGATGAATGCAACAAATATCTGGTGAATACACGATGGGGTCTAAAAACATGCTGGAAATATTATGCATTAGCTAAGCGGTACAGACTTAATCTATTCGAAGACCTGGTAGGATATATATCCGCAAATCTAACAGACATTGTTGGTCATTCTTCTGACATCAAACAAATGACAAGTAAAGATGTGGAAGAGATTGGTAAAGATTTACAACGACATAAAGCAAGTGTCGAAGGTCGTTTCCTATTTTATCATAAATGGCTAAGTTACGATGTTGAAAACAGGAAAACTACATTTGAACGCTTATTTTGTACATTAAATTTGAAAGACTCTACACACACTGATTTCGAAAACTTATCAAAACACGCTGGTCTCCTTCAAAATTTTAGAAAATGTTGGGAATATTATTTGGAAACAATGTGTCTAGCGTTAGACTGTCAGTTAAAAATGACACTGAAAACAAATGTAATTTTAGTTTTGACTAAATATGGTTTAAATGACCCAAGACTGTGCACATATGCCTACATAATCAGTCAACAGCGGTGGGTATTTGTTGCGACGCTTCCAGTAGAAGTAAACCCTGAAGCAATAACCGACGTATTTATTGCTGTCAATGAAGCGGAAAGTTGTCTGTACGCAATCGGTGATAGCACTTATCACCAATTGTGTGAAGGACGAACGGAAAGTATTCCAACATGTTATGTCCTCGTACATAAATATGACATGATAAGGAAGGCGTGGTGCAAATTAGAAGTGAATCTCAATGTCAAAGAACCCAACTGCATTGAGATCAAAGGTCTTGCATGGATAAACAATAACGTGTGTATTGTAGTTAAATCATCGTCACCTTGTGGAGATTCTGTAATGTTGTGTCTATTAGAAACCAACGATTGCTGCTGCAGTGCTTTATCTTTAATCAAATTGCCAGCAAATATGAACATTGTAGATGTCGACAGCTGCGTCGTAGATGGTGTTTGCATCGTTGTTAGGTGTTGCTATTTTAACACTGAAGGCAGCATGTCAGAGACGATGGCAGTTCAGCATGTATCTTCATGGCCCACATTGCCCACGACACCTGCACTATACACTTTTTCAAGTAAGCTGCCTGGTGTTACGGGAATTTTGGATAGGCAGCGGTTCATGTTTCCAACGTACGGGGGTGTTATATGCTCAAGGATATCTACTTCCGGTTACCTGTACTTGAACGTAGTTCGCGGGCTAACATCGGTAGTGAAAGAGGCAATCTTACCGGGGCATTTATTACGCCCTTCAGGTGAAAACGAGGCAAAACATACTGCTCAGGTTTACATCGTTCATGGGACGTCTTTAAATACGGTTTACATTCACAATCCAGACGCAAACGTTCTCCATGTGTTTGATTTTTCGCAGCGATCTTCAAACCAAATAGCTGCGCCACCTGGCCAGCTACATGGAACTAAATGTGTTCCCGGTTTTCTGTTGTCCAGTGTATTTAAACGGATTGAACAATGCCCACTGTGCGCTTTTAAGCAATCAGTGAATTCGAAATGACCGAAAACGTGGTATGAACATTGTTGTATATGATTGTGTGTGCTTTTGTATTGATTAAGTGTGTATCTGAGAGAATTCTGGGGCGTGACAACGTTTACATTAATAGACTGAATGTGCATGTAAATAAAGCAAATACGACGCTTACTTTAATAGAATGTACTCGTG
Source organism: Congeria kusceri (assembly GCA_027627225.1). Taxonomy (NCBI): domain Eukaryota; kingdom Metazoa; phylum Mollusca; class Bivalvia; order Myida; family Dreissenidae; genus Congeria; species Congeria kusceri. The sequence goes on along the minus strand of CM051040.1, from coordinate 35,580,609 downwards.
CATGGGAATAAAGTAAACACGACGTATACATGGATAGAATGTATTAGTGCATGAAAATATAGTAAATATGACGTTTTTGTCGAATGTACATGTACATAAAGTAAACGAAATCCAAATTATAAACCACAAACATACAAAGTTATATAACTTTTCTGGCAGTGAAAATACAAAACGTGTGCTCTTAGTCTAAGAACTGTTTATAATCATTCGAAAGGTTTGTTAGCTGGTGTTTCTGCTCGTAATTTATGATCAAAGTAGACTTTACTTACATGTATATACGGTGTATGATTTTTGTACATGTCGTATATTGGTGTCGCACATTGTGGTTTACATGATCCTCATATAATGGTTCTTTTACGTCAGATGGCCCTACCATTACCATTGTTGAAGGCCTAGTTTATTTTTTCTGTATTTGACCCCGCCCCCTAAATCTGAGGTATTATACCCCTGTGTATTGGTACCCTGCTGTGGTCACAAAGTGGACACAGTGTGGCGACGTTATCAACAGATTGCTGCAGAGGAAACAGTGCAATTAGCCATTAGTCATCTGAAAGAAAATATTGCAGAGAATGTAATAACATCGAACAAGATAGAGTGATGTGATTTTTAGACTGTTGTTTTTACGACCGTAGTGGGAACTGAAGGTAGGCTTCAAGGATCTACTCTTTCGACACAACAAGTGAATGTATTCCTGCTCGCATTGGATAGCAAGAGATTAACAAATACGGGCGACATAATTTGTTTTTAATCAGTGCACGTACTAGACTGGACGAGATTTCTATGTCACATGATTTCATGTTACATTCTAACATTTTAAAAACACAAAGGAATCAACGGGAAATTGATCCAGTAAATTTATATAACCCAAAATATAACCTCATGTTTCGTACTGAGTGCATTAAGATGAGCTATAAATTCACGTTTTATAGTATAAATATTACGCCGGCGGTATTTTTATGCCCCCGAAGGATAGGGAAGTTCGGGGGCATATAGTAATCGCATTGTCCGTCCGTCTGTCCGTCACGCTTCATGTGCGGAGCATAACTCCATTAGTATTGAAGGGATTTGATTGAAACTGCATACACTAATAGAGGACAATGAGAGGAAGTGAAAAGTACAAGGACCACAACTCTATCTTCAATATTTACAGTGTTATTGTCCTTTGTTTAATATTTTGTGCGGAGCATATCTCCATTAGTATTGAAGGGATTCAAAAGAAACTTCATATAATCATAGAGGACAATGAAAGGAAGCGCAGATCAAGAGGACCACAACTCTTTCTTCAATATTTACGGAGTAGAGTTATTTCCCTTTGTTTATTTTTGTGCAGAGCGCAACTCCATTAGTATTGAAGTGATTTTAAATAAAACCAACTATATGGATAGAGAACGTTGAAAGAAAGTGCACAGTACAAGGACCATAACTCATTCTTCAATATTTACGGAGTAATTGCCCTTTGTTTTTTTTGCAGTTAATCACTACCTTAGTATTGAAGGAATTTCAAATAACACCACATATATTGATAGAGGACATTGAGAGGAAGAGCAGAGTACAAGGACCATAACTCTTTCTTCAATATTTATGGAGTTATTGCCCTTCAGCTAATTTTCTAGTGCAGTACATAACTCCATTATAATTGAAGTGATTTAAAATAAAACCACATAAATTAATAGAAGATGTTGAGAGGAAGTGCAGAGTACAAGGACCGTAACCCTTTTTGTAGGAAGCGTCACTTTTGCAAACATGTAACTGACATTGTGTTGCCTTCCTCCGAAAAGCATATGCTTTTGGGGGCATACGTCACATCCTGTGTCAAGTCTTGTTTGTTTATATTTTAACTGTCATATAATGTGCAGGAGACACCGTATATCTCTAATAATAATAATAATAATAATTTTATAAATAGATGAAAATAACTTAAACCAGAACAAACGGACTGATGCAACACACATTCGAAAAAGTACGACTAACAAGCGTTCAATCTATAATTGTGCGTATTTGTAAAGAATGCAAGCTACGGCCCTGTATACAAGCCGAGACATTCATTAATTCATGCGGACGAGCTAGTACTGCTAGCATGCCAATAAAAAACATAAGTATGCAATGAAAGCCTGCTTATTGTGGAAAAATGCTGACATCCCAAACATTTTTATATATAAGTGGCATATGTAGTTACGTTGGAAATTAACAGAAATATCTTAATTGATGTAAATGTGTAATTGGACGACCACGTGACGAGCGAACGCTATACCTTTGCTAAACCAGCTTCTTTCAACATGTTTTTTTTCTGTTTTCTTGCGATCATTGTTTTGGTTGTTCGCAGAACAACTAAAGGTACAGCTACTAGTATTTCAAAGGCAAACAGTCAAAGAACTATGATCTTAACAGCTTGAGGTCAGACAGATTCGACTACGCGAAAGTAGGAAGTGTCGTTTTGAATATCGTTTAATTTGTCGAAATCAGTACGATAATTAATTTGATTCGAACATGACATGTTGGTAAAACTTAAGTCAATAACTTTCAATGTAGGATCAAATTCTGACTGTACTCGCGGAAGAAAATAAAATACTAGTAGTACGTTGTGCGACGTCCTAATTCATTAATGAATGAAAATCTTGGATCACGAGGCGAACCGCATAGAAAGAAGAAATGTCTTTAAAAACGACAATCGGCGTAGAAATTGATATTGAGATGTCATTTTTTGCCCTAAATATAATACAAGAGGACCAAGCTGTGACTTCACGGACCCCATATTGTTTGTTACCTACTAAAGAGACTTCTTGGACCCCAGATTTTTTCGGTCTCTACTGAGGAGACTTCTCCGACACAAGATTTTTCGGACACTATAAGAAAACGTTTCGGCCCCCAAAATTATTTTCAGATAAACTCAATAATTATTAATATCTGTACCATGAATAAACCGATCATATACCGCCCCATGATTTCACCAGTGATACACGAATGAGCTAAATACTAGAAATTTACGTAAACATAATTGATACACGAATATGTCAGGCAAATTCAACAAATTAACATTGTCAGAAAAGAATAGTGGGGGTGAATGAGCAGTAAAAAGGTTTATGAATTCCCCATTTGTTGCTATTCTCGGGTTTAGGATTCTCCATTCGCTAATTGATGCGTGTGTGTATTAACACAGCTTTACAGCGCGCTATTTTTAGAATGATTCTCCAGCTGGAGTTGTACTGGCAAAAATTAATTCATGGGGACGACAGTTGGATAGCTTACAATTATATTTTTAAACAATGATAAAATAACAGGAAATATAAGCTCAATCAAATTTGCTAATATTTGTTTTTCTTATTCATCAGAAAAATACCACAAATCTACCACTTATTTTGTGCTTGCGAGCTCAACAGGCAACATGGTACGTATTTATAGAGCGCGCTGATTATTTAGGCTAAACAATATAGTTATTTCATTATGTGAAATGAATATTGTAACACTCCAGCAATATAAGCATATTATATAACTGTTAACTGTTAATTGTAATTCAAATTGTTTACCTTTGATCTTCTTAGGGTCGAATCTATTGCATAATAACTCACTCTTGTTCGTAAATGTTGTTTATTCCAGCCTGGTCTCATAATTAATAGTGCTGATCATTTAAATATTACAGACCAGACACTAGCATCACAAGTTTAGGCTAGAATTAGTTTTTCTGTATGCATTTGATTTTAACTCCATTGTTATTGTTCCAATATGAATACTTCCGGTTGGAAGATAGGTATTTATTTCATAAAATCAACATAGTTTAATTAAGTATTCATATAAATTTCTAACGTCTATCAATTATTAATATTACTTTGCACATTTCTGCCGAATGTTACCAGTTTAAATTGTTTTAATCCATAGATTTCTCCATTAAAAGTTCAACACTGCCTGTTTTGCAAGCAACGGCAGCCATCTTGATTTTTACTGTGCCCGTTGCTAGGCAACTAAGAGTCGGCTTAGTTTTAAAGTTTCTACAGCATTCTTTTCATAGTAAATAGTTAAATATCACTATGAATTACTTATCTAGCAGTAGAAAACGTCCATTTGATGTTATTATATTGTTATATGTCTTTGTATTTGTTAATTTCGCTCTGTGACTTCATAGTACTTATATTTAGAAACATTCCTTTTGAGCACCCGTTTAAAGGCGCTCTGAGTCTTGTGTCTGGCACAATTTTTATAGCTGCAGGCGCACTGTGTCGTGTGTGTTTGACACAGGGCACAGTGTGTCCTGTGGAAAAGTTTATATAGTGCAGATTTTCTTTTTTTAAAGCCATTCCATCCAAAGTAACACGACTCTAGTCAATTTTAGTAAAATCTCTGGTGCCAGCTTTAAAGAACCTATATATAGAAATTGTAAGTTAAACATCAATACTCAGTATATATAATTCGTAAGCATTACATTTATTGAATATTTGATATTGCACATTTATAAAAGCTAGTCAAGTTCCTTGCTGGAAAAATAAAACACATAGAACGTTCAGTTGAGTTGACTTAACATAAATAGTGTTTAACAATGAGTCATTAGAACAGAGTTTTTTTATTTCTTGGTTTAAGTGTTGCATGATTTTATAAAATAACAGAGAGCAGATCATGTCAAACATACAGCGATATACAGACAAAATGCATGTTACATAAAATTTAGTCATTTCTTCAGCGCTGTTTTTTTTTTTTGCATTCCGTGTAACACGTTGAAACCCTTTCACAATGTAATTTTGACGATATCGAGTACATTCTACAATTTTTTTTATTTTTTTTTTGCTTTTTGGACAAAATCGGGTAGGCGGATCCGAGAACCAAGAAATAAAAAAATTCTCGCCTTAGACAGTCCTTTACAGTTCAATAAAAGAAATAAACGGTGAGCATAACTTCATATGTACATTACTCTCCTATGAAACATTTAATACATGACAACCGACAATACTTAACAATTATTAACTACAAGTAAATTCTAATAAAACGTTAGTATTTCGACAATTGTTCTACGATAAATGTTCGGATACAAATTTAGTTTCGATTTAAAGTTTAAGTTATTTAGTTTATTTATTTAAACACAATACGGATTCAGAGTTAATTGAGGTATTGAAGACTTTGTACAATGCAATGTATTCACATTTCGTAATGAAATAATAAAACCCTACCTTTCGATACTTCCAAGTTCAATTCCTAAACTGGGTATATAATCTTATGCCTTGTGTATGCTAACCGACACATGTGTCTATTTATAACTACACATCACGATACATATTAGGAATTTCCACTTTCGTTTTAACATTAGAACATTCCTTATTCGTGTAAAATAAAAAATAAAAAACGTAAAGGTTGTTTAGAATTATTGTGTCCGCACGCTATACGTCGCAAAGAACTTGGTGTTAATAAACCTGTGGAAATGGTACCTAAACTTACAGACGTTTAGGAAAGAAACTGATGGATTTTGTCGATGAAAGGCAAAGGAGTAACTTAAGTGTTCAACAGAAGAGTCATCTACAACTATGGATGAACAAAGGGAAATGTCCGACGGTTCAACTCTTCCGGAAGCTCTATACGATCAGGCTGTGAATAGAGAAGAGTTTTGTGACGTCACCTTAGAATTTGGAGACACGGTAAATAGCATTTTTCGGCGTAGCTGTTGAACCCAACTTTTGACCTTTCTCAACATCCAATCATATGTTGTGAAAATTTCCTGCCAGTAGTCCCGAATGAATAAATCCTTACATTGCATCGGCTAGTTTAAAAGAAATCCCCACCACGGCCTGTAAAAAAATAGCTCCATTTCTTTTCGGAGGTAAATAGAAAAAAGGGCCAATGTGGAAAAATCCAGACACACCTCTTTACTTTGTTAACGTTTTTGACTAATTTCCATTTATGAGCTCCCTACTCGGAAGTTGCATTAGCTCGATTTTTCATTGTGAATTTACATGCCAGTGTTTACAGGCCGTGTAATATGACCTTGGGAAAATCCCCCATTAATATCGCATAGTCGATAGGCAACATTCCATAGAATACACTCGCTGACTAACCTGCGCCTATTAATAGTATACACGTCAACAACACTGAATCGTTCTAACAAGCATCCAGAGAACCATAGACAATAGGATTAATAATGAATGGAGAATTACTTATATTTATAAACTTACCATGCATGATAATTTAAATAACGGTTGGTAGATCTATTTATTAAGACTTATTCAGACTTGCATTTTCTCTTATCTTCTCCTGTAGAGGCTATTCAATGTATAAATAGATTTTGCATCTTCCTATAAATAGACACTGGCGGAAGCTTCCGACATCGTAATTTAATTTTATTTACATTTGGTATTTTTACTTTACGTGCGTTTTATAAACGCATCATAAACTATAATAGTTATACACAAAAACGCTCTCGATGCGTATTTTCCTAAAGGGATATAAATCTAATTCGCCACTATTTAATATAACTTTACGTTTTTGTTATCACAAAATGAAGTCAAATCATTATATTCCTTTGCGATGAATGTTCCCTGACGTGTGTTTTCATTTGGCACACATGGTATATATGCTTAATCGATTACAAATTTAATAAACGCTCATCGCTATTTGATAATGAAAATTTACTTATTTATTTTATTATAAATATATTCGAAAAATAATATTAAATGCGTGTAGAATAACGATCTATGAAGACATGAGACTGTTCGTTTATAAACCAAATTAGCATATGCATCAGTTTTAAATATTCATTTTGGATATTTAATTTACATTCTTTACAAACATTGACAACATACGCCGAATATCTTTTTTTAAAGAGATTTCTTGTTAGTTATAATATACTTACTTATCGTAGATTGCACAATCTTTGTTAACAATAAATTTCAAACTGATTTTAATTTTAATGATAATACAATATAATACATTTAGAGTAATCAAATCACATGCTAATTCGTGGCTGAATAAATTTCAAATATTGGTCATTATACATGTATTTATGATACTATTGTTTTTTACATAAAAAAGTATACTATTCACTTGAGTGACATAACACATGAATTAAATGTATTTTGTTGTTTTCATAATAATCAATTCTTGAATTGTTGTGAAATATGCATAACAATTGATATTAATGTGTTTTACAACTTTTATTTCGTAACATTACAATATTAATAATCATTTCATACTTCTTTATATGAAGGTGATGGGAGCACACTGGTATGTTTTGGTGGAGAAGTCAGGATATTTCAAGGGCATGTATAGAAGCAGGCTGAAAGAGAAGCAGAAAGGTATAGTTACCAATTTTTTCTTTTGAAAATGCAATCTAAAATCTAAATGACTGGTATAAGATCATGTTCTCCTTTTTTGGATCACATTTTGAATTCCCTGACAATTGTTCTTTAGAAATTGATGAATCACATTATTTACTTCTAGGTACGGTCAAAATCACCGAAGGAACAGAAGAAGCTATTAAATTGGCTATCAAGTATTTGTATACAGGGAAAGTCACACTCGATGATTCGTTTGTAGAGGAAATTCTTCACGTTGCTGATTACCTTCAAATTTTAACTCTCACAGATCAATGCAACAAATATCTGGTGAACGCAAGATGGGATCCAACAACATGCTGGAAAGTTTATAAATTAGCTAAACGGTACACACTTAATATGTTCGAAGCCTTTGTGGGATATTTAGTTGCAAATTTAAAAGACAGTGTTCATAATTCATCTGAAATCAAAGTAATGACGAGTAAAGATGTGGAAGAGATTTGTAGAGATTTAGAAAGCCATAACGCAAGTCTCGAAGGTCGATTCCTGTTTTATCATGAATGGCTAAGCTACGATGTAGAAAACAGAACAGAAGCATTTGAACTTTTATTTTGCAAATTTAATTTGAACCACTCTACGCACGCTGATTTCGAAGACTTATCTAAACATGCTTTGCTTCTTCAAAATTTTACCAAGTGTTGGGAACATTATTTGAAAACACAACGTCAAATGTTACACTGTCAATTGAAATACCCACCAAAAAGACATGCTATTTTGGCTTTGACTGAATATGACTTAAATGACCAGACACTTTGTATTGAAGCCTACATCAGTCATCAATCGATGTGGGCGATGCTTACCACACTTCCGTCGGAATTAAGTCCTAAAACTATCACGAAAGTGTTTTTGGCCATAAATGAAGTGGACAACTGTCTTTTCGCAGTCGGTGATGCTTGGGATGGACAAACAGAAAACGTACACAACTCATATTTGATTGTTCATCAGTATGATATGATACAGAAATCTTGGTCCAAATTAAAATTAGGCTTGAAAATTAGTGACCCACGCGTTTTTGAGATCAACGGTTTTGCGTGGATAAACACTACAAGATTGTGTATTGTAATGATATCATCGTCACCTTGCGGAGATTCCGTGATGCTGTGTTTATTAGAAACCAATACTCTTTGCTGCGATGTGTCTTTTTTATTCAGCTTGTCATCAAACGAGAAGATTGTGGATGTGGACACATGCGTCGTCGATGGCACACACATTGTGGTTAGATTTTGCTACTTTAACACAGAAGGAACAATCTCAGAGGTGGTAGCAGTTAAACAGGTTTACCCAATCTCCGGTGTACCTGATCTTTACCCAACTTCAACTAAACTACAGTCTTTTGGAGAGAAGTTGGAAAGGCGAACGTTCATGTTTCCAACGCGCAGGGGTGTCATCATCTCGGAGATAGGTGCCTCCAGTTACCTATACTTAAACGTAGTATTGGGGCTAACATCGACTGTAAAAGAGGAACTCTTACCGGGGCATTTGTTACGCCCTTCAGGTGAAGTCGAGGCATCGGACACTGCAAAGGTTTACACCGTTCACGGGACGTCTTTAAATATGGTTTACATTCACAATCCAGACCCAAACATGCTCCATGTATTTGATTTTTTGCAAGGATCTTTAAACCAAATACCAGCGCCATCTGGCAAGCTAAATCGAACTAAATGTGTTTCCGGTTTTCTGTTGACCAGTGTATGTACATGGTTTGAACAATGCCCACTGTGTGCTTATGAGCAATCTGTGAATTCGAAATGACCGAAAACGCGGTATGAACATTGTTGTATATGATTTGGTGTGCGTTTATATTAATTTAGTGTGTACCTGAGAGAATTCTGGGGCGTGACGTCGTTTACATTAATAGAGTGAGTGTGCATGTTAATAAAGGTACATGTAATACGACGCTTACTTTAATACAATGTATTCGTGCATCGGAATAAAGTAAATGCGACGTATACATTGATAGAATGTATGCGTGCATGTAAATAAAGTAAATATGACGTTTTGGTAGAATGTACATATAAATAAAGTAAATACGAAATCCATTACTATAAAACACAAACATGCAAAGTTGTCTAGTAGTGACAATACAGAACGTGTGCTCTTAGTCAAATAACTGTTTATTATCATTCAAAAGGTTTGTTGCCTGGTGTTTCTGCTCGTAAATAATTATTAAATTATATATGACTTATACTAGGTGTATACTTATTGTACATGTCGTAAATTGGTATCGCACAATTTTTTTACATGATCATGATATACTGGTTGTACGTCAGACGGCCTACCATTGCCATTGTTAACAGATCGAGTTCTGTAAATGGTTATGGTATTATAATGGTAAAACCTAAGATACAGGTGATTCATGTTCATCATGTACATGTAACGTATGTTATACACCAGACGGTCTAACATATGTATAATGTAATAACATCAAACAAGATGGAGCGGCGTGTTTTTATATTGCCATCACAACATTGATGTAACCAAATCAATCAATTTTTTAGGGAAAGTTATAGAATCACAAATGGTACAGGGTGCTGATTCGAAGGAGCTGGGTGGAAGTCTGGACCAGTCTGTGGACATTTTTAAGCATAGTCTATTCATTTGTAAATATTTGCAAACAAAAGATATTCATCATTGTGTGTTGACCAGCACAGAGGTGCAGCAGTGGGAACCAAGAAGGAGCAGGCTGCCGCAATCTGCTATTTCGCTCTAGATCTTTCCTTATATTGTTATCGCGTTGGCTGTTGACACCTGGTCATTTATACTGTTGTCCAGCCATGCGGTGAAATATTATCATAATTATTATAAAGATATCACATGAGATTAATATTACATTTTACATATGTTGCATCAAGTGATGTAGCAAGAGCATTGTATAATGTTAGCACAGTGACTGTAGTCTGTGCAATTGTATCCATATACTAGTATATTGTATATTATGTATGTACTCTGATAAGAATATACCAGGAATTTATTCGAAAATAGGATGCATTATTTAATATACAATTAAATTGTTGACTTTTTTTCTTCGTGTTTTAATGAATATAGTCTCTTTGGATGTAAGAATGTTATACATGAGTGGCTTTTGTATGTATTCCATACGCCTTTTTGCTGGATTCACTTTGATGTAGGTTATATTTATGTGTTTACTAACTACGTAAGTATAACATCTTTGTGGCATTTACTGCTCTGTTTTTTGTTAAACCTTTGATTTCTTTTGGTGATATGTAGCCTACAAATTGACGTCACAGTTATCTCCCTTGTTATAAAATTGGTTAACTCTGTAGTCGAACTGGTTGTGTTTTAAAAAGTTATGAAAGACAGACCCGAGCAGTTGGGTTATGGTATGTTATTTACTTTATTCATAATTATTTTTATCTCACCTGAACACGAAATGCTCGGTGAGCTATGGGTATAGGGGACCTCTCCGGCGTCGTCCGTCGTCAATGTGCCGTCAACAATTTGGACCATTATCGCGATAAAGACTACATTTTTTATTCAATATCGACCTAACTTGCACAGTTTGTATAAGACCATAAAATCTCGGATGGGATTGTTATTGGGTCAGATCACACCAGTAGTTATTGCTCCTTTTTCATGCTAAAAACTTAAAAAGTGCAAAAGTGCCTTTTTCCAACGTATAGACTTTATCCATCCAATCTTAACCAAACTTTCACAGTTTGTGTATGACCATCAGATCTCAGCAGATGCCAAAAAATGGGCCAAATCGTGTTTCAAACACCAGAGTTATTGCCCTTTGTTTATTAAATAAATATGCAAAAATGGACATTATTCAGGATAGAGACATTTTTCATCCAATCTTCGCCAATGTTGCACAGTTTTTCTATAACCATGAGATTACAGTTGAAGTCGAATATAAGCAAGATCGGACGAGAAACACCAGAGTTATTGCCCTTTGTCTGAAAAAAATATGCAAAAATGGACATTATACAGGATAGAGACTTCATGTTTCATCCAATCTTTACCAATCTTGCACAGTTTGTCTCTGACCATAAGATTAAATGTGAAGTCGAATATAAGCAAGATTGGACCAGAAACACCAGAGTTATTGCCCTTTGTGTGTGAAAAAAATATGCAAAAATGGACATTATTCAGTTTGTCTATGAACGTAAGACTACAAGCGAAGTAGAATATAAGCATGATCAGGCCAGAAACACCAGAGTTATTGCCCCTTGTGTTTGGAAAAAAAACATCAACAAGTTATAAATGATTGGCTTGCACACACGATTTTTGATTCAATGTTGACCAAACTTACACAGTTTGCGCATGACCATAAAAATTGATTGATAAAATTTGATTTCCAGCAGTTGCAAGACTTGCATGCAGTTATTTGTACATGCAACTTTGATGTCCTCAGAGCCTGCATTAACATCATTTACCATCATTGGAAAGAAAATTATCAAAGAAAAGGCAAAAACTTTACCTTATAGCACAGCCATCGCAATTATCGCATTGCAACTAGTTTTCCCAAACTGTTTGCGAAAAAGACATCAAAATTTACTGTTTGTGCATTTTCCAGAATTGTCAATGACTTAATGAAAAAGGGTCAGGTAAGAATATTGAGAAAAATGATTTGAGAACCATTAGCAAAAAAACGCACATCCACTTCCAAACTAATACTTTAGTTAGCCCATTGCACTTACCGATGTTTTAAATCAAAATTGACCCTACCCCCACTATGTATTGTTCAGATACCTTAATTTTCAAACCTGTCACAACAGTATGGTCTTTATCTGTACCAGTTCTCAGGTGAGCGCTTTGGGCCATCATGGCCCTCTTGTTGCTTTTATTACGACAATTAGTATTTCTTGTTCAACAATATTTTGAACTCAGACTTATGCTATGTATGTTGAATTGAATACTGACTACTTTACTTGTAAAAATATCTTAAGTCTTATTTGAATTCAATACTACTTTGGTATATACAAGTAATAACAACATATGAATGATGATTTGTTTATTTGTTATACTACTATAAGAACCGTTTGTACACATTTTATTATACATAGCATAGTCATATGTTTTTATTTTGAATGTTGCTTTTTAAGTAGTGACACAACTTTTTAAGTGTTTGTTTTAACCTATTTATTTAAGGTCGATTGCATGGAAGCCTAAGGCTTATTGAGACTCTCTCCAGTCCGTTTCCTGGGCAGAACCAGTACTTGGTGTCTTTGGGGGAGATCTTGAGAACGCTCCCCGAGTGGGGATCGATGACGATGGCTAGGCGGACACCATATCCGCTACGCCACCGCGACCTCTTTAAGTGTTCATATATGTATGTTCTTGTGATATACCCTTTTAATGCTTAATAATATACTACATAAATGCATTCTGTTCGATAGTTAAAACAGTATCTAAAAATACAACCAACCGTAAACCAGTTAGTCTGATCTATACACTCAGGTATGAAATGAATTTTGTTATAACTCCTTTCCTTCATTCTGATATATATAGTCTGGATTGTATTGTTTTTAGCTCACCTGAGCACAAAGTGCTCATGGTGAGCTTTTGTGATCGCCGTTATGCGTGTGTGCGTGCGTGCGTCGTCAACTTTTCATTCAAACAACATCTCCTCCTAAACCGCTTGGCAGATTTTCACCAAACTTCACAGGAATGATCCTTGGGTGTTGTTCAAATCTTTCCGGTCCGCTGCATATGTAGGTCACCAGAGCTAAAAATAGATTAAAAAAGTAAAAACTTAAAAAATCTTCTCCTATGAAACCGCACGGCTCAGAGCTTTCATATTTGATATGTGACAGCCTCTAGTGGTCCTCTACTAAGATTGTTCAAATGATGCCCCTGGGGTCAAAACTGGCCACGCCCCAGGGGTCACATGGTTTATATAGACTTGTATAGCAAAATGACCTTAAAAATCTTCTGCTCTGAAACCGCAAGGCCTAGAGGTTTCATATTTGGTATGTAACATTGTATAGTGGTCCTCTACAAAGATTGTTCAACTGATACCCCTGGGATCAAAACTGGCCACAACCCAGGGGTCACATGGTTTAAAGAGACTTAAATAGCAAAATGACTTTAAAAATCTTCTTCTCTGAAACTGCAAGGCCCAGAGGTTTCATATTTTGTAGGTAACATTGTATAGTGGTCCTCTACAAAGATTGTTCAAATGATGCCCCTGGGGTCAAAACTGGCAACACCCCGGGGGTCACATGGTTTATACAAACTTAAATAGCCAAATGACCTTAAAAATCTTCTGCTCTGAAACCGCAAGGCCTAGAGGTTTCATATTTGGTATGTAACATTGTATAGTGGTCCTCTACAAAGATTGTTCAACTGATACCCCTGGGATCAAAACTGGCCACAACCCAGGGGTCACATGGTATAGTGGTCCTCTACAAAGATTGTTCAAATGATGCCCCTGGGGTCAAAACTGGCCACGCCCCAGGGGTCACATGGTTTATATGGTTTATATAGACTTGTATAGCAAAATGACCTTAAAAATCTTCTGCTCTGAAACCGCAAGGCCTAGAGGTTTCATATTTGGTATGTAACATTGTATAGTGGTCCTCTACAAAGATTGTTCAACTGATACCCCTGGGATCAAAACTGGCCACAACCCAGGGGTCACATGGTTTAAAGAGACTTAAATAGCAAAATGACTTTAAAAATCTTCTTCTCTGAAACTGCAAGGCCCAGAGGTTTCATATTTTGTAGGTAACATTGTATAGTGGTCCTCTACAAAGATTGTTCAAATGATGCCCCTGGGGTCAAAACTGGCAACACCCCGGGGGTCACATGGTTTATACAAACTTAAATAGCCAAATGACTTTAAAAATCTTCTCCTCTGAAACTGCAAGGCCTAGAGGTTTCGTATTCGGTTGGTAACATTGTATAATGGTCCTCTACAAAGATTGTTTAAATGATGTCCCTGGGTTCAAAATTGGCCACATCCTGGGGGTCACATGGTTTATATACATTTAAATAGCAAAATGACTTTAAAAATCTTCTCCTCTGAAACCACAAGGCCCAGAGGTTTTATACTTAGTATGTAACATAGTATAGTGGTCCTCTACAAAGATTGTTCAAATTATGCCCCTGGGGTCAAAACTGGCTACATTGTTTATACTGCAGCACTGTAATTTCAATCAGCCTGTAACACTTAACAATTAATACAGCAGACCACATTCCAGCCAGGTGTATATAGTGTGCTATTTTTAGATCTTATGAAACCAGCTAGCCAGTTACACAGTGTTGTGAGAGTGCTTTAGAGAATTGTTGGAGATGACCATTGAAATGCATAGAAAATATTATTCACCACCATGGTCAATCATATTGTTGTGTAAGTAAATTAGCTGGATGTAATGTTTAGGCTATGTGCAAGAAATGTAGTCAATCAGTCTTAGTATATAAGACCGTCTTATATCATACATTTTCACTTTAGATCTACTACATTGAATTTGTTTACAGGCGAAGTGTTAGCTGTACTTGTAAACCCTATGCAAACATTGAGCTACTTTTTATATCGGCAATGTTTGCTGATGGGCTGTACCGGGGATCGACCATTTCTGTGGTGGAAAGTTTTCCTTCTTTGTCTATATTGTTTCGACAGGAGTTTGATCGCTACTTTCACGTCCAGAAATTAGATAGTTATTGTGAACGGTTGCAATAAAAGTTACATACCTGGACAGATAATCCATTCCTAATTAATGTTCCATAAATATTTATATGAAAACACTTTCATTTTACATGCCTGAGCTATTTAAACCTACACAAAATTGCATTTTAAATAATCTCGCTGTCCTCCACTGTGTAAAATTAAATCGATACTCTGCTACGCTATAGAAGTGTTACGTCATTCTATTGGTCAGTATCAGGATAGCCTCACTCTGATTGGTTTGAGTGCAATGCTGCAATTTTGGGAATTTCTACATACATGTGATAGATTTATACACATGTTTAAATCGGATTTAAATGCTTGTATTAGCGAATTTAGCACTATATAAAAAGTAACACTAAATTCGCAGCACATCTCATGAATAAGACTAGCGAAGTGTATATTTCTAATTTAATAATGAAATGCCAAATATGAAATGATAGCATTAAATCTATATCTAGTCTTACTTAGGTGGAACTGCACAATTTTTTGTAAGGCAAAATGATGCAGCAATCGAGTCTGTGACTCTGACACTGCAGTCTGTTTCACCAGCATGTACAGAAAAACGTAGCATAGAGTTTAGTCATCTGCTTTAAATCTTTCATTTGTACAGTTTAATTAATTGTGTGCAGCACACAAAAAACTACACACAGATCATGTCTCTCCAACAAAGTTCTTAATGCTTTGTTGGCAGCAGCCACCCAAGGACCTTTTCTCAGAAGAACAACTTTTTAGTACCAGATATTGGACATGAACACTATGCCTCATCAACATGTGGGTGGACATGTTGCACCAGCAGAAACCATGAAGGACAGCTTTCTAAATTTGTGTATAGGGCTTGCACTAAAATGAAATGTTTGTGTTGGATATAAGCGTTGGATAGTGGAAGAGCTAAACATTTCAGACATGAAATGAAGTATAAAATAAAGCTTTGTTTTAAGTCATTTCTGATAATTTTGTGATAATATGCCAATAACTTCATTGAAAGAGGTATACATTTAGGTAAACCTTGTCGTTATCTATTTCAAGGTTACATTACTTTTGCCACTTATGTTGTTGTTTCCTTGATAATTTTATAGTGTGTGAATTTTATGATTATGTTATGTCATTGATAAACAAAAGAGAGGAAAAAAAAACTATATCAAAGGCTGTTTATAGTTGTGCTTCTGTTAGCTCTGAAGTACTGTAGATTTTGATTTAGTACACATAAAAAGTTTTTTAAAATCTCACGTAGAAGAGGGTACCCCCCCCACACCCACCCCCAACCGCGGTTATTTGCCCCTGTGCCTTAGCAAAATCCTGGGGAAAGGCCTGGGTATGTAATATTGAATAGTGGTCCTCTACGAAGATTGTTCAAATTATGCCTCTGGGGTCAAAACTGGCCACATAACGAGGGTCACTTGGTTTATATTGACTTAATAGTAAAATGACTTTAAAAATCTTCTCCTCTGATACCCCAAGGCCCAGAGGTTTCATATTTGGTATGTAACATTGTATAGTGGTCCTCTACAAAGATTGTTCAATTGATGCCCCTGGGGTCAAAACTGTCCACACCCCGGGGCTGACATGATTAATATAAACGTAAATAGCAAAATGACGTTAAAAAACTTCTCCTCTGAAACCACAAGGCCCAGAGGTTTCATATTTGGTTGGAAACATTGTATAGTGGTCCTCTATAAAGATTGTTCAAATGATGCCCCAGGGGTAAAAACTGGGTACACCCCAGGGGTCACATGGTTTATATAGACTTAAATAGCAAAATGGCTTTAAAAATCTTCTCTGAAACTGTAAGGCCCAGAGGTTTCATATTTGGTATGCAACATTTTATAGTGGTCCTCTGCAAAGATTGTTCAAATGATGTCCCAGGGGTCAAAACTGGGCCTGCCCTGGGGTCACATTGTTTATATAGACTTAAATAGCTAAATGACTTTAAAATCACCTGAAACCGCAGTGTTTTCGTATTTGATATGTAACATTGTATAGTGGTCCTCTACAAAGATGGTTCAAATTATGCCCCCGGGGTAAAAAGTGGCCATGACACGGGGCGTCACATGATTTATATAGACTTATGTGGCAAGTGGGCCTTAAAAATCTTCCTTGTTGAAACCGTAAGGCCCAGAGATTTTATGTTTTGCGTAAAACATTGTGGAGTGGTCCTCTACAAAGAATGTTCAAATGATGTCCCTGGGGTAAAAATTGGCCACCCCCTGGGGGTCACATGGTTTATATACATTTAAATAGCAAAATGACTTGAAAAATCTCCTCTTAAACCGCAAGGCCCAGTGGAATCATATTGGATATGTAACATTGAAAAGTGGTCCACTACAAATATTGTTCAAATTATGCCCCTGGGGTACAAGGTGGCCATGCCCTGTGGGTCACATAGTTTATATAGACTAAAAAAACATCTGACACTGCAAAGGCCCAGATAATTATACTACGGTACATGTAAGTGCCATTTTTCCCTCTCGTTATTAGCCATTATGATGCCTTAAACTCAGGTGATCAACCTAGGGCCATCTTGGCCCTCTTGTTTATCCTTCTTTCTTTTTCTTCCCTTTTTATGTTGTTCTATTGTGCGTCCATTGTTCTTTACCTGATAAACCATACTTTCATATATCTCTCCTTTTGTGGTGACCTCTGGCTGAGAAACATATGTCTTCAGTATATATTTGCTTGTCTTCAGACATCAGTCTTGATACACTTCATGTACATCTGCATATTTTGTCTATTTATAGATATAAATATTATTATATTCTACATTAGAACCCCAGTTGTTTATGTATTGAATATTTTCAATGAATGATCTAAAAATAATTTCCCTTAACTGACATGGCCTTTATGGATTAAAAAAGCGAATGGATGTTTTTAATTTTTTTGCAAGAAAAAGACGCAAATATTTTCTGTTTACAAGACACTCACTGGCCATCAGTAATGGAAACAGATATATACTCTTGTTGGAATGGTCCTTGCTATATTAATAATGGTCAATCTAATGCAAGGGGATGTGCAGTTAAAAAACACACAGATTTTTCAGTCAACAAAGTAGAAAAAGATCAAGCGGGGAATTATTTGATATTAGACATTTTATATGGACAAGTAAAATTCACACTAGCTACTATTTATGGAGCTAATTCAGACAGTCCAGACTTCTTCATTAATATCTTTAACTAAAATTGTATTGATGATATTGGAAATGACAATTACATTATTTGTGGGGATTTTAATCTGGTGTTAAATGTTGTACTGGACTATTTTAACTATAAATCACACCTAAATAATATTAGGACTAGACAAACTGTTAATTACGAAATATGTTCAAGAAATTTAATTGACTGTTTGGGGGAACTTAATGGTAATATTAAACAATATACTTGGCAAAGAACAAAACCTTTACAACAAGCGAGACCGGACTTTTTCCTTATTTCTCCAAATGCACTACCTTTCTTGAGAACATCAAGTATTTCTCTAAGTATAAAATCTGATCACTCTTGCATAGAACTAAATTTAACATTAAATGAATTCCAACATGGAAGGGGCTTATGGAAATTCAATAATTTTATTATTGTATGACATTGACTATATTAATTGTATAAATGAAAACATTGATGAAATGAAAAAACAGTATTGTGTACCAGTCTACAATGTAAGTAATATTCAGAATGTAGATGACAATGAATTACAATTAACGATCAGCTGTTCATAGAAACATTGTTGATGGAGATTCGAGGCAAAACAATATCATATGCCAGTTTTAAAAAGAAGAAAACAATAAATGAAGAAAATAAAATCATAATTGAAATTAATGAAATTGAAACAAATCTTACTGAACCAAATATTTCACAATTGCAACAACTACAACAACAATTAAACATTATCAGAAACCAAAAATTAAAAGGCCATATTATCAGGTCAAGGAGCCAATGGATTGAAGAAGGTGAAAATGCCACACATTATTTTTGCTCACTAGAAAAGAACAATTATGTTAACAAAACAATACCTTTATACAGAAAGATAATGGAGAATTAATTTATAATCAAAAAGATATACTTACAGAAACTGGTTTATTTTACGAACAATTGTATTCTAAAGTATCCTCTTATGATTATAGTATGGATGACTTGAAACTTTTGTCAATTAACAATCTCACCTCTGAGCAGCCCAACACTTTAGAAGGCCCCCTTAAATAAGAGGACTTATCTTAGACTTTAAAGAAAATGAAAAATGATAAATGCCCTGGCTCAGATGGATTTAGTGCTAATTTCTTCAAAGTGTTTGGAAAAAATTTGGAATATTTGCTTTAAGAAGTATGAAGTATGCATATGAAAATAAACTCTTTTCAACACAGTATTATGCGAAGTTAGAATAAGACATCAAACATAGAATAAACACGATTTATTTATTTTTTTACATAAAACTGAGCATTTCATGTTGTTTATGTTTGTTTGTTATATTTTGTCAATACTTTTGGTATATTTAGCATTTTTACATGACTTTTGAATTAAAACCGATTGTGTCTTTGATCATTTTTAGTGTATTTAGAAACTGTGTTCATGCACGCATGGACACAGTTAAATTTTTTTGTGAAAATTTTGTAAATGCATACAAGTATACAGTTTTGTGGCAAAATCAATTTAACTGATGCAGTTATATATGCAGGTGTCTTTTTCATTAATTACTCTGCAGAATTCTTAAATTGCAAATGGTAAACTGCATATAAAACATGGCCGTTATAAAACAGTTTATTCTATGTTTGACGTCTTATTCCAACTTCACATAATAGTGTGTTTTTTCTATTACACAGAAACAGGGAATAATAAATTGTATCCCAAAAGACAATAAACCCAAACAGTTTCTGAAAAATTGGAGACCAATTACTTTACTAAATACTATTTATAAATTAGCTTCTGGAAGAAAAGGAAATTGATTAAAGGTACTTTTGACATATTTAATATCCAATGACCAAACAGGTTTTGTATCTGGGCGCTATATAGGTGAAAATACACGTCTATTATATGATATTATGAACTACACAGAACAAAATAAAATTCCTGGACTTGTAATGAAAAAGCGTTCGATACACTTTCATTTGATTGTTTTGCAAAAACATTGGATTTCTTTAATTTCGGTCCAAGCTTTAAGCAATGGATTATAATGTTTCTACATAATACAACAACATCTGTTAAACTCAATGGTATTTTGTCTGAATGTTTCTCCATAGGCCGTGGCCGTAGACAAGGGGACCCTATCTCACCGTACATTTTTATCTTATGTGCGGAAATATTATCCATTAAGCTGAAACATTGTAATAAAATAAAGGGAATTGTAATTCATGATGTGGAATATAAGATGTCACAGTTTGCTGATGACACTACAATATTAATAGATGGTTCTGAAAGTTCTTTAAATTCTGCTCTAGATCTTTTATATGATTTTTCTCTTTTTTCTGGTCTTAATGCCAACTTTGACAAAACTAATGTTGTATGGATTGGCTCCGTTAAGTATAGCACTTAGTCAATTAAAACACAATATAAATTGCCTTTGGGCACGACTCAATTCAAATTATTAGGTATTTTGTTTGTTGTTAATCTTAGTTACATGCCGAAACTAAATATAGACAAACAATTCAATAGCTGTAGTGCAATGATTAGTCATTGGAATAAAAGAAAACTGACCCCTAGTGGAAAAATAGTATTCGTCAAGTCTATACTTGTTCCATTGTTTACATATATTGCCTATTCCAAAAGAAACTCTTATTTCAATACAGAAACTATTCATTGAATTTATTTGGGAAAGAGCTAATCATAATATTAATTCTGCTACTCTAACACAATATTATAAAAATGGGGGCCTAAGAATGGTTGATATTATTGCTTATGATGCTAAACTAAACTTAGCATGGATATTTAAGTAAATTACTAAAATACCATGATAGTTAATGTTTTATACTTGCAAAAGCTATGTTTAGAATAGATATCATCCTAAACACTGGTAAAGAATACACAGCAATGGCAAAAGTACTGCCAAACAATGAATTTGGTATCATGTATTTTCTAACTAAGAAAAGGTTTTAGAAGTTATCAACATTTCTTCTGTTCAAGATGTGTTAAATATGCCTCTTTTTTATAATAATAACTTTAAGATTGGCAATAAGTATATATTTATCAGAAAACGTTATGATATAGGCATAAGATATGTCATATATGTAAAAGACTCAACTTTTTTAAGTAAACAGGAAATTGATAATATTGCAGGAGAGAACATAATTTTTTTGCTATATCAGGGTCTTACTTTGTCAATTAAACATTTTTTTTAAATCAATAACATCGTCTTCACATGCTCTGATGTCAATTATCATACTGCAAGTTTTTCCTGGTATGCAATATATTTTTTTTAGTGATGAAAGAAATAAGAACTTCTTTTACAGTTGTTTTGTTAAAAAGAACAAAAGACCATTACCACCATGTGTTGAAAAATGTAACAACATTCTGGATTTAAGAGATATAAAATGGGATAATATATTCAGTAATGTTTTTACAATAACTAATGACTCCTATATACAGTGGTTTCAAATAAGAATATTACACAGAATTCTTGGTACAAATTCTTTATTATATAAAATGAATATTTTGCCAAATAATCTTTGCTGTCTTTGTTGTACTGTTGAAGAAACAATTACCAATTTATTTCGGGATTGTAATTCCTTAAGCATGTTAATTTTTAAGGTAAGTAACTTTTTTAATGCATTCTATGAATGTAGCAATGTTTTTAACAAAACAAATTTCATTATTGGCACTGGACAAACAGCACATGTGCATTTTGATATATTTTTTATTGAAATAAAAAGATATATTTACATGTGTGAAATGAAGAAGAACGTTCCAATATTATGGGACTGAAGTATGCATTACAGTTCACGCTTGATGTCCAATCGGTGAAGCATTTTTTATCAAATAATGCAAGGAAATGATCTGTTGTTAAGAACTTTTGTGAACAATGTTCTGTCTAGTACCAGCTAAATAGTATAAATATCTGCTTACTTAGACTAACAGTTAAAACAATAATACTAATAATATATACAAAATATGCCACAACATAGACAATCTAAATAAAAATATATGTAGTATATTGAGTTCAAAATAAGATTTGTCAGGTAGAAATGTTTTTTTTTTCCTTTTTTATGCCTTTTTTCTTATTTATTTTCCACCTTTTCATATTGATGATTTCATATTATTGATCAATACATATGTCCATACATGCAGTGCACTATTTGTCACACGCTTTCTTCCTAATATATTAAGTGTTCTTATTTAATTCCGTACTGCTGATGTCATATAACGTGATAGACTTGAGTCCATATCTCATTTATGCTAAACATCTATATCTGTTATACTTATGTTCACTCATATCCTATGTACATATTTATACGGTTGATTTCAATTCCATGACCGTTCTCGCATACTCCTGGTATTACATGACATATATACATAATTATATATGCTCTTATTCATGAAGTATTGGTATTCGTAATATGCATCTCTATCCATATGCTACGTGCTATGTATATGTTTTCTTCATATAATATGTACTGTACTATAATTTTTAATAAAATATGGTTGTGGGAATTTTTTTTTTTTAAATACGAATTTGTTCTCGAGTTAGACAGCAGACTTTTTGTTTTCTATTTGTAATAACAGTGACCTTGACCCCTCTAGGGTACCGTATTTATGTATGAAGATTGATTCTAAAGTTGGAGAGTGAAAATCAAAAGTTGACGCCCACTTACAAGTTTTTAAGTGTAAAAAGGCCCATAATTTTGACGAATTTCAAATTAGAGTTATCAAAATTGGCATATGAGTTCATTTTAATATAGGAAATAAGTGTTCTAAGTTTGAATGAAAGCCATCAAGCCATTCATGAGAAACCAGCTTACCGTAAAAACTTTAACCTGTCCATATAGCGTCTATGTCAAATTTCTAAGTATAAAAAGGCCCATAATTTTAAGAAATTTAAAACTAGAGTTATCAAAATTGGCATATGAGTTCATTTTAATATAAGGAATAATTATTCTAAGTTTGAATGAAATCCATCAAGCCATTCCTGAGATACCAGCTTACCAAGAAACTTCAACCTAATTCTAATTTCAAACTAGAATTACCAAACTTGGCATATAGGTTCATTTTAATGTGGGGAATAAATGTTATCAGTTTGAATGAAATCCCTCAAGCCATTCCTGGGAAAAACTAGCTTACCGAAAAACTTAACATAGCTCAGACGCCGACACCAACCCCGGGGGGAGTAAAATACTTTGCCTTTTCTTCAAAAGTCGAGCTAATAATAATAATAATAATAATAGTAATAATAAATGATAATAAATTATAATATATGATAATAAATAAAGAATAAAGTAAAGACGCAGAAGAAAAAAATAAAGAAGATACGTAAAATGATGATGATGTACGGTGATGTTGGTTATGATGATGATGACGATGATGATGATTATTATTGTTATTATTATTATTATTATCATCATTATTAAATAATAATACTAATATAATTATTATTAATAATACTATAATTATTATTACTATAATAATTTTGTTTTCAGAATGGCTTCATGAACAGCAACCCTCCGCCGTTGTTATTGGTACAGTTACTTGCTGCAACGCTTTATCTTGTTTTGCAGCTGTGTTCAATCCACAGGCCCCCGAGTGTTCTTCGCAAAGCATGCTCGGCCACACTGACTGTCCATAGACCCAACGTCATTACGTGTAAGTAAATGCACTAGGCACAGATTAATATTCATTGAATATTGAACTACAATGTTATCTATTTTTATATTATTTAGTCATTTAGTTTATGTATATATATATTTTTTTTAGTTATTTATAATACTACTAACCATTATTATAACGGGTATTGATGCTTTCCTAGTATTGTATAAACATTCCTAAGTAGAATTGCCATATGAGTGACGGATATACCCCCACAATATGACCTTGTCACAAAACTGTGGCAGCCATTCGAAAGAAATGGACACAAAGAGAATGCTTTAATTTGTAAATGTTTAACAGTGTATTTCGAAAAAAAAAATAATTTCAAATTAATGTGATTTTTAGGTCACATTTGAAAATTGAATTGTTTCGTGTCCGTAAATATTGTGACACTTAAAATATTACTTAATGTTGTTACTGTATAAACCTTCCATAGCCTGCTAATATAAACCTTCCATAGCCTGCTAATATAAACCTTCCATAGCCTGCTAATATAAACCTTCCATAGCCTGCTAATCGGCCGGTTGCATAGCGTCTTGAGACACGGTATATTACGATTGCTTATCTATACACAATAATTAACACCATCAGGTCTGTTTCATTGACACATGGTACAAACTGTGTACTCCACTGGAACATGGTCTTCTCAGTTAAGCTTTTCAATTAATAATCCTTAAGTTCCCAGCAAGGAAATAATTGATCTTACAAACATCAGGTTACTACATTCGTTTTAATATCAGCAATTAAATATTTTACTGTCTTAAAGTAAGCGATTAATTAACCAAACAAGAGGGCCAAATGGCCCTTGGTCGCTCACCTGAGCTTCATTAGTCGAACAATTTTCCATGTGTTAAATTTTTATACAGATATACTGATTATGACTGATGGAAATACGGCCTTAATCATCATGGTTTGAAAAAAGTGACAACAGACATTCAAAATTTTGAAGTACATATTGAAATTGAAGCTTTTTCTTCAATTTGACCTAGTGACCTAGTATTTAACCCCACATGACCCAGATTCAAACTCGGCCAAGATATCATTGGGACAAATGTTCTGACCAAATTTCATGAATATTGGGTAAAAAATGTGACTTCTAGAGTGTTAACAAGCTTTTTCTTCAATTTGACCTAGTGACCTAGTTTTTCACCCTACATGACCCAGATTCGAATTCGGCTGAGATATAATTAAGACAAATGTTCTGGCCAGGTTTCATATATATTGGGCAACAAATGTGACTTCTAGAGTGTTAACAAGCTTTTTATTCAATTTGACCTAGTGACCTAGTTTTTGACCCCACATAACCCAGATTTAAACTCGGCCGAGATATCATTGGGAAAAATGTTCTGTTTTATGAATGGGCTAAATTGTGACTTCTAGAGTGTTAACAAGCTTTTTCGGAACGGAACCATTTTCGAACTTGTCCGAGATATCATAAAAACAAATGTTCGGACCTAGTTTCATGTCGATTAGGCAAAAAATATGACTTCTAGAGTGTTCACAAGCTTTTCTATAGCCATATAAGGAAAACTGCCCCGCCCCTTGGCGGCCATGTTTTTTAATGGAGCGGAACCATTTTCGGACTTGGCCAAGATATCATTAGAACAAATGTTCTGAGCAAGTGTCATGTTGATTGGGCAAAAAATGTGACTCCTAGAGTGTTAACAAGCTTTTTCTTCAATTTGACCTCGTGACCTAGTTTTTGACCCCACAGGACCCAGTTTCGAACTCGGCCGAGATATCAATGGGACAATGTTCTGACCAAATTTCATGAAGATTGACCAATAAATGTGGCCTCTAGAGCATTCACAAGGTAAATGTTGACGACGAACGATTCACAACGCACGACAGATAAAAGGCGATCACAAAAGCTCACGATTAGCACGTTGTGCTCAGGTGAGCTAAAAATAAAATGTACTAGCAAGTACAAGATAATAAATACATGCAAAATAGACTTTGACTTGTGACCAAATTGTTTTGGGGCTTTTTTCACTTGTACCTAAATGGGGTCTGTTTTGACGTGACCGATTTGTTTTGGGACCGTTTTGACTTTTGGTCATATTTTTTAGAGCCATTTGACTTGTGAACGAAAAGTTTTTGTGCCGTTTTGATTTGTGACGGAATAATTTTTATGCCATTTTATATTGTGACTGAATTGTTTAAGGGCTTTTCTTCTTACTTGTGACCAAATTTTGGGGGGTCCGTTTTGACTAGAGGCCGATTTGTTTTATGGGCCGTTTTGACTTGTGACGGAATTAAGGGTCATTTTGACTTAAGGCCGAATTGTTTTAGAGACGTTTCGATAAAACACAAAAATTTGTTGGTGCCAAGATCAAATTGTTTTGCGGCCGTTCTGAAATTGTTTTGGACCGTTTTGGCTTTGACTGAACTGTTTTGGGGCCGTTTTAACTCGTGGCAGAATTGTTTTGGGGTCGTTTTAAGCTAGCCTGAATTGTTTTGGGCCGTTTTTACATGTGGCCGCACTGAAATTTGCTGAGACCGTTTAAAGCCTAGACTGAACCATTTTCGGGCCCTTTAAAAATTATTTCAGTGCCGTTTGGACTTGTGAATAGTTTTGGGGCCGTTTTGACCTGTGATCGATTTATTTTGCGGCCATTTTACCTTGTGACGGAATTGTTTTTGGGCTGTTTTCACTTGTTACCAAATTTTGGTTTGATTTGTGACCGCATTATTTAAGGCCGCTTTTAGCAAAGACCGAATTTTGTGGCCAATTTGACTTACGACCAAATTTTTTTGGGTCCATTCTGACCCAAGATCGAAATGTTTTGGGGCCATTTTGAAATTGGGCGCCGTTTTTTCTTGTGCCCGAATTGTTTTTGGGGCGTTTTGACACAATACTGAATTGTTTTGGGAACGTTTTCAAATTGTCTTGGGGCGTTTCCACTTGTGACTGAATAGTTTTGGTGCCATTTTGACTTGTGACCGAATTGGTTCAGGGCCATTTTAAACATGGACAGAATTGTTTTGGTGCCGTTTCGAAATTATTATTGGACTATTTTGAGCTATAGCTGAATAGTTTGGCGACCATTCTCTGACTTGTGACCGAATTGTTTTGGGGCTGTTTTACTTGTAACCGAATTGTTTTTGAGCCGTTTTGAATTGTGACTGAATATATTTGGTGTCGTTCTGGGATAAAAAAAATAACCCTAAGACATGATGCATCGGCAAAGATATTTATAATAAAAATAGTGTAATGTATGAATTATATATTATACAAGTTCAACACAAACAAATCCACATAAAAAAACAACGAGTAACATCAAAATCAGAGATATTAGACAATGCAAATGATAAATACACTGTATACAAAATATGTTCTAAGTTCTACGCTAGCGCAAAAAAAACTATTAATATAAACAGCAAATAAAAATCGAGAAAACAAACACAGAAACAATACTCTGTCCATTATTACTGTTTCTATCATTATTAAGCGTGTAATTAAACATGTTTCGATCAACGCATACCAGCGATCATGTAAGTAGTACAAAATCTAGATTTCTATTGTTTTGAAAAAAATAAGCGTTTTACGTTTTAACTAAGCGCAGCAAAAAATAATCTAAATATTCTAAAGATACAACATAATCCAGGTAACAAAACCATGAACATGTAAAAGTTAAATTGGTTCCTAATATGTGCAGCACCATTTACAGTTTAAACTCAATGATAAATCAATCCTGTATTAAACTCACTGATAAACTCGATCTTATATTTTGATAATTTTATAAAAGTCCCATGCACTATAACAGTAAAAACTTTTCTCAGATTTTTTTTTCATTTTAACCTTGACTTAAAAATAGGATCTTAAAATCCTTTCAACACCACCAAATGTTTCCATGTGCTAAACGTCATAATTATTTCTCAAGAATTTAAGTGTTTGTTGTATTTTTTTTTCAGGTGCATTATACCGTATGGAATGTGAGATGTATACAGTTACGGTGCAAAACAGTGAACGATCATGGAGGCAATCTACATACGTAGCCTTAAAACATTTAATACTAACATATAGTGTAATGTTTCTTTAAAAAATTAAAGTGCCTAAAACAGTTAACAAACAAGGGTGTATAAATTATTTCAACATTATTTTTCAATTTATTTTATTATGTTTCAAATTATGTTTCAAAATATGTGACAAATTAATGATTTTTTTCCCACATGGTCTAGTGATATTACCGGTAGTTTAAAGCTTAGTTTAACGATAATAATGTACTGCTCAAAGAATAATTCATGAATAGTTTACCCTTTTTCCTATAATCAGAAAGTTAAGGCTAGATACAGATTGTTCTGTATCAATGGGACAATTGCAGTTTCCTTCAAAGAAACTGCAATTTTACTAATCTAACAATTTGATAAAAACATTGGGAATCTTTAAATAATGTCACAATTCACTTGCAATATCTTTTTACAATATAAAATATAGGTAAAATCAGTCTTAAAATACGTACCGTTTACAGAAAACATCAACATTTATTTTGTACGGCACAGACCAACATACACATATGCTTATATGAATACATTAAAGATAGATGGCCACAAAGACCAATGCAGTTAACTTTTGCAATAATTGAAAACAGTAATGATACATCTAATTTTCTTATTCAATTATCCAATGTAACAGTCAAAAAATTGTAAATATATTGACACAAATAAAATGTTAAAATGAAAACAAAACAAAACAAACAACACCAAAAACAAAATAAATAAATGTTAAATGTTTATGATAACGCAGATTGTATGTATGTATTTATAATTATGCCTTCCTTAAAAAAATTTTTTTTTGCATTGACACGCCCGACTCACAAAATTGGGCCCGACCCACAAGTTTTTAAAGGCGTACGTGAAGCAATTTTTTTTTTCTATTCGAAAATGTAAGTTATATACTCATCATATTTTGTTCGTAATTAATTCATAATGTTTTTATATTAACTAAACACTGCATTCTAATAATCGTGCAATAATATTTCTACTTTGAACAAAGAATATTCCACTGGCATACACTAAGCAATGTGCTTTGCTCTAGTAGTTTGTGTGTAGAAAATTTGGTCCATGTCTAATGGTCGTCTACATTTGTTTCCACCCAAAAGAACAATTTAAAACAAGATTCTGTGTTTGATACACACACATGCCCCCGGTTGGTTCTGGGCAGCCCATTTCTTAGTCCAAATTGAGTTAAGGTCAAGGTCAAAGTAAGGTTGGGTGATATCGGTGCATTGGGAATGGTCATTAGTAACAACTGTGTAAATATCCAAGTGTTGTAGGAGGCGTTGTTGGTGCTAGACAAAACGGTAAAATCTAGTTCACCAAGAAATGGCACTTTTGAATTATTATTATAAGTCCTAATTAGTTCAAGGTCAAAGTGAGTTGGGTGATATGGGAGGATTGGGTATGGCCATAAGCAACAACTGTGTTGTAGCAAGCAGTGTTGGTGCTAGACGAAATGGTAAAATCTAGTTAACCAAGAACAGCCCATTTGCATTATTCTAAGTGCAAATTAGGTCAAGGTCAAAGTGAGGTTGGGTGATACGGGTGGATTGGGAACAGTCATAAGTAACAACTGAGTAAATATTCAAGTGTTGTGGTAAGCGGTGTTGGTGCTGGACGAAATGGTAAAATCTAGTTAACCAGGAAATGGCACTTCGAATTATTATAAGTCCAAAGCTCAAAGTTTGGTTGGGTAAAATGGTTGGATAGGGAATGGTCATAAGCAACAACTGTGTAAGTATCCAAGTGTTGTAATAAGCGGTGTTGGTGCTAGACAAAACAGCAAAATCTACTTATTCTTGTCACGGACGGAAGGACGGACAGGACGATCACTATATGACTCCCGCATCAAGATGTCTGGGGCATAAAAATCGACCTACCTACCCACCATGAACATTATGTGTCACATAACCGCAAACAAATAATTTTTTAACGATGGCCTTATTCCTATAAATATTATTTGAATATTAAGGACAAACAATTTTAACAAATAATGTCACTAATGTGTGTCATCTAAGGAAATGAGGCTTGTAAACTTTGTACCCTTTGTAATTTGTTCATTATGCGAGTTATTAAAACACAATCAACATGTTGGTACCCTGTCGAAATGTCAAAATATGAAGGATGTTATTGTTAAGAAACTAACAACTGGATTAATTTTTTTCTCTCAACAATATACAAATAATTGAAGCGTAAAAAATCACCAGATTAAATAACAGTGAATACTAACATCTGCATCTGCAGGTTTAGATTCAATAAAACCAACTTAGATACTGTGTTGTTGCTGTTTTACTTTTTTCTATTTTAAAGTAAACCTGTAAACAATACATTTCAACACAGTACATAGTACAGGCATAAAATATCACAGAGTCTGGCTTATTATTTATACAATTTTTGTATAAACAAGAGGGTCATGATAGCCCAAAGCGCTCACCTGAGAACTGGTACAGATGAAGACCATACTGTTGCGACAAGTTTGAAAATTAAGGTATCTGAACAAAACACAGTGGCGGTAGGATCAATTTTGATTTCAAACATCGGCAAGTGCAATGGGCTAACTAAAGTATGAGTTGGGTAGTGGATGTGCGATTTTGGTAATGGTTCTCAAATCATTTTTCTCGATATTCTTACCTGACCCGTTTTCATTAAGTCATTTAGAATTCTGGAAAATGCACAAACAGTAGGTTTTGATGTATTTTTCGCAAACAGTTTTGAAAAACTAGTTGCAATGTGATAATTGCGATGGCTGTTCTGTAAGGTAAAATTTTGCTTTTCTTCGATAATTTTCTTTTCAATGATGATAAATGATGTTAATGCAGGCTCTGAAGACATCACAGTTGCATGTACGAATAACTGCATGCAAGTCTTGCAACTGTTGGAAATCAAATTTTATCAATCAATTTTTATGGTCATGCGCAAACTGTGTAAGTTTGGTCAACATTGAATAAAAAAACGTGTGTGCAAGCCAATCATTGATAACTTGTTTATGTTTTTTTCCAAACACAAGGGGCAATAACTCTGGTGTTTCTGGCCTGATCATGCTAATATTCTACTTCACCTGTAGTCTTACGTTCATAGACAAACTGAAGTAGAAGAGTGGTGAAGATTGGGTGAAAAATGAAGTATCTATCCTGAATAATGTCAATTTTTGCATATTTCTTTCATAAACAAACACCAACAATAACTCTGGTGTTTCTGGTCCAATCTTGCTTATATTCGACTTCACTTTTAATCTTATGGTTATAGACAAACTGTGCAAGATTGGATGAAAAATGAAGTCTCTATCCTGTGTAATGTCCATTTTTGCATATTTTTTCACAAACAAAGGGCAATAACTCTGGTGTTTCTGGTCCAATCTTGCTTATATTGGACTTCAACTGTAATCTTATGGTAATAGACAAACTGTGCAAGATTGGTGAAGATTGGATGAAAAATGTCTCTCTATCCTGAATAATGTCCATTTTTTATATTTTTTTAATAAACAAAGGGCAATAACTCTGGTGTTTGAAACACAATCTGGCCCATTTTTGACGTCCGCTGAGATCTGATGGGCATACACAAACTGAAAGTTTTGTTAAGAATGGATGGAAAATAAAGTCTATACTTTGGAAAAGAGCACATTTGCACTTTTATTTGCATGAAAAAGGGGCAATAACTCTGGTGTTACTGGTGTGATCTGACCCAATAACAATCCCATTCGAGATTTTATGGTCTTACACAAACTGTGCAAGTAAGGTCAAGATTGAAAAAAAAGAGTTGTCTTTATCGCGATAACGGTCCAAATGATAGACGGCACCTTGACGACGTACGACGGACGATAGACCACGCCGGAGACGTCCCCTATACTTTGTGCTCAGGTGAGCTAATAAAAAAGGAAAGCAATATAGTTTTGAGTAACAAACAAACATGAACATTTTTCATTCGCTGATACAGGATTTTGAGTTAGAGGGGGTGGGGGGAATATTCAGTAACTGCCAAGAAACTACTTTTGGTGTCTCTTTCATGTTGGGATATATATCAGAATGATGCAGTATCATCATAAAGTAACAAGTTCATACACCTCCCAAAGAATGGGTTTGTACATGTACGCCGCTTCCGTGCCCCCCACCCGCCTCTAAATCCGCCTGTTTATTGTCATTTACAATTTTCAATTTTCATACAGCAAGTACAGTTTGGCAATTAAAACACACACACATTAACTCATACATGTTTCTACACAATACATCAAACAATGTATGGAATAAATAACAGTACTGACTGGTTCATTTTATAACTGGACCAAATGCATCACATTTTTAACAGTAGGGCAATTTCGCAACTTGCTGGATTTTGTAACAGCAATCTGTTACAATTCACAAAACTGGGTCCAATTCCCAGAAACATATTAAGTTTATCATAACATATTTTGATTAAAATTCCAATTTGTGTAATGCAAAATGTCTAAAACTACATATAAATATGTGAAGACCATTAACATTAAGCTCACAATAGTTAAAAATATTGGTGATAATTAATGAACATTGGTGATAATTAATGAACACTAAGTGCAATGTCATATGCACATAGAATAAACATTTTAAAAAGATTTTTAAGAGAAGGAAAAGATTTTGCTTATTAATTATTATGACGCTGAATATTTTAACAATTATATTAAGCATGGCTCTATAATGAATAACGCAACGAACACTTTTGAAGCTGTTACGTTTTAGAGAATAATTAGATAACAATAAAATATTACTATTCACGATGGCCAATACTTTTTTTTATTCTCTATTAAATAATACAAACAAATCAAAGCATTTTAAGGCACAATGGGTTTCCTTTTCATATTCTTATTAACAATTATTAAGATAAAAATATTCAGGAAATAAGTTTTAAATTCTAGATAATATGTATTATATTCAAGCCATCTTAAACCAAAAGTATGTGCGATGTTTCAATATTTATGACAAGCTGGATAAACCAATATGGATTTCCAAACAAATAGCGGAGACAAAATGTTCAGTTTTTCACAGGCAAACATACAAGTGTAGTGCAAGTCATTAATCTAATATAGAGAAACGTGAAATTCCACGAAAACCAAATTTTCGAACGAAATGCATAAAAGTCAGCACAATAATGAAAGAAAGTTCTGGGTGCCATATATGCGTTCCTAAGTGAGGTCTCGTTATAAGGTATCTATGTATGAAGTTTCATTAAAATATCGCAATGTGTTCTCAAATAAATGAGCAGAAACCGTTTTCATATTTTTAGTAACATTGACCTTGACCTCACCCACCCCATATGCAATCCCAAGCGTGGTCTAGATACAAGGTATCTATGTATGAAGTTTCATTAAAATATCTCGATACATTCTTAAGTTATTGTGCAGAAACTGTTTTTCTATTTTTAGTAATCTTGACCTTGACCCCACCTACCCCATATGAAATCCCAAGCGAGGTCTCGATATATGGTATCTATGAATGAAGTTTCATTAAGATATCTTTATGGATTGTAAAGTTATTGAGTGGAAACCGTTTTTCTATTTTTAGTAACGGTGACCTTGACCATGACCTCACCCACAGCATATGCAATCCCAAGCAAGGTCTCGATATAAGGAATATACATGTCTGAAGTGTCATTAAAATATCTTGATGCGTTCTCAAGTTATTGAGCGGAAATTTTTTTCTATGTTTAGTAACGGTGACCTTGACCCCACCCACCCTATATGCAATCCCAAGCGAGGTCTTGATATAAGGTATCTATATATGAAGTTTCATTCGAATATCTCAATCCGTTCTCGAGTTATAGAGCGGAAACGAAAAATTGACGCAGCCACATCGCCCACCCGCCCGCCCAACGACATACCCCAATCTAATAACCGACATTTTTCTTTCGCATACATGTAAATAAGAGGTAAACATTTGGAGACAAAAGAAACAAGTCATTCTAGATATTCTAAAAAATTTTTTATAACATTTGGAAATAATATTGTGTAAATTTGCCAAGATCTATTGAATCTTTGAAAACAATTGTATTTTTTTCTTACATGATTATTTCTAGGGTTTCTAGTGCGTGCATAAATGTATATCTTTATAAAAAAAGTAGATACATTTTTTATCGGAACACAAAGTTTGATCTTGCTAGCAAAACTTGACTTTCTCCACAAATCTAAGTTGTAAAAATGTTGGTTTAATGTTGATCAAATAGAGCACATTACATAACAATGGCTGGCTATACTAAAATAAATAGGATACAGTCGAAACGCGATACTACGAATAGTCACGGGAGACACCGATTTGTTCGTAGTATCGCGTTTTTCGTAGTATCGCATCTTTCGGAATTTACGGTATTAACGTAATATTCTTACACTTATTAAAGTAATTGCATTTGACATTACAATTGTGTACTTATTGCATTCTAAATAAAACAAGTATACAATCAATCCACGCAGAGTTATGGAATTCACTATAACATATGAAAGTCATTAAGTCAAGAGCTTATCTCACAGTGCATCATTTCAAGTGGCTTAAAATGGTTAATAAACCTGTTAACAACTATCTTTGTCATGAATGCAAACAAACTGGCTAGGTGTCTGACTGGACAGGGGTGTGAAATCTTTGTTGAGAAGGTGCGAAAAGTCTCCTTAACAATATTGTTTGTAGTATCGCGTTAACATTTCTATACAAACATTATGATAGGACCGGACAATTTGTTCGTAGTAACGCATCTTTCGTAGTATCGCGAATTCATAGTATCGCATCTTTTTGTAGTTAAACATATAAAGAAAACGGAGGCCTCATTCGTAGTATGCCGTCATTTCGTAGTATCGCGATTCACAGTACTGTTACATTTATGCAACAGGGCAAAGTGTACCAATGCTTAGGCAAAAACAATAAATTGTGTGTGTCGGGCAACGGTTTCAAAAATGTTAGGTAGGGTCGGGATTGAGGTTTTTTTTTACTTTTTTTAAAGACACATTTAGGTAAAAAAAATAATTTAAAATTACCTAAAATCTGATGAACATGGATTTCACAGAAAACAATTGTCTCTAAAAAATTTAGGGTCAGGGGGTTTTCGCTACGTAGGGTCGGGTTGCCAGAAACACAGAAATGTTTGGCCTTATATTTTCGCTTATGTCCCGAATAAAGTATACCAAGCAAAAATGTAAGTTCCCTTTTACAGTTTACATTATGCAATAGTTAATGAATACTAAATTACTTAAGAATAAATACAAAATATCTTTAGCAAATGGATATCATATAAATATCAAATAAATAGGAATAACCATTGTATATGGCAAAAGTAGAGATCGGAATTTCAAGATGGAAAGCAGTTTTCAACTTTCATATAATCTGACAAGTACTTCGAAAAAATCTTAAATAATTATGTTCTTATGTTAAATGGCATTAGTCCTAACAATGTAAACAATGTTTCAATAAATGTGTATACTACATTTATAATTTTTACGATAGTACATATAAAACATTATATACTCAGTTGCGAACAATTTCAAATCCATAGAAATGTATAATATCCAAATACAAATATAAATATGTGCTGACACCATTACTTTCGTTAACTATTACACATTCTCCAATAAGGCGTTAAAAAAAGTTTTTGGTTCCCGCTTATCCGACCCCCTAAGTTTTTCCGCAGACCCTAAAAGTATTTATTGCCTATCGATTATAACTTTGCAAAAAAAGGGCAGTTTTAGCTAATATTCAGCTTTTTGGTAATTAGCAAGCATTTTGAATTAGTCTGCATGGAATAGGCGCTCTTGGTAATGACATACCTTAAGGTACAGTTTCTTGGTAATGACATACCTGAAGGTACAGTTTCTTGAATTGGAGGCCTTTAAACATTTTACATGCAGTCCAATATACCTATCCGTAAAGTGAATGGTGAATATGTAGCAAAGAAAAAAAGTTCAAGAAAAAAAAGCTATTTTTTACCTCCCCCACGAGGATTTTTTTGGAGACGTAAGCGGAAACCAACAATTTTAGAGGGGGGGGGGGCAAACTGCAGATTTAGAGTAAGTATTATTATATTCAACTTAGGATTTTTTTGTATAACTTTATTTTCATATGAAAATCAATATTAATCTAGTTGACATGAAGAGTAAAGAAATACCATGTATTCAATTAACATTCATTGTACTGTAGTAAGAATTTACATGAAGTGTTTCCTAAAATTAACATAAATTTTGTTTATCATACAAACTTGTACAAACCAAAAATATACGATGCATTTAACAATAATAACATAAAAATTAAAGCAACTTCAGCATACATAATATAACAATGTATGACAGCAGCCGCTGATTACAGTATTATGGACCCAATGTATGCAGGTCAAAATATTTTGTTCTATTGTGGAAAACCACACAAAATGCAGGCTTAGCAAACAATTTTATAAAACTGGCACTAACATTTTTTCAAAAGCATCTAACTTTGACCTCCTACAGTTGATGTGTAACATGTTTAAAACGTGGCATGTGATGTTATGAGTATAAACAGTAACTTACAGGGACTTGTTCACATACAAATCTTTGCATTTTTTAAACTAAGCCATTAAATGTCTTAAATGAAAAAACTAAAACATCCGAACTAAATAACTAAAGTATTATAACAAGAAAAGCATCAAAAAACATAAAAAAGTGCTGTTACCAGGGATCAAACCTACGACCTCAAGATCAAAAGTCTGAAGCCCACACCACTTGGCCAATCTGATTCATAGTCATGTCTGTGTAACTTTAACTTTAAATAGTGATTCACTTGTTTTCCACAATTTCAATAAACATAACAAAAGTACCCCAAAATATTAAATCGTTTTGCATTACAAATGCTTTATAATTTAATCATTTCTACTGATAATTACTCAATTTAATCGATTTCAACTGATAATTACTCAATTTAATCAATTTCAACTGATAATTACTCATTAACGAAACGTTATTTCCAAAATATTTCTTTGTCAGTAGTGTTTATTTGCTCTTTAATATACAGTGTTTTTTTTCAGCATAGCTGTTTAACCCAACTTTTGACCTTCCTGAATATCCAATCCAATGTTGTGAAAATTTCCCGCCAGTGGTCCCGAATGAATAAATCCTAACTTTCCATCAGCTAATTTACGATAAATTCCCACTACACTAGTCATAAATACGTAGGTGCAACATCCCAACAACATAGCAGACGAATTCGTAACAGGTTTGGAATACGTATGGCAAATTCAATAAGGGAATAACAGTTCGCACAAAATGATAGCTTTCGTATATGCGCAACGCTTTTGAAATGATTTGACATGACATTTTACATGTTAAAAAGCACTAAATTTTATGTTTTGCAACAATGTAACTAACACGCTTTTTACAGCCAAGTGTTCTCTTTTATACTGATACACAATAGACACAGCGATTCTATTAATATCAGTTCTCTCACCAGAGGGATAGTCTATATCGAGGGTGAAAAGATCATATGCTTGCTCGTCTGCAGGTCAGTGTATGGTCAAACTGACGGTGTACAGCTAAAAAGGCGAGATACTTGAAAAATATCATTGTCGACATACATGTATTCTTTACACCTCAACGAGATTTATATAGCCATAAATAGTTAAACATTTTTAGGCGCGTGCATACTTTGAACAGAAATGTACTAGTTTATGAAGTTTCTTGCTGTGCATGTTCCGGCTTGCGATGTATGTATTACATGTTCTGTGTTGCTGAATATATTGTTTGAATTTCATTAAATAATCCTTAGTTAAATCAAAGATGTTTAGTATTTGAGTATTATATGCCATTTGGATCTAGTCTTAGTTACATTGCTTTGAATATTTATGCTGAAATTTAATTTAAATTCCTTATTTGCAAAATTAACACAGACACCGAATATCGTTTTTTAAAGATATTTCTTGTTATTTTTGTAATTTATGGCAAAATTTTTGGAAATATTCAATTCATCAATCTGTGAACAGGTCCCTTTAAGATGCACGTAAGGGTAATTTATTATTTGGTATGTAGTGTTTATCAAGAAAATGAAACAGGTTTGTTCTACATGTTTTGGGCGAGTCATTAATCAACACAAACATTATGTATACATGAATGATATTTATGATCATAACTGTAAATTAGTATGTTTTTTATCACTTTCTTAAACAGTCATGATTTATTCATTAGACCTCAAGAGATTTGATTCAAAATTCTGTTAAAACTTGAGAACAAATAGTTAAAAATCTGACACACAAAGAGACATCAAACTTAGTTTGAACATGTTATGAATAATCTAGAAAACATTTGAACATACCCCTTTGAAAACAAGACAGGTCACTCAATGACAAAACAAAACATGGTGTTCACATATTTTTGGTATAAGTAACATGGCGCATTTCTGTATAATAATATCACCAGGATGTTTGTATGAAGAACAGTTATTCTAACACAACAGCAACTGCATAGTAGACACCAATAAATAGTTATCACAAAGTTCTGAACACCTTACTCGCATACACATTTACAGATATGTCCCCCAATGTAAGAGATCAATCCTAGATCAAACGCAGAGCTGTTTACTAAGAAAGTAAAGTGTTTAAGGTCAAGATTTACCTACTTCATATGTTGGTTGAAAAAAGATTTTATTGTCCCATTTGACATTTTCTGGCCTGGCCATACATTGTGCTGGAACCACTTTGAAGTCTCAAAGCCCAAAAAGCTGTACTTGTGCTTTTAAGGCCATGCTGGGTGTTGCAACGACGGTGAAGTCTTGACGCTCAAACTTTGCTTAATTGTTGGAACTACAGTGAAGTACAAAACCCAACTATCACTGTTGAAGCTGAAGTTGTACAGCCCAATTTGGATCCGAGAACAACCAAGAAGCCCTCAAGCCCACAACGTACACCAACCCAAAATGTGGACAAGCTGGTAGAAATCTTGAAGTCTTAAATTCAACAATCACTTAAGTTAAAGTTGTATTTGGAACAACTGTGCCCCGGAGCCAAAATGTCAAGTTTTGGGCTACACACGCACGTGAGCGAGCTGGTAAAAGTCCTAAAGACAAAAACCCAACAATTACTAAAGTTGAACGTATTAAAAACAAGTTTGGAGTCAAAACATCTATAAAGTCCTGAAGTCCCAAATGTACACATAGTCCAGTCGTGGACTACACAGGCATGCGAGCGAGCTGGTAGAAATCTTGAAGTCCAAAACCGAACAATTACTGAAGTTGAAGTTGTAAATCTAGTCGAAACAGCTACAACGTCCTGAAGTCAAAAATGTACATGAAGTCCAGTGGTGGACTACACAGGCATGTGAGCGAGCTGGTAGAAATCTGGGTCTGTGTCTTCTTCATCATCGGAATCTTCCTCCTCTTTGTCCAACTGAAAGAACACAAAAACCCATATCTCAATACACACAGTATTTTAGAAGAAATCATGTTCGGACAAGTGAAACTTTGCCAGAATTTACTATATATGAGGCACGTCATGAGAAAACCTGTCTTAATGCAAGTGCATTAAGTGTCGTCCCAGATTAGCCTGTGCAGTCCACACAGGCTAATCCAGGATGGCACTTTCTGCTTTTATGGTATTTTCTGTTTCAAGGAGGTCTCTTCTAAACATAAATCCAGTGTAGGCGGAAAGTGCCGTCCCGGACTAGCCTGTGCAGACAGCACAGGCTAATCCGGAACAACACTTTACGCACATGCATTAAGACCGGTTTTCTCATGACGTGCCTCATATATAATTTCTGTATACGGCCAAGTGGCAAACAGTATTTTTAAAAACGGGCAAGTAAAGCAATATCAGATTTTGCAAACCCTGCTGATGAAAGATTATCATACAATACAAACTTGAACATACTGAAGATGGTAAATTGCTTTATACCTTTATAAATACACAGAACAACACAAATAAAGTTTATATTTTAACAAAATTAAGAGTTCATGATGACTTAAAAATATCGAGGAAAGGTGGGAATATTAAAAGGTAATAATCTCCAAAGAAACCAACATTTTAATGAAAAAGCAAAAAACTGCCACAGTTCTAAAACAAAGATGCTTATAAATTACCAAATTGTGCTTAAGAAGTACGTAAGAAGCCCAATTTTCACACTTACCACTTCAAGCTCTTCATACAATATGAAGCCCAATTTTCACACTTACCACTTCAAGCTCGTCATACAATATGAAGCCCAATTTTCACACTTACCACTTCAAGCTCTTTATACAATATGAAGCCCAATTTTCACACTTACCATTTCAAGCTCATCATACAATATGAAGCCCAATTGTCACACCACTTCAAGCTCTTCATACAATATGAAGCCCAATTTTCACACTTACCACTTCAAGCTCTTTATACAATATGAAACCCAATTGTCACACTTACCATTTCAAGCTCTTCATACAATATGAAGCCCAATTTTCACAATTACCACTTCAAGCTCTTCATACAATATTATCATACAATATGAACTAGAATTGAAGATGGTGAAATGCTTTAGCATTTTATTAATACCCAGGAAACAATTAAGTTTATGTTTTAAAGAAATTAACAGTTCATGATGACATGAAAAATATGGCGGAGGATATAAAAAATCAATATAAAATCCCAACAGAAAACTATTTGAACTAATAAACACAAAATTACTCGTGTACAGCTTAAAACGAAGATGCTTGTATACTTCACAGTAGAAAAACCCTTATTAACCCTACGTATGAAGCCCAATTTTCCCACTTACCACTTTGAGCTCTGCATGTGTGAAGTACTTTGGCATAAGCTTCAGCCTCAGTGGCACGATGAGGAAAACAAACAACGGGAACGCTATGGCCACCACGGTTGACTTGACCGCCCACAGTATTCCCACTAGCACCA
The DNA here is from genome assembly GCA_027627225.1 of Congeria kusceri. NCBI lineage: Eukaryota > Metazoa > Mollusca > Bivalvia > Myida > Dreissenidae > Congeria > Congeria kusceri. Next base: position 35,540,056 of record CM051040.1, on the reverse strand, counting down.
GCTGAATGCCCGTGAAAATGTGCATCTTCATCGTCCTGACCTGCAAAATTCGTGATATTAATTATCACATGGAATATGTGTTTTATTATCACATGGTGTTTATAAGAAATATTATCACATGGTATATGTGCTTTATTATCACATGGTGTATATATAAGATATATTATCAAATGGTGTATATATAATATATTATCACATAGTGTATGTGTGTGATATTATTACATGGTGTATATGTGAGACATCGTCACATGGTGTATACATAGAGGATATTTGTTTCGGTGTCATAACGCGTGATATCATCAGCCAAAAGGGAGATATTTTCACAAATTTTCTTTTTATTTTATGCTTTATTAACCTTTGTTTTACATTTTATTGGAAAATACTGTGGAAATCATAACGTCATGACGTAAAAATAATGACGTCATTTCACAGTTTTGAGCCTGGCATCAATGATGGTCCCTTTCATTTACTGCATTAAATCGGGACCCAAAAAGGAAGTCCCGCACTGTGAGTGATATAGGGATGTATCTCACTGATATTGTTCTATATTTCACTACTTAGCATTAAATAAAAGATATTATTATATACCTATAAATAATCTGACTCAAATACTGGTGTATTTTCGGTATAAAATACAATTGGCCAGATAGAATTCTCGTATTTCACACTGTGAAATAATTTTCCGTATTCAACGGCTGGAAAAACCGGACTACTTTTACGTTCGTTGAGTATCGTATATTTCCGTAACGTTCCGAGCCACATTGGGAAATGCCCCGTTTTATTTATAGACACGATTACGCCATTACATGTAGATTTCAATGACATCATTGATGTACATGACATGTATTCATGCGTGTTCTTTAGTACTGTTTGTTATCATTTTGTTTGTTTCGAGGCAGTTTCTGGTGGTGTTTTGATCGTAAGGAGGTATATAATAAACGGAATACTACATGACTGTGGTGTTCTGGTGGATTGTATCGCTCTCGTTGATTGTGTAAAGTTGTATTCCACTCGCCCTACGGGCTCGTGGAATACAGCGTTACACAATCAACTCGAGCAATACAAGCCACCGGAACTCCACAGTCATGTAATATTCCCTATTTATCACATGGTGTATAGGTGTGATATTATCAAATGGTGTACAAGTGGGATTCATACTCAAGGAATATATGCATGATATTACCACATGGTGTAAATATGTAATATTATCACATGATATACATGAGTGATATTATCCCATGATATACATGTGTGATACTATCCCAATGATATACATGTGTGATATTATCACATGATATACATGTGTGATACTATCCCATGATATACATGTGTGATATAATCAAATGATATACATGTGTGATATTATCAAATGATAAACATGTGTGATACTATCCCATGATATACATGTGTGATATTATCACATGATATACATGTGTGATATTATCAAATGATATGCATATGTGAAGTTATCAAATGATATACATGTGTGATATTATCAAATGATATACATGTGTGATATTATCAAATGGCATACATGTGTGATACTATCCCATGATGCACATGTGTGACATAATCAAATGATATACATGTGTGATACTATCACATGACATACATGGGTGATATTATCACATGCTATACATGGGTGATATTATTACGACATACAAGTGTGATATTATCACATTATATACGTATGTGATACTACCAAATGACATACATGGGTAATAATATCACCTAATATATGCTTTTGGTATATTAAAATGGTGTAAATATGTGATATCATCACAAGATGTATATGTGAGGCCTATTGTCATTGTATATATGTGCAATGCGATCACATGGGAGCACAATGACAATATTTATTTACAGTCAAAGTAAACATCCCATTATGGTACACATTTCATACACTGTTTTTTATCTGTTTTGTTTTTATGTGAAATAAAACATCCACAGTGGTGCTGATTGTGCATCAGCCCCACTGTTATCATATTAAATATGTGCATCAGCCCCACTGTTATCATATTAAATATGTGCATCAGCCCCACTGTTATCATATTAAATATGTGCATCAGCCCCACTGTTATCATATTAAATATGTGCATCAGCCCCACTGTTATCATATTAAATATGTGCATCAGCCCCACTGTTATCATATTAAATATGTGCATCAGCCCCACTGTTATCATATTAAATATGTGCATCAGCCCCACTGTTATCATATTAAATATGTGCATCAGCCCCACTGTTATCATATTAAATATGTGCATCAGCCCCACTGTTATCATATTAAATATGTGCATCAGCCCCACTGTTATCATATTAAATATGTATCTACATCTATATAACTTTTCAGACTAACAGATCATTCAAAAGATTGAAAAGAATGTTCGAATTACACATACTTTGCGCACATAACTCTTTCCCGGATGGTGTTTGATGGGCATGAACAGTAGCTTGATCCGCTTGAATAACTGAACGCCGCTGATAGAAGACACACCAAGATACAGCAATACACCAAAGAGCACCGCCATTGGAACGCGACGCAACAGGTCACCCCAAAATAATGTGGAAGCTGTTGCAAAATTATACATATATAAAGGATTTTGTTTGTTATAAAAACATATTAAACATGAATTCAAATTAAACCAGAAAAATACTTCATTGAAGGGACTTGTTCAGAGATTTTCATTTTTTTTAATATTCCATTAAATGTTTAACTGGAAAAACTCGGGCATCTGAACTAAAGAGCTCAAGCATTATGAGTAAAACAAGAAAAAACAAGGCAGTCCAATGGACAGCTACATCCCCCGCCGTGATCCTTTATTAGATTTTAAAGGTGACTTTGAAGTATCGCATTGACCTTAATCAGTTTCATAAAAATTCCTTACAGGGCATATGATATTTGGAGCTGACACGAAAATGGAGGCTCAAACATTTGACCTTTAAGTGTGACCTTGACTTTGAGGTCGCAAGACTGCTCCATGCCTTCTGCACATCGCCTCAATGTAATAAACATTTGAGCTAAGTTTTATGAAAATCCTTCAAAGGGCATAGGAGATATGGAGCCGACACAAAAATACAGGCTCAAACATTCAACCTTCAAGTCTGACCTTGACCTTGAGTTGGCGTGACTGGCTTACGTTTTCTGCACATGGTCTCAATGAGCAAAACCTTTCAGCCAAGTTTCATGAAAATCCTTCAAAGGGTATAGGGGATATGGAGCAGACACGAAAAATGGACACGAAAATGCATTTAACCTTCATGTGTGACCTTGACCTGGAGCTGGCATGAAAGGCCCATGCCTTCTGCACATCATCTCAATGACCTTAACATTTGATCCAAGTTTCATGAAAATCCTTCAAAAGGCATAGGAGATATGGAGCGGACACGAAATGGAGGCTCGAATATTTGACCTTCAAGTGTTACCTTGACCTTGAGCCAGCGTGACTGACTCATGCCTTCTGCACATCGTCTCAATGACCTTAAAATTTGAGCCAAGTTTCATGAAAATCGTTTAAAGGGTATAGGAGATATGGAGCAGACATGAAAATGTTACGGACAGACGGACGGACGGACGAAGGGCGGGGGATTGAAAATAAAAACAAGGAACCAATTAACATATTCATCACAATTACCCTGTAATATTTTCTTACCAAAATATATTCATCACCTTTACCAGTTAATATTCAAAAGAATATCACAATTACTATTAATTAATTAATATATTCTAACTGATAAATATCTTCATCACAATTACCAATAAATCTCACAAAAAATATCACAATTATAAGTTCATATGTGGCGCGTCGTGGGAAAACCGGACGTAATGCATTTGCGTAAAGTGTCGTCCCGGATTAGCCTGTGCAGTCCGCACAGGCTAATCCGGGACAGCACTTTCCGCCTACGGTGGATTTATGTTTAGAACATACTTTTTTTGAAACAGAAAATACCATAAAAGCGGAAAGTGCCACTTTACGCACATGCATTATGACCGGTTTTCTCACGACGAGCCACATATATAATCTTACCAATTAAAATATTCATCACGATGTTAGTAACACGCTGATCCTTGACCTCTACAAGCTTTGGCTTTTCACCGGGTGCGTGTGTCCGGCTCATCACCGCTAGCGACGACACGTGAGCGACGGAACGCACCGTGGCCGGACACATCCATGGCAGGCCGAATAAGGAGCAACATAGAATAATGATACCTAAGAGAAATTGGTCCAAATGGAAGCCCGTGCCTTTCTTAAGCATGAATTCGTTTTTGTGAAGTAACATCCTGAAAATGGTAAGGATACGTATAGTCACTGTGAAGTAACATCCTGAAAACGGTAAGGATACGTATAGTCACTGTGAAGTAACATCCTGAAAACGGTAAGGATACATATAGTCACTTTGAAGTAACATCCTGAAAACGGTAAGGATACATATAGTCACTGTGAAGTAACATCCTGAAAACGGTAAGGATACATATATTCACTGTGAAGTAACATCCTGAAAATGGTAAGGATACATATAGTCATTGTGAAGTAACATCCTGAAAACGGTAAGGATACATATAGTCACTGTGAAGTAACATCCTGAAAATGGTAAGGATACATATATTCACTGTGAAGTAACATCCTGAAAACGGTAAGGATACATATATTCACTGTGAAGTAACATCCTGAAAATGGTAAGGATACATATATTCACTGTGAAGTAACATCCTGAAAATGGTAAGGATACATATATTCACTGTGAAGTAACATCCTGAAAACGGTAAGGATACATATATTCACTGACCTCTTCTACAAGCCTTATACTCATGACTAAGGCCCATATAGGTCAAGCTTTTTAGTACACAACTTAAAGTAATAAATTGATAGACCTCTTCTACAAGCCTTATACTCATGACTTAGGCCCATATAGGTCAAGCTTTTTAGTACACAACTTGAAGTAATAAATTGATAGACCTCTTCTACAAGCCTTATACTCATGACTTAGGCCCATATAGGTCAAGCTTTTTAGTACACAACTTTAAGTAATAAACTGATATTTCTAATAAGTGAAATAACAAAACATTTGAAGAATTGTCAAGATCAAGTACCAGTACCTTAAGGCATACAAAAAAATGTTTGTTTCAGGTTACATGCCCCAAAAAATTAGGGTAGTAGGTAGGGATTTTTTATTTATATTTTTTGATTAGGAAAATGGTCAACTTTAAGATTCTAAAACTAAATGAATATTTAAAACATATTGGTAATATCCTTAAACATTGGTTGGAAGTAGCTGCTATCAAAACAAAACACTTATTTATAAAGAGGGCCATGATGGCCCAAAGTGCTCACCTGAGATCTGGTACAGATGAAGACCATACTGTTGTGACAGGTTTGAAAATTAAGGTATCTGAACAATAGGCAGAGGAGGATTGGACCAATTTTGATTTAAAACATCGGTTAGTGCAAGGGGCTATCTAAAGTATGAGTTGGGTAGTGGATGTGCGTTTTTTTTCGAATGGTTCTCAAATAATTTTTCTCGATATTCTTACGTGACCCTTTTTCATTTAGTCATTGACAATTCTGGAAAATGCAGAAACAGTAGATTTTGATGTCTTTATCGCAAACAGTTTTGGAGAACTAGTTGCAATGCGATAATTGCGTTGGCTGTGCTATAAGGTGAAGTTTTGCTTTTTATTTGTTAATTTTCTGTCCAATGATGATAAATGATATTAATACAGGCTCTGAAGGCATCAATGTTGCATGTACAAATAACTGCATGCAAGTCTTGCAACTGTTGAAAATGAAATTTTATCAATCAATTTTTATGGTCATGCGCAAACTGTGTAAGTTTGGTCAACATTGAATCAAAAATCATTTGTTCAAGCTTGTTGATAACTTGTTGATGTTTTTTTCCAAACACAAGGGGCAATAACTCTGGTTTTTCTGGCCCGATCATGCTTATATTTGAATTCACCTGTAGTCTTACGTTCATAGACAAACTGTACACAATTGGTGAAGACTGAATGAAAAATGAAGTCTCTATCCTAAATAATGTCCAATTGTGTTTCTGGTCCGATCTTGCTTATATTTGACTACACCTTTAATCTTATGGTCATAGACAAACTGTGCAAGATTGAAGAAGATTGGATGAAATATGAAGTCTCTATCCTGAATAATGTCCATTTTTGAGTATTTTTTTTCACAAAGGGCAATAACTCTGGTGTTTCTGGTCAGATCTTGCTTATATTCGACTTCAGCTGTCCGTATGACAACGGACGCCGCCGGAGAGGTCCCCTATACCAATAGCTCACCAAGCACTTCGTGCTCAGGTGAGCTAAAAACATTTAATTATTGGAAAAAGGTAAATGTAAAAAAAATATATTTGACTCAATAAAATGTTCTAGGGTTTGGGAAATGTTAAAGGGTAGGTCGGGTAACCTGAAACAAGCATAATTTTTTTGTTATGCCAAAGTAAATATGTGAGGTAGAAATACCAAAACTGAATTTACTCATTAGACATACTTCTATAAATGGGTTTACATTAACTCTGAGGTTACAGTTTACAACCATGTACATGCTGTCTATGAACAGGTCTTTCCTTCGCAGAAAGACGTGTCTATATCATAAATATCAAATTTGTGTCATGGCATCACTAATGCAAGAATATTTTAAAGGGACTTGTTCACAGATTTTTGCATTTTTTAAGGTATACCAATAAATGTCTTAACTTGACAGATTAGTGCATCTGAACTAAAGAGCTCAACTATAATAACATGAAAATGATAAAAAAAAGAAAAGAAAACACAAAGTAGCTCCCACCAGAGTTCCAGCCTCAGACCTCCGGATCAAAAGGCCAAAGCCTCAGAGTTCCAGTCTCAGACCTCCGGATCAAAAGGCCAAAGCCTCAGAGTTCCAGCCTCAGACCTCCGGATCAAAAGGCCAAAGCCTTAGCCCCTCGGCCATTCTCATTTCTATATTCAATACCGTAGTTTTTTGCTTTATATAAGTGATCCAAGTGTTGTCAACAACTTAAACGAAAACAACAGAAACATTCCAAATTATTCCATCGTTTAGCATTACAAACGCTTTATAATTTTGTCAATTTAAACTGATGATTACTCATTAACGAAACGGTATTTACAGTATATTTCTATGTCCGTAGTATTATTTCGCTTCTTTATATACACTATTTTATTTTTGGAATCTGTAACAAAAAATTGAAAAATCGTCAATTTGTCAATCTGTGAACAGGTCCCTTTAAATCTTTTAAAAACCTCGGGCACTTCCTTAAGACAAACAACTTACTGTGTAAGCTGACATTCTAAGAATAGCAACAGGAATATAAGGAAGGCTGGAATGACAGCGACCACCATCAGAGTGGCTTTCATAGGCTCTTTCTTTCCGAGTGGGTTCACAAACCAGTTAGACTGGCCGCCCGTGTGGGTTATTTGTGTTGGCATCGCAAGTTTCTGAAATAAGATTTTTTTAAATTTAGACTGGTCACATGTACAAAATTACTTTGGAGGCAATTTACAGAAACATACTTGACGATGCCCTGATGGTCAAGGCAAATGCCAGACTAGATTATACTTAACCCATTATATCAACTGCTATGTGAAAAATATTTTACAATGAAATTTCCTAAAACAAACAAACATCAAGCTTGAATGAATTCAAACAGTTCACACAATACTTGTAAGTGATTTACAGTAAAACTAAGATACCTGTGTGTATGTGTCCGCACATATGTAGTTGAAGAGGACCATCACAATAATTGCAAGAAATATACCAAAGTCACCCAGTGCACAGTAAAACTAAGATACCTGTGTGTATGTGTCCGCACATATGTAGTCGAAGAGGACCATCACAATAATTGCAAGAACTATACCAAAGTCTAAGATACCTGTGTGTATGTGTCCGCACATATGTAGTCGAAGAGGACCATCACAATAATTGCAAGAAATATACCAAAGTCACCCAGTGCTCGTCTAGCCTGAAACCAAAACAAGAAATTTCACCTTAAAATGTGCACAATTTTGCATGAAATTTCATACATTGAGGACTAAGCATGAAACTATTTTTAACTAAAGATACAGAAATGTTACGCAGTTAAAATAACAGTTACACACTCAACCCTTGACATGGTCTTGTTATGCTCGTATTGTCCCTATTTTATTACTCATACTTTATTAGATTATGCCTACAAAAATGCTTCATTTTGACTTTTATTTTGCTTGATTGTGTCAAAATCATACGATTCATGTTTTACTGTAGATTTTAACTCTTTGAATGACACTTTAGCTAGATATGAAATAACATAACAGTGAGAATTTTTTTTTAATCTTTGCAGTCCATTAAAATATGCGTTATTCATTTGCAAAAAAAAAAAAAATTCTCCAATATTTGCAACTTTTTGTGTGTCGTCTTTTTTTTATGGTTTAGTTATCCATAATTCAATCAAGTTTGTTCTTTTCTTAAACTGTTCCTGACCCACTATGATCACAACAAAGTACTTACACTTCGTCCAAGAAATCTGCTATTCCTAAAAATCCTGAGAAAGTATGCAATAAAGAATGTCCCAAATATGAGAATGGTCGACAGCAACGCAGTGTTGGGCTCGTTAAAATTCGCCTTCTCGCTATAATGCGAGGTCCCGTGCATGCCATCATGCGCGCTGTGATCGGAATGTGAGTTCGACTTTGTGTGCAGCGACGAGTTGAAAACTGAAGTGATGCTGCCGAATTCAAGTAGGGTGGGAAGAATGGTGGTAGTTGATATGTTGGAAATACTGTCTGTGACATTGTAATTTTCGCTCGAGTGGTTTGAATTTATCTCGCTACAGTAAAACTCTTTTCCTCTCAAAGGATGTTCTTTGTACACCTGAAGGAAAAATGTATGTGAGGTGTGTCATGGGAAAACCAGGCTTAACACATGTGCATGAAGTGTTGTCCCAGATCAGCCTGTGCAACCCGCACAGTCTTATCTGGGACGAAACTTTCTGCTTACAGTGAATTTATGTTTAGAAGAGACTTCCTTGTAACACAATATACCATAAAAGTGGAAAGTGTTATCCCGGACTGCACAGACTGATCCAGGACGACACTTTACGCATGTGCAATAAGCCTGGTTTTCCCACGACACACTCATATGTTCTGTACAGAAGGATATTACATCTCATATGTTCTGTACAGAAGGATATTACATCTCATATGTTCTGTACAGAAGGATATTACATCTCATGTTCTGTACAGAAGGATATTACATCTCATATGTTCTGTACAGAAGGATATTACATCTCATATGTTCTGTACAGAAGGATATTACATCTCATGTTCTGTACAGAAGGATATTACATCTCATGTTCTGTACAGAAGGATATTACATCTCATATGTTCTGTACAGAAGGATATTACATGTTTGGAACCAATATATTGTCACTTGAAAGCCAGAATGGGCTACGATCCTTTTTTGCACATATGCTTATGACACCTTCTGGCTTTTAATTTCAAGCACAAAATTATACAATTAAATGTTATCTTCTAGTATGTGCTGTATTAATTTTCAGCAACAATGATGTAAACACTGTTGAATACAAAACAAGAATTTCAGCATTTTAAAGAAATAATAAAAATATGAGTTTAATAACAGCACAAAAAGTTGGTATGTTACTATGTTTTCATAATAAACATTTACATAGCACTGATAGTAAAATTCATTTTATTTTGCAGTGTCTATATTTTGTGCATACTTTAAAAACAGCTTATTCACACAGTCTTAAATTTGCATAGTTTTTATTTTTATGTATAATATTTTTTAATAATTGTGCAAAGTAAATTTACACCGAGTCTGTTTGGACCATGAAATACGCAAAAATCAGACCATCGCGAAATAAAACGATTTTACAGTATGTACCTGAATTATTTTCTGTATCACTTCATTGATGAAGATCAGAGAGATAAGAATTGCAAACACTTCCTCAGTAAATCGCGTGATGTATTTCACTATAAAGCTTCCCTCCGCCGCTATGACAACTGCGGTAATTATGAACACCCATATGCCAATCCAAACGCGCCACGTCAGAAATTCGATGTCACTTTGCTCACAGAACTGAAATTAGAAAGATATGAATTATTTATATATCCACAAAGCTCCTTAGAAAAAGCTTTTGATATCATAAGTCTGTGGCTGATTCATTTAAAGTTTATTTTTGTATTAAATATTTTTATTTTGGGTGAGGAAGCAACATGCGTCTTATTTAACCATATTTCAAACATAAAATATAAATTCTCACAATGAAACTGTTATTTGAATTTTTCACTTAAATATGACTTAGCAGCTTTGTGGATACGGCCCGAGGCTTGACCTTAAATTTTAGCCACATCCATGGCTTTGGCTCCACCTCTTACATGAACATGCAAAACAATCTGTTTGCTTGACTACAATCTAATGTCATTGATAATGCAGCAATTAATACATTTCGAAAGCAATGTTTTAAAGCCACACTAATGATATTATTGTGTGTAAATTAGGTCTTAAATCATGCGAACACATCAATTATCTGGTTCAATTTCAATCATGTCACAACTAATAAAAGTCCTCAGATTTTGAAATTCATTATGATGATTGATCCATATTTTTTTACAAAGTTGGAAGGTAAATTCTTTACTGAATCAAACTACATTGTCCATATTTTTAAAGAGGGTCTAATGTTAACATATAACATACAAAACCAACTCCACTTCTATCAATTGTATCAATGTTTACTTTACTACTTATTTCATGTCATAAGCGCCACCTCAGAAGTATAATCGGCTCTTTTTTTAATGAACAACCAAAAAGCATTGGAGCCAGTGATTACCAGTCTTTGCTCAAACCCACTATCCCACAACCCCGGGCTTGTGCTTTAGATTTGGGGCTAGTGGAAATTGGTACGCACCAGCCTGATCAGGCTAGATTTTTTTTCAGCAAAATATAATGACACAATGTTATGAGCAATAATGATCAAAATATTAAAAAATAATAAATAATAATTACAGTCTACCTGGAGTACACTGCGATAAAAGTTAGCCAAATAGAGATATTACATTTACATCACTCACATTTAAAGAATAAATTGAAACTTGATTACTGTTAAAAAAAAAAAATTATGGTATATCATTGCACTTTCAAAGCGCTTCATTACAAGACTTCGGGCTAGTGATTTTGCAAAGCAACTACCCTGATTAGACTAGTGCTCTGACAAAATTAACGCAAAGACTGGATTACAGGTCGAGAATCAGGGCAAGAAGTCACACAGTACTCATCTGCCACAGCAATGAACCACCAAATAGAGGTGAAGCCAGTTTATCAAATGATAACAGTTTGTGATGACAGGGAAAGAAGACACACAATACTCACCTGCCACAGCAATGAACCACCAAAAAGAGGTGAAGCCAGTGATTACAGGTCATGAAGACAGGGCACGAAGACCCACAGTGCACACCTGCCACTGCAATGAACCACCAAAAAGGGGTGGAGCCAGTGATAATGGGTTGGGAAGACAGGGCAAGAAGACACACAGTACTCACCTGCCACAGCTATGAACCACCAAAAAGAGGTGAAGCCAGTGATTACAGGTCATGAAAACAGGGCAAGAAGACACACAGTACTCACCTGCCACAGCAATGAACCACCAAAAAGAGATGGAGCCAGTGATTACGGGTTGTGAAGACAGGGCAAGAAGACACACAGTACTCACCTGCCACAGCAATGAACCACCAAAAACAGGTGGAGCCAGTGATTACAGGTCGAGAAGACAGGGCAAGAAGACCCACAGTACACACCTGCCACAGCAATAAACCACCAAAAAGAGGTGGAGCCAGTGATTAAAGGTCGTGAATACAGGGCAAGAAGACACACAGTACTCACCTGCCACAGCAATGAACCACCAACAAGAGGTGGAGCCAGTGATTACAGGTCGTGAAGACAGGGCAAGAAGACACACAGTACACACCTGCCATAGCAATGAACCACCAACAAGAGGTAGAGCCAGTGATTACAGGTCGTAAAGACCGGGCAAGAAGACACACAGTACTCACCTGCCACAGGTGTTTCTCAAAGACTAGGACCGGACCAGTGACGCCATAAAGTATCAAAGGTTGCCCCGAAAACAGAGCGAACACCATGTTGGCGGCTGACGTGGCAATGATAGTCTCAGTTACACCGATCTCGGCATGGGTCTTCTCACCTGAGGTTACAAAACACCATAAAATTAAACCTTAAGGTTTCGTTGCATTGTTGTTTCAATGTAGTAGATAACTATGCTCTCTTGGTATAATCTGACCATAAAAATAGTTTGTTTTTTTTGTTTGCAATTAGGTGTTTTCCTCAAGGATTTACCTAGACAAAAGCTCTTGATCTCAAGAAATATTTCACAACTTTGTGTTCAGTGAATATAAACAATTACAAACCTGTGCTTCTATACTTATTTGTTTTTGTTCTTTTTTACATGCTAATGAGATAAAATATCTTAGGTAACCTATCTTCAACTTAAACTATTGTTAAAGAGATAACCAAACTTGAACTATTGTTAAAGAGATAACCTACCTTGAAGTTAATCAATTGTTAAAGAGATGACCTATATTGAAGTTAATAAATTGTAACCTACTTGGAAGTTAATCTATTGTTAGATATAATCTTAAACCTCAACTTTTGTTAAAGACATAACATACCTTAAATGTAATCAGTTGTTAAAGAGATAACCTAAATTGAAGTTATAAACTATTGTAAAAGATATATCCTATTTATTGATAAAGAGATCATCTATCTAGAAGTTGTTAAAGAGATAATGCAGCATAAATAAATACACCAACTTAACTGTTCAAATAAATTTCAGATCGCTACAGAGGTCCACACACTTACCGTCAAATAAATTTCAGATCGCTACAGAGGTCCACACACTTACCGTCAAATAAATTTCAGATCGCTACAGAGGTCCACACACTTACCGTCAAATAAAGTTCAGATCGCTACAGAGGTCCACACACTTACCGTCAAATAAATTTCAGATCGCTACAGAGGTCCACACACTTACCGTCAAATAAATTTCAGATCGCTACAGAGGTCCACACGCTTACCGTCCAATAAATTTCAGATCGCTACAGAAGTCCACACACTTACCGTCAAATAAATTTCAGATCGCTACCGAGGTCCACACACTTACCGTCAAATAAATTTCAGATCGCTACAGAGGTCCACACACTTACCGTCAAATAAATTTCAGATCGCTACAGAGGTCCACACACTTACCGTACAAACCACCAAATGCTATGCATGGACAGAGACAGGCAAAAAATATGAAGGTCAAGGCCATCACACACTGCAGACTGAGGGCATCTTTGAAGTCACTGATGTAGTGAGGGTAGCGTCGACGCATGTCATTTATTAGCCCACCAAATGGCCGACCCGTACGCTTCAATGGATCCATGGGGATTTTGTCTTTAGTTTCCATTTCAATTAGTTCTGAAAATCAAGAAAACTTCATAGTTAGTGAATGCACAATGGATTCGCACCAGTTTTGCCTTAAGTATCCATTTCAAGTATGTCTGAAAATCAAGGAATATTCTTAACTAAACACCAATATTGTTTGTTTGAAGGAACAAAACTTGCAAAAAGGAAACAAACTTATAGCCAACTAAACATGTGTCCATACGACACGGATGCCCCCCACATTCCGCTGGTTGTCAGATAACTCTGCTGATGTCGAAAAAAATGCACCAAAATACCCAGGTGCACAAGCTCACATACTGATGAATATGTTTATAAGGTTTCATCAGTCTAGCAGTTCTACTTTTTTAGTTACATGCGACACAAATCCAAAAATGTCTTTTGTTGCTAAAAAGTTAATATGTTTATAAAGTTTCATCAATGAACCAGTTATACTTTTCGAGTTACAAGCGACACAAGTCCAAAAAGGTCATTTTTTGCTAAAAAAGGGCCACAAGCCCCAATGCCGATGAATATGCTTATAAAGTGTCATCATTCTAGCAGTTATACTTTTTGAGTTATGCGCAACACAAAAAATCTGACGCACGGATGGACGGACGGACAAGGGCTAATCTATATGCCGCCCTTCTAAAGTGGGGGCATAAAAAGGGAAAACAAGACAATTACTACAGTATTAAAATGTTACAATTAAGGATAAAAAGGCATTGCGTACAACTATTTCACATGTACATAACAATGATGTTATTTCAATTACAAATAGTCCCATGAAAATTACTATGAAATGGAGAGAAAGTTAAGCCCTTACTCTGTAGTTCTTCCTTCTTCTTTTGCTTCTTCCGTCTTATTTTGGCCCTTTTCCTTGCCATGTCCATCACAGGCAGAAGCGTTTTCTGGTCCCAGTCACCGGGTGGAAGAACTATAGATTCGGTGAGGAATTCGTTGATTGCGTGTAGGATTTCGGACCTCGTTTCTGCCTTGTAGGCAATCTCATGGAAGTGCTGAAAAAATACCAATAGTTCTAGAACCTGGAAGAAAGAAACATTCATTGAAAATTTTGTTGATTGCGTGAAGAATTACGGATCTCGTTTCTGCCTTGCAGGCAATCTCATGGAAGTGCTGAAAAAATACCAATAGTTCTAGAACCTGGAAGAAAGAAACATTCATTGAACAAATCTGTTGATTGCGTGAAGAATTACGGATCTCATTTCTGCCTTGTAGGCAATCTCATGGAAGTGCTGAAAAAATACCAATAGTTCTAGAACCTGGAAGAAAGAAACATTCATTGAAAAATTTGTTGATTGCGTGAAGAATTACGGATCTCGTTTCTGCCTTGTAGGCAATCTCATGGAAGTGCTGAAAAAATACCAATAGTTCTAGAATCTGGAAGAAAGAAACATTCATTGAAAAATTTGTTGATTGCGTGAAGAATTACGGATCTCGTTTCTGCCTTGTAAGCAATCTCGTGGAAGTGCTGAAAAAATACCAACAGTTCTAGAACCTGGAAGAAAGAAACATTCATTGAAAAATTTGTTGATTGCGTGAAGAATTACGGATCTCGTTTCTGCCTTGTAGGCAATCTCAAGGACGTGCTGAAAAAATACCAACAGTTTCAAAAGGTGAAAGAATATTAGATTCGTTGAGAAATTCGTTCATTGCATGCTGAATTTCAGTCCTTGGTTCAGCCTTGTAGGCAATCTCATGGAAGTGCAAAACAAAACACCTACAGTTAAGACTTGTTTTTATGTTTTAATCAGGGATGGCAAAATCAACTGTCCGTATTGCCCAGCTTGTCCCACAGCATTTACAGACAAGTAAAAAATCTAGTGGATTTGCTGTATATTTACTGTGCATAGAATTAGCAATCACTCTTTGTCAAAACAAATATTGCCTCTCCTGATTAATGTACATACTGTATAGGCAAAAAAATAATTCTGTGTTTCGGGAAACCCGACCATACCTAGTGAAAGCCCCCCAACCCTAAAGTTTAAGTTTATAGCGATTTCCGTGAAATTCCTTTTTGTCCGATTTCAAATAATTGTTAATGCTTTTTTACCAAAATGTGTCATAAATAAAAAAAAGTGTTTAAAACTAGATGTGTCACAGAGACGGATGCCCCCATGAGGCATGTTTGGACACAGACAAAGGAAGTGTCGCCAACGCTAAATTTTGACTTCACACATTTATTGTCATTTAAATTCTATAGTGTAAAAAAAGACCAATGGCCATAATTCTGCCACAATTGGTCACAGCCAAAATTCCTTCCTTTATGAAAGTTTGAGCAAAATCCTCCAAGCCGTTAAAGAGAAGTCGAGTCCACAAAATTTCATGAAGTATCTATAGTGGAAAAAATGTCAAAGGGCCATAATTCTTACAAAATCGGTCGCAGCCAAAATTCCTTCCTATAAAATCACCTACACATTAAGGTTGTTCAGATTTGAAAGTTTGAGCGAAAATCCGCCCACCCGTGAAAGAGGAGTTGAGTCCACAAAATTTCGGGACGTACAGACCTATGAAAGGACATACGGACAGATGTATGGACGGACAAGTGCAATGTTTAATGCCTCCCACTTTGTGGGGGCATAATAACTCAATCTGGACCCTACCTAACATTTTTTGAGACCATAGCCTGAAACACACTAAATATGCAAGCATCCAAGATCAGATAATATTTTTTCTGTTTTTAGACACTTAATATTTTTCCTCAATCTGAATATATAGTATTCAAAATGTGTCCAAACATTAAGGAGCTTGACTATAATTTCTGGCAATTTACGGATTTGTAGCCATTATTATTGTCGTATTATATTTTAACATGTAGGATCATCTGAGGTGTGTCGTGAGAAAACCGGGGTTAATGCATGTGCGTAAAGTGTCGTCCCAGATCAGCCTGTGCAGTCCACACAGGCTGATCTAGTACAACATTGTCCGCTTTTATGGTATTTTCTGTTTCAAGGAAGTTTCTTGTAAACATAAATCCACTGTAGGTTGACTGCACACTTGATGCACATGGGTTAAGCCCGGTTTTCCCACGACACGCCTCTTATATAGTTTCTAATTCAGATATATATGGTAACAAATAGCACCCTGACCCCTTGTGGAAATTATTGTTTTTAAAGATGTTTGTATGTGTCTGAGTTTTTATCTGTCGTATTGTCACTTGAATGTTATGTTTTAGAACTTGTATTCAATTTCTTTGATTTTAATCTTTAAAGATAATACCGGTAGTGGGTATTCAAAATTATGAACATTACCCGGGGATGGCGAAATCAATTATCCGTATTGCCCATCTAGTCCCCAGTATCTACAGGCAGGTAAAATACTACTAATTCACTATATATTACTGTACGGACAAGCAGCAAACATAATTTGTCAAAAATGGATCAGTAAGGCAATATGAGACTTTGCCTACCATGTTACCAGTATATGGTCTGCAAAACCTTTGGCAAGTCTGGTACTTCCATAGCGTTCATGGTTCATACCTGGTTGGACATCAGCGTAGAGATTGACCGTCCCACCTCGTGGTAATCCATGGCCCCGGTTTTTGGTCCCAGAAGAACAAACACGAACCGTACCGGTAGAGGAACTTCTGTAAGGTTTTCAAGAACCTTAAAACAAAACAAAAAGAAATAAATGTATATGCAAAAGAAGGTCGAGTCAAGGCGTCAAAAAATGTTTTGTGTGAAATGTTGTATTGTTTAAATATTACTGTTTTATAAATACTTAAATTAATTATTTTCATGTGTGTCATGGTAAAAGAATGCATTAAATTGTGATTATACAATCGAAAGTGTACAAAAAAATGTTCTTTTTTTCTTTATTCAAAGTAAAAAAGCTACGATTATGTGATATGAAATTTCACAAACAATGCATATTAACGAACAATAAGAACAGTCCCATTACCCTTAAACATGTGAACCAAACATGCAATGTTAGGAATTGCTGTCTGGTGGTATCTTTCACAACCTCTACAGTATACATACTCAGACTGCTACAACACTTATCTTTTTGTATCTTAAGCAGAAACCGTGCTTCAAAAGGGGTAAATATACCACACTCATACAGTTAAACACCGGTACTTCGAAGTCGTTGAGACCGAAGAAAATAGTTTGAAATAGGAAAGTTCGAAAAAGTGATATTCTCTTTTGTACTAATAATGTTATAGTTGCGAAAATTGTGCATGCAGTTTAAGAACATCATGTGTATATACGATGTGTACGTTTATACTGAAGGTTCGTGAAAAATATTGATAAAATTGTAAATTTTTCAACATTGTTTGTTACAATTATAACTCTACCGAATATCCAATTTATGTTTATTATTTACCCATGAGTCAATCATCATTGGTAAATCCGAGAAAAATGGAAGGTGTGAAAACTTAACCGAACGCCGAATGCCAAGTCACCACACCTTTGACAGACAGCTTGGACTTAGGTGCGACTTCAAAATAAACACTGATAATTATGTATGAAAAACGTAGTTGGGACTGAAATTTTAGTTCAAAATAGACATGAATTCGAAACAGTCAAATTCGAATTAATGATGGATATTGTAGTAGTCAAAAACGAAGGAAACAAATCGAGACCGAAAAAATAGTTCGAAATAGCGATTAATTCGAATTAACAATTTTTGAAATAGCGGTGTTCAACTGTACATATTTCTTACCCACATGTTTTTCTGTCAGCCACACAAATGCCATGGCTGGCTTACTAAGGTAGCACCATGCTTCAAGAGGATTAAATTATACCACACAACACATTTGTTACATCACCAACCTGTTTTTCTGCCAGCCGTACAAATGCCATGGCAGGTTTACTGAGGTATTCTACGCAGCCGACCAGAACCGTGCAAGCCTCGGCGTCGCGGGGTATGCGCCGCATCAAACTCATCTTGTGATGCTCCTATGACAAGCAACGTAAGTTTCAGCCTTTTTATTTTAGGCCATACAAATTTGGTTCTATGTTTAGCATCCCCATGATTTTACAAATTTGGTTCTATGTTTAGCGTCCCCATGATTTTTCTAAACCTATCAACTAGGCAGGAAAAAACAAACAATGAGTTAATAAACAACATTTTTCTTTCACAACTTATTCATAGCAGTGGTCCAAGCTAAAGCAAATGTTTACTTGCAAAACTCTCATATATCATCTTCATATTAGGAACCTACTTTACACAGTATTTTTACTGTGTAAACTGACTTCTTGCACACTATTTTTTTTACAAATAGTGGTAAAAAACCTATAAATCTTTTTTTTCTTCTTTTTTTCCCCAAATTTTGTATACGCATTCCAATATTTCCATTGTCAAAATTGTTTTTTTTTGTTCAGGCATCCTAAAACCTACCAGCCCGAGAATGCTAAACATAGAATCAAATTGGTATGGCCTTATCTCGATTGAATAAAAATTCAGAGGCTTATTAAGACACTTTTAGAGCTTATCCACTGGTTAGGATCATGGCCACTACAATTGGCACAACTTCAGCCGATGTTAGCTTGACTGAGTCAAAATTCAGAGGCTCATTAAGACACTTTTAGAGCTTATCCACTGGTTAGGATCATGGCCACTACAATTGGCACAACTTCAGCCGATGTTAGCTTGACTGAGTCAAAAGTCAGAGGCTCATTAAGACACTTTTAGAGCTTATCCACTGGTTAGGATCATGGCCACTACAATTGGCAAAACTTAAGCCGATGTTAGCTTGACTGAGTCAAAAGTCAGAGGCTCATTAAGACACTTTTAGAGCTTATCCACTGGTTAGGATCATGGCCACTACAATTGGCACAACTTCAGCCGATGTTAGCTTGACTGAGTCAAAATTCAGAGGCTCATTAAGACACTTTTAGAGCTTATCCACTGGTTAGGATCATGGCCACTACAATTGGCACAACTTCAGCCGATGTTAGCTTGACTGAGTCAAAATTCAGAGGCTCATTAAGACACTTTTAGAGCTTATCCACTGGTTAGGATCATGGCCACTACAATTGGCAAAACTTAAGCCTCTGTTAGCTTGACTGAGTCAAAAGTCAGAGGCTTATTATTATAAAATTCTGTACATTGTTTTATTTTTGGAAAATAAATTGTTTTATTTTCGTTTATTTTGCGCCCTTCTAGTTCTTCCCCTTTTGGGCAAAAATTAAAAAATTTAATTTGCACGAATAGATTTGTCATGAAAACTGCAAGGACACCAGTTCATTCCACCACTGTGACTATTCAGCATCTTTTTGTTAAATACATCACAGTCCATTAATATAACATTTTTATTCTCCATTCAATTTGTAATGGGTTTGTTTATGTTTAGAGGTTGTGGATGGGGCTCCAGCCGTACATTTTGTGGAAAAGTATCACACAAAGTTTGGTTTGGCCCAGCTAGCTCAGTTGGTAGAGCGCTAGACTGTCAATTCGGGGATCATGAGTTCGAAGCCCAGCCTGGCCACATAACTTGTGTGGGGATTGGTCATGAAATTATTTCTATGGTCATTCTCCCCCTGCCTCTGATTCAAGCAGGGCAGTTGTTAGTTTCTGGCATAGGTATGTGCACTCAGTACTGGTAAACCGCTTAGATCGGCTAAGCTTGCCCAGGAAAAGTGTGAGTAGGTGAACTGACTGCCATTAAAAAATACTGTTAAAAAAGGTGAAAAATCCCAACAAACAAACAAACAAAATTTTGTTATTCGGAACACAAAATCTGTAAAGTCCATAGTTATTATGTGAAAGTGCATTATTATCTACATAAGCCACCCATTACACCTTTCTAAATACAATTAAATTGTATCTAAAAATACTGCAATTCTTCAGTGAAAGATATTTGTATACACCACAACAGTAGATAATGTTTCCCAATAAATATAGCGAATTACATTGAAATTGTCAGCAGAACTATGGCTAACAATAATGTGAAATACACCTTTGGAAAGTTGACACGTACCCTGTCATCCTCTTTAGGGACCACAGCAATGTGAAAACGTCCGTCTTCTGATGCCTGGAAACGAGAAAACTAAACAGTAAACTAACCTAACAAAATAGTATAAATCCTGTACATGTTTCTTACTCTTAACAGGCATAGTTAACAGTCATGAACATCTACCAGTAATAGGCAATCAAACATTTGAACATTTTAGTATGCCTTTTAGATGAGCAATAACATCTACACCCAAAAATATGATCTGAATTTAACATTTAAATTTTTACAATGGCAATGAATCTGTTTATTTTTCCAACATTACAATGGCCACTTCAACCAAACACAGGATTGCCAGCACCAGTGATTTTCACTGACTTTTGGGGAATTTTTTTGACTGACTTTTTCAAAATTCCCCGACAATTCCTTCACCTTGAAAAAAAATTTCCCTGACTTTTCAAGTCTGCTGACAACCCTGAAACACTTACCATATTATTATCCACATCCACCTTGACCATTTCCAGTCGCCCAGGACTACCTTGACCTTTCTGCTTCGTCTCCTTGTCCTTTTTCTTGCCTGATTTCAGCAGACTCTGCAGGCTCCCAGCTTTGCCAGCATGGTTCACGTTGTTGTTTGAGCTGCCGGGAACCGAGAGGAACTGATTGTTGGAGTTGGTGTGTAGGCTGTTCAAATGTTGCAGAGTTGTCGCCGATGGTATGTGGGAGAAACTTGCCTGAGACAGTGTTTTCATTAATGAGAGTTCCTTCTGATGCCTGTAATAGAACGAGAATTACTAGAATGTGAAGTTATTTACCATATTACCCCATCAAACATGCTATAATACGGGGCCCGTTGTCACCCCTGTGACAAAGTTCTAGTTTTTTACATGTCAATACTAGGGGAAAAAGAACAATCTTTTTACAGGTCGATTCTAAGGAAAAAGGAATGATTTATGAGTGACATAATTATTCATTAAATTTTTGCAATTTTATGGTTGACTATTTTAGTACAAACCTTTACAGGTTAAGTCTTTTATGGTCTACCACCACTTAATAGGGCAGTTTCACAGTTTTTGGCTGTGAATTTTTTTTTTAGCTTACTTTTTCCTGTTCGATAATACATTTCTTGTTTATATTTCAGTGTTATAAAAGCACATTGCTTGTGCAAAGTTTTGACTGATATCTGTTATTTTTAGAGAATTTTTTATATCTGGTAGACATACGCTAGTAATTTTTTACTTAAAAAGGCATAATAATTTTAAAATATTTACATTTGTAGCCAAAACAGCATAGCTGATGACAAGTTTGTACAGGGCGGGGCCCTAATAATCATTAAAATGAACATGCATAGTAACTGCATAGAACATGAACACAAAACGTATTCATACAAATTTCAGAATTATTGCTGTAATTGTAACTGAAACTTACTGACCATATAACTGCTGAAAATTAAATATTAATATAATATTATGAAACAATACATTATAGTGTCATAGTAACAAAACTGAAAGCAATTGATGCCCATTTCTGATATCGGCTAAGATAGAACTATTGCCTTTGATACACATACATAACTAATTACGTATCATGCACATAATTGATCAGTGTACAAATACAAGCTTTCAAGGCTCAATATACTTCCCAATATTGGAATAATCATCAATTGCATAACGTTTGCAAAGAACCTTTTCCTAAAAATACTCTGATAAATTTGCTTTAATCTTGCAAAAGTAACACAATTACCATGATATAACATTTTGCTGTTTTTTTAAGGAACATGTTATGTAAACTCTACACGTGTTACCCTAATTACCAGTAAGCATTGTCTCTTATAACCGGATACAGCAGCCAATATCACAAAAGAAGAGAATAACAGCATGCAAATACTGGCAGCCAAGAGTAAGCATATGCTCACTTCAAATCAGGGGCTCAAATCAGTACCATGAGGGTTTGGTAAATTCCTTATCTATGGCCATGACACCAAAACCAAACATTTTATGCATTAGTCATTAGGAAAAGATCTAGGATCTGAACAGGCACAGGGTGCTGCTGAAAAGGACCATGAAAACAAAGTGCAAAAAGTTATGATAGTTGCTTATGAAATAAAGCTTTCAGGGTGTTATTCTTTAAATGGTTTGAATTAAGATTTTTCATAATTTGCACTTCATTTCACCTTGAATTTGTCTATAAATACATTACATTTGAATACATCTCAATTTTTTTATGTTGAGCCTAGAGTGGCAGCAGTGGGAACACAAAAATGTGCAGGTAGCAGCACCCCGCTATTATGCCCAAGTTCTTTCCCTATAGCCATGTTTTTTGTCTATGGTACAAGAATCAATGACCATATAAACAAAACAATAATGTGTGATACTTTTATGATCAAAACAAAAATAAAATGTTTCCAAAGCAAACAAAGCTTCGCCATGCATTAAAACTCTAGTTCTATCAACAACATATGCTTCTTTACAACAGCCATCAATAAGCTCAGAAAACCATTTGCCATGCATTTAAACTCCTTATTACCATGTTCTATCACAAACAGAAGGTACCCTTAAGAAATTATTGTAACAGTCCCATGTACGTAAATGACTAACAATCAGTCATGGAAACAACATAGTTGATAGTTTCAAAAATCTAGTCACAATACAAAATGACCTTAAGCAAAAACATTGCATTTGGAAAAATATTACTAACTTAATACAGCTTTTTTTCACTTTTCTGTCAGAATGTATGGCCACACATTTTATTCACTTGCATCAAAATACCAACTATGTTTCATGACTTTTTGTTAGCTTTCAGCAACTGGGGTATTTGGTTAGTGACAGGTGCAAAACATAAAGACCTGGTGAATCAGAAAACACATAGTAGTAAATGCTTGTTAATATCTACGTAATGGTGAATAATTTGTATTGTGTGGTTATTTTATGTTAATAAGTCCAGATATTAACAGTATCAAGTCACATGTTCACAAATATAAGAACCCATGTGTTGCAGTAAAAATAAGAGAAAGTTAGAGTATACAAATATAAATAACAATGTTTATTGATTTGTCATTGTTCTAAATCTCCACTCCCTAAATTATTCATTTATTTCTATGAAGAAGAAAAATGTACAAGTTTAAATTTGTGTTGAAATTACTTAACTCAAGTTTCAGAGAGACAGTACACATTTAATTTGATTGCTGATGTATTTGTGAACAAATGACTGATTATGTTTTTTTTTAACACATTATGTACCAATAACACCATATTCATTATGGTGGATTGTGATGTTAAGTAAGTCTAACAAACAACAAAACTCTTCTTTTACAGTGATTTCCACAGTTAAAATCTCAACTCTGTTCGTAGGAGTGAATACTGTGTGTCAGGAAATACAAATCCTTTAAATATTTATTTAGTAAGATAAATTAAATGATAAAACATTCCCACTTTTTTTGTTCATTCTTTGATGATAACATTCAATGGGAAAACATTCCCACTTTTTGTTACTTATTTGGATGATATCCAAAGGGAAAACATTCTCATTTTTTGTTACCTATTTGGTGATATTCAATAGGAAAATATTCCCCCAGTTTCTTTATTCTTGGCCTTTAATATTATTAAATGGGAAAATATTCCCACTATTTCTTAATTCTTGTTTGTAACATAATTAGAAATATTCCCACCATTTCTTAATGCTATGTTTATTATATAATTCAATAGGAAAATACTCCCTGTTTCTAAGTTGTGAGCTTTAACTGTCTGTTTATAGAGTAACACTGTTAATATGTTCTTAATTCTTAACACTAATAATGTATTCATTAATGGGAAATATTCCATTTACTTCCAATTTTTAGACCATCAATGATATTATATGGAAATATATATTTTTACAGTGCGCGGTACTGTAAATTCTTAATAATTACACTGTATTGTTTAAGGGGAAAATGTTTTCAACAGTCATAAATGAATTGTGGGATTAAGTAAGTTACATAAATAATAACCAACTAGTTTATAGTTGTGTTCACAGTTAAAACAGAACTCAGGCGTTTATGTTCATAAAACTGATACTGTGTGGCAGGAAATACCCTTTTGATTTGATTGGTTTTACACAATGGGAAAATATTCCCATTGTTTTTTTTAATTCTTTGCTCAATGGGAAAATACTCCCTGTGCTTGTAAAGGTTAGGCGATAGTTCTTTTATTTCTTGGTTCTCGGATCTGCCCACCCGATTTATTAATGTCATGTTTATCATACAGTGATTAAGTTACTGCTGTGTAATATGTTTTTGTAAGTAATAATGCATACAGATTTTTATATCACTGCCCATTTCCATTTGTGAAATTCTAGTCATTAATTTGTTCAATTTTGTATTGTTGTTTTTTTGTTGTTTTTTTTTAATTGTTTTTTTCCGTCCTCCAACCGGAAACTTTTCCAAAAATCTCTGAGAACCAAGAAAAAAAAAATCTGGCATTAGCTTTATATAATTTAAAAAAGGGAAATACTCCTACTGTTTCTAACTTCTTACACTGAGTGATATTTCCACTAAACTTTTATACAGGGAAATGTTTGACTGTCGAAATTCTTGGCAAATTACACTGCAATCTTCAATTGATTAATATTCCCCATGTTTTTCTAAACTTAAGAGTTTCAATATTAATGATAAGAGCAATGGGAAAATATTTTTCAAAGCTTCTGTTACTCCTTGCGCCCTTCAACTATTCTAAATACTTTATTCTACCAATTACACTTTTTCTCTACAAATATTTCCTTGCTTCTAATGTTTTACTTCAATACCATATTGCTACGTGCAAAATATTCCTGCCGCATCTAATTTCTTAAACAGAGTGGTAAATACTGTTCACCTGTTGCTGACTTCTTAACAATTACTTGGTACCATTATTCTTTCATGGAAAAACATTCCATGTGTCTCAAATGTTCATACCTGGATAATTGGTAATGATTTCAACTGCTTCTAATTGTGTACTCAGGATTAATATATAGTGTTAAAATGTTTCCACGTTTTTGACAGTAACACTGTATTTTTTAATGGGAAGATATTCCCAATGCTTCTATTTTCAGTATTGAATGGACTTTATTCCCACTGCTTTTAAATTCTTAACTCAGTGCTACTGACATTTTCAAATTGTTTTCAATTTCCTAGTTTTTAGGTAATAAACTTTGATGTCAAATTAGTCACACACGTAGCTGATATACACACTCAAGACTTAACAATGATTTGTTTGGTAAACATCTTCACTGAAAACTGCTTCAAATGTGACTATCTTGACTTTGGACCGCATTGCTTTGTAAAACAATCTTTCCAATTTAACATAATTGTGTAAGCTTTTAAAAGTACCAGTATTTTTGTGTGTACGATATTAACTGGAAGTTTGTCAAGAAATATATATGGCCTTTATAAATAATCTTCAAAATGTTTAATGATCAGGAATAAGCAAATAAATTTCTATCAAATATTGATCTTTTATCTGCCTGCTGCAGCAAGCAACAAAGCAAATAACCAATTACCACACAAACAAAGTAAAGAAACAGTAGAAAAGAACTTACATTTCATAGAATCTTTCATTTGAAGTTATGATAAAAAATAACAAAATAGTACATAATAACAAATAATTAATAATGTTTACCAAATAATATTCTCACAACTGCGATTTTTTTTCGAATGAATTCATCGTAAATCGTATTGCAAATTGTAAACATCGTATAGCCTGATTGTTAGTGGAAATTAACCGTTGCCAGGCTACCGCGCGCACTGTTTTATAACTAGTGATTTCATTGGCAGATAAGGTCACGCGCCATTTGACCTCGCTTACATCATCACAAATTGATAACAGTGCTGTCTGAAATTTACATGCGGTTTAAGTTGATTTTAATCAGAAAATAAAGATGTCAAAGCGGAAAGCAGATACAGTGAGCATCGAGGGAAAAACTCTTCAAAATTCCACCAAAACTCCTAGGCAAAATGAGAACATCGTTGAAAATGAGGGCGAGAAAACATTCATTGATTCGGCCGTAGCCGTACTTCATCTGCAGGTTAAGTTGCAATGAGTAATTATTTATGATGAAGATATTCCAATTCATTGCTCTCATCATAAATGATGTTGGGTAAATTCCTCCAAAGGCTTGGATATCAGTGACATGAATAGAATTGAATGAAGAAAAACATTTCTTCGTATTCTCTTACAATGTATGAATTCTAAAATATATATCAAGCCAAATACTCACATGATATCATTTCACAAAGTCAAATTATATGTTGTCATTTCACAATGTAAAAATTCTAAGCAACAATTATGGTTGGGTATTTATTCTCAGTGATTTCAAATTCTTAGCGGTAATGAATGTTGGGAAAATACTTTCAGTGACTTCAAATTTCTAATAATAATGATTGTTGGGAAATATCCCCACTGATTCCTAATTCAGTGATTCTGACTCTAGTTATATTTTTACCAAGTTATTTTAGAATACTGAATGTTGGGAAAATATTCGCACTTATTCCAAATTATGTGATTCTCATTAGTGGGAAATAATTAACCGTAATTCATTTAATTGATACTGAGATTTGGGAAATTATTCCCTATTATTCCTAAGTTATAGATTTTGATAGGTTAGTGGGAATTTATTCCCAGCAATTTCTTTTATTGATACTGAATGTTGTAAAATATATTCTAACTATTATTGTTTTTGCAAAATATTAAAACAAAATCTTAATTTAAAGATACTTTTTCTGGATATTTCACTTGATTCTAAATGCTGGTGTGAGTGATATGACTGGATGGAACATACTATGCATTTAAGATTTTAGATCATTTAAAACTAACATAATTCCCACAAACACCTTATTCTTACATCTAAGATGAGATAAACTAGATTTTAACATTTTGATAGTCTAGTGGTATCAAAATGTTAAAATCTAGTTTAACTGAAACTGAAATACAAAGGATCAATTACTTGCTAAACAACACACATAGGGACTGGGTGGGGATTGTTCACAAGCCACTGAAACAACATTGAGTGCACACTTGCTAATATAACTAATATAACTATTTACTATACAATAATAAACTTGAGATGACCTTGAATTGAGGGAAAGGGACCAATAATGATGAAAATGCTTATATAGCCATATTTAGCTATTTGCTGTGTCAGAATTAATTTTGGATGAGGGTTTTTCTTGGAAAATCGACTAATACTGGTACAAAACTGATATATGGCCAAAACACAGCTGGAAGAACATCTGCACGTTAGTCTATGTTAAATAGAAGAGAACACAGAAATCAGTCTTCAAAATAACCCACTTGCCCGAAGCCCAGGACAAGTAAAACCTATTGGGGCAAGTTAAATTTTTGACCTGTCTACCCAAAAGGACAAGTATAAGAATGATACAAAACTATGAACTTAAAGGATTCATTTACCAAAAATACAAGAATGTCCAGATAGTTTACTATGAATATATATTTATCACCTGATTTTCTTTTCCATATGATTACATGAACATGTGCAGGTAGAAGTCTATGTTAAAAAGAAGCATGGAAAACATCAGAGAACACAGATATGTCTAAACTACTGCCTTCCCATGCACACACATTCACATCCCTTAACAGGTTAAAGTTTTTGTATGATCTATACACTTGGCTAAAATGGAAATATATTCTTCTATCTTTAAAGTTAGTTCCCGGAGTAAGTATTGCAGTAAATACACAGTTTAAAGCTCTTAAAGCATAGCGTATGATACAATACCATTGGTACTCATCAAACAGAAACATACATGTAGGGTTAAGATGTACCACTCAACTTTGAAATAAACTCGTAGTAAAAATGTTGGTTATAAATGTAGACATATTATATATACATATATATATATATAATATATATATATACACACAACACTTAGTGTCAACTATTACAGCCAAATTAAGTGCAATTCTTGCTCATCTTAACTGAAAACCATTAAAAACATAATAGTTCATATGTGGCCATTATTTACTGAAATAAGCCCAACAGTATCATTGTTTTTTATTTCCCAAAATCAACAGTTATTTTATGTATTGCGGAACTCGTATAAACTGACTCTATAGATAGAAATATGTGTTTCTTAGCCAACCAAGTGGATGGACATGATTTGTTTTCCTCAAGAGTCATAACTCAGTATGCGCGCTACAATATCAACACACATCCAGAGTTACAGCCTCTTAGTTACAAATAGCACTGTTAATGTTGGATTTAAGTTTCGTAAACTCCAACCTTTCTTCCATTGCCAACAAATCCATGGAGGATTTGTTGCGCGTCAACAGCGATTTAACCGTATCCTGGGTGACGAATCTGTAAACACACCCATTATTAGATGAACACTATGATGATACAACACGACATGCAGTGAAATGACTACTGAAGTTAACAGTAACAAAGTTAAAGGTATGTATGCATGACCTATTAGCATGGTCTTTGGAGAAAATAAGTCAATTAACACCTACAGTTAAATGAACAAAAAATTAATGTAAGCAGTCAAGGTTACAAAATGTATGCAGGACCTATTAGCACAGTCTTTAAAGGAAGAAATCAATGAATATCTACAGTTTATGTTACAAATGTAAGCAGTTAAAGTTAAAGAATGTATGCATCACCTACTCACATGGTCTTACAAGTACAAAATCAAATTAATATCTATAGTTAAAGTTACAGAAAGTATATAATCAAATTAATATTTACAGTTAAAGTTACAGAAAGTACCAGGGTATGCATGAATTTTACCAAACAACAAAATAAAATTAGTATGCATAAACATGTACACTAGAATGTCTAATAAGTCGTTTTCAAAACAAATTCTGATAGAGAAATTAAACACTTTGAACAGCACCTTACAAATATAACTCCTAGAAACTACTGGTTGAGTATATAAAAATGCTCAACTAAAAAACGAACTTTCAGTTAAAACAATAATTGAGCTATACATTTGAAACATACACTTGTGTTAAGTAGTTAATACCAAATTTTAAATAACACTATTTAACAATCAAATTTTCTCCAGTTAATATAATACTGAATACTATGTATTAATCAAATTGTTTGATTGTGCTACTTAAAAATGCATATTCATGGAAAATTGAAAAGCTTTGCCTGGAATATTTAAGTTGTAATATGACAGAAACTGTTGAACATATTTATCGTCTTCTCACTGCATGTGAAATAATACATGCAGCTATGAACTGCAAATAAGAAAGCTTTTCCGTCATACACGTTTGTGTGGCAGAATGAAACAACATGTTCAAAGTTTAGCAGAGACAATGTTTCAATGATGAGTCAAACCTGAAGCTGTAGCAGCCAGAGTATTATGTTTAAACATTCAATCAAAAGCCCAATCAAGGATATTATGCACAAAAATGCACGAAAACTTGAGGAAGAAAATGTTGAACATATTTATCGTTTTCTCACTGCATGTGAATAAATACATACAGCTATGAACTGCAAATAAGAAAGCTTTTCCGTCATAAATGTTTGTGTGGCAGAATGAAACAACATGTTCAAAGTTTAGCAGAGACAATGTTTCAATGATGAGTCAAACCTGAAGCTGTGGCAGCCAGAGTATTATGTTTAAACATTCAATCAGAAGCCCAATCAAGGATATTATGCACAAAAATGCACGAAAACTTGAGGAAAATGATGCACAATAGAATGGCAAATCAAGCAGAATTCGCTTTGATAACTAGGTAATCTAATACACCATATATCATGTTGATTCACTTAAACTGAATAGTATTGGACTGGAAAATGCAGAATGTAGGTAGCTATTGCTCAGAACAACTAGGTAATCTAATACACCATATACCATGTTGATTCACTTAAACTGAATAGTATTGGACTGGAAAATGTAGAATGTAGGTAGCTATTGCTCAGAACAATTAGAAATTATACCAGTTCATTACAAAGCAACAATTTTATGCAAGAAAACACAAAGCTTCTTAATTGGGTGAAAAGGGTTGCACAATATAATTTTATCAACAAAACTCTGAAGGTATATATGCTAATGTAATGTAGAGATATAATTAAAATAAGGAGGTTGTATTTAATTGCTCTCCTAAGTTTTCAACAAACCTTGGTGAAAATGTATAAATATTTATCAATCTACTTGATAAACAATATCAATTCTGACATGTTTAGTTCATTGTGCTAGTATAGATAATCAAACTGCAAATGTTATTCAAACGCAAACGTTGATACAACAGTTATTATAAGCAATTCAGCAAATAAATCTAAACTTTCCATGAAATTCATAACTTAATAGCTACTCTAGTAAATTACCAGTTTATTAGTTTTTGTTTCAGCCTGTTCAGTTTTTCATACATTAAAAATAAAATTTTTACAAAAATTAAATATACATACACTAGAACAAAAAGTTTATCTACAACTTTACTTATCTTGAGTCAATTAAAGACTCTGCCAAAAGTCTGGAGTTTAGATCCCTAGAATACACAAATTACTTGAACCAAATTAAGCCTGTGCCTTAAAGTAAACTTTCAATTGTTGTTTTCTGTTGTTGTTTTTTAGGTGGAAGTTTCAAACATATCAGTGTATATTGTGGAATGAAAATATGCCAAGTATTTCAACCAGGTAAGTATGTGCCCTAAAGTGACACTTTCGAGTGCATTGTGCATTTTTCTTAGGTGGGGTGGTGGTAAATCAATTCCATGTGTAACTTGTCTTGACCCCCAAATTACATGAAGATTTGAAACAAGACATAGTATGCCTCTGCATTAAAATGAAACTATTAAGTGCATTGGGAATTTTCTTAATGTAAATAATAAATCATTGTGCCATAAGGCCAAACAAATATATTTTAATGCTTGAATCAAATAAAAATCTGCAGCAAAATTACTCTGTCTTGAAATACAATCTTTCCAATTTCATGTGCATTTATACCACTTTTGTATCACACATAACAAACATACAAACTATTTTTTTTCAATGTTGCTTAGGTAGGTAGGTTTTTTTTTAATTATTATTTTTTATTTGGTAAATGGTCAACTTTAAGATTCTAAAACTAAATGAATATTCAAGACATGTAGGTAATATCCTTAAACAATGTTGTTAAGTGGTTGCTATCAAAACAAAACACTTATTTATATTTAAAAAAAATATATTTATTGGAAAAAGGTAAATAAAACAAAAAAATACCTGACAAACTCAATAAAATTTTCTAGGGTCGGGCATTTTTTTAGGGTAGGTCGGGTAACCTGAAACAAACATAATTTTTTTTGACGCCTAAAGGGAC
This sequence comes from Congeria kusceri, assembly GCA_027627225.1. Taxonomy (NCBI): domain Eukaryota; kingdom Metazoa; phylum Mollusca; class Bivalvia; order Myida; family Dreissenidae; genus Congeria; species Congeria kusceri. The sequence continues at coordinate 35,508,423 of CM051040.1, read as the reverse complement.
CATTTTCAAGTCTCAGGTACTTACTTATGCTTTGTCAGCATGGTCCTCATGACATAACCTTTGGAATCTGAGGAAATCTGGCCGTGGATTACCATGTCCTCTACTATCCTGTGAGCAATGCCTATGAGGTCAGTGGCTTCTAAATCCAACAATAGGGACCCTGAAATGTGTGGATACAAACATATTCTTTTTTCTTCTATTCATTTCTGTTTATAGGCTTACAAGTTAGCAACTTTAGTGGCTTCCAGGTCCAGTTATAGGGACCCTGAAATGTGGGGAAATAAACATAGAATTGTTGTTGCTGTGCTTTCCCACGGCCTCCGTGAGGAGGTTATTTTTTGCTGGCATTGGTTAATTTGTTAGAAACTTCGCACAAATTTACAGGTCACATGACTACGAACATTTTTAAGCTCAATCATAGTCTTAATCTTTACTATTTAACCAATGGCAATCAAAGCTGAACTGTTACAAGCATTGTCATTGGTCAATATGTTCAATTGAGACTAAGTTAGAGATTGAGAACTTTGGTAGTCATGGGACCAAATTTGCATGGACTTTTTTGGGGAATTCATGATAATCCTTCAAAATGTTTTTCTTTCAATCCCCAGAAGCACAACATTACAAGAAACAATACAATTATCAAATCTAAATGCCATACCATTCTCGAGTCCTTTCCGCAACTCCAGCAAACTATTGAATGAAAGTGAGGCCACATGGGGCTTTCCCCACCTCTCTGCCCCCTCCTCAACGTCTTCTTCAAACTTGATCCAACGGGCCTTTTCACGCCACTCTATCTCATTGTTGTCTTGCACGAAGAGCTCATCCAACTCCACAAACACCTAGGGTTAAGGTAATAATTTAGATTTATTTCAGTATAGCACAATCTTTTGCCAGGTTTCTCTTTTCTATTTCTATAAACAAACAATACTTACCAGGGTTTTTATTTAACTTTGGGAATATGACCTATACCCATGAAATTGGGAATTTTAGCATCAAATCACCTAAAACTGGGAAAATTATAATTGTTTGATTAATAAAATTTGAATATTTATAGATAAACTACATAAAATAAAATGTTTCGAACATTGTGTTTGGACTGGATTTGGGGAAAAATTGATACTTTTTGCCATTGGGAATATGACCTAATAACGGCTATAAAATTGGCCAAACCTGGCGTCAAAACTTGCCACTTATCATGCTAATGCCCCAAAATAATAGTTATGTACCCACAACATTTTTACCCTTGACATTCAAAGCTCCTCCTGCAATTTCAGTTAGTGATATTGTTTATTGCATTTGGAATACACTCACAAATATTACCATGTGATTTATCATTTAAAGGCCATGAAAATGTAACTTCTCAAAAAGTCTACTAGAACTGCTATTCTAACATGACGTGCACAGCGTTTTCTATAGACAAAGAACAAAATTCATGGTTGTCAAACTACCAATAAACAACGTAAAAAAATAGTCCCAAAGCTGTAAAATATAGTTTGCATTGAAATTGCAGAAAATGTGGTCAGGTCAAGTTAGAATCAAGATATTTTCACATTATCATTATCGGCTAATAAACAACGATTTGTCGTTCTGATGCGATATATTAAACCACTTGGGCTAACGCTCTTGGGGTTTAATTCCTATGCAACAGAACTACAAATTGTTGTTTTATTAGCCGATAAACAACTCTAAATCACAAATTATTTCTTAAATAACCAACCTCATGTGGTGTGTGATCATATGTTTTCTTCTTGGGCTGAAAGTATTTCCTTCGTGGCTTGTCTGACTTCCCTCCATACACCTTCATGCTCGGTGTCTTGTGTTTTTTGCGCCCAATCTTGTGCTTGCGGATACCCTGGAGGTCGTCCATTCTGTGACCTGTGATATTCAGGGTTACATTACACTAATCTTGTGACCTGGTGAATTCAGTGTTACATTACACTATGATGTTGTGACCTGGCAATATTCATGGTTACTTTACACTATGATCTTGTGACCTGGTGATATTCAGGGTTACACTACATTATGATCTTGTGACCTGATAATATTTATGGTTACACTACACTATGATCTTGGGTGCTTGATATGGTTATGTAACAATATGATCTGTTGGCAATGGAGGAGTTGGTCCATTCTGTAATCTAGTGATAATCAGTCTTGGGCTATCAAGAGAGCAACATCACACTTAGACTGAGTGGTAACTGACATTTCAAATTCAGTTATGATCTGAAGGCAACTGAAAGGATTCCATATGGACATGATGAACAGGGTTAGATAACTTTATGATCTGGTGGCCATATTGGAGGCCTGTGACATGGTGATATTCAGGGTCGCATTACATAACGATCTTGGGGCAATTGAATTTGTTACATTACCCTTTGATCTTGTGGCGATTTAAGGGTTACATTACAATATGATATTGTGGTGACTGATGGGGTTAAATTACAGAAGGTTCTGCTGGCGATCTTTTTGGGCTTACAATACACTATGATCTTGTTTATATGACTTGACAAAGTTAATTTATGATTATGATCACACTGTGTGAGCATTTGGCTTATTATTAACTACAAAAAGATGCGATAATACGAATTCGTGATACTACGAAAGATGCGTTACTACGAACAAATGTTGCGGTCCCATCAAAATGTTTGTATTGAAATGTTAACGCGATACTACGAAAAATCATATTGTCAAGGAGACTTTTCACACCTTCTCAACGAAGATTTCACAGATGTGCCCAGTCAGACACCTAGTCTGTTTGTTTGCACCGTGGACAAAGATAGCTGTTAACAAATCTATTAAACATTTTAAGCCACTGTAATTGATGCAGTGTGAGATTTTTGCGTTTGACTTTCGTACATGTCACTGCGAATTCGATTACTGTGCGTGGATTGATTTTATACTTTTTTATTTATAATGCAATAAATACACAATTGTAATGTCAAATGTAATTACTTGAATAAATGTGCGAAATTTTCTTGAACGCTACAACATGACGCAACACGCAATGTAAGACAAATTACGTTAGTATCGTAATTACCGAAAGATGCGATACTACGAAAAACGCGATACTACGAACAAATCAGTGTCTCCCGTGACTATTTGTAGTATCGCGTTTCGACTGTATCTGTCTTATTTGTTTGAATGTATTTGGGTATATTTCTTATACATGTATTTTACTTTTAGTAAGCATAATAGGCTGCTGTTTTTATTTCACATAGTGCCACAGGTGATGAGGGTGAAATGAAAGGTATTGCCAACAGATGTATATTAAGTCTGAGTAGAGTAAAGACGATAAAAGATATAAACATGGTCCTCTTCAAGGAAACGTAACTCTGATGGTTCTTGCCACACTCACCAAAAAGACATGTCACATCCAACGCGGAAGGCTAAAACTTGTCACGTTTATGAGTTTGTGATAAATACAAGTATATAATTACGGCTGCAATTGTTAGGGGATTATTTCATTTAAAATAATGATGATTCTGTCATTTCCTGTTTATATACATCCGTTGGCAATACCTTTCATTTCACCCTCATCACCTGTGGCACTATGTGAAATAAAAACAGCAGCCTATTATGCTTACTAAAAGTAAAATACATGTATAAGAAATATACCCAAATACATTCAAACAAATAAGACATATACAGTCGAAACGCGATACTACAAATAGTCACGGGAGACACTGATTTGTTCATAGTATCGCGTTTTTCGTAGTATCGCATCTTTCGGTAATTACGATATTAACGTAATTTGTCTTACATTGTGTGTTGCGTCATGTTGTAGCGTTCAAGAAAATTTTGCACATTTATTCAAGTAATTGCATTTGACATTACAATTGTGTATTTATTGCATTATAAATAAAAAAGTATAAAATCAATCCACGCACAGTAATCAAATTCGCAGTGACATGTACGAAAGTCAAACGCAAAAATCTCACACTGCATCAATTACAGTGGCTTAAAATGTTTAATAGATTTGTTAACAGCTATCTTTGTCCACGGTGCAAACAAACAGACTAGGTGTCTGACTGGGCACATCTGTGAAATCTTCGTTGAGAAGGTGTGAAAAGTCTCCTTGACAATATGATTTTTCGTAGTATCGCGTTAACATTTCAATACAAACATTTTGATGGGACCGCAACATTTGTTCGTAGTAACGCATCTTTCGTAGTATCACGAATTCGTAGTATCGCATCTTTTTGTAGTTATATATATAAGGAAAACGGACGGGACCGGCAGCCTTATTCGTAGTATCCCGTCATTTCGTAGTATCGCGATTCGCAGTATCGTGTTTCGACTGTACCTAGCTACATTCAAACAAAACATACCCCTTCACATGCCTATATCATAGTACTCGAAGCTTCTTTGTTTCATATCTGTGTCTCAGGGAAATACAGAACAAATCTGTATTCCAAAATTTCATGACTTCTCAGTGTTAAAAAAAAAACTATTTGGTATCGCACCCCAATTTTAGCAATTATAACACCAATTGTTATGACCCTTTAAAATGCACGTTTTGTTCAAAATTTCCTTGTAGAGGGGAAACAAAGAGGGTTGTATGAATCCCTATTTATGTAAAGCAGTTAAGCCTCAGTCACACATTCCCGCTTTTTACTGCCGTTTTGGAGCCAACTGCGTCCCATATCAAATAAGTCAAAAGTCGGAAACATATTCTGAGATTCGGGGCTCGAAATTCAATTTTTGATCATTACATCGAATATGTCCAGACAGATTCATGACAGCGTTTCTACAGAGTCCCGACAGCGTCCCGATTCTCCCGGATGCGATCCGACTGTTTCCCGACAGTGTCCCGATATCGTCCTAAAGGCGTCCCTACATTTCCGACTTGTACAGATTTGTATCTTTGCAATTTTGGGAATAATCAGGAATGTGGGACTGCCGCATTAATGTTTTTCAATGTCAACATGACCTTCCTTACTATAACATCATAGAAAGCAGCTAAGAATATTTCCATATTTAGAAAAAGGCGCTACACTGAAACGTCATAAAAAGGAGAATTGGTAAAGAAACTTCAGAAAAACTCTATGTCAGACTTACTGGCCATGTCGTCAAGGTCAGCAGACTGGAGTGTAGCCGCCTCTTCCACCTCTGTTACCGTGGGAACGCGACTGAGGGCGTCAGACATCTGCACCTCGCTGCCCCGCGTGCGCCGTCTCATCAGGTCTTGAGTCCGGTAGTTCTCGTGGTGGTGATGGCGATGCTTAGATCTAGGTCGTGAAATATTGTTAATTGTAAGCTTAATGTAATGGTCTTACGAATAAAATGTTATGAAATAATTAATGCCCAGATTTATGCCATGAAAAAGATTAACTATAAGTTGAACATGATTTTGTTTGCAATTTATAATTATTTATGACATAAGTATATTTCGCTACCTTAGGATTACAAGGGCCTATCTGCTTCTTGAACGCATGTTAGATAGGCCCTTGCAATCCTAAGGTGCTTGAACACATGTTAGATAGGCCCTTGCAATCCTAAGGTGCTTGAACACATGTTAGATAGGCCCTTGCAATCCTAAGGTGCTTGAACACATGTTAGATAGGCCCTTGCAATCCTAAGGTGCTTGAACACATGTTAGATAGGCCCTTGCAATCCTAAGGTGGCGATTTATACCTTACAAAGCAGATATCAGATTTTATAATTATGGATTAAAGATTGATGAATTTTCTAACTACTGCAGGCTAGTGATGTTTTACCTATGTAAGAGGCAACCTATGTATAGAGGAAAATAGCGACAGTAAGGGTAAAAAAATTTCTTTAAGAACATACTGAAACGTAAGAATTTGTATAATAATGTATAAAGTACAGTTATGAAAAGTGTTAAAACTCAAGTATCTTGTAAGTATGACATCAAAAAGCTAGTAAAAATCCAATTCAATATCACCTTGACCTATGCAGGGAGGGGGAGCCCTGGTGGAATGTGTCTGCTGAGTGCGGGTAAAGATGAGTGTTGTGGGCACTCGTCTCCGGGCCGGAGTACTCGTCGTCCTGGTAGTTGCCGCTGTCATGCGAGTGCTGGAGTAGATAATGGACATAAGGATGGGAAAAGCATGATGATGTGTATGGTAATCATTTTCATGTTTCTTAAATATTATTGTGTCCACTATCTGTTTATTATCATGTAAGTCATTATTCTCTCATTTAATGTCCTTTCATCATTATTGTCGTCTTCATCATCATCATCATAATCTCTTACGTCACAGTGGCCATATTTCACTCTAGGAACATGTACACCCCCTCAATTAATAATGTTGTGTACTAATGATCAAAGCGAGTGTCACTTCGCTGAAAATTTTGACAATTTACAGTTATTCCTAAGCTGCAATAAATCACCGTGTAGAACCCCTCTGTAGGCGGAGTTTCATCGCACAGTAAAATCGATACGGAATTAGCCAATGGAAACGCTCAGTTTATCTCTGCTTTGCAAAGAAGTTATGATTGACCAATCGGCATAACAGGCATGTATCCACACACAAGTAACCTTATACGCGTGTCAATGCACTGAGCCGGTATTCACAAAGCTCCTTAGGGAAAACTTAAGGAAATTTCTTAAATTCATAAAATTCCTCAAGTCTCTGGCTGTTTAGTGTATAGGACTTTTTACATTAAAATGTTTTAAACTAGTAAATATTGCTTCAATGATTAGTATTTCAGCCTTTTGTAAGCAGAAAATGTTGGATTTCGCATTGAAAAATTGGTCTGAAATTTTCATTTAACTACAACTTAAGTTAAGATTTCCCTTAGGAGCTTTGTGATATACCGGATATGGGCCACTACAAACTCTGCCCACCTGATGCAGTCTAACATTGTGTTCATCATCATCGTCATCATCACTGTGGTTGCTGTTGCTGTCGCTGCTGCTGCTGTGGAATTTCGCTTTTACATCCTGAATGTCACCGCCCTCTATCTCTTCACCTAAAATAATTTAAACATACATTTTAATGTTATTGCCCTTGGAAAACTTAGCAAAAAACTTGGAAACTGACACAGTTTTGTCTCAGTAACGATACTTTCTTTTGGTAAAATAATATGGTAAATTAATGTGATTGGAAAACTTAGCAAAAAATTGGAGACTGACACACCTTGTGCCAGTGGTTAACTTTCTTTTGGTAAAATAATATAGTAAATTAATGTCCTTAGAAAACTTAGCAAAAACTTGGTAAACTGACACACTTTGTGCCAGTTGTTAACTTTCTTTTGGTAAAATAATACAGTAAATTAATGTCCTTAGAAAACTTTGCAAAAACTTGGAAACTGACACTTTTGTGTTATAATAGGTTGTAAATAAAAATAACATTTTTTAACAGTCAAACAAAGCAATTAGCTGCACATTGAATCTTGTAAATCATTCAGAACATAATAATGTATCTTTCAAATATGGCTGTTTGGAAAATGAGAACTAAAATGCAAATAATTGAATGTTATGTAGATAAATCTAAATTGTACACAAATGAACATAATAATGTGTTTTTTGAGTATGTTGAACATGATGCATTTCTTGAGCATGTAATACATAAACATAGGATCCTGACATAGCAAAGAAATATATTACAGTTACACACGTCATTATGTACCATAACTGTACTGGTGCTGCAAGTCTAGTTATACGGGGTCATTCTGCAGTCCAATTGCCAGAAATAGTTTTTGCATTTTGTTATAATGCAAAATGTATGCTCGATTTCACACACTAACATATTCATATATAACAATAATGATATACAGTACACCTTAAAGGATACAAATATTTCACTTGCAATGGCGAAGTCAGAATTATTAATTCACGTAATTGCTTGGCACTTGGTGTATGTATACAAATTACTGACTGGTGGTTGATACCTCCCAAGACATTGTGCGGCGTAACTAGTGATGTGACGATGATCAGAAAAAAAAAGCCTATAAATGTTTTTCTGATGTCAATTATTGATGTCACATTTACAAAATCGATCATCGGATGACATGTGCATCAATCCGATGAATTGTTTTGAATTGTTTAACAGTTTTTCCATGTTAAATTTACTTGTTCTGTACTTGTTTTACATGTTCAAAATGTATAGGCATCTGTTTAGTAAAGAAAAGTTCTGTTATTGAAATTATTAATTATTTGTTTACATTTATTATTGATGCACAAAGAAACGAAACATATATCCAATTAAAGTAATTTTTCAATCATATTAAAAGAAGAGAAATATATATAGAAGAGAAACATAAAATAACATTTGAAACCGATTATAATCGGTCAAATCACATCGGAAACGGCAAACTATTCTAACCTGAAGTTCGATTGCAATTTCAAACCGATGTGCCAACACTCGGCGTAACTGTGAGTGCCTTTGCTCAAATGGGCAATGCGGAGAGACACATAGTAATTTCCTGGTGACATTACATTTTGCCAAGTCTTTTGCGTCTACTACGAGTCAATTGATGGCTGACTAGATCACCTAAACTCTGCAAATCGCGTAAAATGTTAGTTTTACTTTAGCCATGCTGTGTCAGGGTTTCCCCAAGGCAAATAAGGCATGTTGGTGCCGACATCCGTTCGTAATGAGGGGTCGTCTCCCGACATCCCCTAACTGCCATGACATGCCTTAATAATCCGCCTGTCATAAATGTAAAAAGCAATAAACTGTGAAAATATTGTTTATTCCCAGCAAGTGTGGCTCGCTTGTCAAAAATAATCAATTAAAATAAAATATTTTGTTATGCAACAAAGTCAATAATTTAGTGTACACAAACCTTTAAGTATACCCCAAATTGCAAAAGTTAGGTTCCTAACACGTAAAATTTACAATACCATATGGAGGTGACACTCCTTCCATGCCCACCACTTTTGTGCCCGACATCCCTTTAAAATTTCAATGGGGAAACCCAGTGTATATATGTACTACAAAATCATGCCATGATTAATCGAAATCACCTTAATGCCATGTCCCAACTAACACCAGAGGGACTATGTCTACGAATATGTCCCATTTAAGGGGGCAACTGCAGTAAAAAAAAAACTGAAATTTATTACTTATCTTGGCATATTGTTTGTTTGTTGGGATTTTTCGTAATTTTTAACAGTATTTCAGTCATATTACGGCAGTCACTTAACCTTTTCACACTTTTCCTGGGCAAGCTTAGCTGATCTAAGTGGTTTACCAGTACTAAGTGCACATACCTATGACAGTAACTGACAACTGCCTTACCTGAATCAGAGGTAGGGGGGGAATGGCCATAGAAATAATTTCATGACCAATGCCCACACAAATTATGTGGCCGGTTGGGGTTCGAACTCAGGATCCGCATATTGAAAGTCTAATGCTCTACCAACTGAGCTAAGCAGGCACCTTTTTTGGAATATTATAAAGGCTGAAATAATGTACATACTATGGAAAAACAGTTCATGCATTCTGAGAAAAATATTAATATATAATTAGGTCTTGTTTTTGTTTGGCCCTTTTTTCTGTTCACACTAGTCTTTGACTTCAGGTTTGTGGGTATCTTATATAACCATAGTATGCACATGTGTTTTCACAAGTCAAATAGCACAGTTGGTTATGTCAATTTTGTGTCAACTGTCTCTCTGTCGTCTGAGTTCGATACCAACTCTGGGTTATCTTTTTTTTTTTTTATATTTATGTTTATTGGTTTTTATCAAAATTCTCATATTGTAGTCATGTGTTCATACTTCATTTATTATGTTTGCCTTTTTATTGCTCTTTTGTATTGCATATTCTAACATGAGACGTGCAGAGTTTCCTATATACAAAGAACAAAATTCACTGTTGCTAAACTACCATTAAACAACCCGAAAAAATACTTCCGAAACTGTAAAATATAGTTTGCTTTTCATGTTAGAATCAAAATATTTTTAGCATTATTGTTGTTTTTATCGGCTAATAAACACCGAAATGTCGTTCTGATGCTGTATATTAAACTACTCGGGCTAAAACCCTTGTGATTTAATTCATACGCATCAGAACTCCAAATCATTGTTTATTAGCCAATAAACAACTCTAAAACGAAAATTATTTCTTTAACAACATTACAATTGATGAAGGAGATCACCTTTTTCGTAGACATATTCTCTCTTAAGATAACACAACTACTTGGTCCCAACATATAACTACTCTTTGCAACATATAACTACTCTTTGCAATATATAACTACTCTTTGCAATATATAACTACTCTTTGCAATATATAACTACTCTTTGCAATATATAACTACTCTTTGCAACATATAACTACTCTTTGCAATATATAACTACTCTTTGCAACATATAACTACTCTTTGCAATATATAACTACTCTTTGCAATATATAACTACTCTTTGCAATATATAACTACTCTTTGCAATATATAACTACTCTTTGCAATATATAACTACTCTTTGCAACATATAACTACTCTTTGCAATATATAACTACTCTTTGCAACATATAACTACTCTTTGCAATATATAACTACTCTTTGCAACATATAACTACTCTTTGCAATATATAACTACTCTTTGCAATATATAACTACTCTTTGCAACATATAACTACTCTTTGCAATATATAACTACTCTTTGCAATATATAACTACTCTTTGCAATATATAACTACTCTTTGCAATATATAACTACTCTTTGCAATATATAACTTATACATCTGATACGGGTAGTTTGTACTTTAGCGGTCCCTGGACATTCTAAATGTAAACAACGTTTTGCCCATGCGTTGACGTTGCTATGCATGACCGCCATTTTTTTTCTCGATTCGTAATGTAAAATATCAAAACAGGCTGAAAATATGAGACACACGGCTTGAGTGTTAAAAAACGGGGGTGTGGGGGAAGCAGCCCCCAAAATCAGTCACTCCGCTAATTAACAATTCAAATTTCTTCATGGTTTACTGCTACAAGACTACTGCTTTCAGTTGATACTTACAACTAATGGATGCACAGAAAGCCGTATTGAACATTTATTTTTATTGCTATAATGTTCTCTGTTAAATTTTTGTTGTAATGTGTGTTTTTGAGAGAATAAATTGCTTTATTTCATTTGCAAATTGTGCTTAACGTGTTAAATCGTTACGCATGACTGCGTCCATAACCATTTTCAAAATGGCCGACCTTTTTGTAGAAAGCGGGTTAATCGCAAAGATATGCAATTTTGAATTAATATTTCACAAAATATTAATAAAACTTTGCACAAAAATAACAATTTTGGGGTTATTTTCCATTTTACGGCCAATTTTTTAAATCGCCAAGCTAGCACGCAGCTCACTATATTTACGCGCACCTAGTCCTTAGTTACGTAGAATATTTATAGTATTTCCAGGGACTGCTAAAGTAAAGGTGTTTCTCTGATACATGTACAGGTTAAAATATTGATGACCATTAATGTTATTTCTCGTTAATAATTGTACGTATGTCATAAATCTGGTTGACTATAATTGCCTAAAAATGTTTACATTGTGAAGCTTTTATTCTGGAAAATTTGTGAATTTGTACTCAAAGCAGTTTACTCAATATGCTACTTTAATTTTTTTTTATTCATTTTTTATTTTATTATTTGTTGGGTGTTTTTGTTGTTGTTTTTTTGGGGGGTGGGTGGGGGGGGACTAATGTCATGGTATAAAGGTCATGAATAAATTATTCTTAAGTGTAAGTGTACAAGTATTTATACATGAATATACAAATATAATATACAGATATCAATATAATCAACCAATTAATGAGTTATATCTTAATGAGTGATCTTGTTTAGCATTATATACACTGTGTAATGAACATAATTTCTCACTCTGGGCTTGGATTTATCTGGACAACACTGTTGAATGAAAACAAAAGAGTTTAAAATGAATAGATAAAGGGCCATAAGGCTCTAGGTCGCTCACCTGAGGGGCTAAGGAACTAAACTGTTCGGAGCAAGTTTTTTTTTTCATTAAGATTCAGCTTAAAATGTGGCCTTTAGAGTGTTCACAAGCTTTTTTTTAATTTGGCCTGGTGACCAAGTTTTGACCCCACATGACTCCTCCGAGATATCATTGAGACAAATGTTTTGAGAAAGTTTCATGAAGACTGGGCAATAAATGTGGCCTCTAGAGTGTTCACAAGGTAACCCTTCTAGAATAAGTGTATTTAATACGCATTTAACGTGTATTATATGCTGCGGTATTGGCACCGTTTTTTTTCTCTGTTTTTAATACGCTTTTAATACACTTGAAATGTATTGTTTCTGCATTTTTCCTGCATTAACACATTTAAGTGCATTTAAAGTGTATTATTCTCCTTGAAAAATACACTTTATCTTCAAAAAATACACTAAAGTGTATTTAAATGAATTTTATGTGTATTTTCTAGTGCATTAATACACTTTTTTGTAAAAAATGCAGAGAAAGTACAGAAAAACTACACTTAGTGTACTAAAAAAATATTTAAAGTGCATTTAATGCAGAAAAAATATGGTACCAATACCGCAGCGTTTAATATGCGTTAAATGCATATTAAATATACGTATTCGAGAAGGGAAGTGTTGACGACGCACAACGCCCACAAACGACGGACAGAAGGCGATCACAATAGCTCACCATGAGCATGTTGTGCTCAGGTGAGCTAAAAACTAAAACGTCTGCCTTTCCCTGCTAAGCATACGCTACAAACAAACAATTTACAGTTACTGTTGTTTAAATCATATGTTTTTGAAATATGATTTCAAAACATAAACCATTCCAATACATACTAAATTTTGTAGAATTGTAAAAAAACAACAAGATTCTGTGTATGATAAACACACATGCCGCCGGTTGGTGCCGGTTAGGTCAAGGTAAAGGTCAAAGTGAGGTTGGGTGATATGGGTGTATTGGGGATGGTCATAAGCAACAACTGTGTAAATATCCAAGTGTTGTAGCAAGCGGTGTTGGTGCTAGGCGAAACGGTAAAAATCTAGTTAACGAAGAAACAGCCCAACTGAATTATTCTAAGTGCACATTAGCTCACGGTCAATGTCAAAGTGAGGTTGGGTGATATGGGTGGATAGGGAATGGTCATAAGCAACAACACGATAAGTATCAAAGTGTTGAAGTAAGCGGTGTTGGTGCTAGATGAAACGGTCAAATCTACTCAACCTTGTCAGGGACAGACGTCCGTGACAAGGTTAAGTAGGCGGACAGGACAATCACTATATGCCTCCCGCATCAAGATGCCGGGGGCATAAAAATATTTTAAATACCAGTAGGCAGACATTTCCACAAGGCTGACACAACCCTTGCCTACATTAACCAATGGCTACAAATTTAGCTTGCGCCATTCAACAAAATGGCAAGATAAGCCAATTTTTGCTGATCTTATCCAGCCAATTGTTGGCCAATTCTTTTAAATTCAAGTCTACCTTATTCAGCCAGTTATTTGCCCATTCCTTCTTAAAAATCTTAAGCTCATTTTTCTGTGCAAGTTTGATACACTCTGGTTGAGAAATATATTGTTGCGTGATTGCAAAAAATATGTGGCTCTTTTAAAACAAAGGTAGATAACACTTGTGCTAATTCTTTGATTATTTTTGTTACCGCACCATCACATGAGACTGTTGTCTAAAACTAAAAAAATTATTTCATGGATAGATAAAATATTCTGAAGGTTAATAATGGACAACAGATACAAGACAATGGACAACAATATATAGCGGAGGACCGCTTTAAGCAATCCCATAGAAATCTTTGTTGGGGTAAGCTAAACAGTGAAAAAATAAAGCTTCACCAAACTATGTCTAGCAATCATTGCCAACTTCTGCAAGCAGCTGCAACATTTGGCTTACCATCTGAAGCTTCTTGAATGATTTAGTAAAGTTTTAATAAACTAATCCTATCGAGGGTTGAGCTTAAAACAGATACAACAGTTTCACTCTCCACCCTTGCTATCTCTCCAACAAAACAGATACAGTCAACTTGATAATACAAAGAACGTACAAGTTTGCAAACTTCAACATAACGAAATTGCAATTAAATACTTTAGAACATTACATGTCCTAACAGTGAAGCCCTAACGTAATGAAGCTTTGCTGCTTTTACCCAGAAATTAAGTTGTCTACTTTATATAAAGTGTTTATAATAAATTAAAATTACTGAAATAAATTCTAAAATGACTTACTATATCTAAAAATGTTAATATACCATGTGAATGCCTAATATTTGGTTTAGACACAATGTGCAACAAAATATGGTACAAGTTACACACATAATCATATTGTCTTTAAAGTTTTAAAGAAACTGAAATACAAGTTCTAAAACACATAAATCAGGTGACAATACATCATACACAACTCAGACACAGACAAACATCTTTAACAACAATAATTTCCACATGGGGTCATGGTTACCATATATATCTGAATTAGAAACTATATAAGAGGCGTGGGAAAACCGGGCTTAATGCATGTGCGTCAATTGTTGTCCCGGATCAGCCTGTGCAGTCAACAAAGGCTAATCCAGGAATACACTTTCTGCAGACAGTGGATTTATGTTTAAAAGAGACTTCCTTCAAACAGACAATACTATAAAAGCAAAAAGTCATCCCGGATCAGCCTGTGCGTACTGCACAGGCTGATAGGGGGTGATGTTAAAAGATAATACGACAATAATAACAGCTATAAATCCGACTGCCACGTGCAATGTGACAGAGAAACTTTTAACTATTTGTTTTTCTTCAAGCGACCAAAAAGCAAGCATGCGCTTTTGATCTGTGCTTCTTCCAGAGTTAAAGCAAACTCGAGGAATTCTGTTCAACTTACATGCAAATGTTGCTGTTCGTCAAGAACGAAATGAAACAAGTCAAAAACAAGGTCTGTAACTCTACAAGTCTTAAGTGTTGCTCTGGTCACAACAGGAAAGGGTAAAGCAAAATCAAATAATTCAAAACAGAAGCATAAACTGCCTGCAAATGTCAAATATGTCAAGAACGAAATGAAACAAGTCAAAAACATGGTTTCTAACTCTACAAGTCTTAACTATTCAGGTCAGTGCAAAAGCAGAAACAAGTCTAAAACAGGTCCCATAACTCTACAAGTCTTAACATGTCATGACTGTAAGTTTGTTAATGCGTAAGGGGCAAAGAAACCAAAAACAGGGCACATAGCTCTGTAATTGTCTTAAGTATAGTTCTTTTCACTGGATAAAATGTTTAATGCTTGTAAAAGCATGTCAAGAACAATATCAAAGATATCGTTTGTTTGTTTGTTTGGATTTTTCGCCGTATTCAACAATATTTCAGTCATATATCAGCGGTCAGTTAACCTACTCACATTTTTCCTGGGTAAGCTGGTTTACCAGTACTTAGTGCACATACTTATGCCAGTAACTGACAACTGCCCTATTTGAATCAGAGGTAGGGGGAGAATGGCCGTAGAAATAATTTCATGACCAATCCCCACACAAGTTATGTGGCCGGGCTGGGAATCGAACCCCCGATCCTCGGATTTGTAGTATAGTGCTCTACCAACTGAGCTAGCTGGCCCGGCTTATCAAAGATATAAAAACATGGTCAATAACTCTAAAAGTCAAAAATATAAAAACATGGTCAATAACTATAAAAGTCAAAACTGTTGCTCATGTTACTGCAGAAAAATGCATTTGTCTGTATAAATCAACGAAGACAAACAAAAAGTGTTATAATTCTACAAGTCAAATATGTGGTATGAAAGATTGCGATCATCCTAGAGATTACTGAACACAGACAAGACCATTGTCGGAACCCACGTTTGCTCAAACGCTATGCTTCTTGATCAACAGTGGGCTAGAGATTACTGAACACAGACAAGACCATCGTCGGAACCCACGTTTGCTCAAACGCTATGCTTCTTGATCAACAGTGGGCTATTACGCTAGCAAAACTCCGTAATCATGAATAATTAATGAGACATCTAATTGGTTCCGTGTCCAAGTCGGCACGGAAAATTCAACCAATCGAAACGACGTGGTGTTAAAACAGTCGCATGTAGGCGGCCTTGGCTTTTATCATATTTACCGTTATCCTGCACATGATCGGTTTTGGCGTGTACTCAATGACATAGTAACCCGTCGACTAATAATTGTTTTGGCATGTACTCAATGACATAGTAACCCGTCGACTGATAATTGTTTTGGTGTGTACTCAATGACATAGTAACCCGTTGACTGATAATTGTTTTGGTGTGTACTCAATGACATAGTAACCCATCGACTGATAATTGTTTTGGTGTGTACTCAATGACATAGTAACCCGTCAACTGATGATTGTTTTGGTGTGTACTCAATGACATAGTAACCCGTCGACTGATAATTGTTTTGGTGTGTACTCAATGACATAGTAATCCGTCGACTGATAATTGTTTTGGTGTGTACTCAATGACATAGTAACCCGTTTTCCAGACTTTATTCAAGGAGTGGTCAATGTTACTTAAAATTTCATCGTAATTTCATCGATCAGCAGGTGGCTCATCAATATTTATGCAAACAAACTTTTGACAGGCTATTCTCCCACGGTATATAATGTAGTAGTAACGGAATATATACCATGGGTTTCGACGATGAGACAAGACATGAAGTTCATAATTGAATGTTTCAAATTATATTAAACATGACAACAATGTAAATGCTGAAGACCTCACTTATCAAGGGGACTTGCTCATACACGAAAATATATATATGGCAACATACAAGCAGAGTTAAGCATATCTCTGTTGGTTAGTTACATCCACATATTGTACTTCTGCATTCAAACATGCAACTGACAGAGTCAGTAACCAAATAGTTGCTAATTAGGGTCTTCCATTCTGATATAAGAGACATAAAGGTGTAAAAATGGTAATATATTGTTATCATCAGCCTTTTCCAATATATGTCATACAATTTCATGCATTATAATAATAAAATAGTATATCATCATGGCAGCCATGCTAGGATTTCAAGATCAAATCTCAAACCTGAAAATGCATAGTCAACATGGACTGTTGAAAAAATTCACATGTAGTATTCTTGGCTATTCAATGGAAGATTAGAAAATGTCCTCTCTCTGTAGTCAATGTCTCACTAATAAACCTCAAGAATTATTTTTGTACAATTTTTGTTGTCTGGGTACTGTCGGTATTATGTATGAGGCGTGTCGTGGGAAAACCTAACTTAATGCATGTGCTTAAAGTGTCGTCCCGGATTAGCCTGTGCAGTGCGCACAGGCTAATCAAGGACGCCACTTTCCGCTTTTAATGTATTTTCTGTTTCAAGGAAGTCTCTCCTAAACATAAATCCACTGTAAGACAAAAGTGTCGTCCCGGATTAGCCTGTGCGGACTGCACAGGCTGATCCGGGCTGGCAGTTTACGCGCATGCATTAAGGCTGGTTTTCCCACGACACGCCTCGTATGTACCATATATAACTAAAACCATCAACTTCTTTACATGCACTGTTCTTTCCAATATCATAGCATTGTTACACAAAATATTAGAAGCCAATTAACTCAACAGACGTAATTATGGTTGATGAAAATGTAATACATAAAAAAAATCTTTAATTAAAATGAAAAAGCATGTAAGATTTTTTTTAACATATTCATAATATTGCGAAATAAAAACAACAGATACAAGAACTGTTCTCAGCGTACACAGCAACACACTTTGAAGATGATTATTTAAACTGAATTGTAATTACCTGGCTGTAAAGTTATTTGGCAATTAAGTCTTGATAATAAGTCCTAGATTATAATTACTGATCCATTCTCAAGCTACATGATTTGGTGAGCATTTCCAACTATATCTAACGGTCGTTCGTACATATATGTATAAACTGGTTATTTTATGCTAACAGAGAAAAACCATTCAAATTTCAAGAAAGAACTTTTTCTGCATTTTCTGTCAAAATCAAATATTCATGTGACATTCAAACTGATATGAGAAAGTGTAACTTTTCCAGATGCATGGAAATCTTTCTGTGATTTTTGGGCTTAAAACTTTATCATATGGATCAGCTACACAGAAGGTTTACACTTTGATTATATGGACAGTACTTGAGAATAACTGCAATACATTTGTTTTTAATAAACAAAATCTACCCTCTGAAATTACATCACATGGCAAAATTAATATTTCAAGGTAAAATACAATGTTGTCTTATATAAGCACCAATCACCACTTCAATTATTTGAATAGAACCAATCAAATTTGTTCTGTCAAATTCAAATTAAGTCTTTAATTGGCCATCTTAATATCATTATTTCGTGTTTAATTACCCATAAAGCTTCTCTTTTTTAATTGTGATTAAAAGAAAAAGTTTTCATTGAATGGTTTTACTCTGAAAAGGACATATGAGTTACCTCGTAAATCTGAACAACTCTCTGAAATTTGGGTTTGTACATTTAGTGACTATGCTACTGGAAAGCTTGTGACCTCAACATCTAAAAAAAACTATATTGCACAAGCGGATTAAAAATTACTATGCAGGCACGAGATAATCTCATTAAAATCAAACTCTAATGCTCTCTCTTAAAACTTTTCGCTGTTAGGCCCCCTCCAAACAAAAAAAGTCCCGTTTCTGGTCTCCTATTACCGACCGTTTACTTTTGCTGCCGACCCTACATATTTTTGGTCCAAACATAATAAAGACTGAAAAAGACTGTTACCGTGTACAACACAAACCATTCTCCCATCATAAAAAAATAAAATATATAAAAATCCCTACCTACCGACCCTTATTTTTTGGGGCAGGAGACCAGAAACGGAACTTTATTTATTTTTTTTGACTTAGGATCTTAAGACATTGTACAACATGTCGCGTTTTCTCAAATTTCTGTCCTTAGCATATTAAACGTGTTACCGTTCTACACCAAAAGAAAATGCTTGTACACCACCAAGTTTGTCCATGCTTTTTCATAAATGCGGCTTTTTCGACTGATCCTTGGTACCACATCATTCACGTGGCTTCACAATAGTCAAAGTGTGTTCATATAGCCGATTAGACTGCATGGTAATTTTGTGAAAAAGTTTTTCGGATTCAGTTCATGAAATTATACCACAGCACATGGAAGGCAGCAAATTTTTATTGGCTGTGGAAATGGTCATCTGAATGCGACCTATAATGCGATGTCATCAGATCCAGCAGCGGATATAATACATTACTGTTGGACTGGATATGATGTTAATGAGATTGGGCATGAGGTTACATAAAATGAAGAGGTAATTCTCGTCCTTTTCTATAATCCAAGCGGCAAGGTCAAAGCGTTCTCTAGATAGCGTGCGGAAACGAAACGGTCTACGGACAGACTGACCGACCATCCGACCAACCGACCGACAGGTGCAAAGCAATATACCCCCACTTCTTTGAAGGGGGGCATAATAATTGTGAATGTACTTGTTGGGATAGAAAACCACTTCGACATAACTGACAATTCGAGTAAAAACTTCGAGATAACCGTATTTATTTTAAATAAAATAAGAAGGGAGAAAGTCTGGAATTATTTTCCGCTTCGACATATCCAGAACTTCTCCTAAGCGAGTCGAAATTCAGCTGCATGCAGATTTAAAAAAACAACTTATTTACTGAACGATTACCAATCAACAGGAAGCTAATGTTATGGTTTTTATGGATTTTTTATTATGAAAACCAAAACGGCACATGCACAACAAAATTTTAAAACTTTAAAAATTTTGGCTACAATCAAAGAAACAGGAAAAATAAATAACATATTTCAAAGCAGGTAAAATGGTTATAAAAGAAACCTGTGCACTTAGGCAAGGCATCCATTAATTGTTCATTCTCACTGATTGTGTAAGGAAAGATCCAGGGCTAAATAAGCAAGATGCTGCACCCTGTGTTTTTTTTCACCCCCTTCTGCTGCCCTTTAGTGCTGGTATGATTATTTAGAAATTTTCAAATATTGTTGGAACTTGCAACTATTAAATCAAGTAACCATGTTTCATCTGACATTGAAGCATAAAAATGATCAAATAAAACCTGAATCTTTCAGAGTTTAATACAAGGTCAACACCTTTAAATCCACACCTAAACATACTGTTTTTCTCCTATATGCAGCAATCATTTACTTTTAATACCTCTAAATCTTTCCCTACAAAAGTCGAAACTGCAAAATAAACCATTTCAAACGGCAATCTCACCTAGCAGGAATTTCACTTTGTTTCCGGCCTGCTCGTTGAGAAACGACACGTTGTGCGCCTGGGAAATTGCCTCCCTTATGGACGCGGACACCAGCGGCCTACTGTCGTTATTCAGGACGACAACTTCTGGGGCGTTCACAGAGATTCCAGGAAAGTGACCGGATGAGGAGGCGGAAATTGACGGGCTCGGAGAATCTCGAATTCCGGAGCCTTGAACAAGGATAATGATAACTTTATCAGGATTATCATAATGTTTCGGAAACATAAAATGATAAAATAATAGCTTTATCAGCATTTATCATAATGTTTATTTAAGATCAACACAGTGGTCGAAATTAGCTCAAGCCCAAAACCCATGCGCTGGTAAATTTTGAAACAGACTTTTCTTAGATGCTCAGTTTTTATAAAGGCAGGCTTGTACATTGGCTCTCTGCAGTGTTTTTTTATGGCCAGTTTGGGGCAGAAGTACGGCCCCATTCCCCTGCTTAAAAGGTATATATTTTTCCCCTATATTTACCTTAAAATTCCTCTCAGAATGTAAGCTTTATTTTGAACAAAAAACAAAGACCAAAATCGGACATAAATTGACCCAGATAGAGGAATTTTCGTAAAATACCCCAGCAGTTTTTCATCAAACCAAGTAAAAGCAGTTTTCATTGGTAGCAAAACAATTGATTAATTAATGGTTTTAAAAAAAAGTAGAATATAAACATGTACATTTACTAATAATGCTTTTCTGAAAAAAAATCCCCTTTTGCTGTAAAATTTCCCATCTGAAGGGCCCTGCCACCTTTCCACTAAAGGTAACAAAAAAACACTGCTCTATTAATAGAACAATTTGGGCTTGCTTGTCCAAAATGTTAATTTCGATGACTGTTTACGATATCTATATTTTTGTTTAAAATGGCTGGACAAATTGACATAATACTCATGTACTCTATAGAATAATTTAACGCTTGAAGTTTTTTCTATATTTATCTTCAACCTCGTTTGCTTGCCTTGGCACTGATGTCAGTAATTTTCATATATGTGTATCGAATTTACACGATTTCCTTATGGAAGCTAACATTGTTTTCGTAATTGTTTCCTCATAATATATTCATACATGAAGGTCTCAACGTCAGGTCAATTTTTGTAAGGTGTATCTAGGAAAAATAATGTTAATGTTTATTTTGTACATTTTGATAAACTCTCTAGTGGAATCAACTTTTGTTAAGTCAGTGACGAACAGTTTTCCACGTTTGTAAGGTCAGTGAGGAAAAGTATCAACAAAATTCAACTTTGATAAGATGCACAACTATAGTTATGTGTCAGTGGCCTAAGACCATCCTTGAAAAATTGTTTGTTTGCGGTATCGCGACCCAGAATTTTCAGTTTGGGTAGGTAAATCGATTTTTTATTTTTATTTTTTATTTTTTGGTTGGGAACAAAAGAAGACCACTCTTATACACGGACCAAATTACCTTAACACAAAATACAAGAGCAAATCATATTGCTTAGTGTACGCCAGTGGCATCAGGGCATCAGGTTACTAACACTGTTTAATATTCAGTTTTATTTCTTCAAATATTTAGTATAATTCAATTCAATTATTTTCATAAGAAACTTAAATACCAAAAAGAAAAGAAAACACAGAAATTTCGCTAACAAAAATTTTTTTGGGCTTCATAGAAGCCGATAAAAATGAGAGTCAGGCGCAATTTCGTGAGTTGGTCACGTTACCGCAAACAAAAACAAGCAATTTTATAAGGATGGCCTAAGTGCACTTTGGAGAATAGATATGAAAATGTACCTCTTATTTTCTTAAGAAAATAGCAAAGAGTACTAAAGAAACTTAAGTATAATTATTTACCAGTTGCAAAGAAAGTGAGTCACAGAATCGACAAAGTAATGTTTATCAATTCTAGAAGTTTGCGCTAAGAAATAAAAATTCGCAGCCTTATTTTTCTCTCTTTTTCTTCTCAAAGTATCTTTCCTTATGCAAAATTGTCCCAGAAAAAAATGTACAATATGCCACATTTTCAATTAATTTCAGATGTTTTATTTAATCCCATTTGTGTTTTCTTTCTCTTAATTTTTTTAACCTATATGTAAACAAAATCCTATACCTACTTCACATATATTTGCATTGTAAGAATTTTAATAAATAATTTTTGTTGTTGCATTATTCTGACAAATCGTTTTGTGCAGTTATAAACTAGCCGATGTGGATTGCCAAACCATGCAAACATTAAAATTAAACAACAGCACTGCCTACGGGTGCTGAACACTCGACTTTCTCATATTTAATAGTAATCTGCCGAAACTGAAATCCTTGACAGTTACCTCCTCTTGTCTACAGAATAAGTTCATCACTATGATCAATTACTTTGAGTTTCGAGTCTATCCTTCATATAGGTAATGAGAATTTTGACCAAAGGCGAAAATTGCAAGTTGAAAAAAGGGTAAAAACTCAAACAAAATCCTTAAACGAGTTACCTCCTCTTGTCTGCAGAATGGGGTTAGCACCATAAACAAGTATCTTGAGTTTCTATTGAATGCCTGTGATAGTCATTGAAAAGTTTTATATTAACCAAAAAATTTATCAACATAAAGGGCAGATTACTCTGAAAATACATATCCTAGCTGCCATGTTGTAATGGATTACCCTTTTCGATAGTAAACAAGTATTGAAAGTTTCAATTGGATACCTTTGATAGTATTTGAGAAAAGGAATCTGACAAAAAACTTAACCCAAAAACCAAAAAAATTAACAAAAAAACTTAACTAACACAGACGCAGACGACAGAGCGACAACAATAGCTCGACTTTTTTTCTTCAAAAAGTCGAGCTAAAAAACATATTGCACATTTGAAATCAATCTGTAACACAAAATGGGGTAACAGTGGATAACTGTGAAGCAAATCTCAGCTCATTATTGCAGCAAGAACTGTTTTTGCTCAAAAGAATCAGATGCAAGTGTCAGACCCACTGTTGAAAAAAATCTGTAATTAAACACCCAATTTTTATATTTTTCTAAATTTCTTCCAAATGACGGTATTCTCAATCACTTAAATTGGAATTTGTTCATAACCCAAAGCATGTTTCAAACATTTTTGCAACACAAGGTCTGAGCATCAAAACAAGGTTACCTCCATCTAACTGTTTGTGTTCATCTGTAGGTCAGAATCAAACTCCTTAATGGATGTTTAATAGCTCTTTTGAATTTTGTTTATATTAATGCAGACCAAAAGCATAATAAACTTAATGTGTTCTTAACCTAAATCAACAGACGGATATCTCTGGTTTGTAACTAAGCCCAGTATTCACAATATTTTTTAAGGACTTGCCCTTTCACGCATAAGAATAAAATGTAAAATTGCCCAATCGTTTAAATGATAGTGGAAATGTTATGTAACCATATCAAACAAAATAACATGCTTATGATATATATTTAGAGCAAAAATTCAGGTTATAAATTTACTTCTTGGTGAATTATTTTTCAATTCCTTATTTTTTCATCCTTCTAAGTTTTATACTTACATGTTTATTTCATAATTTATAATGATTTTCTAGGGAAATACACCTTTCACATTTGAATTCCTTCTTTATTTTTAATTCTAAAAAAAAAAAAACAGAAAACAAAAACAAAAAAACTTACCAATGTAAAATAGCCCAGGGGCAATACTTGGATTGGAATTGTTACTCTCAGAGTCACCTGCAGACCATGGCACCATCAGATAAGCATTATCAACACCCCATGTGAACCCTGTTGTGATTGGCTCTCCGGTGTCTTGCTTTTCCGTAACGGGCCCTCTGATTGGCTCCTCGCTCCCTGGTGAAACAATGATTTCTATTGGATGAGAGCCTTCACCTTGTGCAGATTCTATTGGCTGGGCTAGATCAGTCTCAGAAATGGACAATTCATTGCTCTTCTCCAACACTTTTAGTTCCTCTTCGTAGTCAACATAGTGATCTTTCTCAGATGTTCCAAGAAGATGCGAAGTTTCATCCTCATCCTCCTCATTTTCATCATCGTATTCGTCGTCATTTTCATCCTCATAGCTGGATTTGGAGCCATCTGATTCCTGACAAATCACAGAGAAAGGAGAAGACTAATAAGTATACACACTTCAAGACCAAATATAGGAATGCAAGGACTATTCTAGAGTAGTAGTTTAGATTCTGTTGTTTTTTTAGGGGTCAATAATTATAATTACGGTGGATTCATTTCGCCTGTTGTCATATCAAAATATTTTCCTGAAGGCAGAAACAATAAGCCTCATATAATGAGTCTGTAATAAAATCCTTAATCCAGTCTCAAACCAATATGCATTTTTTAAGGGGCCCAGACCTTACAACCTTAAGACCTTAAATCCAAAATAGCACAAGACTTATGCGAAGAGGAATAAAATATGTTGAGAAAGTCTTCTAAGGATATCTTCCCCAGATAAAAACACACACACACACACACACACGCAAAACATAAAATTATTATAGCTGTAACTTACTATATTAACCCAATTTCTAAGACGGAACAATCATTGAATAACGCACACATTTGTGAGATTTTCTTACATAGAAAAAAAAAACACACTAAAAATTGTCCAATTTCTAAACAATGTATTATTTTGACTACTAGCATAATCAAATAATTTATTTTTTTAACAAATTATGAAATTAAAGTAAACGTTCTCAATTCTAATCTGTGTACTAAGAAATGACTATAACTAAAACAAATATTTGTTCTGCAGTACTTGTTAGTTATTTAGAAAAAAATGTAAAAGTATTAAAATATGCCAAGCATATGGGGTTAATATATTACACACTTTTTGCAATACTAAAGAAATAACTGAATTTGTTTATAACATGTAATTCTTTTTTTTCTTTATATCATTTCATTTCAGCATTCATTTGCATAAATAATATTTACAATTTGTTTTAAATGTCCCTTTAAGTAAACATTACAAAACACCCCCAGTTTAACCACACTGCACATTCAGACAAATATATTTATGATATGTTTTACGAGTCCCTTTAAGTAAACATTACAAACACCCACAGTTTTACCACACTGCACATTCAGACAAATATATTTATGATTTGTTTTACGAGTCCCTTTAAGTAAACATTACAAAACACCATTTTACCACACTGCACATTCAGACAAATATATTTATGATGTTTTACCTGTCCCTTTAAGTAAACATTACAAACACCCTCAGTTTTACCACACTGCACATTCAGACAAATATATTTATGATATGTTTTACGAGTCCCTTTAAGTAAACATTACAAAACACCCCCAGTTTAACCACACTGCACATTCAGACATATATATTTATGATATGTTTTACGAGTCCCTTTAAGTAAACATTACAAACACCCACAGTTTTACCACACTGCACATTCAGACAAATATATTTATGATTTGTTTTACATGTCCCTTTAAGTAAACATTACGAAACACCGTTTTACCACACTGCACATTCAGACAAATATATTTATGATGTTTTACCTGTCCCTTTAAGTAAACATTACACAACACCCACAGTTTTACCATACAGCACATTCAGACAAATATATTTATGATATGTTTTAAATGTCCCTTGAAGTAAACATTACAAAACACCCACAGTTTTACCACACTGCACATTCAGACAAATAATTATCTTTACGATATGTTTTAAATGCCCATTTAAGTAAACATTACAAAACACCCACAGTTTTACCACACTGCATATTCAAACAAATATATGCACTAGGTGCATATTGATATGAAACAAATGCCACTGCAATTAAGTCTATGCACTGTTAGAGCTTTGTAACATTTTTTATTTTATGCTTTTCAGAGGTTTATAGGGAAATATCAGTGAAATATCACTTTGATATTGGAACCACTTTTTCACCGAAAGTTGAAAAAGTCCCAAAATAACACATTTTTAAGCATAAAATAAAAAGAAAATTTGTTGGTTTTGTTAGAATATTGATTTTTCATTCACTTGTTATCATAGAAAATTTATATTTTCACTCATGGCTGTGCCACTCGTAAAAATATACATGTCTATTACCACTAATGAATTAAAATCCATATTCAACCTAAACCAACAAATATCCTCCATGTAATTCCTTTTCCACAGCATTCGTTCACAGCAAACTTTTACATGTCAATGAAAAACATACAACAGACCGTCTTGATAATAATGCAGATTGCTAAAAAACTACAAAAAATGCACTTTCACAAGCTTCTAAATCACTGAGTTAAAAACAAAAATTATAGGAACAAGAAAACA
This sequence comes from Congeria kusceri, assembly GCA_027627225.1. NCBI lineage: Eukaryota > Metazoa > Mollusca > Bivalvia > Myida > Dreissenidae > Congeria > Congeria kusceri. The sequence goes on along the minus strand of CM051040.1, from coordinate 35,482,026 downwards.
AGAGGGCCATGATGGCCCAAAGCGCTCACATGAGAACTGGCACAGATGAAGACCATACTGTTGTGACAGGTTTGAAAATTAGGGTATCTGAACAATACACATGTTTCCGCAAAGGGGGATAGGATTGGTTTGATTGAAAACATCGGTTAGTGCAAAGTACAGAGTTGGGTAGTGGATGTGCGGTGTTTTTGCTTATGGTTCTCATATAATTTTTCTTAATATTCTTACCTGGCCCTTTTTCATTAAGTCAGTGACAATTCTGGAAAATGTAGAAACAGTAGATGTTTATGTCTTGTCGCAGACAGTTCTGGCGAACTTGTTGCAATGCGATAATTGCGATGTCTGTGCTATAGGGTCAAGTTTTGCTTTTCCTTTGATAATTTTCTGTCTAATGATGATAAATAATGTTAATGCAGGCTCTGAAGCCATCAATTTTGCATGTATAAATGACTTCATGTAAGGTTTGCAATTGTTGGAAATCAAATTTTATCAATCAATTTTTATGGTCATACTGTGCAAGTTTGGTCAACATTAAATAAACAAGAGTTGTCAGAGGACAGCGCGCTCGACTATTCAAAGTATTTCATTTGGTACATATTTTGGATAGTGGAAGGGACATAGATTTGTTAAAATACAACACTTTTAAGTGAAGCCTTGTACAGTTTATGGAACAAAAACTTTAACCACAAAATCTATGTAAAAAGAGTGCATAACTCTGTCAAAATACAAAACAGAGTTATGGGTAATGTTGCCCTTGATACTTGAGTTGATGACAAAGGTAAGTTCCAAGTTTCAAGCGAATAACTTATGTAGTTTTGAAGTTACAAACCTTTTGAACATAAACTTTAACCAGAAAATCTATGTGAAAAAGGGGCATAACTCTGTCAAAATACAAAACCGAGGTATGGGTAATGTTGCCCCTGATACTAGAGTTGATGACAAAGGTTACTTCTGAATATAAACTTTAACCAGAAAATCTATGTGAAAAAGGGGCATAACTCTTTCAAAATACAAAACAGAGTTATGGGGAATGTTGCCCCTGATACTGGAGTTGATGACAAAGATATATTCCAAGTTTCAAGTGAATAACTTATGAAGTTTTGAAGTTACAAGACTTTTGAATAAAAACTTGAACCAAATTCAGACGCGGGCGCTGGGGATAGTAGGATAGCTCACCTATTCTTGGAATAGTCGAGCTAAAAATCACGTGTGCAAGCCAATCACTGATTACTTGTTGATGATTTTTTCCACACACAAGACGCCATAACTCCGGTGTTTCTGGCCTGATCATGCTTATATGCGACATCACCTGTAATCTAACGTTCATAGACAAACTGTGCACAATTGATGAAGATTGGATGACAAATTAAATCTCTATCCTGAATAATGTCCATTTTTGTATATTTTTTTTCCCCAACAAAAGGGCAATAAATCTGGTGTTTCAGGCCCGATTTTGCTTATATTCGACTTCACCTTTAATCTTATGATCATAGACAAACTGTGCAAGATTGGTGAAGATTGGATAAAAATGACGTCTCTGTCCTGAATAATGTACACTTTTTGTATATTTTTTTCACAAACAAAGGACAATTACTCCGGTGTTTTTGGTCAGATCTTGCTTATATTCGACTTCAACTGTAATCTCATGGCAATAGACAAACTGTGCAAGATTGGTGAAGATTGGATGAAAAATGAAGTCTATATCCCAATAATGTCCATTTTTGTATATTTTTTCATAAACAAAGGGTAATAACTCCGGTGTTTGAAACATGATCTGGCCCATTTTTGGCCTCTGCTGAGATCTGATGGTCATACACAAACTGTGTAAGTTTGGTAAGATTGGATAAAAAGTGAAGTCTCTAGCATGAGAACGAAACAAATTGTTGACGGCACACAGACAACGGACAACATACGACGGACGACGCAGAAGAGGTCCCCTATACAAATAGCTAACCGAGCACTTCGTGCTCAGGTGAGCTATTAAGTGGAGATTATACAAGACTGTTTTTATTTCATGAAACAAAATGAGCCCATTGCTTATTTTTTAATAATAATTGATGAAATAGCAAGCTTTTTAAAATTTATATTATTGAGTGTTTTCGTTTTAAACTCAATAAATAATAGCCCAGAAGTGCTTAGTTGGTTCCAATTTTCTTTCTACAAAGTGACAATTTGTGCAACATTAAAAGGAACAAACATGCTTATAGGGCTGAATCAACTTTGGAAGGCATGGTTTAAAAGCTGAAACACATTCTTTGGGGGCAACTCGTTCACTGATAAAAAACAACAGATAACTTTTCAAAACATTTTGATTTGATATTTTTTTTACTTTTTAATTTTATTTTGGCTGAGTAACATTAAATTTGCTTCTTTTTGGACAGATATTCCATATTGTTCAAAAACACATTCACCAAATTTTTAGTTCAGTCCTTAAATAAGCATTTTTATCAAAGGTAAAGCACCCTGTGGGTGTTTAATAAGAGAATATGTTTAAAATTATTATCTATAGTATATGATGCCTGATTTTGTTTCAAAGAACACATTTACTCAGGCCAAAAAAACTTTCTGTGTTTCGGCAACCCGACCCTACCTAGGCGAAAAAACCAGACTCTAAAGTTTTTAGCGACAATTGTTTTCCGTGAAATCCATATTTGTCAGATTTTAGATAATTTTCAATGTTTTTTAACGAAATGTGTCATTAAAAAAACTTTTAAAAAACTCAATCCTGACCCTACCTAACTTTTTTGAGACCGTTGCCTGAAACACAATTTATTTTTTGGCCTCATCACCCCACAGGATGTGTTCTCCTTTACTCCTACCAGATAAAACATGGCCCTGTTCACATGCAAAGTATTGTCATCAGATTCCGTCTGAAATTCACGCAAATAATTTTTAGCTGCTTCCAAAAGTATGGCCGTTTACTAGGAACAGTAACTCCTCAGTGGTTGCAACTTTGAAACTTTGAACATATCGACATGAGAAAGTAGGGGAGAACACTCTGAAAAAGTTTGGTCACCACATTAATATTTTGTTGTATCCCAAAGGGCAAGAACTCCTTTGTGGTTTACTACACTAACCTTTTACCCATGCAGGAGCTACTGTTCGCCAACTACTATTTAAAGAATAAAGGGGAGATAACTATAAGACTTTAGATTACCATAATTATGTGCCCAATAGTATACTTCTAAGAACAGTAACTCCTCGGTGGTTGCTAGTGTAACACTTTATACACATAAAATTGATAAAGTAGGGGAGAACACTCTAAGGTGATTTGGTTAACACATTAATATTTTGGTGTATCCCAAAGGGAAAGCACTCTTCCATGGTTCACTACACTAACCCCAGACCCATGATGCTCGAGATATTTGGGTAGATAATTACACACTTGGTATGTATCGTTATTCAGAAAGTAGGGGAGATCACTTTGAGAAGGTTAAGTTGTCACAAGAACATGAATATTTTGGTGTACCCCAAAGGGCAAGAACTCTGTGTTTACTACACTAGTATCTGATCCATGCGTATATTGCAAACACAAACATCTGATCCATGTGTTTATCACATGCTATACCTTGTCTCCCGTGTAATACAACTATTACGAATATTTCTATCTTACACATGTGTAAGATAACATTTTGAGCATTTTCATTGGCTACATATTATTTGATTGACCAATCGCATGACGTTATTTTGGTGAAATGACGTCGTCAACATGAAATGACGTCATGTCAATACACAACTTTTAGGATTTATCAACATGTTTGAATAAAACTATACGTTTATTTTCGTTTAAAAGCATGTGATAAAAAAGATCTGACACTCATTGTCATTTCATACCATATTTTATTTAACTCCTCCAGGAAATTCGTTAGTAAGCTCGCCAAAGGCTCGCTTACTAACAAAATTCCTGAACTCGTTTAATAAAATATGGTATGAAATGACAACTCGTGTCAGATCCTACATATATTGAACACTTATGTACTGATATTCAGAAAGTATGGGAGATCACTCTGAGAAGGTTCAGTTGCCAAAAGAACATGCATATTTTGGTGTACCCAACAGGCAAGAACTCAGGGGAGATCACTCTAAGGTGTTCATATGGCAACACGTAAAACATGGTGTAGCCCCAAAGAAAATATCTACTCAGTACTTTGCTACTCTTACTATTTAACCCATGCAGGAACTACTTGTGTGCCAATTCAAGAAACAAAACACAGATCAACAATCAGGAAGTTCATTTTGTTCAGAATTTATTATTACTATTAAAAAAGGAGTCCAAACCTGGCCCAACGGTTACAAACATTCTCAAGTTTAATCTTAGTCTTAATCGTAAATATTAAACCAATGGCATCAAAAGCTTAAATGTTACAAGCATTCTCATTGGTCAACATTTCAAGTTCAGACTAAGTTTGAGACTGAGAACTTTCATTGTGGTGGGTCCAGCATTAATCCACATTATTTTTAATATTTTATCAGTGAATTCTGTGAAATCAGGATTATTCTTAAATGGAGTTGGAAAATCAATCTAAATACATGAAACATCGAGTCAAACCACACATGTAAATCTCAATCACTGAGAAAAAATCAGAGAAAGTGTCTTTTCGGGGCTGAAAAGGTGGACTGCAGAATCAGGAAGTGAAAAACATTCCAAACTAAATTGTCACATGAGTGATGGATATACCCCCACAATATGGCCTTGTCACAAAACTATGGCATCCATTCAAAAGAAAATGGACACAATGAGAATGCTTTAATTTGTGAATGGTCAACAGTGTATTTGGAAACATTTAATTTCAATAGGAGCCATTTAGTGGTTTGTAACCAAAGTGGAACTTGATCTGTATGTTATGATGTAACACCTATGTACCAAAAATAATTTAAATATGTGAAGCCTTTCATGAGTTACTGTCCATGTTTTTCGGAATTTAAGTCAAAAAGGGGCCATAACTGTGTCAAAATTTAGTGGTTTGTAACCAAAGCCGAATTAGACCTGTATTTTATGATGCTACACATGTGTACCAATAATTATTTTAATATGTTAAGCCATTGTTGAGTTAGTGTCAGGAAACCATGTTTTTAGGGAATTTAAGTCAAATAAAGGGCCATAACTCTGTCAAAATTTAGTGCTTTGTAACCAAAGTCAAACTTGACCTGTATTTTATGATGCTACACATGTATACCAAGAATTATTTGAATATGTCAAGCCATTCTTTAGTTATTGTCCTGAAATAATGTTTTTAGGGAATTTTAAGTCAAAAAGGGGCCATAACTCTGTCAAAATTTAGTGGTTTGTAACCAACATCAAACTTGACCTGTATTCTATGATGATACACATTTGCACCAAAAATTATTTGAATATGTCAAGCCTTTCTTGAGTTATCATCCGGAAACCAAAAACCAACAGACCGACGGACCGACAACTCACTCCTATATACCCCCCTTTAACTTTGTTTGTGGGGGTATAATGACAAAATGCAGGTGTAATTATTTAATTGTCTTGTTAACTTTAATCATGCCATTGGTCTAAAACATACAGGCTAAACAAACATAGGGCATTCCTAATTTTACGATTGTGATTAATTAGTCTCAAGAATACAGGTTGTTGCAAATTCATTTTTTTTAAGAATTATAATTGTACTTGAGCAGTATGCAGATGTTACTGTGACACTAAATGTTTTTTTTTTATGCTAAGTGTTTATCCAGAAATATACTCATAGGGGCAAAAATGACTTCAAGACAGGCTGTTCACCATCAGTTATGTTGCAAAGAATATGTTTTATTTGCGTAAATGGGCTAACAATGCAAGTGTTTGCTAAGAATGGAAGCTTAGCTTGTAGCAAAAAATTTACAAATACCGGTGATAGCAATGGTTTTAACAGCCATTTTACTGACAGACTAACTTTGTCATATCAACTTTGTTTCGATAAAAAATACTTTATTAAAACTAAAGAAATATATGGTTAACAATTCTATCTTTTCATGAAAAGGTCCTTAATAAAGCTGCAGTGATGCTATACGGCATCTAAACTATTAACGATAATAATTTATAGTAGTAGACCTATAGAATAATTCATCAGTTCAAACCATAGCTGGCTTACAACACAACATCAATGGACGTGTTAGATATACTCACCTCTGTGTTACATGCCTAAAATTGGCAATTGGAACATTTCGTAACAACAAATTCTTTATATCTCACCTCTGTGTTACTTGCCTAAAATTGGCAATTGGAACATTTCGTAACAACGAATTCTTTAAATTTAGTTATCTTTTAGGGATTATACTTAATATGCTTTAACTTCCAATTAAACATGCAAAAGAAATGAGGCATGTCGTGGGAATACCGGGCTTAATGCATGCGCATCAAATGATGACACTTTCTGCCTGAAGTGGATTTATGTTTAGAAAAGACTTCCTTAAAACAGAAAATACCATAAAGGCGAAAAGTGTCATCCCGGATCAGCCTGTGCGGACATACCTCAAATGTTCACAGGGAATGGAGCAAAGCATTGTACCCATAGAAAAACTCCTCAAATTTTTATTTCACAGGCCAATTTCAGCCTAAAATAGGCAAGTCGTCACCACCTTAGTTCAAGAACTCAATAAGTACTTATATTTTCCATTGCAGATATTGAGTTACTGAACTTAGGTGACGAAGTGGGGACCTGTTTAACATTATCCCTGATAATGGAAACATAAAACTGTTATCACTTACAGATATTTATATGTATAATTAGCTTTTCCTTTGCTATGCACTGCAAAATTTCTATCATTTTAGCCATATTGAAAAGGTAAGGCAAGGTTAGTTAAGCACTGGGAATAAACAAGGTACATTGGCCAATGTTTAGCAAAAATATGATGCACATAACTGTGCTACATTCTCAACAAAGTATTGTGCAGTAATTTGGAAATCCATGCTGGAGCTCATTAGTGTTCATGAAATGACCTTTAACCCATGGTTTGACCTTGACCTTAATTAAGGTTAGAGAATCACGACTCTGCACATGACCTGTTTGTGGTGAACATTTGTGACAAGTCATTTGAGAATCCATACAGGAGTTAAGAAGTGGGCATGAAATGACCTTTTAAACAACTGGGTGACCTTGACCTTATTTAAAGACCAGCGAATGAGAACTCTTCCCATATATATAACATTATTGTGATGTACATCTGTGCAAAACCAATTATAAGCATACATGTTCTAGTTCAACACATACGATGACCTTTAACCAACAGGATGACCTTGACGTTATTTAAAGGTCAAAGAATCACACCTTTAACATTTGTGCAAGCTAATGTAGGATTCCATGCAGGGTATTATGTAATCGGCATAAAATTATCTGTAAGTTAAATGGATGCCCTTGACCTTATTTGAAGGTCTGTAAATCACAACTCTGCACATAATGTCATTGTGATGAACATTTGTGCAACAAATGTATTTGACAACCCATGCTTGGGTTAAGGAATATGCATGAAATGGCCTTTAACCCCATGGGTAACCTTGACCCAATTCAGACCTAATTTAAAGCACAGTGAATCACAATTCTGCACATAATGTCCTTGTGATGAACATTCAGACCAAGTTATTCAAGAATCCATGCTGGAAGGGAGAGACAACAAGAGCAAGATTACATGACATCCAAGCCATAAGCAAAATGCCCCATCCCCTTATTCCATAGCTGAAGAAATCATAACCAAATATTAAAGAAATAGTTCCATAGATAAAGACCGTAGTGCTAAGAACCTAGCTTATCAACATAATTTTTTTTGTTGGAACTATAATCATTTTATTCATTGGGTTCAATGTCTTTTATCGTTTCCAAGTTTTAAAAATCAACGCCTTTACCAAATACTCATATTTTGTTAATTTTTCCTTTAAACAAATTATCACCCTTACCGAATACTCTTCCTTCTCCACCTCAGGAATCGAGGCCGAAATAGAGGCGCTTCTTGAGGGGAATATACTCGACTTTGATTTTCGAGGTTTATTCTTGCTCTTCTTCTTTTTCTTCTTTTTGTGTCTTGTGGGTTCCTCCATTTGGATCGCCATCAGGCTAAGGTTTTTCACCGAGTGGGTGTGAAGAGACTTCAGGGGTACGTGGATATGAGGAAACGAGGATCTGCGGTGACCTTGGCAAAAACAGACAAAGTGGCTTGTATACACTGTGGGATTTATAACCATGCCAACTTAGGTAAAAATTCGCCAAACACCAATGACAGTGTACGAATGTGTTTACAAGCCATCACAATCAAACAATTTATAGCTTTCACAATGGCTAAACTATTGTCAATTGAATTTCCTTGAAGAGGAACTACACTTAAAACTCAGAGCCCTTTATCTGCCTCGATTTTGCAGACAAACGGTTGCTGAATTTCCTAAGAATACCAGTGTAATTCCCCCCACCCATCAAATGCTAAACTTTTAAAGTGTCCTGAGGCGAGAGTTTTTGATCCCATTTTTACCAAAAAGCAAATAAAAATAAAATTTGTAGAATGTAACCGATATAATAAAAACAGCCTTGTGAAAGGGTTTCAACCTGTTACACAGAATGCAAAAAAAATAATTAATGTCATGGTCATCATGTAGTGATTAAGTTAATGTTGTGTAATATGATTTTTGTAAGTAATAATGCATTAAAATTTTAATATCAATGCCCATTTCCATTTGTGAAATTCTCGTCATTAATTTACTCAATTCTGTGTTGTTGTTTTTTATTTTTGTTTTTATTTTTTTCCCTCCTCCAAACGGACACTTTTCCAAAAATGTCAGAGAACCAAGAAATAAAAAAACTCAGGACTTATCATTGAAAACAAAATCAGTTTTAGTATGTTATCTGTCTACATAGTTTTCTCTCTTTCATTTATAGTAAATAGGGTCTTAATAATAATAATCATATTTGTAAAATATTTGTATGAATAATAGAATATTAATATTTTATTGATTCCAATGTAAGTTAAAGATTATATTTTATTTCATAAGTGGTGATTGAAAACACACTTTACCATTGGCATTTGTGAAAATGTGATTTTTCTATGGCAATGCTATATCTCAGGGGTAATATTCCAGAAAATGTGATTTTTCTATGGCAATGCTACATCTCAGGGGTAATATTCCAGAAAATGTTATTTTTCTATGGCGATGCTATATCTCAGGGGTAATATTCCAGAAAATGTTATTTTTCTATGGCAATGCTATATTTCAGGGGCAATATTCCAGAAAATGTTATTTTTCTATGGCAGTGCTATATCTCAGGGGTAATATTCCAGAAAATGTTATTTTTCTATGGCAATGCTATATCTCAGGGAAATATTCCAGAAAATGTTATTGGCTATATCTCAGGGGTAATATTCCAGAAAATGTTATTTTTCTATGGCAATGCTATATCTCAGGGGTAATATTCCAGAAAATGTTATTTTTCTATGGCAATATCGTATTTTATGCTATATCTCAGGGGTAATATCGTATTTTATGCTATATCTCAGGGGTAATATTCCAGAATCATCTTAAAGGGACTTGTTCACAGATTTTCGTATTTTTTTTTAAATGCTCTTTTATATCTTAACTGCAAAAAGTAAAGCATCTATACTAACAAAAACAAATATTATATTAAGAAAGAAGAAGTAGATGAAAACATTTGCCCTCGCCGGGACTCGAACCTGCGACCGTCGGGGTCAAAACAGACTAGCGCCTTAACCACTCGGCCATCCGGACTTTTGAATACATAATTGTATTTATAACACTATGTAAGTGATACACTAGTTTTCCAAATTGCCTGAGGAAAAGCGCTACAAACGCTTTATAATTTTATCCGTTTCAAAAGATGATTTTTCATAAACGACACAATATCTCCGATATATTTCCTGCTCAGGAGTGTCATTTCGCTTGTATATAAGTTATGTATTTTTTTTTAGAAATCTATGACAAACAATCTAAAAATCGTCAATTTGACAATCTGTGAACAGGTCCCTTTAAGTGAAATCTTATCCTTAGCCTTTAAATCGTCATTTTTCTTAAAATGTTTATTCCATGTATACATAAAATTCTGCTTAGTGTTCACCACTTATTAACTTATTTATTAACTACTGTTTATTTAACTGTAATTGGATTCGCTAATTTATAAATAGTTTTACAAATATTACCTTACAAAATTCAGAACTGAAGTGGAAATATTTTTAGAATAAAATTTTTTAGATTAACTAAAGATGTTTGTGCAATATGGCCCCAGATCTTACTAGTGATATCGTATTCCTCGAGACACCTCTCTGCAGCGGGAATTGGTATCTCGGAGCTGGGATGTTCCCAGGGTAAGCTGGGATGTTCCCAGGGTAGGCACTCCGCATTGCTGGCAATGAGGTCCGTCAGCGTTATACTGCAAAAAAAGCAAGGAAGACAATAAGATTGGTCAGAGTTATACTGCAAGAAAACCAAGCAAGACAATCAGATTGGTCAGAGTTGAATGCAAGAAAAACAAGAGAGACAATTAGATCAGTCAGATTTATACTGCAAGAAAAACAATCAGATCGGTCAGAGTTATACTGCAAGCAAAAACAACGGAGACAATCATATTGGTCAGAGTTATACTGCAAGAAATACAAGAGAAACAATCAGATCGGTCAGAGTTATACTGCAAGAAAAACAAGGGAGACAATCAGATTGGTCAGAGTTATACTGCAAGAAAAACAAGGGAGACAATCAGATTGGTCAGTTATACTGCTAAAAAAGGGAGACAAACAGATCGGTCAGAGTTATACTGGAAAAACAGGGAAACAATCAGATCAGTCAGAGATATACTGCAAGAAAAAAAAGAGAGACAAGCAGATCGGTCTGTGTTATACTGAAAGAAAAACAAGGGAGATAAATGTGCAATTGTTTAGGCCACTAGCTCAAACAGAGCTACCAACTGCAGCATTTTATCAACCATTGGAGCAAAGGTGGCAGAGTCTATTAGTAGGGGAAAATCCATGTGGAAGGAAGAAGTTACGAAAATTTTGAATTTAATGAAAGCACAGATTTTTTCATTGCACTTTTATCTACTGATATACAAACAATCTAATAAATTTGCCATTAGTTTTATTTTGGAGATTGCACAAATTGTGTTTGTTTTCACATCATTTATCAACTGAAGATATCAAGAGGGGACATTTTGAGATTCTAGCTAACAATTGTTATTCAAAATGCTCAAGTTTGTGTAAAAACCCTCTGAATCTTGTGTAACCTGACCAGATTGTTTGCATCTGTCACAAAGGCCCATATTATAAATATTTTGCCTGTACCTCATACATTTTTACTGGCTTTATATTAAGCCTGACAGACTTAGGCAACATTTCCATGAGTCCGTATCTGGGTCCGTATGCGCATACATATCTGCAAAATTTCAATTCAGATGCACTTTTACATGCATCCGTATCTGTGCATTTATGCAATACGGACACACTATATGGACACGGACATGCGGACATGGATACAGAGATATGGAACCGGCAGAATGATTTTCAATGTGTTCGATTTTCATACAGACATACCGATACGGATACAGACTCATGGAACTCGGCCTTAAGCGGAGACTGGATTATTTTAACAAGATCCCCGGGTGATGTGTCTATGCATCATACATTATTTTAACATTGTTTCAATGTTCAAGTACATCCGTCAAGTGCTATTTAGGCCTAGAACCATAAGAGCTGAGGAAAAGGGACCCTATTTTAACCCAGGTAATTTTTCAAAACAGTGTTTTTTTCACCTTTTGGGGAAAGGTGGCAAGGTCGTTTAGATGGGGAATTTTTTGGCAAAAGGGGATTTTTTTTTACAAAAGCATTATTACAAGTTTATATTCTACTTTGTTATAAAACATAAATTACTGAATAGTTTGGCAACAAATGATGACTGAGATAATGCTCTAACTTGGTTTAATGAAAAATTGCTGGGATTGTGTACGCAAAAATTCCTCTATCTTAAGCCAATTTTTGTCTATATTTTGGTCATTTTTTTATATACAGTTTACATTCTGAGAAGAATTTTAAGGTTAATATAGGGGGAAAATATATACTTTTTAAGCAGGGGAATGGGGCCAAATTTCAGCCCCGAATTGGCCCTAAAAAAAAACACTGCAAAAGATGGCAAAACACATCAGATTATTCTAACACATTCCTGGGTGCTTTTTGGAACATTTTCTCAAACTCCTCATGTATTTTGTACCACATGCAGATGGCTAAGGACCATCAGAGCTGAAGGGGCTTCGTTTAAGGGCCCAATTGGCCTTAAAAAATACTCAAAACCAAACTGCACATACCCGGGTGATGGTTCAAACATTTTCTCGATGTCCTCGTGCAGACTGGTTGGGTGTTCGAGGGTCCGCACTGGGTCCACGGCCAGTGTGAATGACAGTCCGCTCTCGGACGGACCCACCGAGATACTGGCCTTCCGCACCTGTCAAACAAAGTCTTCAAAATAATACGAGGGGCGTCTTGAGAAAACCGGTCTTAATGCATGTGTCAGCACAGGGTAATCCGGGACGGCACTTTCCGCTTTTATTGTATTTTCTGTTTCAAGGAAGTCTTCCAAACATTAATTCACTGTAGGCGGAAAGTGCCGACCCGGATTAGCCTGTGCGGACTGCTAATCCGGGACAACACTTTACGCACATGCATTAAGCCCAGTTTTCCCACGACGCACATTTTTTCCCGAAGCCTGGGACTAGTAAAACCTACCAGGGCTAGTTAAAAGTTTTGACCTGTACTTGCCAGAAAGGGACGAAGGATCAAAACAGTCATTTTCCGCAATTACAACAATGGCCAGAAATTTCGTTCTAAATATATATCATAATAATATGTTTGCTTTTTTAATAACTAAACAACTACATGTACATAATATTTTTACACTGATCAGGTGATCACTAGATGTAACTTCATTTAGGACACATAATATTTTTACACTGATCAGGTGATCACTAGATGTAACTTCATTTAGGACAAGTTCAAAGTAGATTCGGCCAACTTGAAATTGTAATACAATGGTATTTTTCCGAATGGGCAAGGCCTTCCAAAACATTATGGAGAAGGCTGCAAACCGGCTTGAATAAAGACAAACAGTATAAGGTTGGTGTGCGGATGATGCTTCATATTTGGAGAACTGCCATCTGTCACATTAGCCATGAGCTACTAATCGTAACGTTTGGTTGAAGAATATCTTCATCACCTAAATCATAATCATCTGCATCTTTATCATCATCAACAACTCCATCACTACCACCACAATCATCATCATCACATCAGCGTCATCATCATCACCATCATCATCATCACAGCCACCACCATCATCATAATAAACACCACAGCAGCACTATCTATCATAACCACCACAATCATCATCATCATCATCATCACCACAACAACAATCATCGTCATCGTCATCACAACCACCACCATCATCATCATTACCACCACAGCAGCACTGCCTATCGTAACCACCACAATCATCATCATCATCACCACCACAGCAGTAATAACAGCATCAGCAGCCTCAGCAGTTCTATCATTGCTGTCATACCAATTTTCCAAAAATAATCACTCTACCAAGGCTACATCACTAAAATACAGGATACATACCATAGAGCCAGGTGTCGGCGGGTCGTAGGTTGTGCCGCCCGCAGACATGTCTGACTCTGCACTCGGACTGCGTGGCAGAGTTTCATCTGTGTACTGTACAAGAGAAAGGATTTTAGTAATCAAAATACATATACATCATAATTTTTGCCCCGACAGCCAAAGGGGCTTATCACCATACATATAATACGAATTTGGCCTTTCAGAGGAAGATATGCAAGCTAAATCTTCATTTACACTACAATATGAAGATTGAGAAACGTGTTGTACAGAAATGCTAAGAAACATAACATCTGTTTGTTTGTTTGTTTGTTTTGTTGGGGGTTTTTGCCGTTTTTAACAGTATTTCAGTCATATCAAGGCGGTCAGTTAACCTACTCACACGTTTCCTGGGCAAGCTTAGCCGATCTAAGTGGTTTACCAGTACTAAGTGCACATACCTATGCCAGTAACTGACAACTGCCCTACTTGAATCAAAGGTAGGGGGAGAATGGCCGTATAAATAATTTCATGACCAATCCCCCCAAAAGTTATGTGGCCGGGCTGGGGTTCGAACTCACGATACCCGGAATGACAGTCTAATGCTCTACCAACTGAGCTAGCCGGGCCCGGCAAAAATAAAATCTATGTAGAATATGAAAAGGTTAGGAATGTTAATCTACTTAAAATCAGAATACCAGATTATATCTCAGCGATTGTAATAGGCAAAGTGAAGAAATTTTTTTATTTTAGCTCATAAGCCCTTCATAAGTCCATTTTCTGGGTAGAACCAGTTCTTGGTGTAGGTGAGGAAGACCAGTGGACTGAGAATGAAAAGTAGTACAACAAACATGCGAAATACTGTTTGCTACTTGTAAATCAAACAAGGAAAGAAACACTACTGAGAAATGCTAGAAATAACCATTTTCCCTACAATGCCAACATATAACACAGAACATCAAATGCATGACAAAGAAAGCATACTGAAAGGAGTGTGAAAAACTCACATACAATTAAGTAACAATTGGTAACTCTTTACATTTACTCCTATACCATTTTTTAAGGAATTAACAATGCCCAATTTAAGGATTTTTTGCGCTATTTTTTCCCAATGTAATGGTCACAGCCACTTTAGATTTTTCAAAAACAAAAATCACTGCATATGCATTAGTTAAAAAAATGTACGAAAATCTATAATTTAACATCTAGGAACAGAACATCAGAAACACAGAACACACAAGAATACATACAAGTCCATACAAGTTTAAAACTAACATTTATCATTCCAAATTAAACAGTTTCTAAAAAAAATTAACACAAGTGCTATTTATAGAACTCATTGTAAAAATAGAAACACAAGTGCTATTTATAGAACTCATTCTATATATAGAACTTACATCCTCGAGGGTACCAGTTGAATGAAGATCACAAACAGTTTTCTCAGCATTAGATTCATCATTATCCTTCGCAGCATTGTATAAATATTACATAAATTAACCAGATAAGAAGATGCACATCCCAATTTCAGGACTTTTTCAAAGTCTCCGTTTGCCATTTTTCCCTTTTTGGGGGTTGATGTTTTCTTCTTTTATTTTGTCTTAAAAACTAGGGGGCCTTTGTATAACCGAAAATAGAAAATATCAGCTTTTTCGTTAATAACAAACACATGAACAAAACAAATTTGTAACAACTTGATTAGATATTAGCCATTTAAATATGTTGAAAAAGCCCTGACTGCATATCATCAAAATCCCTCAACACACATTTTTAATTAAGTTTTAAGAAAAATGTTTCAATTTTTTTTTAAACATGTTTTTTGTCAAGCAAAATTAAAAAAATTAACAGTTATTCCAATTCAATATATGGATAAGAAGGACTTTGCTAAGATTGTAGAGTTTTTGTCAATTACTTATTGATGAGATAATTTAATGAGGTTGTGGCAAATGTTTCTTAATAATTCAGCTTTGATGAGAACTTTCAAGTGGTATTACCTTTCATTTTCACTTCAAAGTCAGCCAATAAACATGTTTTTGCCTAGATAATGTGTAATATAATACTATATTAAATTACACACAGTCATCAAAGATGAGTGATGTATTAACCAAAAAATAGTCTATATGTACCTGAGTTTGATTTTTTTCCAAAGAACATGTAATAGGGTTTAAATTTTAAAAATTCAAGTGTATGAATTCTGTACATTAATATTTTCGAATAACTGGCTATTTAATTTTTTTTATTGCTCTCTGGTTTTAATTTTTTTTTTTTTTATTCATTTTCTATTCAGATTATTCATTTGAAATGTTTTGTATATATTCTCATCACAACAAAAACTTAAAATTGTATACATGTATACCTTTTAGGGATCTTCAATTATTTAATAATGAAGCACGTAGTCACTAAATTGTACATAATACGAAGTTTGCATAACACTTACAATAACATCGAAGTCTCTTTTTGTTCTAAAGGACATCGCTCACTCGCAGGACAATTGACTGTCTGACCTGCAAAAAGCAAAAACAGAAGCTGTTGTGAAGTAACAATGTTGACAGGCAATAAATCTGACATACCAGAAATTACTGGTTTCACATAACTTACTAAAATACAAATGAGGCTTGTCGTGGGAAAAACGGGCTAAATGCATGTGCTTAAAGTGAGGTCCCGGATTAGCCTGTGCAGTCCGCACAGGCTAATCCAGGACGGCACTTTCCGGTTTTATGCTATTTTCTGTTTCAAGGTAGTCTCTTCTTAACATAAATCCACTGTAGGCGGAAAGTGCTGTCCTGGATTAGCCTGTGCAGACTGCAGAGGCTGATCCTGAACGACACTTTACGCACATGCATTAAGCCCGGTTTTCCCACGTCGTGCCTCAAATACAAAACGGAATTTATAATTTACAATGGTCCCAAAAACCTTCAAAACCGCACAATTTTTAAATGCTGCCAGATTGTTTTATGATTCTTAACATTATATTAGTTTGTTTTGAAGCACAATTACGTTTCAATTTACCGGTATGTATTTGAGAATTCGTCACAGAAGTTAGATTTGTTTTGCAATCTATTTTGGAAAAATACAGCTCTTTGTAGAGAAAGATTCCGAGCAAAATTTTAAGCAGGGTGCTACACCCTGCTCCTTTTTGGTTTCCCCTGCAACCTCTCTGGGCTGATTAACACAGAAATGTTCAATATCTATTGAAATTCAATAAATTTTTGCAAATACTTAATCGCAAATGAATGGAGTATGTTAAAAAAACTTAATTTGAAGCATTTAATTGACTAATAACTGGAATTTATTAATTTATTTGAAAATGTAAAAGGACTGGGAAAGCTTTCCACCCTGCACCTTTTAAGAAGCACCCTGTACCTTTTATGGTTCTAGATCTATCTGTATCATTGTTATTGGAATGGGTCTTTTTATCATACCTGCCCAAAGAAGGAAAAAAATCACAGTTTTTGCAAAATATCAATTTGCACATCCGATCTTAAATATACATGTACTCTAGTGATCGGTCTTCAAGACAAAATTCAACACAGATGACATTTATTTCAGCCTGCAAAGGAATTAATTTGCCCAGCTACCAAAATATTTAGGTTATTTGAAAAGATAACCTCAATGTTACGATGACAGCGCCTAAAATGTAGAACATTGTACATTGACAAACTTTACCAATATGAAATATGTATACCGATTAATATGAATAACGAAATTGATATTGAAAACTTGAACATTCTGTTAAATAAAAGCTTATATCATTGAATAATACTTATTGAATAATAACTGCTAATATATCAATCAACTTAATAACTGGAAGTCTTAAATACATATGTGTAGGTAAATTCTGTTTCAAATTTCATAATAAAATATGTATTACTAGTGAAAGATCAATGATCTCAAAAAACAGAAAGGTACAGGGTGCTGCTAAAAAGGAGCAGGATGGAAAGACGGACCAGTCTTGTTGACATTTTCTAATAGTTTTGCTAAATCCAGGGTATTTATTAGCCAAATACTTGTAATTAAGGTTTTTTACCATAGTCTATTCATTCGTCATTGAAAAATTGCCAAAATATATTACATTTTAAAAGATGTTCTACATTCGCCTGTTGACCAGCCCAGAGGGGGCAGCAGGGAGACCAAAGAGAGGCAGGGTGCAGCACCCTGTTATAGCGCTCTAGATCTTTCCCTAACTAGAATTGTCACATGAGTGACGGATATACCCCCTCAATATGACCTTGTCACAAAACTATGGCATCCATTCGAAAGAAATTGACAGAGAGAGAATGCTTTAATTTGTGAATGGTCAACAGTGTATTTGGAAAAATTTAATTTCAATAGCAGCCATAACTCTGTCAAAATATTTAGTGGTTTGTAGTCAAAGTTGAACTTGATCTGTATTTTATGATGTTACACCTATGCACCAAAAATAATTTTAATATGTGAAGCCTTTCATGAGTTACTGTCCATGTTTTTGGGGGAATTTAAGTCATAAAGGGGCCATAAATGTGTCAAAATTTAGTGGTTTGTAACCAAGGGTGAACTTGACCTGTATTTAATGATGCTTCACATATGCACCAATAATTATTTAAATATGTCAAGCCATTGTTGAGTTAGTGTCAGGAAACCATGTTTTTAGGGAATTGAAGTCAAATTAAGGGCCATAACTCTGTCAAAATTTAGTGGTTTGTAACCAAAGGCAAACTTGACCCATATTTTATGATGCTACACATGTATACCAAGAATTATTTGAATATGTCAAGCCATTCTTGAGTTATCGTCCAGAAACCATGTTTTTAGGGAAGTTTAAGTCGAAAAGGGGCCATAACTCTGTCAAAGTTTAGTGGTTTGTAACCAACATCGAACTTGACCTGTATTCTATGATGTTACACATGTGTACCAACAATTATATGAATATTTCAAGCCTTTCGTGATTTATTAACCAAAGACCAACAGACCGACAGACTGACAAACTCACTCCAATATACCCCCTAAACTTCGTTTGTGGGGGTATAATTACATATTAAACATTTATTAACACTTCCAGCATTTCTTAAAATAATGGCCGCCCACGCAGGATTCATCAATATGCATACAATTAAACTTCACTTAAAATGGGTTAAAAACAAGGGCATGTCATTTAATACCATAATTACAAAAATAAACAAATGCAAAAACAAATGGTGAGATACATACCACAAAATTAAGTCTCAAGGATCTATTTAATTATAACACAAAACCTGTGAGAAACAATAGTCATTAAGTTTAAAGAATCCAGTCATAGAAACTAGAAGACAGAATGCAGAATACTTTTCCCATTATTTCTTCTTTTGAAATTAAATCTACCTATACATTATCATATCCTGTGACTTAAATTATTACTGGTACATTTAAATGCCTATGTACATGCCTTACATATATCGTTATATGTATTGTATCCACATGAGTTTTAAACGGAAGTAGTTCACAAAAACTAAATTATTCTTTAACCATCCTTATATGCCCAGTCATGTGACAACATTGGCCACAGTTATTCATCATGGAGGGAAAGGATGCTCAATTAGTCATTGTTATTTATTATTATTACTTGTTTACTTGATTCAAGCACACATTGAGACACTACATGTAACTTTAAAACTATTAAGTATCCATGTTTTTTTTTAGAGGTTATCGATGAAGCCAATGTTTTCAGGGGGAAATATAGCAATAGAGGTCAACAAAATCAAATTTGGGGTAAAAGTGCATGGTTTTAAATGCAGTTTGGTTGGGGATGCAGTCCTCATACGGGCCTAACTATATAAGCTAAAAAATAGATTGTACCTTTAATTTAATTCACACATTAAAAATGAAAGGCCAGCCTGGTTACTGACAGTGTCATCAGATGATGAAGATAATGATGATAATAATTTTAATGATGATGATGTTGTTGATGATGATGATGATGTTGATGATGATGAAAATGCCAATAATGATTATGATGATGATGATGATGATGTTGATGATGATGATGATGAAAATGCCAATAATTATTATTATGATGATGATGATGACCATCATCACCACAATGATGACGATTATAACGCTGATGATGATAATGTTGATGATGACAATGATAATAATTTTAATGATGATGATGATGACATGATGATGATGATGCCAATAATGATGATGATGATGATGATGATAATGATGATAATGATGCTGATGATAATGATGATGTATGGGTCTCACTGGGTAAGACATGACACCGGAAATTGGCCAATTATTGAGCCAAAATACAGCAGCGATATAAAAAACAGCTCCAACAATGGTAAGTAAAACACCGATTTCAAGTATTCAGTTTACAATTTTATACTTGTATGTGCTGACCTAGACTGCCAACTAAATTGCAACTAGAATTGTCACATGAGTGACGGATATACCCCCACAATATGGCCTTGTCACAAAACTAGGGCATCCATTCGAAAGAAATGGACAGGAAGAGAATGCTTAAATTTGTGAATGGTCAACAGTGTATTTGGAAAAATTTAATTTCAATACAAGCCATAAATCTGTCAACATTTAGTGGTTTGTAACCAAAATTGAACTTGATCTGTATTTTATGATGATACACCTATGTACCAAAAATAATTTAAATATGTGAAGCCTTTCATGAGTTATTGTCCATGTTTTTCGGGAATTTAAGTCCAAAAGGGTCCATAACTGTGTCAAAATTTAGTGGTTTGTAACCAAAGTCGAACTTGAACTGTATTTTAAAATGCTATACATGTGTACCATTAATTATTTAAATATGTCAAGCCATTGGTGAGTTATCATCAGGAAACCATGTTTTTAGGGAATTCAAGTCAAATAAAGAGCCATAACTCTGTCAAAATTTAGTGGTTTGTAACCAAAGTCAAACTTGACCCATATTTTATGATGCTACACATGTATACCAAGAATTATTTGAATACGTCAAGCCATTCTTGAGTTATCGTCCGGAAACCATGTTTTTAGGGAATTTTAAGTCGAAAAGGGGCCATAACTCTGTCAAAATTTAGTGGTTTGTAACCAAAATCGAACTTGACCTGTATTCTATGATGTTACACATGTGTACCAAAAATTGTTTGAATATGTAAAGCCTTTCTTGAGTTATCATCCGGAAACAATGTTTTTAGGGAATTTTAAGACGAAAAGGGGCCATAACTCTGTCAAGCCTTTCTTGAGTGATCATCCGGAAACGAAAAAACCAACAGACCGACGGACTGACAGACAGATGGACCGACTGACCGACGGACCGACAAGCTCACTCCTTTATACCCCCCTAAACTTCGTTTGTGGGGGTATAAAGACTGTCTTTGACCGATATAATAGATAAACAGCAGTTTTCATTCTGGGGTGAGTTGCAGGCGGGCCAATGGCCCATCAGCCACAAAGTCAGTGCGCCATTGAAGGATTTTCTCGGGTTTTTACAAATGTCAAAAAACATCAAATTACTCCTTTCATTGTACAATAACCACAAAAATTTCTCTAACCAACCTTTCTGAGATTTGTGAACGTCAACGTTTTTGGAAGATTTATCAGTTTTTTTCAACTTAACTTGCAGATGAAGTACGGGTACGGCCGAATCAACGAATGTTTTCTCGCCTCATTTTCAACAATGTTCTCATTTTGCCTAGGAGTTTTGGTGGAAAATGCAAGAGTTTTTCCCTCGATGCTCACTGTATCTGCTTTCCGCTTTGACATCTTTATTTTCTTATTAAAATCAACTTAAACCGCATGTAAATTTCAGACAGCACTGTTATCAATGTGTGATGATGTAAGCGAGGTCAAATGGCGCGTGACCTTATCTGCCAATGAAATCGCTAGTTATAAAACAGTGCGCGCGCGGTAGCCTGGCAATGGTTAATTTCCACTAACAATCAGGCTATGCGATGTTTACAATTTGCAATACGATTTACGATGATTTTCATTCGAAAAAAATTGCCTGCAGACGGAATTTTCTATGCGCCTGTTATATTTATCATGCGCCCAAATGGCGCACGGACAGTATTTTTGTTGCGCCCATTTATTTTTCTTTAGCGGGAATCCCGCAAAGGCACGGCCCAGAATGAACACTGAAACAGTGAATAATCAGTAAATAAACTTAAACTACTCGCTGAAAAAATGCAGCTCCTCGTTTGTTTCTTTCAATTATTGATGAGTTTAAACCTGTTTAGAAAAATGTGAATCGAGGGATTGTTTACGAATACTATAAAGAACATTTCCTCAAATTTTCAGCTACTTTTGTTGCATATTAAGTAAGTTCTACTTCTTAAACAATGCCAACTCGTGTACTGAGTATTGCATGCTGTGTATGGAGTATTGCATTGTATCAATATTTAGTGTACTGGGTATTGCTCAAAGAGCCATTACCGTTTTTGATGATTTATACCATAAATACCTAACTTTCATTAAATAAAATAGTAATTATCCAAAACTTTATCGATACATACAAAATATTATACAATAATAATAGTAGAATTGATTAATATTATACAAATATGGACTCCAATATCGTGTGATGGTGCACAGCAAAATCCATATTGAACGAGGCGACATACATGATATTGCACAGCTAAAAAGTTCAAATTTGTTTTATTATATGACTTATTAAATAAACGACAGCTGATGAAATATTTACTAAAACACTATTGTATGTTTCAATAATTATTTTAAAACAAAAAGACAAGTAAATCAAGTAAATTAAATGCTTATCTTTCAACTCCCGTTTACGTTTCTTCTCTGGGCTGTTTTATCACAATCACCTTTTATTATTCAAATTCACCATCGCTTAAGAAAAGGCAAATGCGAATAACTATTAGCGTTATCGATTATCTCTGCATTTAATGAAACACACACAAAAAAGACATAATAATATCAGATCTTATCAGATCTGTATGTCATCTGTGGCAATCGTGTAAATCGTAGAAAAAAATTTCCAAATTTATTTGGAAGTCTTCATAAGCACCTGTTTATAGCATATTACCAACGAATTAATTTAAATCGGCATAAAACTTACCGTTTGTATAGTGAACCTGCTCTATTTTGGCTTGATAATTGGCCAATATCTGGTGTCACGTACTACCCAGTGGGTCTCTACAGTGATATTGATACTTACAAGTTGTACCAATACAGCTAACTCTAGGCAAGTGTTCTTGTCACCTTGAACACTAAGTCACAAAACTTGATGACTCCGACTTGCACAACAAACTGTTATAGGCAAATATTTGTCTGTGCCAATTCTGGTTTCTTCGGTTTGAGCAAATACATAATATATCACAGATGAAGTATCCCGTTCGTTTTTTTCTTGGTACCTGGGCACCGTCCTGTTGATTTTTCAAGCGTGTTTATGGCACTTAATTAAACTCTTTCGTGAATCAAATATTATCCATCAAGCATCAAGAGCACCTTGTCTTCAAAAGCAGATTTGCTGCCAAAACTACATGCAAACTTTTCAGCAATACATTTTTAAAGTTGCGCAATCGTTTACACTAAACCACTCTCAACAAAAGTTTGTTTTGGCTGATAATAAAAAAACTTGGTTACTTAAACAACTTAAACAACGTTCGCTGATTACCTTATCCGTTTCTACTCATTATAAGCTGAAAAAGCAAACTTACCAAGGTTCTCAGTTGAGTTCTCAAACAGTTCGAAGACAAAACCTTTTGGCCGTTTGTAGTAAAACAACTTGCCGACTCAAACAAATTTCACTGATTTTCAAACCTCTTTCGACTCCGTAAGCGGAAAAGACAAATTTTTCAAGTTTCTCAATTCATGAAATTCAGTATATAAGAATAAAAATGTCCAATATTTGGCACAAAACTGTATAATTTTTTATATTAATTCCTCTGATGGGACAGTCCTGTGTACTATCCCAGCTCCATGGTTGCTATGGTTACGTGAGGGGTTGACCGTATCCTAGGTAGTTAAGGTCACAGAATGGATGGGTATGCATTTGAACGTCTTTAACAGAAGAACGTAGCTTGGGCTTCAGATCTGAAAATATATAATATAAATTGTATACATTTATATTCATATTCATGTATTAGTTACTAACTGAATATGCCGGGTCCGGCTATCTCAGTTGGTAGAGCGCTAGACTGTCACTTCGGGGATCGTGAGTTCGAACCCCAGCACGGCCACATAACTTGTGTGGGGATTGGTCATGAAATTATTTATACGGCCATTCTCGCCCTACCTCTGATTCAAGTAGGGCAGTTGTCAGTTACTGGCATAGGTAAGTGCACTTAGTACTGGTAAACCGCTTAGATCGGCTAAGCTTGCCCAGGAAAAGTGTCAGTAGGTTAACTGACCGCCGTGATATGACTGAAATACTGTTAAAAACGGCGAAAAACCCCAACAAAACAAACAAACAAACTAACTTAATATGAGTATGGTTACTGTTTCTACACCTGCGTGCTCATTCCACTGTAGCTCCGCGATATCGCGATCCAATATATCATAACTAGGACATCGATCCTGAATTTTTATACACAACCAGTGTTTTTTTTCATCTTTGGCGGAAAGGTGGCGGGGCCCTTCAGATGAGGAATTTTACGTCAAAAGGGGATTTTTTGTTTAAAGCATTATTACATCTTTATATTCTACTTTCTTATAAAACATTAATGAATTGTTTTGCTACAAATGACAACTTAGATTATGCACGAACTTGTTTTGATGATCAACTGCTGGGATTGTTTACAAAAATTCCTGCATCTTAGTCAATTTTTGTCCGATTTTGGTCAAATTAAAAAAAAATTAAGCTTTTATTCTGAGGGGAATTTAAGATAAATATATGGGGAAAATACATACTTTTTAAGCAGGGAAATGGGGACGAATTTTGGCCCCAAATTGGCCCTAAAAAAACACTGACAACATTGAATAGCCTATTCATCACATAGAACCTGACCTGATAACAGCTTAGATCATGACCTGACTCTGTAATTACCTAAATGAGACCACACACATTTCCTTTTTGATTGTCCTTTATGCCCCTTTGCACTGGTCAACACAGTAACTATGTCCAGTTTATATTGAAAATTTATAACAATTGACCTTATGACAAGATTTGATTGACAATGTGTTTAGCAATTCAGAAAGCTAGGACTTAATTGTTTGATGGACATGGCTTGTAAAAACATGTGTTCACTGCCAACGGTGTTTGACAGACTATATCATAGGTAGGCGTGGTTAGAAATCCCATAGCGTATCGTCAATTATTGCATAAAAATGAATCAACAATGATCGAATACCTACACTGTAAAGCAAAGGAAGGACAATAACTAATGCTTTAACAAAATATGAGGAGTGTCGTGGGAAAACCGGTCTTAATTCATGTGCGTAAAGTGTCGTCCCGGATTAGCCTGTACAGTCCGCAAATCATCACACTAACATATTCATATTGCCGATCTATTTCCACAACACTGTGCGAAACATAGCACAAATACAAAGTCTGGACAACTTTCAATTGTCAATTATATTTCTGTTGTGTCAAAACCACTTGCAGAGAACTGATCTGAAATCAGCACTTTTGCTAAAAGAGTTAGTGAAATTTGTGTAAAAACCATATTCAACAATTATGAAAATATAGAAACAGGAAATAACAACTTCCAGCCATATAGTATCAACATAAAGTACCGTATATTCCCTGATAAACACCCCCACTCTAATTAACTCCCCCACCCCTCAATTTTTTATAACGCCCAAAACTCCCCAACTTCCTGCCTAATGAATGCCCTCAAAACACTCGAACGCAAATGCATGCAGAAAACCTGTTTTTGCAAATCTTTGAACGAAATGTTTTCACAATGATTTACATGGTCATATAATAATGTTTTCCAGATACTGATATATCCTTCTTTCGTACAGATTCAGCCATTCCTACAGATTCGGCCACCCCCAGATAATGGAAATTAACTACTATTTCTTATAAAACTTTTGTTACCTATCTGTATTGAAACAATTCTATATCATAAATATTGTTTTTGGTTTCAAAAATTGTGAATTTTGGCTTTTGTCTGAGAAATTCCCAAAAATTAAAAGAAATTCCCCAAAATTGCTACACACTTTGTGCATAAGCCTAGAATTTGTTAAACATTCATTTTTAAACAGTATGCTAGTGTGTTTTAGCCTAATAAAGAATGCTTCTAATTAATTATATCAAAATTGTTATAAAATTTTAGTCTTCTCTTATCAAAATGATCACTGAACCAAATGACAGGAAACATCTGACAAATTCATGGTTTCTAGGGTGCCTTTCAAGAATAAGTCAGTAACTAAGTGAATGGCTGATATCTATATTATCTGGCCTTTATTTAGTAGGAGAGACCTTAAATTTATAGATAAAAGTCTCACTGGTGTCGAAATTGTGCTCATTTAGGGCATAAAAGCAGTTTAGCTCTTATGTGGCCTGGCCGAATATACAGGAACAGAGGCTAATAATGTTTTCCAGATACTGATATATACCACAGAACACCAAGAAAAGCCCCTTTGGGAAAATGTAAAGTCTCTCGGGAGCATTTTTTAGGGAATATATGGTACGCCTGCTCTCAGCAATTTCATGATGACAGTTATAATGGTCATTTCCTCACAACTGCCTTTTTTATCCACTGACGATGCTGAACAAATTAGCATGCTTTTTAATTCAGTTCCGTTTTGATCATCACAAATCATTCTAAGAAATAAACGACTTGCGCTCAGCCTTGGACAAAATAAAAATCTATTCGAGCAAGCTAAAGATGCAACATTAATGTTGTTGTTTTTTTTGCATTCTTTTAAACACTGAATAAGACTATTAAAAATTATTTCTGCATTACCGATACACTCAAAAATATCTTAAGACTACTCCGATATCTAAAATCAAAGCAACAGGATAAATATTCAAATCATTTTTTGTTTGCGAAGGATTTTTGTTTAAACATTTAATTTAATATTTATGTAATTAAAATTGACCAATTTATATTTTTATCTTTCCTTAAAAAGTTGTCTGATATGTAATACGAAAATTCCTATGCAAAGAGGTCCATAATATATTAAGTATTGCATGCATGTTCACCAAAATCTTTTTAACTACCACAGGATTACGGAAATACTTACCTTACATCTAAGGGTACAAAAACATTCATGAAACTTGTAAAATGTCGCTTGAGATTCGCAATAATGTCAACATGAACTGAGTACCTTGGATAGAAATATCATGGCAGGTTATCATTGCAAGTTAAAGGGACATCATGCTTCAAAATCATCATGAAATTACAAAATTAAATAAGGTGTGTAGTGGGAAAACTGGACTAATAAACTTTTCCAAATAAAAACATAGTCTTCATTGCAGGCATTCCTGATATATTTTTTCATTAGGATAAAAAATAAAACACAAAGTGACTGTTGCTTGCGGACAAGATTTTCGCAATGAACTTGTCCATGAACAAGTAAACAAATTTGGTGACATCAAATTTAAAGAATGTAGGGTACATGCCACTATTTCAGTAATAACATATTGTCATGGTGTTGTTGTTTTTTTTAGGGGTTCGGGATAAATCCTAGCTTAGGATTTGGTTTATGACCTTTTTAGGTTTTATACAGTGAAGAGACATTATTTATCACATGCTATACCTTGTTTTCCGTGTAATAACGCCATTAAGAATATTTTTATCTTACACATGTGTAAGATAACATTTTGAGTGTTTTCATTGGCTTCATATTATTTGACTGACCAACCGCATGACATTATTTTGGTGAAATGACATCGTCAACATGAAATGACGTCACGTCAGTACACAACTTTTAGGATTTATCACCATCTTTTGGTAAAATTAGATGGGATTTTTTTGTTAAAAAGCATGTGATAAAAAAGATCTGACACTCGTCATTTCATACCATATTTTATGAAACGAGTTCAGGAATTTTGTTCGTAAGCGAGCCTTTAGATTTGTGACGTCAACTTTAAGAGTGAATGTAGGGTACATTCCAATATTTCTAGTGCAGGCTTTTTTTAGGGGTTGGGGGCGGGTCCTAGCATAGGCTTCTGTTACTGAAGTATGAACTTCAAATACAGCAATGAGATGGGCCTGAATAACACATATATGCTTGGCATCATAATAACGAAGAATGTAGGTTACAGGCCACAATTTCAGATGTGATTTCATGTAAGGCCATCATTAAAAAATTGTTTGTTAGCGATAACGCCACCCAGAATTTTCAAGGTGGGTAGGTATGTTGATCAGAACGCATTGTTTAGTTGATAAAAATGTAATGAATTAATTATGAACAAAATATGATGAATATATAACTTAAATTTTCAATTAGAAAAATATATAAAATCTTCATGGAAGTCAATAAAAACTTGTGAGACGGGTCCAATGTCTTGAGTCGGTCGCGTACTGCAAACAAACAATTTTTAAGGATGGCCTAAGGCAAAAAATCACTGAGACTTTAAAATGCATTATTAATTGGGAAACCTGTCATATAAACAGAAATCAAAATAATCACTGTGATTTTAAAATGCATTATTAATTGGGAAACCTGTCATATAAACAGAAATCAAAATAATCACTGTGACTTTAAAATGCATTATTAATTGGGAAACCTGTCATATAAACAGAAATCAAAATGCATTATTAATTGGGAAACCTGTCATATAAACAGAAATCAAAATACTGAAACAATAAATTGTCCCAAGTTACAATCGAAAATCCACGAACTGTTGTGTTCAGCATGTTCATTTTTTAAACAAAATGTACTTTTCTATTTGTACTCTTACATTTTCTTCTTTTTTTAAATTAAGATTTACTACTCACACAATTTTTTTCAACCTCACATTGGTCCAATTGATTCAAAGAAGTTTTTTCACTTTATCATAAAAAAAACAACTACTTAACGCCGTACAGTACATTTCGTGTAAACAATGTCCAATCATAAATCATTTTAAGTGATTTTTTAAATCAAAAAAAAAAAAAAATGTTTGTTTGATTTTCTTTGGAAAACTTTTCCCGATTGCAGCATGACGCACCAGAAATCATGGACATTCCAAAATAAATGTGATTACAAACAAAATAAATGCATTCACAATCTTATCATTATTTGACAGGAACAATGGTCAAATGCTAATGCTGTATGCATTACAAAACACAACTCCACAAATTATTACTTGTATAGGTAAACAGTTTTCTTTTTTAGGTGATATGTTAATTTGTATGGCTTTTTTTCTTCCTATAGGGGGGGCCGTTGTAAGGCATCACCCCCTCAGAAAAATTCTTTCAAATCATGCAGTTTTCCCCTAAAACTGATCTTAACCCAGGATTTTTCTTTCCCCTGCTATGAAATTTTTCCCCCAACTCCCCAACATAACGCTATTTTTCCCCGAAATGAGGGCAAGTTAAAGAGCCCCATCCCCAAGAGGGGAAAAAAAGCCCCGATGTTCGTAAAATTTACAATACAGGTTTATGCCTGGCTTTTATTCATTACCTAATATGTTTTGTTACTTACTTATGTATGCATGTATTTATTTTTTAATTAATTATTTACTTTATTGCATTGTAACTCACTCAATTACTTACTTTTTGTCCTTGTGTATTGCCATTTAAAACACTACACAGTACACCAAGCGAAACTCCCACCCACCCAACCCTTTAGATACGATCATTTTCCGTGAAATCTGAATTCGTCAGATTTTTTTTCAAGGGACTTAAATGTGATAAACTATATAATCTGTGTCAAAAAGGCGCTTTTTATTATTAACTGAGTATTCTGGATCTCTTCCTGGATGAATAGTTTTGTCAGTAAAGTGTTTGCGATTCGTTTCGC
Source organism: Congeria kusceri (assembly GCA_027627225.1). NCBI lineage: Eukaryota > Metazoa > Mollusca > Bivalvia > Myida > Dreissenidae > Congeria > Congeria kusceri. The sequence continues at coordinate 35,452,638 of CM051040.1, read as the reverse complement.
TGTTACAGCTAGACTTACAAAATTATTTTTTTTTAAAGTCAATCCCTACCTAACCTATTTGAAACAGTTGCCCAACGAATAGATAGCATGCATCCTTTAGGCTAACCAATCAGAGATATTATTTTCATGGTTTTGTGAAAAGTACAATTTTGGGATTCGGACTAAACAATGAAAAAAAAAGTTCAAGGTGTTTTTATCCAGGGCTTTTTTCCTTTTATAGTACAGGCCGTTATAAGGTATCATCCCCTCCGAAAAATGCTTTCAAATCATGCAGTTTTCTCCAAAAACTGGTCATACCCCAGGATATTTCATTCCCCTGCTATGAAATTTTTTCCCCCAAATGCCAAAAATAACGCTATTTTTCCCCAAAATGAGGGCAAGAGGTGAAAAAAAGCCCTGTTATCAATGCCTGTCATAGGGTGTAGGATGTATGCACAAGAGAAATTCAACTAACACCAGAATCGAAGAAGAAAATAGTAGAAATTAGATCTTTTTACACACATCACGTCTTATGTACATCAGAATACATGTTCCATTATCAATTTTACCCAATTGCATGTCAAAAGGAAATAAAATGGTTTCGGATTGAAAACATGACCTTTCCCACACATTAACAGTACACTGATTGCCTAAAAAATAAATAAATAAATTTTTTATTATTAAACAAGATTCTGTGTTTGATAGACACATATGCCCCCGGTTGGTGCTGGGTAGCCCATGTCTTAGTCCAAATTAGTTCAAGGTCAAGGTCAAAGTGAGGTTGGGTGATATGGGTGAATTGGGGATGGTCATAAGCAACAACTGTATAAGTATCCAAGTGTTGTAGCAAGGGGTGTTGGTGCTAGACGAAATGGTAAAATCTAGTTAACCAAGAAACAGCCCATTTGATTATTCTAAGTTTAAATAAGGTCATGGTCAAAGTGAGTTGTGGTGATATGAGTGGATTGGGAATGGTCATAAGTAACAATTGTGTAAATATCCAAGTGTTGTAGTAAGCGGTGTTGGTGCTAGACAAAACGGTAAAATCTAGTTAACCAAGAAATGGCACTTTTGAATTATTACAAGTCCAAATTAGGTCAAGATCAAAGTGAGGTTGGGTGATATGGTTGGAAAGGGAATGGTCATAAGCAACAACTGTGCAAGTATCCAAGTGTTGTAGTAAGCATTGTTGATACTAGACGAAACAGTAAAATCTACTTACCCTTTTCAAGGACGGAAGGACGGACAGACAGGACGATCACTATATGCCTCCCGCATCAAGATGCCGGGGGCATACAAATAACCTACAATAGGCCACATTCACATCTACTAATTAGAAAATCCTGCACTTTAAAGGGACTATGTCAATGAACAATTGGTGTCCTATTGCACTATAAATGATATATGATATTAGATGACAGAAATGCGCTACACTAAGACGTGTTCGTTAAGTAAAGAATAAATAAAATAATACATAATGCGATATTTGATAAAAACAAATCAGCAAATATGTTTGAAAAAATTAAAACCCCAGGTGGATACTCACGACTTAGGAGCCACCCAAAGAAATGACAACAGGCAGCGCTTTAAACCAACTGCACTTTTCTGTTTGGTAATGAATTGTGTGTTAGCTATGGTTTTACAAAATACACACAATTCTGACGTCAAAATGTGAACATGAAAAGGGCCAAACAAACATGACCCTTATTTTTATCTCAGAATGCGCAGACTATTTCCCTGTTATATATACCCTGTTTTAACTGTTATTATATGCCAGTATTAATATCTCAATTTCAGATTTTTTTTAAGAAATTGCCCCCTTGAGGTCCTTTTTGATTCCATAGTCGCTTTACAGTGAGACTTTATAATAACACAATTTATTATTATAACACAATAGAAATAAATCGGAATTCATCCGGAGACACAAACAGAGAAACAACTAATACTTCTCAATAAACACCTTTATAATATACTGGTATCCTTTAACAATTATATTAACAGATTTCAAGTTATTGCCACAAAACACAAAGAAAATCACTCAAATACAAAAATGAATAAACCTGAGACAAAATTTATCATTTTATCAACTTGCCACATTATAAACGGATTTTAAATATCGGTATGAAGAGGATGTCATGCTGTATGATATTTACCGTATATTCCCTTAAACGAACAAAATAGTTTTTCTAAATATACAGAACACTCTCTTAATTGAGATTGCAAGTACATGTATATGAAAGAGGACACAATAATGGCTGGGGTGTGGACTTGGTTGGCTATATTGCCGAGCTTGTCCCAGATCATGCACCTATCAATATTTTCCCCCAGGGGGGAGGGGCGGGCTGACCCATGGAAATTAGACTATTTTTTCAGGGATCTAATTCTCCACCCTTGAGCCAAGCATTTTTGTCTCTATCCCCACAGTGTGAGATGCCCGGGACCAATATTACCGGGATCTTAAATCCGACCCAAGTCTATTTCAGGGGACCCGGACTTATTCGTTGTGTCAAATTCCAACCTGTCGGGAATCACTTTCAGTCTTAAATCCCGTATATGCCCACCGCTCCCCCCCTTTCCCCCAGGGAAAAAAATATTGATAGGTGCATCATGTACAAACAAGCAAAATATTGCAAGAAATTTACTAATGATTACTGTATGGAAGATTTTCGCCACTCTTGAATGGCCATCAAATAAGAAAGCGTAATTATACCTGGTAAGTTAAAATCAAGCCTAATGTCTTGTTATCTCAATTTGACTGGAAGTCCATGTAATACAGAGGCGCCCACCCCCCCCAAGTCCATTTACTGGATAAAACCAGTACTTGGCATCTATGAAAATTTGCAAAAACAAAAATAACAAGAAAATATTTACCTCAATGTCCAATCATTGTCCAAAGGAGAGCATAATAATCCATCCAATGTTTTAACACCCCCTACCGCCCACCCCGACCCTGCCCCTACCGCCCACCCCGACCCCCTTGCATTCTATGTTTCTGGCCCAACGACTATGAACATTTTTAAGCTCAATCTCAGTCCTAATCTTAACTATTTAACCAATGAAAATCAAAGATGAACTGTTATAAGCATTCTCATTGGTCAATATTTTAAGTTGAGACTTAGTTCGAGATTGAGAACTTTCATATTCCTGGGGCATCAGGGACTGTATCCACAAACCTCCTTAGGAAAATCTTAACTTAAGTCATATTTAAGGGAAATATTCCAATTTAATTTTTCTTGTGAAAATCTTCTTTTTTTTTAACTTGAAATATGGTAAAATAAGAACATTTATTGATTGTTTACCAGAGTAAAACCATTTAAGACAAAATAAACTTTAAATGAACCGGCCACAGACTTAAGGAATTTTATGATTTTAGGAAATTTACTTAAGTTTTCACTTAGGAGCATTGTGGATATGGGCCCTTATGTCTTAATAAGTCTATAAGCGAACAAAATTCAGAAAGAGAAGCACACATGTATACTTACTGGTAATTACACAAAAGTATCAACAAGCCAAACTTAGAGCCTGCAAACAATCTGGCACTGAAGCTTTCCTGAATGGCACTTGATTAAACATCATTCATGCATTATATATCAATAGACACACTAATACCATGGTCTGGTGCTAGGTATCTGATGCTACAAATAGGTGCTTAGGGCGTGAAAAAAATAATAAAAAAATATGTTTGTTTCAGGTAACATGCCCAAAAAAATTAGGGTAGGTAGGTCGGGATTTTTTTTTTTTTTTCTTTGGTAAATGGTCAACTTGAAGATTCTAAAACTGAATAAATATTTAAAACATATCAGTAATATCCTAAAACATTGTCATACTGATTGATTGATTCCTTTATTTCCTCCATATTTGAAGAGTTGAACATATGTACACAGTAAATTAACAAATTAATACAGCATGCAAATATAAATAATGCAATTTGTGTGATCACAATAAGAGTTCACACTACGTACATTCCAATAAAGAAAAATAAATTTAAGATGTTTTATCATATACAACGAATGTGTTCAAAAGAATATCACATTTCCAGGTAAGCAGTTTAAAATATAGCAATGCAAGTTATAGCAAACATCTCATAATAACAACACAATGTATCCTGCTATATATTAGCATTACCTACATAATATAAATTTGACTTGGTTACAAAAACAAGACAAATTAAGTAGGAAACTTATGCATAATATTTTATAAGGGTTTAGTCTCATAGTGTTAAGCCTTAAACGAAATCGAAATTTAAGACTAAGTTACGAGCTATCACTCTTTAAAACCAGATCAAGCATTAACCCTGCGTAGCATTTTAACAAGAGCAATTGTTAATGTATGGTTGATAAAGCAGCCGTCGTGTGCTCCGTACACAACAGGAACAGTTCTGAGCACTGGTCGTTTACTGACATGGACATAATTGCCCTAAATTTGTCATGGCCACATTGTTCAATAATTGCATCCCACATTTTCAAACGGTTATAATCTTTCTTGTGGCAAAACATAATTGAATGCACGGTTAAATCGTCCGTCAATAACTGACAAGATACACATGTTTGTATAAAGGGTTTAGATACAAACAGCCCAATATTGAGCAGCAGTACTTTGCACACATGTAGTAATTTTGGTTTTCGTTTGGCAATCTCCCAAAGAGGTGAGCAGCAACGTTCACATATCACATTTCGGTATGCATAATTCACAAATTCACAGTTTTCAAAAGTTCTGTGATTAGTAGGGATTATCACATTATAGTATAATATTTTCTTCCAGATATATTTAGAAGGAAATGTACCGGATTCAACGTATTGTGTCAAGTGTTCAACAAGATTATATTTTTGCAACAGTCGATACATTTCTGGCACAAATCCAATAGTTTGTTTATCAAAATTTAAAAATCGAACGAGTCGTTGATTAAAGATTTCTTTTGCTATATACTGACATGGTAATCGGCACAACTGTCCCATGAACTGCAGCTTCTTATAGTCAATCATAGTTTCAATGGGAGTTATGTCGAGTGTTGATAGCACGTAATCGGTATGTATATTTCTCTGGTATCCTTGCATGTGCTTAATACAGAACCGATGCGCAATTTCTAGTTTAGTAATGTCTTTTTTCGAGTAATTTATCCACAGTTCACAGCCGTATAATGCCTTGGGTATAACGGCTGACAGATAAACTGTTTTAAGAGTCATCGCACTTATATTATCGGGGCAAACACCTTTGTTACACACATTTAAGTATGTCCCTCTTAATTTGTTACAAGCGTTATCAATAGATTCTTTTACAGACAGTGTTCCATTACTGATTATACCCAAATGAGTATATTGAACAGTATTAGAAATTCTCTCTTCTCCCAAATAACACGACACCTGCTGAGTTGGTGAATTAAATAACATAATAGCACATTTATTCACATTATATACAAATCTCCATCACCTTGAGTATTCATTGCATAGTTGTATCATACTGTCCAGGCCATTCTTCGAATAGGAGACAAGTACCATGTCGTCAGCCACCGTAGGCGAGCACATATTAATGTCATATATACAAAAGCCGCTCCCACTTCGCGTTAACTGGTTGATTAGCCGTCGATGAAAACTAAATAGAGAAGCGGCGAGCTTTTACCTCCTTGCCTGGTTCACTGGTATATCGGAAATTCCTCGGAATAAAGTCCTCTGTATTTTACTCGACTAGACGCGTTACTGTATATGTTGCGTATGGCTAACAAGGTGTTTCCATCTATTGTTGGTCTTGATTCACGATCGCCTAAGGTCAGTTCTATAAGTTTATACATCAGACCGTCATGCCAGACCCGGTCAAAGGCCTGTCGAGCGTCCAGGAAACACAGGTACACGATTGAAGAGAGGTCCTTTGCAGAATAGAGGGATTCTCGCAGTACAAAGCTTGTTATCAGGCACCCTAGCTGTTTTTGAAATCCGCACTGAAGCCTATTCAGTTTCGCAGTAATATTGTCTTTACATCGCTCCATTAAGACACATTCGTACACTTTAAGGATAGATGATGATAATGTAATAGCCCTGTAGTTGTTGGGGTCATCTTTTCGTTTGTTGCCACCTTTGTGTAACGTTATAATCTCCCCCTTTTTCATGTGGTCAGGAACATAGCCTCCCCTTAGCATTGCGGTGTACATAACCGATAAAGGTTGGGCAATAGTATCTTTGGCATATAATAGGTGTTCATGGCTTATTTCGTCTGGTCCGCAAGCTTTTCCTTTCGGAAGCTTATTAATGCAATCCGCTACCACTTCTGGCGAAACATTAACCATTGGATCAACTGTAATAGTGTTTAATGTTTGTCGGACCGTCTCTTCCACAGTTATTTTCCATTCATTGTCAAAGTGTGGATCATCAGAAGGCGTGTATAAAGTTTTAAAATACTCCCCCCATTGTTCTACTATGTCTTCTCTGTTCCTGTACATTACACCATTGAACTGCATCCCTTCACCGAATTTCATTTTATTATGATGTTTTCTTGAATTTAACGTCTTCCAAAAACGAACAGAGTCTCGTTCAGCAGCTTCCTCTAGGTTACAATTTAGCTGTACTAAATACTGTTCAACAAAGTGCCTGTGCCTCTTTCTAAACCGCGCCTTGTCATTCTTGTATTGTATATAGTAATTGTCATGCGTAACCCGGGGGCGTCCAGCTCGATGCCACTGGTCATGTGATATCTCCATTTCTCTATGTAAGGCAGAGAGTTCTTCATTCCAATATGGCTTTAGGAACGGTCGAAATTTCTTGACAGGCAGACATGGGTTTGCATTTTTATGAATAACATTACACAACGTTTCATAAAATATATCGATGTCCCTATTATCCGATAACACATGTTCCATGTTTTCGATATCTGTTTTAAGTCTCATTTCATATTCCATGTTCTGATCTGGAGTTATTTTACGCCAGTTTATACACTTTTCAGACTCAGTCTCTACCTTAGTTACCACGTTACCGCACACAAAGTGTATACAACACAATATAGGTTTATGTCGTGACATGTTAAGACAGCAATCGTCAGCGACCTCACAATGTACAACTAAATCTGAAATTTCTAATGGCATGCATACATAGTCAATAGTAGTTGAGTAATTCCCATCATATGAAACATAAGTTTCTGCAGAACCTAAACATGTGTCAAGCATATTTATTGCACATAAATTACAATCAAACAGGAACTTGAGTAGCAATTTATCTCTAGTATTTATAAGTTTTGAATTAATATTTGCATTAAAATCACCCATGAAGATGACTGCACCTTTCTCCTTATAAGTGTAGTATAGATCATATAACATATTTATATACTCACTGTATATCTCGACTGAGTGGTTATTGCATGGTAAATATACTTGAAAGATAAATAAGTATTGTTCATGCATTAATTGCATTTGTACTGCTACAATTCTATTGTCATCGATTTCCAGAGGCGTAATGATATTATCAACACGTTTGTGCCACATTAAAGATACCCCACCTCTACCTATTTTAATCTTTTGCAATCCAAGATTTTCACATTTCGTATAATGCCTATAACCACTATGTATCGAGTCCATAAAGTGTACATTACCGGACAAAAGCCAATGCTCGGACAATCCACAAATATCAATGCTACCATTTGTCAGTATATCACTAAGGTAGGCTGCACTGGACATAATGCCGGTTATGTTCCATGTTATGAGATTAAGGCCTAACACAGCCATGATTAATAAATATACGTTTGGACACAAACAGTTACAACAGTTAATCAACGTCACACGATAATACACTGAAGTCATTGCGTCGCGGGTCCTCTTCACTCCTTCCTGTATTCTTCCACACATCCATCCGATGCTCGATTTTTCGATGCTGGTCAACATAGCGGAACCTAGACGGAACCTCCGATGACCGCGACCGCATTCCCACTTGTTGGTCTTCAGTATCGCGTGTCCACCGCCACTTCCGGCTGCTTTGGTGCGGATCAACATGACGTTTTGATGAGTCTCGGCGGAGCATTTCCAACGACCGCCACGGTTTGCATTTCACATAGTCCGGCCAAAACGTATTAGCTAAGACACGATCAGTGTTCTGATCGGAAATCAATGTCAATTTTACGAGTGCTCGGTGTCGGTTAGCTCTCATCAAATAAGATTGTATTGATTTTACGGATACCCCTTTGCTTTCGATGACTGACTTCAATACTTCAGTGTTTCACCTTTGCACTGAGACCCAAAACACAAAAGCGTTTAACACCCTTTCTTTGGACAAGGCGGAAACCATCGTCGATATCTCTCGTAGTGATTCTAACTGGAATCAGATTAGTGTCCTCGCTACATTTAAATGCGATATATTCGCAATTAGAATTATATGTATCTGCAATCTCAATATTGTCAAGTTTACACGGAACGCTTTGTTGTGTGCAATAATCATCGTTTACATCCGGTTCTGTATTTGACATATTCTCAACGAGCACTTCCATATGTCGGACTCTATCCTCTATTTCTGTAATTCTACCTAATAATGATGTTGCCAGATTCCTTAATGTATCCACTGCTGTACATGTAAATGAGCTAACGGATTTGGTACAGTCAATGATGTCTTGTTTCATTTTTAAATAATTGCTTTTAGTTTCACATTGCTGTTCTGATCTCATTTTATTACTATCATGTAGTGTCTGTTTAATAAGCAACAAACCCGCTTGTAGTGATGCTACGTTATCTTTAAGTAAAGTCAACTCACTTGCACATGCGCACTTCGCTGTTGCGCAACGGACATTCTGCGCGATTTACCGGCACTAATCATGTTCTTAAGTACACTAAGATCACCACCTTCAATCATCTCAATAATACTGTAAATGTCCTGGGTAAGTCGAACAGAAATAGGTTCACCGGTACGCAAGGTCATCCTTCGCTGCTTGAGTTCTGAGTTCCGATCGAAGGGAAATTCATCGGCAACGTCTTTCAGGTGTTCAAAACACTGGCATCTTATCCGATCTAAGTCACTTTCACTGGAGGAGTAATTTCTAAGAATATGTTGTATGCACATGTCTCTAGGATACTCCCTATGGAGCTTTACGAGTGCAGAATATTCTTTATCAAACCGAAAGTCAGCATGTTCAAGGTCACTGCCTTGGCATTCATCACCCGACCCACTAGCCTGACTGTTACGGTCATTTGATCGATAATTATTGCCGACAGAACAACGTGGTGTGAGACCATCAGATCGGTCGTCGTTCGTCATCATACTTATGGATTTAACGGTCTCAACTTGGGATGATGCATTCTGCCAAAGTGACAAATCCGATAAATCCGATAATTTATCGGATAAATTGTCAGTTATATAATCCATATAATCCATTTGCTGTCTTTTTGTGAGCAGTTCTCGCGAAAATGATTTTCAAATTCGTCAATTTATAAATAGACAAAGAAAAAATGGAAAAACATTAAATTATCCATATCCTCATCATAATTTTGTCACACATATATATATCCATATAGTTCATACATTAATACACACGCACATATAAAACTTTTTGTATAAATCCAACTATAACTGATGAAATTTAGTAATAAGAAGTTGCCACGAACATTCGCGCGACTTTCATAGCTGACGTGAAGCATCAAAACTTATTTATCCAAAACACATTTAATTATTAAAACGGGTCAATAAAACAAAATTCAATCTGACAAACCCAATAAAATGTTCTAGGGTCGGGGCATTTTTTTAGGGTAGGTCGGGTTACCTGAAACAAACATATTTTTTTTTACAAAAAATTTCTCTAGTTTTGATATTTTCACACCATTGCTCTACACTACAGTACTGTTAGCTTTTTAACCACAATGGACACATTTGACGCAATCTCATTAAAATCAAATCCTAATGCTGTTAGGATCTGAAAACATCGTATAGCAGGTCACGTTTAAATGACCTTCCGAACAATAAAATATCAACCCTACGTCGTCCAATGAAATAGCTTTTTGCACAGCAATTTTGGCCACGGTTTTTGACAAGTGATTCATGTCCAGCTGATCCTCGGGAATAATCATTTACCGTTAATTTTCACGTGGATATCAATGGATACAGTGGTACCTAAGGCGACTAAACATGCAAAGTTCACGAGAATTGCGTGCCTAGTTTTTGTGGTTTATATATAAAGTTATACCACAACATTTTGAAGGCAACAATTTGATTGGCTCCCGAAACACAGCATTGTTAAATATGAATTTGCCTTGCTTTAGTTGGCAAATGGAATAAAGAGTGGTCACTGATGACACTTTGTGGGTGCAGGAAAATCAATAGTAGTAGTAAAATTAAAATGAATGAAACATAAACTCTATGTCAAAAACATGTTTTTGTATTTGTACATATCATATTTTTGCTTAATGATACCATCAATATATTGTTGCTAATCTAAAAATATATTTGGGAAAAATAGGAAATGATCTTGTACGAATATGTGTCTACATTTATGCGAAATAACATTGATATGCCCCTTTAACAATTACATTTTCTGAAGTCTAAATTGAGTATCTACCTATCATATCACTATCAACAATTCCCAACAAACAAACGACAATTTAAATTTTCACAAACCTTATGCAAATCATATTGCAGTCTCCGATTTCATTTCCACATATCTGCCCCCAAATTTGTATCACACGACCTTCATACATATCACCTTGACTGACATCTACATGAGTAAACGCAACATGTTTGCAACATGGTGCGGTGAACCGATTTACTCACAACAAACAAGCAATCAATCTAAATTACAACAATAAATGCTATGCAAAATGTTTACAAGATATATGAGGCGTGTTTTGGGAAAACCAAGCTTAATACCCGTGCGTAAAGTGTCGTCCCCGATCAGCCCGCTTTTATGTTATTTTCTGTTTCAAGGAAGTCTCTCTAAACAAAAATCCACTGTAGACGGGAAGTGCCATCCTGGATAAGCCTGTGCGTACAGTCTGCTTAGGCTGATCCGGGATGACACTTTACGCATGCACAAGCCCGGTTTTCCCATGACACACCTCATATATATGATTTTCTAGGTTGGTGCAAAGATAACAAAATAAGTACGCTTTTTTTTTTTGATTTTTGCAAAAATCCCTAGGTTTTTTAAAAATATTTTTCGATAAAATCTGATAAAATCTCTAAAATCTGATCTCACAAACAACGCTTTTACAGAACAGCAGAGTTTCACAAAAATGTAATCCCCAGAACACAGTTGCCTACTGTTTTCTACAATCGAACATCCATCTACGGTATCTGATTATCAGCAAATTAGCCATAACTATTTTATCCCATCCGCATCTTTACCTTAGAAAAGTTTGAAACAAATCCAATTAGGGAGAAGACATCAACACACTTACATGATCCAGCATTTAAACCTTTATGTCCTCAACATGCATCCATTATAATCTTATCGAGCATTGTCAACAGATACTTCGACTGTCAAACAGTAAATGTTCAAACAAGCGGGCGAATATCTTATTTTCGCAAGGGCTTATCTGTATATGGGTCAAAATGAAAATTTCTTGTATAAACTTAAGTCGAAGGATATTTGTTGCTGATAATATGCTGATAAAATAAAGGTTAAAAACTTTGCAAAACAAGAGGGTCACGATGGCCCTCGGTCACTCACCTGAGTTTAAGGCATCCCAGTTTTGACGCCAGGGGCATCATTTGAACAATCTTTGTAGAAGACTGGTATGCAATGTTACATACCAAATATGAAACCACTGGGCCTTGCAGTTTCAGAGGAGAAGATTCTTGAAGTAATTTTGATATTGAAGTCTATACAAACAGTGTGACCCCCAGGGCGTGGCCAGTTTTGACCCCAGGGGCATCATTTGAACAATCTTTGTAGAGGACCGCTATACAATGTTACCAACCAAATAACAAACCTCTGGGCCTTGCGGCTTTTGTTGAAGAAAATTTAAAAAGTCATTTAGCTATTTAAGTCTATATAAACCATGTGACCCCCGGGGCGTGGCCAGTTTTTAAGCCAGGGACATCATTTGAACAATCTTTGTAGAGGACCACTAAGCAATGTTACATACCAAATATGAAATCTCTGGGCCTTGCAGTTTCAGAGAAGATTTTAAAAGTCATTTTGCTATTTAAGTCTATATAAACAATGATATCCCAGGTGCGTGGCCAGGTTTGACCCCAGGGGCATCATTTGAACAATCTTTGTAGAGGACCACTAGAGGATGCCACACACCAAATATGAAACCTCTGCGCCTTGCAGTTTCAAAGGAGATTTTTAAAGTCATTTTGCTATTTAAGTTTATATAAACTGTGTGACACCCAGGGCGTCACATACCGAACATGAAACCACTGGGCCTTGCAGTTTCAGAGGAAAAATTGTTTAAAGTAATTTTGCTATTTAGGTCTATATAAACAAAGTGACCCCCAGGGCGTGGCCAGTTTGGACCCAAGGGGCATAATTTGAACAATCTTTGTAGAGGACCACTATACAATGTTACAAACCAAAAACCAAACCTCTAGGCCTTGCAGTTTCAGAGAAGACTTTTAAAGTCATTTAGCTATTTAAGTCTATATAAACCATGTGACCCCCGGGATGTGGCCAGTTTTGACCCCAAGGGCATCAATTGAAAATTGTTGGTGAGGACCATGTTACGTACCAAATATGAAACCTCTAGGCCTCGCGGTTTCAGAGGAGAAGATTTTTAAAGTCATTTTGCTATACAAGTCTATATAAACCATGTGACCCCTGGGGCGTGGCCAGTTTTGACCCCAGGGACATCATTTGAACAACCTTAGTAGAGGACCGATAGAGGATGTCACATATCAAATTTGAAAGCTCTGAGCCGTGCGGTTTCATAGAAGATTTTTTACGTTTTCACTTTTTAAATCTATTTTTAGCTCTGTTGACCTACATATGCAGCGGACCAAAACGATTGGAACAATTTTGAAAGAGGGTCACCCAAGGATCATTCCTGTGAAGTTTGGTGAAAATCTGCCCAGCGGTTTAGTAGGAGATGTTGTTTGAATGAAAATGTTGACGCACGATGCACGACGCACGACGGACAAAAGGTGATCACAAAAGCTCACCATGAGCACATTGTGCTCAGGTGAGCTAAAAAAACACCATTAGTATGATAAAAGTATAATTTTCTAGTGCTTTTGAACTTTGCAAATGGAAAAAAAATGCATCTAAATGATGAACGCAAATTATTTGCTTGAATCAAATATAACTAAATTGCAATTTGCTTGCATCAAAAGCAGGATTCTGCATCTATTGAAATCACATGGTGTCTGCCTCGCGTCTAGAAGATTGTGAATAATCTAACATGACACACGCAAAATTTCCATTGTTAAATTGCCAATAAACAACTCAAAAAAAAGTAGTTCAGAAAATGTAAAACACAGGTTGCATTGTAATTGGAGAATTTGTTGTCCGATCATGTTAGAATCGAAACAATTTTCAATTTATCGTTGTTAATCTGTAAACAAACAACGATTGTTCGTTATGATGAGCGTATATTAAACCACTTGGGCTAACGCATCAGAACTCAAAATGTTTGTTTATTTACAAATAAACAACTCAAAATCGAAAATTACTTCTTAATTGAATCCCTACTAGACAGCTTTTCGCATACCTTCATGAATCCAAGTACTGGTTCTACCCAGGAACCAGACTCAAAAGTGTTTCAATACTGATCTCAATAAGCATCTAGCTTACGACACAATCAAGCTAAAATAAATAATGAGTAACGTGGGAAAACCGGACTTAATGCATGTGCGTAAACTGTCGTCCCGGATCAGCCTATGCAATCCGCACAGGCTGACCCAGGACGGCACTTTCCGCCTAAAGTGGATTTATGGTTAGAAGAAACTTCCTTGAAACAGAAAATACCATAAAAGCGGAAAGTGCCATCCCGGATTGGTCTGTGCGGACTGCACAGGCTAATCCAGGACGACACTTTACGCCCATGCATTAAGTCCGGTTTTCCCACGACGCGCCTCAAATGTGTTTCGACTAGACAGTTGCATTATGTCCATAGAGACCCCCGGGGCATGAAACTCTTATATTAATCACTGATTATCTAGTAGGTAAGGTAAAAATGGCATAACAAATATAAACCATTGATTACCTCTCTAACAATACAAACAACAGCTTGCAGAATGAATATTGCTTCTTATATGCTGTTTTATGGACAGGTCTATAATGAGACTGCAAACGATCAGTTTCTGTTGTCTCTATTAGGCGTAACAAAAAATTGTTTTTTAAAGGTTAAATGCCCCCCCCCCCCAAAATAGGGTAGGTAGGTAGGGAATTATTTTATTTATTTATTGTTTATTTGGTAAATGGTCAACTTGAAGATTCTAAAACTGAATAAAATAAAATTATGTCTCTAATATCATAAAACATTGTTTTGAAAAGGATGCTATCAAAACAAAACACTTACTTATCCATAAAACATTCAATTATTGGAAAAAAAGTAAAAAAAATTAAAAAAAATTTGACCCCCTCAATAAAATATTCTAGGGTTGACGCATCTTTTTAGGGAAGGTCGGGTAACCTGAAACAAACATGATTTCTTTTTACGCCTTAATTGTGAACTGCTAAGACAACTCAGTTTATTTAGACAATTCCAATATAATTATCCAAAAATAAACATATTAATTACACGTTATTTCACTGTTTTTATATACATTGTTTGTTTTGTGTTTTGAAGACTTAAAAATGTTGCATTTGATAAAAATGTTGCAAATTGATTGTTGATTAACCATTGAAAATTCATCAATGTGTCAATTAGCCTCTTTAAGGTCTTGTTGTTTTTGTTGTTCAAAACTTCTTTCAAATTTTTACCATCCAAGGACAATTAGATGGTTAGACCAATGATATATTTTCAAACAACAGGGCCCTGAGGGCCCTAGGACGCTCACCTGAGATCTTTTATAAACGATAGGATGTTACATACCAAATATGAAACCTCTGGGCCATGCGGTTTCAGGTAAAGTTTTTTTAAGTCATTTTGCTATTTAAGTCTATATGAACCATGTGACCCCTCGGGGTGGCCAGATTTGACCCCAGGGGCATAATTTGAACAATCTTTGGAGAGGACCACTATGCAATGTTACGTACCAAATATTGGAAAGATGTGGGCCTTGCGGTTTCAGGCAAAGATTTGTTAAGTCATTTTGCTATTTAAGTCTATATAAACCATGTGACCCCTCAGGGGTGGCCAGATTTGACCCCAGGGGAATCATTTGAACAATCTTTGGAGAGGACCACTATGCAATGTTACGTAACCAATATAGGAAAGCTGTGGGCCTTGAGGTTTCAGAGGAGAAGATTTTTAAAGTCATTTTGCTATTTAAGTGTATATAAACTGTTTGAAACCCCCCCCCCCGGGAGTGACCAGTTTTGACCCCAGGGGCATCATTTGAACATTCTTTGTAGAGGACCACTATACAATGTTACATACCAAATATGAAACCTCCAGGCCTTTAGGTTTCAGAGAAGAATTTTAAAGTCATTTTGCTATTTAAGTCTATATTAACCATGTGACCAATAGGGTGTGGTCTGTTTTGACCCATGGGGCATCATTTGAACAATCTTTGTAAAGTACTACTAAAGGATGTTAAATACCAAATACAAAACCTCTGGGCCTTGCGGTTTCAGAGAAGAAGATTTTAAGACATTTTGCTATATAAGTTTATATAAACCATGTGACCCCCTGGGCGTGTCCAGTTTTGACCCCAGGGACATAATTTGAACAATCTTTGTAGAGGACCACTATAGGATGTTAAATACCAAATATGAAACCTCTGGGCCTTGTGGTTTCAGAGGAGAAGTTTTTTTAAGTCATTTTGCTATATATTCTATATAAACCATGTGACCCCCGGGGCGTGGCCCGTTTTGACCCCAGGGGCATAATTTGAATAATCTTTGTAGAAGACCTTTAGAGGATGTCACATATCAAATATGAAAGGTCTGAGCCTTGCAGTTTCATAGAAGAAGATTTTTAAAGTTTTCACTTTTTAAATCTATTTTTAGCTCTGGTGACCTACATATTCAGCGGACCGGAGAGATTTGAATAACTTTGCAAGAGGTCCACCCAAGGATCATTCCTGTGAAGTTTGGTGAAAATCTGCCAAGCCGTTTAGGAGGAGATATTGTTTCAATAAAAAGTTGACGACACACACGCGCACGCATGCCTGACGGACAACGGGCGATCACAAAAGCTCACCATGAGCATTTTGTCCTCAGGTGAGCTAAAAACAATAATTGTATCTCGTGGTGGCATAGTGGATATGGTGTCCGCCTAGCGATTGGGAGGTCCGGGGTTAGATTCCCACTTGTACTCAAGGCCTTCCCCAAAGACACCAAGTACTTGTTCTATCCAGGAAACAGACTCGAGAGTGTCTCAATAAGCCTTAGGCTTTCGATGCAATGGAGCTTAAATAAATAGGTTTAAACTAAAATAAATAAGTTTAAACTAATAGATCTCTAGATAATGATTTGCATGAAGCAAAACTTATATTTATCAATGGATCAAATACGGTAACAAAATATTCCCTGGGTGACACCAAAAACAGTCTTCCTGCCAAAAAGTGCCACAATTCATTTAATATTTCTTACAAGAAGGATTGCGCAGACTGGTTTAAGCTGAATTTTTCCATGAAATGTGAGGACGCTTGGTCGTAATCACCTCCCCCTGTTGAATAATTGAGTACCAGTCTGTTCTCGGCATTTCTGACACCAACAAACCAACATCATCGTGCAAGATGTTATTACGTTTGCAACTTGTGCTCCAGCAGGACAAAAAATTAAATTCCCAGGACTGCGTACACTTAACACTGTCAATAAATACCGATTTTCGTTTTGCCAAGTCTCTGTATCATCAGCCTGCTACACTATTTTTTGGTGCGCCAGTTACTTTATATATTTTTGTACAGAAACTTTAATGCACCAGGGATTTTTTCGGAGACGATCGATGGGGCCCAGGCTCTGGGTTTTGGGGGAAAATTATTGCAACAAATTTGGTAAAGGGGAACACAACATCCAGGCGTAATGCACCTATCAATATTTTCCCCCAGGGGTAGTGGCAGGCATATACGGGACTTTAGACTGAAAGCAATTCCCGAACGGCGGGAATTTGACATGTCAAACGATTCCGGGTCCAGGGAAATAGACTTTGTTGAGATTTTAGATCCCGGTAATACTGGCTCCCTGGGCCAATCGATACACCAATTAAGCATCCCTCATTGAGGGGATTTAGACAAAAATGATTGGCTCTAGGGTGGGGAATTAGATCCCCCAAAATACAATTTGTTAAATTCCCCTGGGATTGACCGCCGCTCCCCCCCCCTCCCCCCATTTCCTGTACAAATACTGTTCTGAAATTTTGTTTATTTTTATCCCGTAAGTCACACCTCACATTAATCCAGTACAAGCAGTTCATTAACACAATAAACGTGCAATAATCTGCTTTATTAAGCTTTCCTTCCAATTCTTGTCGAGAAATTTGGCAGAAATTATATTAGAAATATATGCAAATCACCCCCTTAAAAACTTAGCCCAGTGCCAAATGCTTATCAACCATTAACATCAAATGAAATTAGGCATTTTTATTGCTTAGAATCCGATAAATTTTTTTAATCTCCAACCGCCCACTGTTTTCAATCATGAATAATTAATCAAAAGTTTTGAGTTCAATAACTAAAGAGTGATGCAATCAATCCTTGTATTGATTATTTCTACTTCTTAAGAGTTTTTTTACGTTTTCATTAGCATAACTAGGGCACACCTGTCACCAGCTTTATTCAATATGTTCACCTCACAATTTCTTTGGTGCAGGTGTACGCCTACTGTATGTGTGTATTCTATGTTACAGTTACCAGTAGCCAAAATAGACAATTTGGCTGCTAAAATTTCTGAAATTGTGGCGTGTCGTGGGAAACGCCTCAATTATTTTAAAATAAGGCAAATTTTCACGCATTTTTTCAAAATATTTCATGAAAGTTATTTTCCAAAATTAAAAACATCTCGCTACTATTTGTATTTCTATATTTCTAGTTATTTTCTAGTTTATAAGTTTGTTGAGACTGCACTGAAACCGCATTATGTGCCGACCTGGAATGTGTTCCCTCACCCTTTACTAATTAAATTTTTAGATATATCGAAATTTGGGACAAATATGGGGCGATAATTTTAATCTTCGTAACTTGCAATTTCTAGCTATTTAAATGCTTCAACCAATTTTATTAATTTTAAAGGGCACAATTTTGTCTTCCATTGTGTCTGTTGGGGGGGGTAAACCAGAGTACCTGGCGGTCCAGTTTGGGGACCAGACCACGAGCCAAACTCACATGAGAATTGAACCAGAGTAACCTAAGTAAGAAACATGTGTACCAACCACTGTGCTAGTTGGACAGCTATCTGTGTTCTGTGCTTGCAGTTCTTAAATGCAGTTTGACAATTTTGGTGGAGTTTGTGAAAACATAGTCTACAATTTTATTGTTTAACAACAAAAGACAAGTGAAGTAAAATAATCAATATACAAACAGCTATTATCAACATATCCAACCTCACAAATTCATAAACTTCTAATTTCTTACACAGAAAAATAATAACAACAAACTATTAAGAAGTGCTGAAATTTAACTTTCAGTTTCGCTAAGGAATGGACACTTGGAATCAAACATAGCAAGATCAAGCAAGCACTCATAACATGTGTTGGCTTACGAAAACTTCAAACTTTGTATATGTACACCAAATCCAAAACTAATATTTGCTCTCAGCAAAATTTTCATAATTGATCACTCCATGACATGCTATCAATCTTGTAGAGAGGTACCCTCAGTCATCTCAAACACAATCACTCCAGTTCATCTGTCCTTTTTAACCAGGGCTTCCATTAAGGGAAGTTTGGGAGTAATTTACTCCCAGTTTTTGTCACAGGACTTCCAAAATTGCAGCCATGGAAGGTGCAGAACTTCCAAAATTGCAGCCCAGGAAGTTCCATCATGTATGGATGAACAAGTTAGAAGAAAAATTAAGAAATTTATCTAAATGTATATCTCTTTCACTGAATAAATTGGCATATAAACACTTGATGAAAAAGAACTGGCCTAAAATAAACTTAAATTTTATACTCTCTATACGCATTTCTGAAATGCTCAAGACGTCTGTAGCGCAATACTGTCAAAACTTCCAAATATTATGAGCAAAACTTCCAAAATCAGAGGCCAGGAAGTTCAAACTTCCAGTTTTCACAAGTTAATGAAAGCCCTGTTTAGCATACATGTCACCAGGAATTATTACTCTACCATTCCGCTGAAAACTTCTTAATTGCAAATCTTGTGTTTCAAATGTGTGATTTTTTTTATGATCTTTGCGTTAAGCCTCAGTCACACATTCCCGATTTTGACTGCCGTTCTTGAGCCGACAGCGTCCCGACATTGACCTGACTGTTTTATTATTTGTATCATTGCGTAATCGGGACCGCTTTCGGAAGCCATAATTGGGAATGTGTGACTGCTGCAATACTCCTGACGTGATATTTATAATATACATAATTTATAAAGCATTATCAATCCCGTTCCACAGGACATTGACCGATACCGTCCCAACACCGTCCTGAATTAGATCCGATACAGCCGAATCTATCTCGACAGAGTCCCGACTATACAAATTCTGCTTAGTCAGCGCTTCCACTAAGACTTTTTTCTGGAAGTCCTGACTTCCAACCTTTTGATTTTGGAAGTCCCAGTATAAAAAATTGGAAGTCCCACGTTTATTAATTATCTCAGTATGTTAATCACTGTTGACGTCGGTCCTCTTGGTCATGTTTTTTTTAATTATAATTGAAAAACTATAAGGAAAATGTTTATATTTTATTTATTTATTTCATTTCTTAGCTTCAACGACATTAAATAACAAACTTTTTAAAATACATTTACCATTCATCAACGTCAATAAAATAGATGAGCACAATAAAGTGTTAATGGAGATCTTGCCTAGCTGCTTAATCTTAAATTAAATACAAAAATCATACATGTATATTTGAAACTTGTTATTTGATATTCGAGTCAAAAATTTGCATACCAGGATCAAATAAACTCAAAAACGATTATCAATTACCGAGTATCAATTACATACTCAACACGTCCGTATCTTTGTTAATGACCATAACCGAATGACAAGGCAATTACAAAAGATGATAACACTTCTGTAGGGCGCCGATCAATTAGTTTGGCAAACAGCTGCTGTGAATCAAACCTATATAAGGACGACGCTCGAATTAATCGGCTGATTGGATAGCGGGACGCTTACAGCTGAATCGTAGGCAGAGTTATACAAATCAATATTGGCCACTCGCTGAGTAATGCACCTCAGACAATTGATTGGAGGCGGGGTTAAGTATGGCGCAGTAATACTGTAATACGCATGACCGGACTCGATATCTTGTCGGGTTCTGCACGTACGGTGTACTTGTAAACAATGTACATGCGAATATTTGGATGTACAAAGGACTCCCGCTGTTTGTAAAATGGACGTACGACTGTATTTTTCGGGCGTAATTTATGCCCGGATGCCCATTAACGGAAGCGCTGGCTTAATCTCACGAATGTTAAGGTACAAACCTAACTGTGGGGAGTGCTTGGCCGATCACGCTGTCGGGAGCCGTAATCGGGAATGTGTGACTGAGGCTTTTTAGATGGCCAGTGTGTCCAGTGGCAAACAAATATGATAAATTCAGCTGAATAACTGCTGTTTCAATTCTGGCAAAGCTGCTTGACAAAGCATGTTCAAACCAAACAAACAATTTAATGTGTTAAAAAAGTAACTGGTACGGTAACAAAACCTTTGAGTCAGATTTTTAAAAATCGACCTTTGTGAATTTGAGCCATGATATTTATATGAATATATAGCAATAAAATATTGGTCCTTCATAAATTCGAGCCAACATTTTGAGACAAGCAACTTCGGGAATGAGGAGTCAACAGAAGATTTATTATGAAAAATCCCTATCAAAGTCTAGGAATTTTGTAGTAGATTTACTATGTAACATTTCTGTCTGAGGATAATTTACTACTTTGCAAACACAGACTGTGTTTTCACAAACAATTCAAATGTAATATAAAGACATATAACAGCATTTCCTATTAACGACAGTGTTTTTTAAGGGCCAACTTGGGACCAAAATTCGGCACCATTCCCTGCTTAAAAAGTATGTATTTTTCCCCTACACACTGCAGATCCGTTATATCGCGATCCATTATATTGCTATGTCCAATATATCGCGAATCTGCTGTGGATCCAGATTTTTTTTCATGTACTTCACTATTTTCCTATTACCAAACGCTCATAATTAAATCCAGTTTGATCCGGATTTTCGTGCCTTCACTGAAACTCTTTTATTCACACTCTTGTAGTACGACAAACAATACAACGACTCGCTCAACATCAAAGTGTAACAGTTTGACGTCATCAGCTTACAGCGCGCATGCCACCCATGAAAACGTCCAATCACTGCTGTCGCTCTATTTAGCAAGACGTCTGTAGCGCAATACTGTCACGTGGAGGGTGTATACAGTAACTGTATGTCATACATCAATATTGAGCTATCTGAATGACAATAATGTAATCGATACGGCTTAACTGTTTCTTTTTTGTTTCAGGAGAAATGCTAACCGCATATTGTTCGCGATATAGACACCTAATTGTGTTGCTGTGTGCTAAGAAACTATTATACAAAAGTAAAGATATTAATGTTCTCTGCGCTACAAAGTTTTTATATGGCGATCAATACACCCACTCTTTCCATGCGGACGACGTGACGTTGTACATGATTGTCAGCAATTTTTTCGCGCGCTTTTTCTAACAGAACAAAGAGTTTACACGAAATACATGTGTGTTGTACTTGTTAATAGAATGTATGTTTACTTCACGTGAATAGTAAAATTGGGATAGGCATTTCGGACTTTATATGTTTATACACGATTTTAAATTGATTAAACGGAATTTATGGAATAATATTATATTTTAATATACAAATGGAATATTTTACATATGGATTTAATACATAATGGATGTTAACTACATTGAAAAGGGTGAGTTATTTACTTAATAACATTCATGTTTGAGATCGGGGAAAAACAGGCTACATGTATATCTACTGAATGGCCTGGCAAGTTATATCGCGATCCGGATATATCGCGATCGCGATCAGTGGACCCCGCGAATCGCGATATAATGGAGTTTCAGTATATCCACCTTATCTTTCCACTCAGAATGAATGCTTCATTTTGAAAAAAAAAGACCAAAATCGGACAAAAATTGACTAAGATACAGGAACTTTCGTAAACAAACATAGCAATTTTTCATCAAAAACAGGTTAGTGCATAATCTGAAATTATCATTTGTAGCAAAATAATTGATAAATGTTTTATAACAAAGTAGAATATAAACATGTAATAATGCTTTTGTAAAAAAAAAATCCCTTTTTGCCGTAAATTTCCCCCATCTGAAGGGCCCCGTCACCTTTCCCCCAAGGTGAAAAAAAAAACACTGAACAAAAATGGAAAAAGTACAAAACACTTACATTTGGAATAATGTTCACCAATAAACAATTGTTTGTTCATAATTCATGGTGTTGGCGGTGTATGTTGTTGTTTTTGTTTTGTTCTCGTTTTTTTTTGGTTCTTTAAATTCCTTTAGAAATTCCACAGCTTATAATACATGTAATTCTATTTCAATTTAAATCTTTTTTTTTTTAATCTAAATGTTCCAACTACCATCTACCTCCCCCTTACAAAATGCAAAAAGTATAATACATTACCAATTTAAATTTTAAATTAAAAAAAATCTGAAAATACTGACATGACACACAAATCCTTCAAACTACAATTAAAAACTTGAAAGTAATTTAACACTTTCTCCTATGCACTATTGAAGTATTATTTCCTATCTCACCACTAAACTTTCATGGAAGTATTTAATTATTTACTGATGTATGTATCTATTTCCACTCCAATTGTTTGCTCCCTTGTCAATGAAAATGCCATCTCCATATGGGTAACTATGCCAAAGAATTTGGCATTTAGTCAGAACCAGCACCAGTTAAATGGCAGCTGTGTTAAAATAAGAGATACTTCCAAGTATGTTGCTGAAAATAGCTTTGCCAACAGACAACTTGATTTCCCTGTCTCTGAACAAATAAACAAGGTCATTTACAGGGGCATATCATTTTGAAACTAAATGTTCTAACTTCAACGGAACATAACCCATACACACTTAATAATACTCAAGGTTTAGTACAATCCCCGTTTTAAAAGGTGACAAACAAGTTACAGTATATACATATAATCTATTTTAAATTAACCTCCCTATATGTAAATTAGTAGAGGAATATTGAATTTTAATTTGACTTCGAAATAATTTTCTTTTTTTTGTCAGATCCTCAGATCAGAGGAAAGAAAATAAACATCAAAGGCGATGAGAGGGGTTAGGCGTAAAAAAATATGTTTGTTTCAGGTTACCCGACCTACCCTAAAAAAATGCCCCGACCCTAGAACATTTAACTGGGTTTGTCAGATATTTTTTTGTTTAATTACCTTTTTCAAAAATTAAATGTGTTTTTGGATAAATAAGTGTTTTGTTTTGATAGCATCCACTTATAAACTATGTTTAAAGATATAACTGATATGGTTTGAATATTTATTCAGTTTTAGAATCTTCAAGTTGATCATTTATCATATTAAAAAAATAATAATAAAAAAATAAATCCCGACCTACCTACCCTAATTTATTTGGGCATGTAACCTGAAAAAAACATTTTTTTTACGCCTTAAGATAATATTACTTTTGCCAAAAAGATAGTGCATATTGAAGAATTTACATTTACTTACTAATAGGATTCATATAAAAAATATTGTTTCATAACTGAGCAAAATTGAGCTTAAAGGGACATATTCATTCACTTTTATACCCTTCTCAAATAAGTATATTTAATATGCACTTAACGCGTATTAAACGCTGCGTTATTGGCACCGTATTTTTTCTGCTTTTAATACGCTTTTAATACACTTGAAAATGCAGAAAAAAATATGTATTTTTCTGCATTTTTTCTGCATTCACACATTTCAGTGCATTTAAAGTGAATTATTCTCCTTAAAAATACGCTTCATCTTCAAAAAATACACTTAAGTGTATTGTAAATGTATTTTAAGTGTATTTTCTAGTGCATTAAAAAATGCACAAAAAGTACAGAAAAAATACACTTAGTGTACTAAAAGTGTATTTCATGCGCATTTAAAGGAGAACAAATATGGTGCCAATACGTTAAATGCATATTAAATATACATATATTGACATTGGTGACTGAACAATGATATGGAGTAAAATGTACATGATTGTAAAAATCCAGTAAAATGTACATGATTGTAAAAATCCAGTAAAATGTACATGATTGTAAAAATCCCCAGCAAATAATAATACTTTCAACTGAAGAAAATAAAATGTGGTATACATTAGATACAAGCCATTATATGTCTTTGTAATGCTAACAAATAAAATTAGAGAGTCGGCATAATTGTTGCACTATCGGTGTTTATCTGTAAATTGTCTTTCTGATGCACGGTTATTAAACCTCTTGGGCTGACGCCCTTGTGATTCATTTTTTATTCCTACGCATCAAAACTCCCAACCGTTGTTTATTAGCCGATAAACAAGGATAAATAGAAAATTATTTCTTACATACAAAGTATTTACAACATGCAACATTTTCTGGCTTACCTGTATCAGCAAGATCTAAATGCCATTTTTGTTTTAACAGTCGGTTCCTTTGACTTTGTACAAACTTCACTGACAACAAAATATCTTCTAGTCCAGAAAAAATTGGTTTCGACCAGGAAAATTTTGAAAACGTCAACCATTAATCTATAGCAGAAATAATCAAACATCAGTAAAATCAAAACCTTGATGGTTTACAAAGAAAATCATGCTTATTTATATTGAAATCAGCTGAATATATAATGCAATATTTTTATATAACCACCATAGATCAACATAAATAATCTTAAAATCATGTAAAAGCACTTTACCCATGATCAGTTAAATTCATCAAAAATTCCTTTGTTAAGTAAAACATTCAAATTCTTTCCACACCCCCAACAACAGCAAATTTGATAGGATAAAAGACAAACCTTAAATGAGGCGAAATTCTAAATAGAATAATGCATTTTTGAAGTCTTGTTTTTCAGTCATAACGCCTACAGATGTGATGGAAACATGTTGACATTTAAGTGAGATAACAATTTTACCAAGAACACCAGAACACACAGATTCCATCCTATTATGGCCATTACACCTGCAAGATTAAGTTGCATAGAGTGCACTACACCTACAAAATTTAGTTTGCATAGAGTGCACTACACCTACTGAATTTAGTTTGCTTAGAGTACACTACACCTACAGAATTTAGTTTGCATAGAGTGCACTACACCTACAGAATTTAGTTTGCATATAGTGCACTACACCTACAGAATTTAGTTTGCATAGAGTGCACTACACCTACAGAATTTAGTTTGCTTAGAGTACACTACACCTACTGAATTTAGTTTGCATAGAGTGCACTACACCTACAGAATTTAGTTTGCTTATAGTACACTACACCTACAAAATTTAGTTTGCTTAGAGTACACTACACCTACAGAATTTAGTTTGCTTATAGTACACTACACCTACAAAATTTAGTTTGCTTAGAGTACACTACACCTACAGAATTTAGTTTGCTTATAGTACACTACACCTATAAGATTAAGTTTGCTTAGAGTGCACTACACCTACTGAATTTAGTTTGCTTAGAGTGCACTACACCTACTGAATTTAGTTTGCTTAGAGTACACTACACCTACAGAATTTAGTTTGCATAGAGTGCACTACACCTACAGAATTTAGTTTGCTTATAGTACACTACACCTACAAAATTTAGTTTGCTTAGAGTACACTACACCTACAGAATTTAGTTTGCTTATAGTACACTACACCTACAAAATTTAGTTTGCTTAGAGTACACTACACCTACAGAATTTAGTTTGCTTATAGTACACTACACCTATAAGATTAAGTTTGCTTAGAGTGCACTACACCTACTGAATTTAGTTTGCTTAGAGTGCACTACACCTACTGAATTTAGTTTGCTTAGAGTACACTACACCTACAGAATTTAGTTTGCATAGAGTGCACTACACCTACAGAATTTAGTTTGCTTATAGTACACTACACCTACAAAATTTAGTTTGCTTAGAGTACACTACACCTACAGAATTTAGTTTGCTTATAGTACACTACACCTACAAAATTTAGTTTGCTTAGAGTACACTACACCTACAGAATTTAGTTTGCTTATAGTACACTACACCTATAAGATTAAGTTTGCTTAGAGTGCACTACACCTACTGAATTTAGTTTGCTTAGAGTGCACTACACCTACTGAATTTAGTTTGCTTAGAGTACACTACACCTACAGAATTTAGTTTGCATAGAGTGCACTACACCTACAGAATTTAGTTTGCTTATAGTACACTACACCTACAAAATTTAGTTTGCTTAGAGTACACTACACCTACAGAATTTAGTTTGCTTATAGTACACTACACCTATAAGATTAAGTTTGCTTAGAGTGCACTACACCTACAGAATTTAGTTTGCTTAGAGTACACTACACCTACAGAATTTAGTTTGCTTATAGTACACTACACCTACAGAATTTAGTTTGCTTAGAGTGCACTACACCTACAAAATTTAGTTTGCTTAGAGTACACTACACCTACAGAATTTAGTTTGCTTATAGTACACTACACCTACAAAATTTAGTTTGCTTAGAGTGCACTACACCTACAGAATTTAGTTTGCTTATAGTACACTACACCTACAAGATTTAGTTTGCTTATAGTACACTACACCTACAAGATTTAAATTGATTAAAGTGCACTACACCTACAGAATTAAGTTTGCATATAGTGCACTACACTTACAGAATTTAGTTCGATTAGAGTGCACTACACATACAAGATTTAGTTTACTTAGAGTGCACTAAACCTACAGAATTTAGTTTGATTAAAGTGCACTACACCTACAAGATTTAAATTGATTAAAGTGCATTACATCTACAGAATTAAGTTTTAGTTAGATTGCACTACACCTACAAGATTTAGTTTGGTTAGAGTGCACTACATCTAACAGATTTAGTTTGGTTAGAGTGCATTACATCTACAGAAATTAGTTTGGTTAGAGTGCACTACACCTACAAAGTTTAGTTTGCTTTGAGTGCACTATACCTACAAGATTTAGTTTGGTTAGAGTGCGCAAATATTAGGTGACATGAGACAGCAATTTTTAAACATGCACTATCCTTCAAATTCATAAGAAAATAACTAAATGAATGTATAATATTAATAAAAATACTTAAAACTATTATGATTGTGTATCTAAAGCCAAAATTATACAAAGCTGTAAGATAGATTTATAGCAAAAACATTTTGTAACAAATATATGCAAAATATCAACAAAAAAGTCGTTTGTTTGACATATGTTTATATTTTGTACACAATTAATGCAGCAAGTTGATTTTCATTATACATGTACCTTAATACTATTTAAGTATTATTTTGACTTTATATACACAATTATAATAATAATTTAATTATAATATACATTAATTTCATAAGCTTTAAAATAAGGATGGCAACGAATTTGATATTTGAATATTCGATTGATAAAGTATTTGAATATTTGATCGTCGGATGCAGTAATTAGGATTATGGTAATGTTAAAAAGACTCACTTGTGCGATATGTAGTTACTACAAACATAAGGATAGAAAACCGGGCCAATACACAGACACAGAGCTACATATTAACATTGTGTTTTGTATTACATTTGAAAAAGACTTAGCTCTCAATTAATCCAATGCTCTGTAGACAATTCTGCTGCCTGTTCCCACGACTTTCAAGCATGTGTTCAGATCGAGTTCCACATCGGATATACCACGGGACGCGATGCGTTATTTCAGAGTACACGTACGCAGTAACACCAACTAGCATCCACAGGACGCTTTAATCTCCTACTACTGATCAAGAAACAATAGTCTGTAGGATCATATTTTTCACAAATCATATTTTTCACACACCTGTGAAGAATAGGATCTCATTTGTCACATTTTTAAGTGCGAAGACTGTGATTGGCCTAATAAGGGGTATGCGCGAAGATCACAGAAGAATATGATTTTATTGCATATCAAAAACTGGATGCAATCTCAAACTTCACAGAAAATGTGAAGAATACGAAAGTGATGTGTGAATAATAAGATCTCAATTTTCACACATGTGAAGAATGAGATCCTATATATCACATATGTGAAAAATATTATTTGTGAAAAATATGGTCCTACAATGGTCCATATAATGGGATTAACATGCAGTAACAGCAAACTGTCATCTACTTAGGCGTAAAAAAATATATGTTTGTTTCAGGTAACATGCCCAAAAAAATTAGGGTAGGTAGGTCGGGATTTTGTTGTTGTTTTTTTTTGGTAAATGGTTAACTTGGAAGATTCTAAAACAGAATAAACATTCAAAACGTATCAGTAATATCCTTAAATATTGTTTATAAGTGGATACTATCAAAACAAAACACTTATTTATCCAAAAACACATTTAATTATTTAAAAAGGTAAATAAACCAAAAATCAATCTGACAAACCAAATAAAACGTTCTAGGGCCGGGGCATTTTTTTAGGGTAGGTCGGGCTACCTGAAACAAACATATTTTTTTTTTACGCCTTAACAGTAGGGTGCTAGGTCGACGTTGACACCTAACCTGCGTACTAGAGAAGCTAAGGTGACATGAATGCTTGATATTTAGATGCTATCATTGACATATACCGTATTTTGTATGCTAATTAAAATTTAATTAATCGGACAGATAAGTATTCGAATACCAAAAATATATTCAAATATTTTGTATTATTCGAATATTTGAATAATATTTGTTGACATCCCTACTTTAAAACCAATTTGAAATTAAAATAGGGCACTGTTTCCACAGCTCTGGAGTACCTAATTTCCCCCTAAATCTCTGTGTTTTTCCCTTAGAAGTCACCAGTCATGAGTGCATCTTCCAAATGGGTGGTGACTAGGTAAGTATTCGTACAACTATTTTGTTTATACCTACATGTAAAGGAAATTGTTCACATAACTTCACAATTTGGCAAACCGACAGTTTTCAACATTTTTGTGACAGATGACATAAACGCACGAACTGAATACATAAATATAACACAGAGAATTACGGTAAAACTGTTAAAGAAAAAATAATGCATTACTTAACGAATAATCGGTAAAAGTCTGTCAAGTGGGTAACATTTCTTTCACCAATTTTCAACTAAATTATGCTAATTTATAATCCAGTTTACTTAAGAAAGCATTTTATGGAGCAAAGCAAGAAATGCTTCATTTTTTACAACCCTTTCAGGAATTTAAAGATTTATTGCAGAACAAGCACCTTGCAATCATCAACTAAATGTTTCACTTAGATTTAAGTACTACATTACAAATTTACAATTTATATTTGTGGCGCGTCGTGGGAAAACCGGACTTAATGCATGTGCGTAAAGTGTTGTCCCGGATTAGCCTTTGCAGTCCTTTACGCACATACAGTAAGACCGATTTTCCCACGACGCGCCACATTTGTGGTTTTTGAAGGTGATTTATGAATACTCCACCAAAAAATTGTTAAAAAAGGTATTTACTCACGGAAGCGCATTGTAATTTTATATTTATGGACTATTCTTTAGATACTTCAGTCTGTATTGAGATTATGCTCATTTGTTTAAAATATTTCATGTAGTGACTTGATTGTTGTTGTTTTATTTTATCATTTTCAGAGTTTATTTTTCATACAAAACTTACTCAAAGTTATATGTTATGTTATATAATTATATGATATCTGCCTCACTTAAATTTAATTACTTTAGTCCATAACATGTATTAAATTGCCTTACTTAAATTTTAGTCCAAAATATCATTTATCTTTATACCTATCAGAAGAAAGTTAGATAAACTGATTTGAAAAGAAATTATGATAACACGATTTAATCTAAATTAATCAGGGACATCTGTGCATACAAAACAAAGAAAGGTGCGTCTAAATAAGCAAACTTATTTTCTTATCACACATATATGCAAGCTCTATATCAATATACATGATACTTTCCTAACTTTCTTAGCCTTAAATGGATGGATAATAAGAAAAATTACATCTTCAAATTTACATAAAAATATTTTCATTAATTTGCCCAGATTTTTGCAAGCTCTATATTGTATCACATAGTTTAACTGTTACATTCTTAGCTCTAAATTATGATTGACAATATGAAAAATAAAAATCTTTTTTACATAAAATATGTTCCTTCATATGCCTGGAGATTTGCTTCATTTTTTTTCTTTCTTTTGCTTCATGAAAGCAGTACAGAAAATTAATTTTATCTTATATGTATATATATGAGGCAAGTCGTTGGAAAACAGGGCTTAATGCATGTGCATAAAGTGTCATCCCGGATAAGTTTAGTTTAAACGTATTTATATTAGCTCGATTGCATCGATAGCCTAAGGCTTATAGAGACACTCTAGAGTCCATTCTCCGGGTAGAACCAGTAATTGGTGTCTTTGGGGGGAGATCTTGAGAACGCTCCCTGAGTGGGGATTGAACCCGGGACACCATATCCACTACGCCACCGCGACCTTTCATCCCGGATTAGACTGTGCAGTCTGCCTACAATGGATTTATGTTTAGAAGAGACTTCACTGAAACAGAAAATACCATAAAGCGGAAAGTATCGTCCTGGATTAGCCTTTGCGTATGCGTACTTCTGAAAATTTGGGAGTAAATGTACTCTTTCTAAAGAATTTATGGGGGTAAATGTACAATTTATATAGGATATTTGGTGGATAATTTACATCCATCAAACAGTACACTGTGGAAATAAAAACAGATATGATAATTATCCAAATAATGTATAGCAACACCATTTGAAGACAATAATGTTACAAGTAAGACTTTTGAACAGTTTAAAACTTTGATTGCTAGCCTATTGACTGAACCATGTGCACATTTAATAAAGCAGGCATGGCAAAACTCATATTTCCTGTCTTCCAGACACTAAAATATGACGATATGTATGCAAACACGAGAAATATAGTGCATAAATGTACACCCCCATTTTAATTTCTCTGCGTAAATGTACACCCAAATGCTATTTTTCTCTGGGTATCTTCCGATTTTTTGTGCGTAATTTATGCGTGTAAACGCTTTATCTGGACATCTGATTTAATTATGTAAATATACACACACAAAAATAGCTTATGTGTGCTGAGCAAATATACAACTTTACCTTAATCAAATAGAGGGTGTCCTCTGAGTGGACAGAGGTCATATCGAATGATTATGAAGGGATGTATCGATGGTAGATAAAACAATAAAATCTGCAAAAATAATGTTCATTTTAACGGATAATTAATATTGAAGCATAGTTAAATGTGATGGCCTGGAGTGAGTCTATAAACAGTTGACTGTCAAATATATATAATTTTAATGTATAAAAAATGGTCATCTGTGACACTTATGTGGACGCAGTAAAATAATTATTAGTAGTAAAATCGATATGACTGAAATGTACATGTAGAACATTCACGCACATGCACAACATTGACAATTGTTGTGTGGCGTAGACAAGTTTTCACTAAAGCAAGCAATTTTGTAGGCATGAGTTTGAATCCTGCTGAAACCATGTATAAAAAAAAAAATTTGTTTGGCTTTGTAGTTCTCAACAATTTCATCAATATATTATTGCTACTAGAAAAATATATTTGCGAAAAATGGAAATATGTCTTGCTGTAAGGTGTGTGGTTATATTTATGGGAAATACCGTTGATATGCCCCTTTAACTTACAGACATTAAGGTTGTTGTTACTGCTATTTTTATAAATTTAATGTTTTGTTGAGTTTTTTAAAGTCTAATTCATTTTTTATTACCGCACAAATGTGACCTGCGTGTATATTAACTCAAACTGGACAGTGGTAGAAAATTAAAGTAAACAATATATGAGGCGCGTCATAGGAAAACCGGTTTTAATGCATGTGCGTAAAGTGTCGTCCCGGATTAACCTTTGCAGTCCGCACAGGCTAATCCAGGACGTCACTTTCCGCCTACAGTGGATTTATGTTTAGAAGACACTTTCTTGAAACAGAAAATACCATAAAAGCGGAAAGTGCCGTCCCCAATCAGCCTGTGCGGACTGCACAGGCTGATCCGGGACAACACTTTACGCACATGCATTAAGTCCGGTTTTCCCACGACGTGCCTCATATATTGTTTTTTACCTTGCCTCATACTGGTTCAAATTAAAAGTGCTGAATACTCCGGTACTAATCGCTGACCATACATACATATCCATATTTTTCACAAATTTATCCAAACACATTATTATGTGCAGTTAGAATAAGACATCAAACATAGAATAAACTGATTTATTACACCAATGTTTTATATACCATTAACTGTATGAAAATTAAAGAATTTGCGAATTAATAAGTGCAGATGACATCTGACTTCATGACTACATCAATGTATTTAATTTTACCACAATACTGTATTTTTGTATGCACCAAAACAATTTTCACAATAAAATAGAACCGTGTTCATGCATGCATGGACACAGCTTTTCAGGAAAGTGAAAACCAGTAAAGAAAAAGTGTTTTAATTTAAAATAAAAATTAAAGAAACAAGCATAAAATACTGCAAATAATCTATGAATTTAGCAAACATACTTAACCTTCATGAATTGCTCAGTAATATATGAGCCAAGCAATATAGCAGGCCCATTCTATGTTTGATGTCTTATTCTAACTTCACATAATAGAGTGTTTCCAGATGTTTATACCCAATGTTGGTTTTATACCCAATGTTGGGTTATCTCTTAGTACATGCTTATTTTGTGAAAATCTGTCAAAGCATGTTTATACAGACTGTGGTTCAACCTGCATGTTTATATCAACCAGTCAAAGTAGATAACTACAAAATGCCTCAACCAATATTAGTATATATATCTATCTATCAAATTCCAAAACAACAGAAACACTTAAATGGATACTCTCACAACAGAAAACTGTCCATCACCTTTAAGGCATTCACCAATGAGGACCAGAAACATGAAATCAGATTTTACCAGTTTATCTAAGCTGTTTTATTGTGCAGAATTTCTTAAAATATAGAACTAATGTAACACTGCAACGAATAACTTTACTATTAAGGATTACGTAAATAATGAAATGTACAATTACATCAATTTAACTGAATGTCGCGAGATTTACTTGTAACACTGCTGTGCTGTACAATGAACTTACGACTGATTGATTGATTGATTGATTCCTTTATTTCCTCCATATTTGAAGAGTTGAACATATGTACACAGTAAATTAACAAATTAATACAGCATGCAAATATAAATAATGCAATTTGTGTGATCACAATAAGAGTTCACACTACGTACATTCCAATAAAGAAAAATAAATCTAAGATGTTTTATCATATACAACGAATGTGTTCAAAAGAATATCACATTTCCAGGTAAGCAGTTTAAAATATAACAATGCAAGTTATAGCAAACATCTCATAATAACAACACAATGTATCCTGCTATATATTAGCATTACCTACATAATATAAATTTGACTTGGTTACAAAAACAAGACAAATTAAGTAGGAAGCTTATGCATAATATTTTATAAGGGTTTAGTCTCATAGTGTTAAGCCTTAAACGAAATCGAAATTTAAGACTAAGTTACGAGCTATCACTCTTTAAAACCAGATCAAGCATTAACCCTGCATAGCATTTTAACAAGAGCAATTGTTAATGTATGGTTGATAAAGCAGCCGTGGCTGTGCTCTGTACACAACAGGAACAGTTCTGAGCACTGGTTGTTTACTGACATGGACATAATTGCCCTAAATTTGTCATGGCCACTTTGTTCAATAATTGCATCCCACATTTTCAAATGGTTATAATCTTTCTTGTGGCAAAACATAATTGAATGCACGGTTAAATCGTCCGTCAATAACTGACAAGATACACATGTTTGTATAAAGGGTTTAGATACAAATAGCCCAATATTGAGCAGCAGTACTTTGCACACATGTAGTAATTTTGGTTTTCGTTTGGCAATCTCCCAAAGAGGTGAGCAGCAACGTTCACGTATCACATTTCGGTATGCATAATTCACAAATTCACAGTTTTCAAAAGTTCTGTGATTAGTAGGGATTATCACATTATAGTATAATATTTTCTTCCAGATATATTTAGAAGGAAATGTACCGGATTCAACGTATTGTGTCAAGTGTTCAACAAGATTATATTTTTGCAACAGTCGATACATTTCTGGCACAAATCCAATAGTTTGTTTATCAAAATTTAAAAATCGAACGAGTCGTTGATTAAAGATTTCTTTTGCTATATACTGACATGGTAATCGGCACAACTGTCCCATGAACTGCAGCTTCTTATAGTCAATCATAGTTTCAATGGGAGTTATGTCGAGTGTTGATAGCACGTAATCGGTATGTATATTTCTCTGGTATCCTTGCATGTGCTTAATACAGAACCGATGCGCAATTTCTAGTTTAGTAATGTCTTTTTTCGAGTAATTTATCCACAGTTCACAGCCGTATAATGCCTTGGGTATAACGGCTGACAGATAAACTGTTTTAAGAGTCATCGCACTTATATTATCGGGGCAAAAAGTGGGCATTTCAATCATGGACTCAATAAAAGGTAAGAATATTAAAGGGACAGTATCACAGTTTGACTTTGGAAAAACATTTCTTTAAAAATGGAATTTTAAAACAGGAATTCACAGAATATTGAAACTTTTTGTCTGTTTTGTTGTTTAGGTTGCAAAACATTATAATTTTGATATTTATTATGCCTATTGACTAAAAAAATACTAAGGTATATCCACCAGGCAGCCACTTTTTCTCGAAAAATGACAGATATTCGTCAAAAGTTTACCTTTACACAAGCAATGTGTTTTTCAAACCTTGAAATATGAACAATAAATGTTTATAGAACAGGAAAAGGTCAGTTTTAGAAAATTATTTTTCACAGCCCAAAACTGTGAAACTGCCCCTATAAAAGAACATTTTGTTACATCATACACTCTAGATTGGCTCTACAACTATAAATATATACACACTTTATAATATTCAAATGAGTGACCATTCCTTTTTCCATACTATTAAGCACATTTTCTAACATCAGTATAATGACGAGGCCCTTTGATCGTAAGATTATCTAATTATGGTCAAGTAAACACAATTTGTTTTGCCATCAGTTTGGAGATAACACCATACTATCTGTGATAAACACCATGAACCAGTGGTCAAAAGCTTGATAAATTGTCGATGTCACATGACATTTATAAGGACTTAAGGGTCAACCCTAAACCAGGCCTCATGTTTATTCAGTCTGACCGGGATTTCGGTAGATTACGAAAACTAGGAGTCAATGACCCCTGGTTTTAAAATTAGAGGGGTCAAAATGAACAATTCAATGGTCAAAATACTGAAGTCACAAGACTTCTGTTTCTGAATACATATTTAATGTTTTGTGAATGGTAATTTGTGTTAATACCTTTGCAAAACCACAATACGTATTATAATATTTTTCTAGTGCTTTTGAAATTTGCTTATGGAAAAGAAGTGCATCAAAATGATGCCAGGCAGACTATTTGCTCGAGTCAAAAATGAGACAATTGAAATTTGCTTGCATCAAAAAGCAGGATTCTGCGTCAACTGAAATCTCTGAGCCAGAATCTCAGAATCCGCAGTGAAGACTTACCAAACTTTTTGCATTTTCTGCCTGGGGTGGCAAAATCTCATATTTATAATGTTTGTAGGCACTGTGGTGACTTCAGATGCCCCAGTTTGGTGGAAATTGAGATTTCACATAACAGATATAGCACAGTCTAAAATAACGTTGTCGCCAATAAAATTTGCCTCTAGGACAAAACTGTTGCCACTTGAAATCTCGATTCTGTCGCATTTGGCAAGTGGCAACAACGGAACCCCTGTATATTGCCTTAGTTATCCATTTTTAACATTTGATCTGTTTGCCATTTGTCTGTATAGTAATTATCAGTATATATAGTAAATTCTTGCAAAAGTTCACTTGTCTGTACACTGTTTGTTTGTTTTGTTGGGGTTTTTCGCCGTTTTTAACTATATTTCCGTCATATCACGGCGGTCAGTTAACCTACTCACACTTTTCCAGGGCATGCTTAGCCGCTCTAAGCGGTTTACCAGTACTAAGCGCACATACTTATGCCAGTAACTGACAACTGCCCTGCTTGAATCAGAGGTAGGGGGAGAATGGCCGTAGGAATAATTTCATGACCAATCCCCACAAAAGTTATGTGACCGGGCTGGGGTTCGATTTTCTTTTGCCTTTCTGGCAAGAAGTACCAGGCTGATGGTTAAATCAGGAATTTCAGAATGTAAAATCTGTGCAACTAGCAATAAATGATTGATACTTCTTTAAAAAAGTATCTGGTTGACCATTAAACTCAGAAAATTAAGGATGTAAAACCAATCTAGATTGAAATGAAAAACATCCAGCCTGTAACAATTCCAGTTATAATTCGTCCTTGACAACAAATAAATCAGTTACTCATTATTACATGACATGGACTTATAAACATTATAATATCTGTTTCCCAAAACATCCCCAGATTACCGGGACTATGTCAATGAAAAGGGCCTCAAGGGGCTAATTCATTTTAAGAAATCTCAAATTAAGATATTAATAATGGCATATAATAATGGTTAAAATAAGTTTGTTTTTGTTTGTTTTGTTTGGATTTTTCGCCATTTTTAACAGTATTTCAGTCACAGCACGGCGGTCAGTTAACCTACTCACACGTTTCCTGGGCAAGCTTAACTGATCTAAATGATTTACCAGTACTAAGTGCACATACCTGTGCCAGTAACTGACAACTGCCCTACTTGAATCAGAGGTAGGGGGAGAATGGCCGTAGGAATAATTTCATGACCTATCCCGACACAAGTTATGTGGCTGGGCTGGGGTTCGACCTCACGATCCCCGGATATATAGTCCAACGCTCTACCATCTGAGCTAGCCAGGCCCGAGGTTAAAATAAGGTATATATATTGGAAAACGAGTTTTCGCATTTTGAGATAAAAATCAATTTATAACAAGAGATGTTTGTAAAACTTGTATGCAGACAAGTCGTGAATATGTTTAATTGTAAAGAAAAAATTTTAATATTGTATGTGCACATTAATACATAAGGAGAAAATTAAAGTTGATGCTTTAGAAAGTAAATATAAAGCTGAAAGAAAGATAGAGTACAATCGTGGATTTATTTTTACAGTCTATTATATAAGGATACCTGTTTTCTGTTTGATTTAAACATCAAATAGGCCAAAACATCTCTAGATATCCTGCTGAAACAAAATGGTCTACGGAGAAAACAATTTTCATGTTACAAGCCCCTGTGACCTTGAACTTTGACCTGTTGACCTTCAAATTGATAGACGTCTTCCTTTCCTCCTGAGTAACCAGCATACCAACTTGGATGATCGTAGGTCAAAGCGTATTCTACATATCATGCGGAAACGAAATGGTCAATAGAGGAGACAGTTTTCATGTTACAAGCCTCTGTCACCTTGACCTTTGACCTGTTGATCTCAAAATTGATAGGCGTCTTCCTTTCCTCCCAAGTAACCAGCATACCAACTTAAATGATAGCATGTCAAAGCATTCTCTAGATATTGTGCGGAAACAAATTTCATGTTACAAGCCCCTGTGACCTTGACCTTTGACCTCAAAATCAATAGGCGTCTTCCTTTCCTCCCAAGTAACCAGCATACCAACTTAAATGATCGTAGGTCAAAGCGTACTCTAGATATCGTGCGGAAACCAAATGGTCTAAGGACAGACCGACCGACCATCCGACCAACAGGTGCAAAGCAATATACCCCCACTTCTTCGAAGGAAGGCATAATTATTGAGCAGAAACCATTTTTTTATTTTTAGTAACATTAACCTAGACCTTGATCTCAACCACCCTATATGCAATCCCAAGCGTGATAAAGATACAAGGTATCTATGTATGAAGTTTCATTAAAATATCTCAATGTCAAGTTATTGAGCGAAAACTGTTTTTCTATTTTTTAGTAACGGTGACCTTGACCCCACCCACCACCTATGCAATCCCAACAGACGTCTCAATATAAGATATCTATGTATGAAGTTTCATTAAAATATGTTGATGCATTCGCAAGTTATAAAGCGGAAACCATTTTCTAATTTTAGTAACTGTCACCTTGACCTTGACCACACCCACCCCATATGCAATCTCAAGCAAGGCTTCGATATACAAATGTAAGGTATATACGTATGAAGTTTCATTAAAATATTTTCACGAGTTCTGAAGCTATTGAGCAGAAACCGTTTTTCTATTTTTAGTCATGGTGACCTTGATCGTGACCCCACCCACCCCATATGCTATTCCAAGCGAGGTCTTGATATATGGTATCTACATATGAAGTTTCATTAAAATATCTTTATGGATTCTAAAGTTATTGAGCTGAAACCGTTTTTCTATTTTTAGTAACATTGACCTCGACCCAAATATGCAATCCCAAGCGAGGTCTCGATATAAGGTATCTATGTATGAAGTTTCATTAAAATATCTCGATGTGTTCTCAAGTTATTGAGCAGAAACCGTTTTTTCTATTTTAGCAACGGTGACCTTGACCTTTGACCTCAAAAACAATAGGCGTCTTCCTTTCCTCCTAAGTAACCAGCATACCAACTTAAAAGATCGTAGGTCAAAGCATTCTCTAGATATCGTGCGGAAACTAAATGGTCGACGGACAGACCGACCATCCAACTGACAGGTGCAAAGCAATATGGGGTATATTGCTTTGGGGGGTAACTTCTTCGAAGGGGGCATAAATTTTATTATATGGGCCGTGTTTGTTTGGCCCTTTTCCTGTTTATATTTTGACATCAGAATTTTGAGTATTTTGTATAACCATAGTTCACACACGTTTCCTTACAAAACAGAAGAGCGCAGTTGGTTAAAGCGCTTTCTACTGTCTTTTCTTCGTATGGCTCCTTAGTCGTGAGGTTGATTCCCACTTAGATTTTTTGTGTTTTTTTTAAACATTTGGCTGATTTGTTCTAATCTAATATCTCACTATGTATAATATTCTTTATTTAATATACATGTCTTAGTATAGTGCATATAATCACATTTATAGTGCAATAGGAAACACATTTATAGTGCAATAGGAAACACATTTATAGTGCAATAGGAAACACATTTATAGTGCAATAGGAAACACATTTATAGTGCAATAGGAAACACATTTATAGTGCAATAGGAAACACATTTATAGTGCAATAGGAAACACATTTATAGTGCAATAGGAAACACATTTATAGTGCAATAGGAAACACATTTATAGTGCAATAGGAAACACATTTATAGTGCAATAGGAAACACATTTATAGTGCAACAGGAAACACATTTATAGTGCAACAGGAAACACATTTATAGTGCAACAGGAAACACATTTATAGTGCAATAGGAAACACATTTATAGTGCAATAGGAAACACAGTTTTCGGTGACAATCACATTTATAGTGCAATAGGAAACACATTTTTCGGTGACAATCACATTTATAGTGCAATAGGAAACACATTTTTCGGTGACATAGTCCCTTTAATGGATGCTATTGGAAATTATAAATAGTGGAATAAATAAATAAGATTACTAAGAAGACAAATGTTATAATGCCATGGCATGTTTTACCAAAGTAAATATCAGTACCGGTACCATAATTTTCTCATTTTCTAACCACATTTACTCAGGAACAGGTACATCCATTCCACATTTGCTCAGGAACACGTACATAATTATACCAACAGTGGTTGCTATTTATAAACCAAATATATGATAGCTGACCTAAATGTTTAAATATATCTGATTCCAGTACATCACACATGTATCTGGGGTTGTGCAGCTCATGATCTTACTATCAATACAATTACATAAACAGATGTTGCACACAGTTGAAGGGTTAATCTACTGGTACATGTATATACAGTCAGTAAAATGGAAGTGAGAACAGTTATAACATGAAATGTCTTTAAAAGACAATCGGCATTGAAATTAATATTGAGAATATTTAAAAATAACCTAAACAGACGGCCAAAATGATCGGCAACGTGACTTCTCAGACCCCAGATTTTGTGGTCCCCACCAATATTAGACTTATTGGACCCAATATATTTCGGACACTATAAGAAAACTTCTCGGACCCAAAAGTTAATTGGAGATAAATTTATTAATTTAAAAATTAAATAAAATTATAATCAATATATATGCTGTGAATAAACCAATCATACAGTTCCATGTTTCCACCAGTGATATATGAATAACCAAAATAATTTAGGTTAACATAATTGTTATCTGAATTTGTCAAGCCAATTTAACAAATTAACAATGTAAGAAAATACTTTCGGGAATGAATTAAAATTATTATGTATCAGACGAGATATATAGTTATTTATAGTACCGGTAATATTCCATTCATATGTTAGTTATCTAATATAATAACGATTTAAAGTCAAATAAGCATTTTTGCGTATCAGGTAATTATGTGCGTTTTTGAAATTTACTTTGATTACGTTCTCATTTTTATGGAAGTTGACTTCAAAGCCTTTATGAATGGTGTTTGATTGATAATTATTACTATGCGAAGTGGACTTCTCCTTGATGAAATTTATGGGCGATGTCAATAGCTCCAGGGCGAAGTTATCGCCCACGTCGCCTTCACTGCTATGCCCTGACTCTTTGTGCGCCAAACAGTAACCTGACCTGTCAACATCAAAGTGTAACAGTTTGACGTAATCAGCTTACATCGCGAGTGCCACCCATGACAATGCCCTTTCACTGCTGTCGCTTTAATTAGCAGCTGAGTTATACGCCGTCCACGTGGAGGGTGTATACAGTAACCGTATGTCATAGATCAATAATGACCTATCTGAACGGCAATAATGTTATCGATACGGCATAACTGTTTATTTTTTGTCAAACAGAAAAGGCTAACTGCACATCGTTCGCAATATAGATGCCCAATTTTGTTCTTTTTTTTTTTTTTGTTATTCCAAATTTATTAATTTTCATAGACATATTTGTTATACTTGAACATACAAAAACACCATTTATAAACCTTGTACATAAGTATG
Source organism: Congeria kusceri (assembly GCA_027627225.1). Classification (NCBI taxonomy): domain Eukaryota; kingdom Metazoa; phylum Mollusca; class Bivalvia; order Myida; family Dreissenidae; genus Congeria; species Congeria kusceri. Next base: position 35,411,298 of record CM051040.1, on the reverse strand, counting down.
TCTAGAAAAAATAAAGATGTTTTAATGTTTTGTCAGGGAGGTTAATTGAAAAGGTGTATATGAAGAAAAGGGAAAAAAATTTATAAAAATCTATCAAATATAAGTAGGGTGTTTGAAAATAAAAGTTTTGTTTGTTTAACTCTACCAGTGGAAAAAAAAATAATAAAAGTGTATTTGGAAAAAAAACACAATTATTTTACAAAAGTGACTGGACGGTGACCAGAAGTTATAAATAAATGAAAAGCTGGTTAAAAAATTAGTTAGGATGTTTGGATGGGGCTTTCACGTTCGTCAGATGCCTCCATAAAACATCTCCAGCATAATTGATGTATTTGGCTCTTATTAGTTGACTTTGCTATAATTTCTTCAATTTTGAGGCGATGATTTAGGACATTTTGAAAACTGGCTATTTGAGGCACACGTTTTTCAAGTTTGCTTTTGAAAATATAGTACTTAGCTAACATAACTATAAAATTTATACAGAATGAATCATTTTTGTTTACTGTTACGCAGTTACAAAAGGACATAGTGGTAAAAGTTAGTTCTATGTTTTCTTCAATTCTAAGTTTTTCTTGTATATACTGCTTTACATCAGTCCAAAATATTTGGGTCCATTGGCATTCCCAGAACAAATGTAAATTTGATTCTGGGTACATAGAGCAAAAGTCACATAGATTTGAGGGTGTTAAATTGCAATTTTGTTCTTATGTGCTACGAAACTTTTATACAAAAGTAAAGATCTCAGTGCTCTCTGCCTACAAATTTTTGATACAGCAATCAATATACCCACGCTTTCCAAGCGGATGACATGACATTATACACGGCTGCATAATTTTCGCGCGCTTTTCTAGCAGAACAAAGCATTCACACGAAATACACGTGCAGCTTGTAAATAGATTCGTGTTTACATCATGTGAACACTAAAATTTGGATAGGCGTTTCGGATTTGGAATTTAATATACACAATTTGAAATAAATTACAAGGAATAATATTATATTTTTATATACAAATGGAATATTTTACACATGGATATAACACATTGTGAATGTTAACAACAATGACAAAGGTGAGTTAAAATTAGGTTTATGTTTTGAGATCGTGAAAATAGGCTAGTGTTTTTCTATATGTACATGAATGACCTGACAAGTTATATCGCAATCCGCAGGGTCCATGGATCGTGATCGCAATATAGCCGGATCGCGATATAACTTGTCTGTTATAATTTAAGAGATCTGCAGTGTATACTGTTATTCTTTGACACACACCATCAAGATATACAAAATTACACCATAAAAGACACAATTTAAAACTGGACCATTAATAAAGGAACAATTCCTAGATACATGTAGCAAAATGGCTCTCCTATATCAATATAAACTATTAATTTATATCAGTGTGCATTACCAAATAGTATATAAATGTTTCAGATTTTTTTTTCTAAAAAAAATTATGGACAAATTGAGAATTCTAAGTGGGTAAAAAAACTGACAAAGGAATTAAAAGAACCAATTACAACATGTCAGCCACAAAACCTTGAAAAAAATGTTATTCTGCATTATGGCATTATGCATTGACAGAAGCACAAGTCTGACATTAAAATGTAAACAAGAAAACGCCAAATAAACAAGGCATAGCCATAACTTTTTTTTTTCTTAGAATAGGTACGTCCTTTTTTCGTAAGATATACCTTATTTTTACGAGGCTTCTTTTTTTAACTATTGGGGATGGGGCCCTTTGCCCTCATTTTGGGGGAAAATGACGTTATTTTTGGCATTTCGGGGAACAATTTTCATAGCAGGGGAATGAGAAATCCTAGGGTATTCGGTAAGATCAGTTTTAGGAGAAAACTGCATGATTTGAACAAATTTTTCTGAGGGGATGACGCCTATAACGGCCCTTACTACAGACAAAAAAAAACTGTATTATATTCCTTTTTTTTCTGAACAAAGACGCAGCACCTTTGTTTATATTTAATCAGTAAGAGTAAGACACCATTGCCATTGGTTGAGCAAAAGAATCACAATGACACATTTAATATAACCGTAAAAAGTTAATTATTCACCGACATTTGTTTCATAATTTCCAGTTATAACTAAGAACACAGATTACTACAACTTAAACAGACAATACATCATTGTAATATACAGAAATCATAGAAGGACGAACATTTTGGGTACGAATGTAATGGCAAATTTCTTAAACTTTCCATTAACGAAATCGTGTTGTTTTGACAGTTGTGTTGCACTATGTGCGTTAATTTTATTAAATAGTATAAAAGACAAATCTTGCACCTAGTTGTGTTGCACTATGTGCGTTAATTTTATTAAATAGTATAAAAGACAAACCTTGCACCTAACACCATGATTCTATATTTTGTAAACAACACGTTGGCGAACCAAAGAGGTTAACGATAACTTCCGAATAATCTATTGACGAACTTTTGAACCCTAGACATTAAAATTAGGACAAAGCAAAACGACAGCAAAGACTGGAGGTTACATCCAACTTTAATCCGACAGTGACAATTACATGGGATTACAACTGAAGGAAATGATCGTGTAGCTCTTCATGTATTTACCATATATATTTACCACATGTATAGGTATATCAAAGAATACATTCATTGTGCTCTGTCTTCATTTTCAAGATGAAATAAAGTGAAAACGAAATTACATTAAAACAATAATAAAACATTACAAAGTACTAGATTTCTACATGTAGATATTGTAAAATCTCAATCCATGTATGAAATTTCGCCAGGGAGGGTGGAAAATCTAAAGAAATTTAAAGGTACTGTTCAACAGATACAGCTTTATCAACAAAAATATAACAAAGAACTCAATAAACTCGGTCACAACCTAGATCAACCGATCGATTTTCAGATCTCAATAGAAACGCATGCGTTTAGTAAAACCATGTGGAGTTCTTAAGCGCATTGTGCGGACACTGTACGGGCACCTTACGGGAACCGCACATTTGCCGCGCGTTTTCAATCTTAGCCTACCGCAGCTGTGTCGGCGAATCGTATGCGTGCAGTGCCTCTATTGTACGGCGACCGTACGGACCAATTCACAGTTATCGCACGATCACCGCAAGTTCTTCGCACGCTCGCCTCGAAATAACAAAGTTATATTGGCAGCATCACAAATAGTAATATTTTTCGTAAAAATTCTATTGGTGTCATTGACGACTTCTAATTTTATATGTACGGCAAGAAGATACTATGGTTGATTTTTTACAATTGTAAATAATTCATAAGATTACTCTAAATGCATATAATTGTAACACACGTGAAACAGAGAAATTATATCTCGAAATGACAACATCGTGCCAAAAGCATGCCGTGACATAATATCAGTTATTTATACGAAACACACGGCGCCATTCGGTTACAGTTCGATAACCGCACTCGTCTTGCAGCGACCGTGAGGTGTCAGTTTCATTCTTGCGGCGCCGGTATGTTGATGTCAAGGGCTACGCAAAGAAGACGTACGGCGTCCGCAAGTGCACCGTGAAAATTCGTGACTAACAACGGAGGATGCCCGTAGGCTGATCGGTGCCCGCACGATGTGTTATTGACGCACGGTCGTCGCATCAACTTAAACGCTTGCACTAATGCCCGTTTCGGTTGTCCTGGCGACCATGCGCCCAGAAAAAAAAAACGCACGGACGCTGTGCGGGCACCGATTGTGTTTGACAAAATCTCGTCGTAACCTCGTCGCAAGTTGCCTCTACCTGGTTGTGACCGAGGCTTTATTTATTTGTTTGTTCGTTTGGGTTTTCGCCGTTTTTAACAATATTTCAGTCATATCACGGCGGTCAGTTAACCTACTCTCACTTGGGCAAGCTTAGCCAATCTAAGCGGTTTACCAGTATTAAGTGCACAAACCTATGTCAGTAACTGACAACTGTCCTACATCAGAGGTAGGGGAGAAGGGCCGTACAAATAATTTCATGACCAATCCCTACACAAGTTATGTGGCCGGGCTGGGGTTCGAACTCACTATCCCCGGAATGACAGTCTAGTGCTCTACCAACTGAGCTAGCCGAGCCCGGCAAAGAGGCTTTATTTATACGAAACACATGGTGCTATGCAATAACCGCACTCGTCTTGCTGTGACCGTGAGGTGTCAGCTTCATTCTTGCGGCGCCGTTACGTTTATCATAAGTTCGCCATATGTGCTAGGCATAGAAGCCGTGCAGCGTAATCTTTACCTTGCGGTACAGGCACAGTTTCAGAGAACTAAACATCGACGATATATACTAGTAATCTATGGCGTTACAACTTATATAAGTATATAAGTACAAATTATTTAGTAGGTACCTACTTAATAATAAGTAGTTAAAGCCTACTAAATAATTAGCACAGGCCCGTCGCCAGCAATTTAAAAGTGGTCCAGCCAAAGTGTATGTGAAAAAAATCCGGGGGGGGGGGTTCCGGGGGCATGCCCCTCGAAAAAATATTATTATAGAAAGCTTCTAGGAGCGTTTTCCAGGATATCGGAGACTATTTTAACCCTTACTGCCAGCTGTTTTAGGCTTATATTATATTAAATAAGCTCTCCTGCTTTTCGGCAGTTATCGTGTCATTATCGTCGTCGGTATTGTCATCTTAAATTTTTGTTTTATCATAGCGGCCATAACCATTCAAGAATTTTCAAGATATTCGCATATGAAATGTTTGTGTTGGTTGTGTTGGTTGTTCATTTTTATGCCCCCACTTTAGATGGGGGGCATATAGATTTGCCCTTGTCTGTCCGTCGGATTTGTGTGTCGCGCATAACTCAAAAAGTATAACTGCTAAAGTGATGAAACGTTATAAGCATATTCTTTGGTATCGGCACTTGTGCACCTGGGTATTTTGGTGCATTTTTTTTTCTGACATTAGCGGAGCAATGGCCCTTTTTTAGCAAAAAATCGTGATAAATCGTGACTGATTTACGACATATATATGACAAGACTGCAGTACGTTAAAGTACGTTTTGCTTCGTATATGATAGGGATTTCTACGCTTGCCCTACGGTTCAGTTATGATTCCAGTAGGATCTTCAGCGACAACTATCATTATACACGATGGACCACGACAACACGACGACTGGGTCGCGTTGCCTGTACGGTTTATCGCGATGTTACTACACACTCACTACGTTTGCCTACGCTGGTGTCACGATTATACACCAGGAATCGTGATGTCCAAATCGCCTGGAAGCGTAGTGAAGCGTGAGCATTATTGGCTACTCGTAGGTTTATCGTGACGAATCTTCTTTAATCTTACTACAATCTTAGCAGACACGTTAACAATCGTCTGTAATCGTCTGTTACCGTAGCGTACACCTGGCGCTTACGTATTACAAGCGGATCGCATCATATCTTGGTGAAACCGTGGTTAATCGGCTGCGGAAACCTAACAGTGTCGTTAATATTCGTAGTCTCGTCCTACAACAACCGTAGGTATACGTAGGAAGATACAATCGGAACACTGTGCACCCCGACTCATCACGATTAACACGTCCACCCACGATCAATTGTGGGCTATCGTAGTCAAAATCGTGACAGTGTGACCGGGCTTTAACCATTTCAACTACGTTATCGTATGTTATGCTACATATATGATACGGATTTCTACGCTTTCCCTACGGTTCATTTGCGCTACCAGTCGGATCTTTTGCGGCAACTATCATGACAACTCAGGCATATATATACACGATGTACCACGACAACGCGACGATTTGTCGCGTTGCATGCACGATTTGTCGCGATGATACTACGCACACTACGGTTGCCTACGTTAGTGCCACGATTATGCACGCGGCGTCATGATGTCCAAATCGCCTCTGGAAGCGTGGTGAAGCTGAGAATTGTTGCTTGTAGGTTCATCGTGATACATCTTCATTAATCTTACTACGATCTTAAGAGAAACGTTAACAACACTCGTCTGTAACTAACCGTAGCGTATACCTGACACTAGCGTAGTAGAACCGTAGCAGATTATAACATATTTTGGTGAAACCATTGTGAATGGGCTGCGGAATCCTGGAAGTGTCGTTGATATTCGTAGTCTCGTCCTACAACAACTGTCAGTATATGTAGAAAGATGCAATCGGGACACTGTGCATCCGGATTCATCACAATTAACAAGTCCACGATCAAACGTGGGCAATTGTAGCCAAACTCGTGACTGTGGCCCAGGCTTTACAGAGGATGCAATTCAACTCCAGTGCATCAAATATAAAGCGTGTAGTGGGAAAACCGGGCTTAATGCATGCGCGTAAGTGTCGTCCCGGATCAGCATGTGCAGTCTGCACAGGCTTATTCGGGAGGACACTTTCCTCTTTTATGGTATTTTCTGTTTCAATCTATATATATCTATTTACATCTATATATCTCTATTAATATCTAAACATAAATCCACTGTAGGCGGAAAGTGTCATCCCGGATTAGCCTGTGCGGACTGCAAAGGCTAATCCGCCTCAATTTTAATTATTTTTAATTTATTATACATTCCTAATGCGTAGCGTATTTTAGAAGCTGATTTTTATCAGATTGGTAGTACTGAGGACTTATTGAATTTTGTAAAATTTAATTTCCATTTATTGTTTATGTGCCGGATTTCCCGCATGAAGTTTTGGAAGGATGTCGGGCACGGATGGGGTGGGCGTGGCAGGGGTGTCACCTACAGATTGTATAAGAAAATGTAATGTTTTAGGAACACAAGTTCCATTGGGGTATACTTAAAGGTGTGTGTATAATAATTTATTGACTTTGTTGCAAAACAAAATATATACAAAAACAATGAACGCATAATTCATATGGTTGAATGGTATCGGAATAGATAATTTAGTTCAGAAATACAGTGTTTCATACATAAAATGTACATAAACAAGAGATGTTTGTAAAACATGTATGCCCCCCAACTTGCAGCCAAGTTGTGAATATGTGCAATTGTTAAGAATTTTTTTTAATATGCAATCCCAAACGAGGTCTCGATACATGGTATCTATGTATGAAGTTTCATTACAATATCTCGATGCATTCTCAAGTTATTGAGCGGAAACCGTTTTTCTATTTTTAGTAATGGTGACCTTGACCCCACCCACCCCATATGAAATCCCAAGAGAGGTCTCAATATAAGGTATCTATGTATGAAGTTTCATTAAAATATCTCGATACGTTCTCAACTTACTGAGCGGAAACCGTTTCTCTATTTTTAGCAACGGTGACCTTGACCCCACCCAACCCATCTGCAAACCCAAGCAAGGTCTCGATATAAGGTATCTATGTATGAAGTTTCATTAAAATATCTCAATGTTTGTCAAGTTATTGAGGGAAAAGCGTTTTTCTATTTTTAGAAACGGTGACCTTGACCCCACCCACCACATATGCAATCCAAGAGAGGTCTTACTATATGATATCTATGTATGAAGTTTCATTAAAATATCTTGATGCGTTCTTAAGTTATTGAGCGGAAACCATTTTCTATTTTTAGTAACTGTCACATTGACCTTGACCGCACCCACCCCATATGCAATCTCAAGCAAGGCTTCTATATAAGGTTTATATATATGAAGTTTCATTAAAATATCTCGATACGTTCTCAAGTTATGAAGCAGAAACCTTCTTTCTATTTTTAGTTATAGTTACCGTGATCGTGACCCCACCCACCCCATATGCAATACCAAGCCAGGTCTTGATATATGGTATCTATGTATGAAGTTTCATTAAAATATCTTTATGGATTCTAAAGTTATTGAGCGGAAACCGTTTTTCTATTTTTAGAAACGGTGACCTTGACCCACCTAACCCAAATGCAATCCCAAGCGAGGTCTTGATATAAGGTATATATGTATGAAGTTTCATTAAAATATTGATGCGTTCTCAAGTTATTGAGCAGAAACCGTTTTTTCTATTTTTAGTAACAGTGACCTTGACCCCACCCACCATATATGCAATCCCAAGCGAGGTCTCAATATAAAGTATCTATGTATGAAGTTTCATTAAAATATCTGGATGCGTCGTGAAGTTATTGAGCAGAGACCGTTTTTATATTTTTAGTAATGGTGACCTTGACCTTGACCCAACCCACCCCATATGCAATCCGAAGCGAGGTCTCAATATAAGGTATCTTTGTATGAAGTTTCATTAAAATATCTAAAAGCGTTCTCAAGTTATTTATCGGAAACCGTTTTTCTATTTTTAGTAACGGTCACCTTGACCTTGACCCCACCCATCCCATATGCTATTCCAAGCGAGGTCTCAATATAAGGTACCTATGTATAAAATTTCATTAAAATATCTCTATGCGTTTTCAAGTCATTGAGCGGAAACTGTTTTTCTATTTTTAGCAATGGTGACCTTTGACCTGTTGACCTCAAAGTGTATAGGCGCCTTCCTTTTCTCCCAAGTAACCAGCATACCAACTTTCATGACCGTAGGTCAAAGCGTTCTCTAGATATCGTGCAGAAACGAAATGGTCTACGGACAGACCGACCGACCACCAACCTACATACCGACCGACGGACAGGTGCAAAGCAAGATACATCCACTTCTTCGAAGGGGGGCATAATTATATGTATGGTATGTGTACATTGTTTTTATTTCAAATAAATTATGCGTCTACACAATACTTTTTGAACGTTTTAATGGTTGAATACAGGAAATCTTGAGTACTGAAGTAACCTGGTTTGCTATATAAAAACTAACCAGTTTGAAGACATACAACTTATAATACAATTTTATTTCAATATGCATAATCAAACAATGGTAACAAATATATTACACGAATATACTTTACAACACAAACACATAGCTATCTCTAAAGGTGATTAATACCCCCATATACTGCTTTGACGCAAATGAAGAAGTTTGCAGTTGCGGCTTGACCTTAGACAAACAAGCATGGGTCATGTACATGACACAGTGTCTGGTCAAGGGGAAGAATAGAGGTAAGCTGAAGTTATATAGAAATCCTTCCATTCATCTATGGACGGATGGATGTACATACAGACTTATTGATGTACATAAGGACCAACACGCGCGATTCCTATATAGCGCCCACTTTTTCAAAGTGGAGGAGTAATGAACTTAGGTCACTTGCATAGTTCACTCTTAGATTCAAAAGGCACTATACATACACATTATACATTATTCATATACTACCAATACAGTACACAAACATATAATTATATCAAGGTTTGTTGAAAATGATCAAATAAAAATTACATAAATACATGCAGTTGTGAATCATTTTGAAAAAGCCGTTTAAACATGGTCACCAAAAATTGTAATTTAATCTTTATATTTATGTATTCTGACAAATTTATACTGGTAGCATGTTCATACCAGTCCCCTTAATGCATAAATCAATCTATGCATTGTTTAAACATTGTCAAATATATTACGTTTGGGCCATGAATATGTTGTTCAATGTGTAATATATAACACACACACACAAGTTCGAAAATCACAAATATTTTGCCAAAGTACAACCTAGATTTAGCTCGCTCTAATGACGTTTATCATGTGCATTGTGACCCATCGGTGCGGCCCTTCTGATTGGTTGTCAAGGGTGGTTGCTATGTGCACATGCACATGCTATAATTAGTTTGTCTAATTAAAATTGGGACTTTACTGAATGCAGTAACCTAATTATTTTCAATACCCAAACCTACTAATTAATTATTATATGAATTACGTATTTATGCGTTCTGTTCAAATTAATCGCTACTCGTGACCTACTTTCCATTTATGACAGTAAACATGCGAAGCATCTAAATTTAATCATAAATAAACTGACAAATCTATTCAAACACATTTCAATTTAATAACTTTATTTAATATGACATATACAGACTCCCCCACCGATGGACCGCCAGTTAATCAGTATAACTTATTTCTCTGGTAATTTTAGATGATTTGTCATCAAAAATGATGCTAACTTACATTATTGCCATGACAGTGAAACTTAACAAGAGCTGTTTCAGGACAGCATGCTCAACTATTCATACCGCTTTGCCAGAGGTATTGGCCTTCGTCAGTGACCTTATATAATGAAGTTTTAATTGAATATCTGTAGTAGATATAGAGATATGAAGTTGTTGCACACAAACTTCAACCTAAATTTCAAAGTACAAAAAGGGGCATAATTTTGCTAAATTGCAGATCAAAGATATGTGCGTTGGACACTGACCTCAAAGACACGTGTGAAGTTTTAAATAAATATCTGTACCAGTTACAGAGATATATACTTGTTGCACGCAAACCTTAACCAGAGCATTACGGTGACGATGACGAACGGGTGAGTAGAATAGCTCGGACTAACCAGTGAATAGTCAAGCTAAATATAATCTTGATCTAACTTCTAGAAATAACACTATAAGTACAAGAACTAGCAACACACTAGTACTGTCAAATTTGAGCATATAAGGTGAGCCTGAAAAATTGCACATTACCGTGGCATCAAAACAAAATCTCAATAGCACCTTCACCTACATTATGCTGAATAACAAGACAGTATTCAATGGACAAGGGCACATGTTGAATAAATGCAAAAGGCACTCTTGTTTTTGTCTGTCGCTAATTGCATGAGAACCAGACTATTGTACATACGAGTGCATATGCTACTAAAATTACTTTCAAATGAGGGTAGGTTTTCACATTTGTTTGAAAAAAATATAATTCAAACTAGTTTATATTTTTGTAGACTTAAAAAATACAAAGGCCCAATCCAAAGAGATTCAATTCTCCATATAAATTTATCAACAAAAGAGAAGCACTCCTCTTATATATATATGAAACGTGTCGTGGGAAAATTGGGCTTAATGATGTGCGTAAAGTGTCCTCCCCAATTAGCCTGTGTAGTCCGCACAGGCTTATCCAGGATGACACTTTCCGCTTTTATTTTCTGTTTCAAGGATGTCTCTTTTGAACATAAATCCACTGTAGATGGAAAGTGTCATCCAGGATTAGCCTGTGCGGACTGCATAATCCCGGACAACACTTTACGCACTTGCAGTAAGCCCGATTTTCTAACAAAATGCCTCTTAAATTTTTTTTCTACTATGAACACCTAATGATGGTATTCCTCTAATTCAGTACTTACTTGCAAGAGAAATATTGACTTTTTCTCTGAATTGTGAGGATTATTTTATTCCTTTATATGATTATATTGTTTCAACATACTTATCTTTGATTTTGTCCCTCTAATAACTGCATGTGATTTTTTTTATTATTTAGAATAAACTAAAATGTCTTAATACTACTTTCTTGTTATAAACATTCCTTATTAATCAATATACAGGCAGATATACAAGTACTTCAAATGTCATTTTGAGGAATAATTGTCCACTTTGCTTGGAAAACCACATAAAAATAAAATGTAAACACATGTAACAAACATCTGAAAATTTACATTCGATGTTAATAATTAGGACAACTGAGTATTTAACATTTTGGCATTTATTCATTTTGACTCTAAGACATAGAGCAAAACAGTGATATTGTAACTTCAAAATAATTAGCATGACTGTCATACATTAATTTGTAAACCAAGCTGCAGTATATCAGTACATTAAATGCGAAAAATTAGACTACAAAATCTTAAAGCCACAGTCCATTGAATATAGTTCAATATATCTTAAATTGGCATTACCGTATATCTAGTAATTTCATGTCATGTAAATTTCGCGAAAATTACGAAAAAAGCATTTTAGCGTTTTCAATTTTCGTGTTTTTTGTGTTTGGGAATTATTCAGAAAGTCATACAAATCACTAATTCACACTGTAATTAAAACACACGATTGGGATATGATGATCAACGTACGTATTTAAATGTGTACACACGCAATACTTCAAGCACAACTACGGTCTAAGTTTATGTTTTTAACAGGCAACCCAAATGATCAAGTTTAGAAAAGGGATATTACTCGATAATTATGCATGCTCTAATCATCATCCTAGTGTGATAACATTAACTTATTTGTCTGATCAACTCGCTTGACTATAATCGATTATAATGAATAAAGAATGTCGCGATTTTAATGTTCGCGTTTCAATTGTGACTGCGAATAAAGCGAAAATTATATGACCGCGAAAAATACCAGATATACGGTTGTTCTAACATTAATGACGTTTATTCGACTGAGAACTGTTTCTTATTTACGAAAGGCATTTTATAACGCCTATGTTCAAAAATGCCTGGTACGAACGGAATATACAATAATGTACATGCTAATACACTCCAGAGGAAATCACCAGCTATCGCATACAGATAATGATACGATAAAAAGTTACCAAAATGTTATTATTTTACCGATTTCAATGCGGTTTTTTTTTGTGTTTTGATCGGTAAGGTATACAAAAGAGACGATTTCTGCAATGTTTTATTTGTATTAACACATTTCTGGACTGCGGCTTTAAGCTTATTTCGTGGTATCTTTCCCGTACTATTTTGCCTCCTTTCTTTGTTTAGGCACGGTGAAGAGCAGCCCTGGTATCTGGCCCCTGTCTACCGAAGTCCTGCTGCCAGCTTTCGACGAGAAATGAAACGTAACGCCTTCAGAGACGCAGTCGACTTTTCCACCATACCCCATCTTCGTCGGCGGTCCCGTCATGTCTAGGGTGATGATGTACAATTTTCCCACCGACAAGGGAACCGATTTCGAAAACATCAACTCGTAAGTGTGCTCTTGTCTTGATGTACTCAGACAGGTGAACTGCGAGTTGAGAATGATGGCATTCTGGTCGCAGCTGAGTTCGATCCGAGTGTCGTAGTCTGCATTCTCGTCCAGAGAACCGTAAACCATTAAGCCATGCAGAATGACCGTTTCGGAACATGTGAATTGGATGCTGTCTTTATCGTTGGCACACGATTTCTGGAAGCCTTCCATGGAGATGAAGCTGTATCTAAAATTTATACAAAAAAATTATATCAGACGAACTATCTGCGATGAGAAAGTTTGGCGTATTTATAAAACATTAATTAGCACAAACTTGAAGAAGGCTTATTTAGTCTTGTATTCATAAACTGTTTTATGTTAATATTTTGTGTATGATTATCAAAGTTTTAAACAGCCAATAAGACTTTTATATAATTATGCTTAAACATTTTTTTATTGTAGAAATGTCTGGTGTGTTTACTGTTTTACTGTTCCTTCCTTTAAATGAAAACATTTTTTAATAATTGATTTCGGAATCATCTTAAGCTTAAAGCTTAAAGTTTACAAAGGAGATATTCATAACATAATACTGGATTACTCTCTGTGGTATGATGACAATTGTCTTTAATGATATGGAGTTCTTAATGGCAGTGCTTTGAACTGGTACTATACATGTAGATGGTGACTACTAATATAGCAAAAATTACCCGCCAAAAAAGATTTTACTTTTTTTGTATGTCTACCCAACTTTGTTTACAAATGCTTACCACATGTGAAAATTTACCTGATAACACTGTGCAGTAAAAATCCACGCCTTTTTCGTACGTTAAATTTCCAGTTAGACGGCTGAGCTCTGCCGTTGTAGAACTGATAAAGACCAATAACTTCCTGTTCATTGAGAAAATCTCGAGAGGACACGCAGTTCGTGAAATACACAGAGTCGAGTAACGGAAATCGAACGTGGTAGAGGATTTGTCCGAGCACTGTCCTTTGGTTTTCATCTGTTACCTGCAAAACATTGCATACTTAAGAAATAATTTTCAATTTATCAGCCAATAAACAACGATTTGGAGATCTGATGCAAAGGAATTAAACCACAAGGGCGTTAGTCCGAATTGTTTAATAGCCAAGCATCAGAACGACAAAGAGTTGTTTATTGGCCGATAAACAACGACAATGCGAAAATTATTTCGATTCTAACATGATTTGACATACATTTTTGCAATTGTAATTGGAACTACTTTTTACTATGCTCCACTCAGAATCAGGACTTCTTTTTGCGTTGTTTATTGGTAGTTAAACGATAATTTTGTTCTTGTCTATAGAAAAATTAGCGAGTATCATGTTAGAATTGTTGTTTCAACTGTATTAAAATGTTGACCAATAGCTTCTCATTTGACATTTTATAATAAATTTAAGAACCTTTAATAACGAAACATAACAAAGAAAAATAAACTTTATAATTATAATTTACAGTCATGACAACACAATTTGTTACGTCTCAAACATATTGTTTTTTGTTTGTTTTTTTAATTTTAGTAAAAACGAGTGTCCTCAAAAAAAATTACATTACAAAATGTTAAAGTTAGACTTAGCGAGAATTGACACAATTGTCAGTTAAACAATATCCTTGTTACCAACATACAAATTAACTTCTAGTATCACTACAAAGTCCTGGTTAGGAGACCCTAGGCCACCTAATTATGAGGTGTTAAGAAAATGTCCAGTGTGATAGGCAAGTTGGTCCGGCAGTGGATGAACGATGGAACATTCACATTTTGTATTGTTGTTCATTTTTAGGATAAAACATACATCCAGAATGAAGTTTGAGCACACTGACACAATTTTCAGAGAACTATGACCCTTGATACCAGTTTTCAAACTTACTAGTAGCCAAAATCGCTATAACCGCTGAAAAATACGAGAAACTACTGTAAACATGAATCCAGGTTTGAGTACACTAACACAATTTTCAACAAATTAAGGCCCTTGTTACCAAATTTGGTGTGTTTTGCTACTAAGTGATGAGAAAAAGAGAAACTAATTAAAACATACATCCAGCTTTCTCCTACGACATTCGAACTCCGACCACTTCAATACCGCCTCCAGGACTAATTTCTCGTCGACGACCATTTCGTCCGACTTCACGATGGATTCCACGCAGGAAGGGCACAGTTTTGTCAACGTGCGAGTCTGCAGAACTTCTTTCGCATTCTCGTGGATGTAGCTGATACAGTTGGCCTCCAAATCCTTGCCATTGTACATGTGCACCTGTAGAATAAAATGATTAAAGTCCTTTTATGGTATTATTATAGTCATACTTTGAACAGAACTTTGCAGTCTGAAGAGGGTCTCTTTTCTCTTTTTGTTACAATCTGAAATTCACATCCAACACACCAACTGTTTTGAGAGTCTGCAGCATTTTTTAGAAATGACTGAATTTTGAGTAAGTTCTGTATACAAATTGATCGATTTTTGACACAGCTTTGGGATGGGTCCAGTACTTATCTGAGAATGCTCATGTCTTGGAACAAATTCTTGGTAATTGGGGAAAAATATGGCAGCTAATGACATATTGAGGTGCTCTGTCACTATTGTGATGATTTCTATATACACATGTAAACACGCAAGTCATGTCATGATTTACAACATAAATGTCCCATTACCTATGTATTCAAGATTTGGGCACTACAGATTTTGGAATTTTCTTTTAGTATTGAAAAATACACTTTTTTACAGGTCCCTGTCACCCTGTGAAAGGAAGAAAAAATAACACTTGCAATCACAAGATTGCACACACAAAATCTGCAACCTTAAAGCTTTTTTTCAAAAAGCATTTAATAAAACTCTTTTACTGTGTTGTGTGCTTCAAATTACTGGTACACATATCCAGTGGTCAAAACTATCACAAACCCGTAAGCCCTGCACCCGGCAATTTTGAACTGGGTTTGCTCAGGTTTTCAGTTTTATATAGACAGACTTGTAACATTTCCTTGCTCTTAAGTAATAATATAAAAATTTGGGCTTGCTAGGCCAAACTGCTAATTTCGATGACTGTGCATTGGTACCATTTCCAATATTGAGCAAACATTTTCCTTGTTAATAAAAGACCAATGGAAAAACATGTACCATTTCCAATATTGAGCAAGCATTTTCCTTGTTAATTAAAGACTACGGGAAAAAGAAGTACCATTTCCAATATTGAGCAAACATTTTCCATTAAAAGACTATGGGAAAAACAAGTACCATTTCCAATACTGAGCAAACATTTTCCATTAAAAGACCACGGGAAAAACAAGTACCATTTCAATATTGAGCAAAGATTGTCCTTGTTAATAAAAGACTACATGAAAAACAAGTACCATTTCCAATACTGAGCAAACATTTTCATTGTTAATAAAAGACTACGGCAAAAACAAGTATCTTTTCCAATACTGAGCAAACATTTTCCTTGTTAATAAAAGACTACGGGAAAAACAAGTACCATTTCCAATATTGAGCAAACATTTTCCTTGTTAATAAAAGACTACGGGAAAAACAAGTACCATTTCCAATATTGAGCAAACATTTTCCTTGTTAATAAAAGACTACATGAAAAACAAGTACCATTTCCAATACTGAGCAAACATTTTCCTTGATTATAAAATACTACAGGGAAAAAAAGTACCATTTCCAAAACTGAGCAAACATTTTCCTTGTTAATAAAAGACTACAGTAAAAAGAAGTACCATTTCCAATATTGAGCAAACATTTTCCTTGTCAATAAAAGACTACATGAAAAACAAGTACCATTTCCAATATTGAGCAAACATTTTCCTGGTTGATAGAAGACTGTAGGAAAGCAAGGCACTTCTTGACGAGTCCTTTCACCGCATATTTCTTGGCTGCGTACAGCAGGTCTTTCACATTCCCGTGGCCAACTGCTACCTCATCTGTGTATATGTACCTATATAAACAGATCACAAATATGCTATAAATAATGTGCATTTTTTTATATAATCTATTATGTAAATAGAAAGATAAATTAACTACATGTGTAGTAAAGAAATCAGATTTTTTAATATAATCTATTAAGTAAATAGAAAGATAAATTAACTAGTAAAGAAATTGAATTTTTTAAATGATATCACTGATAATATAACGTAAATAATGCATAAAATAAGTATAATTAAAATACTATATGTAAAGTGCATTTTTACATGAAATTAATTGAAACATGGAAAATGTGGCATCATTTATGTAGTGTCTGGTATATTTTAGACATTCAATAATTCTTTTAAATAAATTAGTTAACAAACTTTATTAGGCCACCACAGACATACAAAGAAAAAATTGTAAAGTGCCTAAAACAACCAACCATTCTCAGAATGCTGAAAAATATTATATAGAGGATATTTGTTGGTTTCAGTGTAAGATCTTATTTTATTTTATTTTCACGAGTGGCGGAGCTACAAGTGAAAATATCAATTTTCTATAACCACAATGAAATAAAATACAATCTTACACTGAAACCAACAAATTTCCTTTTTATTTCATGCCTTTGGATGATAAACAAACAAAATGCGCTATGCTGATGTGTCACAAGTTTGTGCATTCGGACGTCAAGAATATGACATCATTATGATTCCAAAAGTGTCGCAAACCGTCGTGGTGGGAAAACTGTACTCAATGTTTATAGCCTGAAATAAAATATAAAAGGTGCTCACAGCAGAAAGCTTTTGAAGATTTCTGGCTCGATGTCTGACACAGGAATGGTGTCTTTACTGTCTGAAGAGATGGCGCCATAGAATATCGACTGAAACACAGAACTGCGACAGACCAGCATGTACTTGTGAGCCGACACTGGCTCACGTTTCAGACCCAGCAAGAACTTCACGTCACAGTTCACTTGGTTGTTCAGCATAAAGCGGTTACACTCCAATAAATTCCTCTCAGCCTGCCAGTCTTCCATGCTTTCTATAAAATCTGCCATATTTATTTGGGTTCCTGTAAAATAACATTAAATATAAGTCGTGTAATTATTTATCACAGAAGTAAATCAACAGGAAATAACCTAGTCAAAACGAGTCTGAAATTGAGTGCACAAAGCTACAAACGCAGAATAAAATACATTAATGCTACAACAACATAAGCTAATTTGCATACTTTTCAGTTTTACTACATTATTTCAGTAGACTAATGATTTATAATTTGATAAGTATTACTTAAATAACGTGTAAATCACCAAATTAAACAGCATGTCAAAGTGAACACAAATATCACGCGAGTCACGTATTGACTTAAACTGAAATTGGTAGTCCAATAGAATGACGATTTGGTGAAAAAAAATGAACAATTATATACCTTGCAAAATAATTATAAAATACGTCTTGTAAAAAAATAAAACACTAGAAAGTTAAACAAATCCGTAAACAACGCTCGTAAACACAGACATGGTTAGTTTAAATACAAGGGAAGTAAATATGTGATTTTGAAATATATTAGGCGCAAAAGTTATTTCCCTTTTGTACATGTTATCCACTCGTAAAGGTATGGACAGCACTTACCTATTATAGATCAATGATGGACAGTGTCTGTAAAGGTAAGGTTCTACATTCAGATGCTAATTTTATAAATAAAGTAACTGAGTAAAGAATTGAGTTGCTTCGTTTTAACGGTTTCTTTTAAATTAAGAACATCTTAATATGTTCAACATTTTGTTTTTAAATGCACATCCGACTTATTCGTTATTACGTGTAGTATCCATTAATTTGATTAAAGGGACTTGTTCACAGATTTTAGCATTTTTGGAAGTATGTTATTAAAATGTCTTAACTTAACAGATTTAAGCATCGGAACTAAAAAGCTCAATTAAAATAACAAGAGAAGTATTTAGAAAAAAAAAAGAAAAGAAAAAAATTGGTCCCACCGGGGTTGAAACCCAGGACCTCGGGATTATAAGGTTTTGGCCTTCACCACTCGGCCGTCCCGACTTCTGTATTTTACCCTGCATTATTTACTTTAGGTTAGTGTTCCACGTGATGTCAACAGTTTAAACAAAAACAACAGAAACACTCCAAATTATTGCATCGTTCAGCGTACAAACGCTTTATAATTTTATCAATTTCAACTGATGATTACTCATAAACGAAATGGTTTTTACAGTATATTTCTAGGTTCGTAGTGTTATTTTGCTTACTTGTATCCACTGTTCTTTTATTTTTGGAATTGGTGACAAAAAGTTGAAAAATTATCCCTTTAAGTCTAGAAAGTAAAAACAAAACAAACTTTTGACACATGATTAGGTTTCAAATGGCTGTGCAAGGTTCTACTAGAGTAGTTTTAATATTGACCACAAATGTTTAAAATCATTAAAAATAAAATGGAAATGATGAAAAACAACAGTGAACTAATATCAAAGATCTATAAATAAAATAAATGTTTATTTATAGAGCTTTGACTGATAGTTATAGGAGTAATTATCCACATATGGTTTACAAATCAACATTTTTCTTCTTTCTTCAAAGGAAAAACAAACAACTAGAAATAACATATTACAGGGTAATAACATTATGGGTACTGAAATAATTATAAATATTATGTGGTCTGATAAGATTACAGTTTTTTTATGTTTCATCTGTTTGTAGTTCTAACTTGAAATGAACTTAACAATCTCAATAAATGATTTAGAAAATCTTACTAAAAATTATTTTAATATATATATTTTTTAAGATTTTCTGCGGCAAATTATGTAGTGAGATATAAAAAAGTCACATGTTTAATTCATTAAAACTAAATATGTTGTTATCGGTAATCTTGTTGTTTATAGCACTGAAAACATACATATTTTTATCTAGGAAAGAAAACCTTTATTTAAAATCAACTCAATAATATTATCATATGACATAGTGTTAAATAATGTCCAACTTATGTTTAGGTTAACCAATACCATGAGTTACCTGCTGCTGACAAGTAGCAGCTGAATCTATGAATTTCATCTTTGTGTGGAAGAAAAGGCATTGCATCTACAAGACACCAACTGAAGGAGAATAATTGCTGTTTTTGGAGTGTAAGTGTGTGATTTCCATTTTGTAATATTCATTATTATGATTTACCTTGATCAGAAACTCAGATCATAATAATAAAATAAAAAAATCACTGAAGTCAAAGTGGAAATAGAAAGGTAGAGCTGTCAGTTTGTAATAATCAGTTTTATGACATTTTATTCTAATGTCTTCACCATGCTGAAATAAATGAATAAAGAGATTTGTAGCTTGTGGAATGTCTGGTTTACAAAGACATGTTATATTCATTGAAAAACAAGCCTGCTTTAAGTCTGTTTTGTTGATGGAAATAAACACAAATATATATATATATATTTTAATAATCGCCTTTGATCTTAATTCTGAACTTGAGTACAATTCTTGATTATGTATGTACATTATACCTTTATGCTTTGTCAGCTCTCATTTAGCAAATAAACCACATTTATAATAAATAAAACATTTTCGAAAATTTAATGTGTCTCCGAATTCACAATGACCAAATCAAATTAATTATTTCATCACATGATTGAAAAACAAAATTTGGCAAGCCTATGAATTTAACAGAACACAACAGTATTCAGAATTGTATAACAGCATTTCAAGGACATCAATGTGAACAACACATCTATCTGGAGAACTTTTGAACTTTCAGTGAATATTGTTTGTTAAAAGGCCTAGTCATGGTTGAATCATCTGTGAACTGAGGTCAGTGTGAACTCTTTTCAATACACAGGGTATGGGATTTTTGTGGAAGATATTAATTGACCATAAAACTGAATCAAATCTCTGCTGTCTATTTAGAGGCTAAGTGGTGTTTATGCATTTCTAGCCTGTGGGACTCACAATGGCCATATGACCATGTGGTGCAGTTCTTAAGTTGCTATACCACAAATGGGAAATCCCTCCAGGGATATTATCTCAAATATATATCTGAATGCAAGCCAGGACGTGACTACTATGTGTCTACATTCACTTGTGGCAAAGTGTCCGTGCAATGTCCCCTTGACCTAAATTTCCGATTGTACATTCATTAGTTGATAGTATTGTTGCTGCTGTTGTTGTTATTGGTGGTGAAGATGTTGTTGGTGGTGGTGGTGTTGTTGTTTTACAGATTGTAAATATTGTTTTACATGTTGTTGTTTTTTGTACAGTTGCCGTTCTAATGAATGTGTAAGAGAGACAGTTATATAATTTTGTACAATTAGTATTGTATTAATTAACAAATGTTTTTCTTTAATTTAAATGTATGTATAACAAATTCATGTCGAGCCCACTTTTAGGGGTAGTAGAGGTGATGAGGGAATTGGAGATAGTGATGATGATATAGTTGGTGGTGGTGGTAATGACATAGATGGTGGATAATTAGTAATGACAAACTCTAAAAAAAAAAAAAAACACTAACGTTTTAGCTTTTCGGGATGGGGCTTTGGCCATAAATACATGTATGGGGGATGTAGCAACAAATTTGGTACTGGGGAACAAGTTATCCACATGTTAAAACAACTTTCTGAGATTTTGTCCCCTGGTATATAAGGTGGCAATTCCATACAACAATTTCTAGGTAACTTACCAGGTTTATGAAATTCAAGATTTTACTTGTTAACTTAATACCTGAGTAGCTCACCTGATTTGCAAAAAAGATAACCAGTTATGGTCAGTTGTTTGGAAAAGCCTTTGATTGTCCACTGTGATAACATTGCATAATTGGGCATTGGATTGTTTATGAGATTTTGGTTTCGTTTGAATGGCCTCCACATTGTCTGTGAGGTCATTATGTGCAGTTTTATTCCTTTTATCTCCCAATTCAGTGACTGTTTATCTGTTTTCCCTTGATCTTTTGTATTGTATATCAGCTGTGTCATAACAGTGTGAATAAGGGATCAAGCAGTGGCATGAATAATAGAGGTTGCATAATTGAAAAGGTATTTTCAATAACTCTGTCCTGAATTGTATGGTCAGCTTAGAGGTAAACAAGACTAAAGGCAGGTATTTTCACAGGTATTCACTAAACAATGGGTTCAGACTTGGTGAATTCATTCTGATAAGCGATTCAAAAAAAGCAATTATCATGTATACTCGAATGGCTGCATTAAAAACATACGCAATCCTTCAACCTTTTAATTGCTGAGGTCATGTCCAGCAGTCTTTAGGCATTGATTTATTTCTACATTAAACTGTGTTCTATTGAAATTTGCTATAATCATTAAAACTTGATGGATTTGAAAGCTACCACAGGATTGTTCAAATAATTGCTTGAATGTATATTTATGTCCGCTGAACTGACCATAGCATGTCTGTATATAGCAAAGAAAATTCTCTCGGTGACGTAAAAAAAAATGCCTTATTCATGTCTATTATATTAACCATAGCACTGCATACATGCAAATGTCATTAAAAACATAGCTCTATTTTTCTTACTTCGTTTTCAATAAAATTCAACGAAATGACCATGGCATATCTCTAAATAGCACAGACAATTCTTGTGTTGAGATAAAAAAAATGCCATATTTATGTCTATTGTAATTGAAATTTGATGAAGTCACAGAAAAACAACAACATATTGTATATAATAAAATTCAATGCAACAACCATTATAGAAAAAATTTTCTTAGATATTTTTTTGGCTTTATTAATATATATTGTATTGACCATAGCACATTTGCAAATGTCACAGGTAAAATATATAATATAAAGAATGTGTGATTTTTTAAAAACTAAATCGATTGCACTGGCCAGTGCTCCAGATAAGTTTTGGTGTAGAGGGTAAATGTACACTCAGTCCAGAATGTATGGGCGTAAATGTACACTCAGTCCAGAATGTATGGGGGTAAATGTACACTCAGTCCAGAATGTATGGGCATAAATGTACACTCAAACCAGAATGTATGGGCATAAATGTACACTCAGTCCAGAATGTATGGGGGTAAATGTACACTCAGTCCAGAATGTATGGTCGTAAATGTACACTAAAACCAGAATATATGGGGGTAAATGTACACTCAGTCCAGAATGTTTGGGGGTAAATGTACACTCAGTCCAGAATGTATGGGCATAAATGTACACTCAAACCAGAATGTATGGGCATAAATGTACACTCAGTCCAGAATGTATGGGGGTAAATGTACACTCAGTCCAGAATGTATGGGAGCAAATGTACACTCAGTCCAGAATGTATGGGCGTAAATGTACACTCAGTCCATAATGTATGGGCGTAAATGTACACTCAGTCCAGAATGTATGGGCGTAAATGCACACTCCGTCCGGAGTTTATGGGGGGTAAATGTACACTCAAACCAGAATGTATGGGGGGTAAATGTACACTCAAACCAGAATGTATGGGGCTATATGTACACTCAAACCAGAATATATGGGGGTAAATGTACACTCAGTCCAGAATGTATGGGGGTAAATGTACACTCAGTCCAGAATGTATGGGGGTTAATGTACACTCAGTCCAGAGAATGTTGGAAAATGTATTGGTTAGCTTGTGAAAAAATTGCAAAGGAGTTACCTTAAAAAATGTAGTGGACCTTTCAAGAAGATAATACATCTGTTTTAAATGAGGAATTTCTACACATTCACATCTTTATAACACTCGGATATCTTGTTTTATTTTAATTTGTAAGCACAAATTTTGAAATTATGGGCATGCTAATTGGTATTTTCTGTGCGTATCTTGTTTTTTCCGTGCGTAAATTACACATGAACGCACCTTATCAGTGGCCATATTCCAGAAATATCTTAAGTTTATCTTCAAATAATTTTACTTAAGTTCCAATATTTGTAAGATAATTTTTTTTTTTAAATACACATAATTAATGAATCTAATGGCAGTTAAGTAACTATTAGTTAATAATAAGTTAATAATTAGTGAACATTTAGCAGAATTTCATGTATACATGGTATAAAATGCTTAAGAAAAATGATGAATGTAAGGCTAAGGATAAGATTTTACTTAAGATGTTTCTGGAATACGACCCCTGGTCCTATAAATGGCCATAGAATATGAATTTTGTAATTGTCACAGAATTTTGTTTTTTGGGCTTGATAAATAATGTCATGACCCAACGCAATGAACATGGCATACTTTTGAAGTAAAACAAAACTCGCGTAAAAATATCTGCCTGATATATCTTATGCTTCAAAACTATTGGAAATAAGGTTAATCTGGTGTTTGCAGAATTGAAGAAATTAGCTTTGTTGTACTCATCATTTAGAATTAAGGATCCTTAATAATTTATTATGATGCAGTTTGGAGTATTTAAACTGAAAAATATTGTATGTACATTGTTGAATCTATGGTGTATTACACACGTTTATGTTGTTGTGCTTTCAATATAATAGTAAATAAGAAATATTTTGTAACAGACTTTCAATTCAGTTCAATCATTCATTTGTTTATTTATTATTTATTTAATTATGATTGTTCCAATACCATATGACAGGAAAGAATTTTAGGATAAAATTTGGATTTTTGGAAAATGAAGTTCAAATGAAATTCTGTTGAATTCATGTAATTTGGTGTTAAGATTAACTAAATTATGGTTGTAGTTAAAATCTATGATTATTAAATATAAATTCAAATAAGGTCTTCATGTTTTTTTAGACAACCATACAGTTTTCAGTGATTTTTTGAAATATTGATTATATTTGCTTACAAAAATAACAGGATGTTTGAAACTGGGAAATATCCATTTTATTAAAAACAATATAAGTATATTATCGTACAATATTACAGAAGGTTTGCCTATTGGGAAATATATTTTATCTTAAAAATAAACACAACATAATTATGTTTTATATTAAACAATATTTTAGTGTTTCCTGCTTATTAAATATCACTTATCTTTAATTCTACCACAGCATTCGGCTCGTGGTCCATAGATAAAGAAGGAAAATAACTGTGGGTTATTCTGCAACAAATTATGGGCAGAGCTTAATGTTTTGAAAATAGTTCTGGAAATTAGAAGAAATTGTTCCGTAAAATGCACGTGCTTAAACGCGCGATAGCAAATTGTGACAAACAAATTATTTTTGCATTATGTAGCGCAATTAAACCACATTTGTACTACATATTTTATACTTAAGTTCACAAAAACATTTACGTTTTGTTAATATGTTTTTAATTTGCGCTTTTTGCCATGATATTTTCACGGTATTATATCGATAAGTATGACGTCATTTGCTCAATGTTTATAAATAAAGCTGACGTCATTTTGAATTGTTATGATTTATTGATGTCACAGAAACGTAAGTGTGAATGCACTTTTTGGAAAATGGGCAGAGTATAGATAAATATAGTTCTCATTCATTCATTCTCTTTAAAAATATGAATTTTATATAAGATCGTGTTAGAATCGAAATAATTGACAGGTAACAGTTTGTTATTGCGTTAATAACCAACGGTTTGTTGTTCCGATGCTTGTTATAAAACCGCCCTCGTGGTTTAATTCCTACGCATCGGAACTCCAAACCGTTGGTTATTACCGCAATAACCAACAGTTACCTGTCAATTATTTCTTAAACAACAATACAAAGTATATTATCTTTAAAAACAAAAACACTATAATGATATAATTTTGAACACATAATTATATTGTCTTAAAGGCACATAATGCTTGTTGATAACAAAAAAAATATAAATAAAAGAATATTCACAAATAGAATTATTAAAATATATATATTATTTAACTAATTCCATGTAACTGTGCCTACATGCCCACAGTAATGTTGCATTAACATTTCCTTCCCAATACCCCACACCTCTACTCAGAATGACCATTTGTGGCAGGTATCACCCTGGCAACCGAATGCCTAAGCACAATAGGGTAGCTTTAACACTATTTTTCACAGCTTTCTTTGTAATGGTCAATTCTCCGGTCCCCAGCTGAACAATGCATGGTATGAGTTTTGAATAGACCAATTTAGCCTCGGGGATAGATTGTTTAATCTTCAAACTAATAACATTGTTTAGGTCACAGTCTTATGGTCACTGGCTGACCACAGTTAGTATTGGCTTCAGGTAGGAGGACGATTGTGTAATTTCACCTGGAGAAAGTATCATGTATTCACAGTATTCACCCACCGAGAGGGCTTTCATGTGAGTACTTCACATTTTTTTCACCTACTGTGTTTACCTTCATTAGTGTTATTCTGCAGTGAATTATGAAATTGATTTTTGTAAGGTCTTACTTAGACTGACCAGCGGTCATTTGCGAGGCTTCCTACTGGTCATAAGTGAGTATAGAAATTATGTACATATTTTCATAGATCTGTAGGTCTTACAAAATGGTGAAGTTTGTTACGAGTGAGTATAGAAATTATGTATATATTTTCATAGATCTGTAGGTCTTACAAAATGGTGAAGTTTCTTACAAGTGAGTATAGAAATTATGTACATACTTTGATAGATTTGTAGGTCTTACAAAATGGTGAAGTTTGTTATAAGTGAGTATAGAATTTATGTACATACTTTGATAGATCTGTAGGCCTGCAAGAACTATCATTTAGAATTACTGTATTAACAGCAGTTGAATACAAGTTTAATATTATAGGTAGCAGTTTATAATATTTCAATGCAGTTGCATAGTATTTAAGTTTAGTTTCTTTTTTTTCGAAATTAATGCACATATTATATATATATAAAAATCTGAATATTTTGATAAAAAATAACAAAAAAAACATTTTTGGGGGGTTAAATCACATTTTTTTCAGTCATATTATGCTTGCTTCAGCTTGCCTTCAATACATAAAAATGTGCTTATTTAAACTAACTTTTAAACTTTTTATATAAATTTCAAGCAATTCCAGGCTTTTGTACACTGAAAATCTTAAGAATCCAAATCATGCGAGAAAAACATTTATTTCAGACATCAAATGAGTATTATTGCTCTACATTCAGTACTGAACCACGCTTTATGAGTCTAAATTATACGTAAATGTCCTTAGTTAGTAGTAATGTCATTTTCAATGTCAAAAGATAAATGGATAATAGTTAATGAGCGGGTACATGAGTTTTTTGCTTCTATTCAATAAATTGTCCATGTTTGAAGCGTGAAATATTATACTCAAGTATAATTCACATTATTATATGAATATATCTAAACCTCACGTTGGTAAAATGAATACTTTAAACAGCTGTGCGATAAAGAATGCCTCAGTTCTTTGAAGCGAAATCTACGCAAAGGTGAACTAATAATGTTCAAAAACTTTAAACATTCTAAAAATTGTTATATGCAGTCTGTGAAGTTTTAGCAGGTACGGACATATAACACACAATAAATGCTGCAGTTCTTTGCATTAGATTCTACTCCGAGATTAGGAATGGTGCAATTGCTGCTTGGAAGTGTATAAAACTGAAAATTTAAACTATTGTTATATATAGTAAGTGAAGTTTAAACAGTGATAAGATATTTTAAAAAATTATTTCTTCAGTTGTTCGAAGTAAAATCTACTCAAAGATTCAATAATGGTTAAAACAAAATAAAACTTTCAGTTTAAAAGTGCATAAAAAGGTGAAGTAGAGAATTTCAGCTATTGTTATGTAAAGGTAGTGAAGTTTTTAATGGCAAAGAAGATACTGATAAGAAAGCAGTGAGTAGGGTGTATAATTATTAGAGGGAGGAACAATCATATAAAGTTTTGGATGGTGGGATGTACAGTCTCCTATTACAGTGGGAATAGCAATGTACTGCAGTGTCAGGTAATTTTGAGTCATTAAAATATATATTTTACTTTATGAGTAGAGGTAGTTGTAAAGTTTTCTTTAGGTTTGAGCTATGAGTAGTTTTAAGTTCTTTTAGGAATTTTCATATTTGGAAACTTGTTTTCTTGCCAATTTACAGTATGAAGATATATGAAGATATATAGTAAGGCAAAATAAATACAATGTGTGTTTCGGGCAACGGCCTCAAAAAAGGTAGGGTCGGGATTGAGGTGTTGTTTTTTTTAAAACTTTTGTTTAAGACACATATCGGTTACAAAACATTGATAAGAATGAAAAATCTGACGGATTTCACTTCACAGAAAACAATCATCGCAAAAAACTTTATGGTCGGGTTTTTTTCGCTAGGTAGGGTCGGGTTACCAGAAACACTGACTTTTTTTTTTGCCTAATGTATAGAGCTGCAAAGGTTCTTTCGATGCATCAATCAATAAATTGTGAATGACTCGATTTAAATTTGATACTAAATCAGCCAATTTAGATTCAATTCTCTTTCATATATTTATAGATGATTGTTCGTAAAACTGTTACAGTAACTTAATATGTATGGTATTTTTGTATATTAATCATGTAAATTGATCGTGGCATCATGGTTGCTGTTATTTTGGATTAGTTGTGAAACATTATCACCAAATCTTTCTATTGTTCTTATTTATATTGATATATAAGGTACATGCATTGACATTAACCAATGCAATGACATTAATAGTAACAAACATAAATATTTACTATATTGAAAGTCATTACTCATGAATATGCAAACACAAGCATGTAAAAAGGAAACATGAATCAAATCTAAGTATTCAACTTAATGATTTTAAATCAAAATCGATTCGAATCGCGCCATGGCAAAATCAGTGCAGCTCTAGTAATGTCAATGTAGTGGTATTTTGTGGATCTTTATGTCAATTTGGAACTGTATGCAATACTTTTAAATTGTTATGATCCCTTGTTTTAGTTTACAAAATTGACAGAAAGTAAATTTATAAAAAAAATATCACTGCTGGATACTGCTAAAATACAATTAAGTAGCCTGTTAATTCTCAGTAATTTTGATACTTGTGCAACATTGTATCTCAATCTTTTAGCTTGGTGTACATGATAATATTTTATTTTTTTAAACGACTGTTTAGCATTATATTTGCACTTTGTTTTCTAATATGTAATGTTTGTATAGTATTTTCATGGAATGTGTAAAATGGATTCCCTAGTGACTTGATTAGTGTTCTGCTTTTAATTCATTTTATTTCATATATACCGTAAAAGCTCTATGTTTTTAGACACTTAAAAATGATTAAAAATTTGCGTGTCTGAAAATTTGAATACACAAAAATATTCCCAAATTACTGTTGTCAGAAAATTTATAGACACAATGACAATATTGCAATTACGTTCGGATATGTCCGGTGTATAACGTCTTTTGCCGAATATACACGGATAGTATCGATTAATGATTGCGCGTGCTTGTGAAATACCACGCCGTGTAGTATTATTAATTTGGAGCGATGTTTGCAATGAATTTTAAATCATTTCATAAGTATGATTTTGTTTTACAAAAAATTACGCCAAGACTGCATTTTTGTTGACCAAGTTCAAAGATAACCGTCTCGTATATTATTTACCTGTAATTAATTAATGCAATAAAAGATGCAAATTATGATGTTGTTGTTTGTTCTTGAACCAAAAATCTTAAACGATTGTCTTTAACACCTTCAAACAGGTTAGAAGTCTGCTAAAATACCACTGTCATATAAAATGTCAGAAAATTTAAATTTATTAATTATGGGTTAAAATCAGGATGTCCGGAAATATATAGTGAAAAAAAATTATTATTTTGGCTAAAAAAGAGGGTGTCCAAAAATTTAGAGTGTCCGAAAACATAGAGCTTTTACGGTATATGTAATAATAAGTTCAAGTTTTTCTTTAACCAATAAGTCGCTATTATTTCTTGAGCCAATCACAATTTATCACATTTTAAATGACTCTTGATTGGCGATCAAAACGTCACAGTATGATTTTTTTAACAAATAAGTAACTTCTATTTCACTAACAATTTAAAATGTATTTTGGTATTATTTTCTCTAAATTGGGGGAGGGGAAAGGGGGATGGGGGGGGGGGGGGTAAGGACAGAGCTGTCAGTGTTTTTTTTCTCACTTTTGGGGGAAAGGTGGCAGGGCCCTTCAGATAGGGAATTTTATGGCAAAGTGGGATGTTTTGTTGGTTTAGAAAAGCAATATTAGTAAATTTACATGTTTATATTCTACTTTGTTGTGGAACATTAATCAATTGTTTTGCTACAAATGATAACTTAGATTTTGCTTTAACTCGGTTAATTAAATAAAAAGTTGCTGGGATTGTTTACAAAAATTCAAATTTTGTCTGATTTTGGTCAATTTTTTGTCAAAATAAAGCTTATATTCTGACTTCTGTGGGGAATTTTAAGCTAAATATAGGGGAAAAATATACATGTTTTAAGCAGGGGAATGGGACCGAATTTGGGCACCAAACTGGCTCTAAAAAAACACTGTCTGTATTAAAAATTTCTACAATAATGCACAGGTGACCATATGAATGGCTCTAACGAGTACCGTATTAGCTATACATACAGGGATAGGTGGGATACATGTACACGGTACATGTGAGTATTTGAAATCAATAGCTGCTTCTGTTACAGTTAACTGGTATTATTCAATGAGTTTATACCTACAATTATGCTATTTATCGGTCAGTGTGTGTGAATAGAGTGTACAAAATCCGTTAAATCATCGGTGAGGATTGTTATACTGGGATTATACCGTATATGAACTAAGGTATCCAATATCGCTTTGGTTTCGGTTATTTTGGTTATTAGCTGTTTTTCGACTGCATAATGAGTTCATAGTGAGGTACTTGTATTTACATAGGTTGAGTTTACATGACAGTGAATTAAGATGAATATCGCAGCGGAAGTGTATTCTATTTTTTGTGGAAAACATGTAATTGTATCTACCATATTTATGAGGAGAGTCTTTATTTGAGAACGGGTTGCATGCAAACGGGACTGGTTCCAACAATGTTCACTTGGTTTTCATTTAAATTTTGCATTTCTGGACTGGTTAATAACTGTATAAAGTATATCATTAAAATAAATTAAGAGAAACTCTTGCCTTCAAAATGTAAAAATTATAAATTTATAAACATAATAATAGCCATATTACCATAATGACACTGTGTATCAAAACATGTTGTTTTGCTTTAACATTATATAAAATTAAGCAAGTCTAGCTCAAGATAAACTTTGGGAAAGTTGTAAGTATTACTGCTAGATACATTATTTAAAAATGTACGTACTTGATATTTTAACTTAAGATAAAATAAAAATGTTCTGTTAATGGGAAATAATATTGACTGTATTTTGCAGAAATACAGACAAATATTTTTCAAAAGGATACTTTTCTATTTATCTTACATATTTTGTTTTAGTACAGGCAATATATTGATGAGCATTTTGAGAAAAACATATGCATTTTTTTTTTATTCACTCTTCCAGCAGGACTTGAACTCGCATCGCCAAACTGCGTACTTAAAATTAAACTTCACAATGTTTGTCCCATATGCGCATAGCAGTTCATCATCTACTACTACTAATTTTCCTGTGTTCATGAAAATGTCATGACAAATTTACATAATTAAATCATATATGAAGCATGTCGTGGGAAAACCGGACTTGATGCTGTGCGTAAAGTGTCGTTCCAGATCCTAATCTGGGACAACACTTATACCTTCAGTGTATTTATGTTTAGAAGAGACTTCCTTGAAACAGAAAATACCATAAAAGCGGAAAGTGCCATCCTGGATTAGCCTGTGCAGACTGCACAGGCTGATCTGGAATGACACTTTACGCACATGCATTAAGTCCAGTTTTCCCACGACACGCCTCATATGTTTTTCAATTGTTTATGTAAACAAAACCATTGTTGTTGTACGACGCTTCAATATTAATTGTTTGTAAATGGATTTTGTTTTTGAAAATTGTCAACCTACTGTCAATACGCCCCTTTCATTAAAAAATTAAAGGAAACTGTTCAACATATTACCAGTAAGTTAGTCTTATCAGAAGGATAAAACAATTAAATTGATGCTTAAACTTATATAATATAATTTACATTTTATTGTGGAAATATTTCAAGATGAGATTTTTTCTTTCAAAATCAGAAGAAGAAAAAAATACTCATTTTTAAATTTTAGTGCTCTTCTATTATAAGCAAATCTGCTCCAATATCCATTTTTTTAGTATTTTCTTACTTATTCATACACTTAACCAAATAACATTTTAGGCCAGTTGTTTCTGAACTAAACCCACTGAGTTGTGGCAGTGAATCAGTGTTAAACTGACCAGATATTTTAATTGGACGCTTAAGGTAACTGAAACATGCTTGAGGGAAACATGCTTGAGGGAAGAACTACCATTGTTATGCATGTTGACCGTGTAGTGCGTAGTGGTGTACATTTAGAATTAAGATGTTTTTAAGAGCACTGCTAATGAGATTGAAGATTTTTTTACCAATGCGAAATTCTTGTGAATTTGATAAAATCAGTTCATATTGTATTTGTTATTAGTTTGTGTTTGTTTGAATCAGTACGTACTTTTTTGACGATTTATTTTGTTGTTGTTGTTTTTGGTATTAAAACATTTAAATCCTTTCGAGGGACATGTTCACACATTTTTTTGTGTTTTTTTTTTTTATGATTGTCATCACCATCAAAAGCCTTAAATGCAAATTTTTTAAAATCTTAACTCAAATGATCCATCAGCAGGAAAAGCATAGGAAGGATGTGCCAAATGCTGCCCGGGGGGGGGGGGATGTGCTCCTTAGTGTATTGAGTGGATATATATGTTTTAGTTGAATGTTTGCAGGTGTGAATGTTCAAATTATTATTACAAGAGTGATGATACATTATTTAGTGATATTCCTTTTTGCTATGTGTTACTCACTATACAAAATTATGGTAAAATTTGCCTTTGACGTTCTTCTCAGGCTGTTTTATTTATATTTTTTGTTTTAAAGGTCAGGTTGAATAGTTTAAGCCCTGTGGACACCCAAAAATTACTTGTTACTCCTATTTTTTCAGTGCAACATTTTATTTTCTCATAGTATATACATACACTCACACATGTTAGAAACTTAATATATACATAGTGTTACATAACTGTATTAATAATATTTTGGTCCACAATTGTGTGGTATATTTATGTTTTTAAAAATACTGCACTTATGGCCTCGTTGGTAATTTTAAGTCCTCCATGTGAGGCCATAAAAACTCACAAATTATTACTTTATCTGAAACATAATTCAATTCATCTCAGAGTGTTACAACTCAAGGTCATGTTAATAAAAGGTCATCCATGTAAAACTCACAAATGGACAACTAATTTAGAAATATAATTTTATTCTGAAGGAATCAGATAACCATGGAATGTGAGTTTCAGCTCACAAAGTGACTTGACAGAACATCTCAGACAGTTTTCACACGTTGACCATCTGGGCCCAGTTGCTCAAAACTTCAACGGCCAATTAAGCTAACAGCCTGTTAACTGTAGATGTAAATAAAATTAAAATTAGGAGTATCTTGTTTATCAAACATTTTAAAATTAATCCAGCATAATACTTCATATAGAATAAACTTTTATGTTGTATTTACATAAAAATCTTTATCCAAATTTTAACAGCTGTTAGCTTAATTGGCCGGTAACGTTTTGAGCAACCCAGCCCAGGTGTGAGTTGCTTGTCACATTTTAAGTCTGCTCAGCCCTTTGATGACAGGTTGTTTGTCTCACATTGCTCAGATTATGAGTAAAACACCTCAAAAGCCTTGAAAAGTAAAAGGCCTCAAAAGCCTTGTG
Organism: Congeria kusceri; assembly: GCA_027627225.1. Taxonomy (NCBI): domain Eukaryota; kingdom Metazoa; phylum Mollusca; class Bivalvia; order Myida; family Dreissenidae; genus Congeria; species Congeria kusceri. The sequence continues at coordinate 35,378,011 of CM051040.1, read as the reverse complement.
AACACATGTTGGTCACAAGTCTTGATTGCGCAATAATTTTGACTGGATTAGTTGACAATACTTGAGGCCATTTCACGACTATATAATTCAGATGTTTTGAGTTTGTTGCTCATTTTCATTTTAGGGTTTCAGGTTTGTGCTGCTGTTGCAATACAATACAAAGTGCTGAATTCTATTTGTTTTTGTACAATAAAGTTCATCAGTGGATTAAAGGATTAATTAACATTTGTGCTATAATTTATATTTTCTTTGGTAATTATTGCTGTTTAGGTAAATAGTATAGTTACATATTTTTCTATGAATTAGCATAATCATTATATTGATTTATTCATTATATTCATAGTGATAAAATAGAACTGATATTATGTTAGGATTATATTTGGAAAATCAAGGGTTATTAATTTCAATATATTATTATTATTAGCATAAACTGTGTTAAAGTTAGTCCAGTTAGGTATGAGTTGCAATTCAAAAACTAGATTGAGAAAGATAAACTACAATAACATTTTCTACAGGGTAATGCTTCTATAATTTATCAGTTAAATTTTTAAACAACAGTGACATTTGTGTGTAACCAAACCGTTTTTTTTGTTATTGATGCTTTTAACGTCTTTCTTTTTTTTTAATAATGCTATTTGAAGAGTGTGAATGGAAAATGCAATATTAATTGAAAATATACTGAGTGATTTTGTATCCGCCCGTTTGAAAAAACGGCCGTATTATGGGTATGCCCTGGTGGGCGGCGGGAGATCTTTGTCATAACTTTGTCCAGCCTGGATTGATTTTCATATTACTTAGCAGAAGTGATAATCATGATGAGACGGAGTGTCGCGCGCAAGAACCAGGTCCCTAGGTCCAAGGTCAAGGTCACAATTCAAGGTCAAATTTAAGGAATCAATCCTAAACACTTTGTCCGGAGCATATCTTTGTGCAGCATGGATGGATTTTCAACTAACTTGGCAGAAGTGACAAGCATAGTGAGACAGAGTGTCGCGCACAAGAACCAGGTGCCTATGTCCAAGGTCAAGGTCACAATTCAAGGTCAAATTTAAGTAATCAATCCTAAACACTTTGTCTGGAGCATATCTTTATCCAGCATGGATGGATTTTCAAATAACTTGGCAGAAGTGACAAGCATGGTGAGACGGAGTGTCGTGCGCAAGAACCAGGTCCCTAGGTCCAAGATCAAGGTCACAATTCAAGGTCAAGGGTCAGATATTGAAATCAATCCTTAACACTTAATCCAGAGCATATCTTTGTCCAGCATTGATGGATTTTCAAAGAACTTGGCAGAAGTGACAAGCATGGTGAAGTTTAGTGTCACGCGCAAGAACCAGGTCCTAGGTCAAGGTCACAATTCAAGGTGAAAGGCGTATTGGCAGCGTCAAATTTTCGTTTCCGCTCTCTAACTCGAGAACGAATGGAGCTATTGTAATGAAGCTTCATACATGGGGTGGGTGGGGTCAAGGTCACTGTTACTAAAAATAGAAAAACAGTTTTTGCTCATTAACTTGAGCATGCTTTGAGATATTTTAATGAAACTAAATACATAGATACTTTTTATTTCGACCTTGGTTGGGATTGCATATGGGGTGGGTAGGGTCAAGGTCACTGTTACTAAAAATAGAAAAATTGTTTCCCCTCAAAAACTTGAGAACGAATTGAGATATGTCAATGAAACTTCATACATAGATACCTTATATCAAGACCTCGCTTGTGTTTGCATATAAGGTGGATGGGGTCAAGGTCATTGTTACTAAAAATAAAAAATAAACGGTTTCTGCTCAATAGCTTGATAACACATTGAGATAGTTTAATGAAACTTCATACATAGATTTCTTATATCTAGACCTCACTTGGGATTGCATATGTGGTGGATGGGGTCAAGGTCACCATTACTAAAAATAGACAAACAAGTTTATGCTTAATAGCTTGAGAATACATTGAGATATTTTAATGAAACTTTATATGTAGATACCTTATATCTAGACCTCACTTGGGATTGCATATGGGGTGGGTGGGGTCAAGGTCACAATTTTGAAAATTTTAATTTTTGTGCTTACTTTAGTGCATTTTATTCCAAAAATTTGGTTTTTGGGGAATTTCTATGTTTCTTCTTTATTTTGGCATCTTGATGATATTTTTAAGAATATGTATGGAATAGTTTTGATACTTCAACTCACCACTTTGAGAGAGGCCTTGGAGATGAATTAGATGCACAAATACCATGACTCCACTTATTAGTTTTTGAATTGTTTCTTTTTAGTAATTGAATCTTAACTCCAAAAAAGCTTCTTTGACGGGCGTATCTTTGTGACAATGGTACTCTTGTTTTATACTAGTATGATTTGCTCTATATTATTAATATGTAACTACTAGTTATTACCAAATTAGTTCATGTACTTTTATCTACCAGTTAAATCACCCCTATTTGAAAAATTGCATAAATTTTTGAATTATATTTGTTTACTTGTATTTATGCCACAACATTTGTAATATAAAGATTTTGTCTTATTTTTCAGGATGCGCAATAAGTTGTGGGGACTACATGAAATTCTCTAACGAAATTGCAGTCATTAGATAGAAGTTAACGTATCGAGCCTCGGGGCATTAAGTAAGTCATTTTAAACCTTATCTTAATAAGATGTACTTGTACTGACATGTTTTTTCTTGTAAGCACAAACAAAAATGACTTGTATTTGTCTGAAAGTTTGTCTTTTTAATCCACTTTTGACGAGTTAATATATTTGTTATATTTTATCAGATACCGTAAATTTTAACGCCAACACACCATAAGTGTTAAAAACAAGTATGCTAGTCCAAGTTTAAATAATAGTTAAAATAGTACCATAAAAGGTATTTAAAAATGAAAAAAACACATTTGGCTTTGTTTTTAATTTCAGGTATTTTCATTTTGCATGGCCAGCTCTTCAGAAAACCATTCAATGGAGGTTGGAAAGAACCCCAGCAACCAGTCTGAATATCAGTACACCATTGAAATGAATGAAGAAATCGAAACCAGTCTGAAAAACATGACCAGCGAGCAAGTGGAGAAAATGGTTTCACAGGAAAACATGAAAAACCTGGCACTAAGCAAGAAAAACGAATCTGAGTACAAACAGACCGGGTTCAAATATGTGCTTGAGCCACAGAAAGAATGTGTTCAAAATCTAACGAAACTTACTCAAAACTGTGATAATGATGTGACAGAAGATGATAACGAAGACATTGAAGATGATGAAGAACAAGGTGGAGGTAGACTCGTAATCGATTTGTCAATGGGGTCTTCAAAATGCAAGACAGGCGCGAGTTATACCCCCTTGAGTGGTGCTAGCAAGAGGAAGCGGAAATCCAATATGGACAGCGTTCTCACTAATATTCTGAAAACCACAACCAGTCCGACTGAGCGTGTGAATAGCGATACATGTGAACAGACTGATCTCACTTTGCGGGTGAATGAATCTCAGGTTTCCGAAGATAGTGAAGAAGACTTGCAGCCATCGAAGGTCATCATAACTGACAATAGTAAAAGTGCAAACACTTCACAGAATTTCTCTGTTTCGCCATTGTCTGCTACAGAAATACTCAAAAGAGCTGCCTCGAATTACAAACACAAGTCCATGAAAAGTTCAGCGGACATTTTGAACCTAACAAAAACATCATTTAGTGGTGTCTCACCTATTCCGTTCGCCTCCACTCCGTCCACAGAAAGTATTGTTGTCAGTACGCCAATCAATGAAAACACTAAAAAGAATCGTCGAAAGAAGTATGTGCCAATCAAATGTGAACAATCAGAAATTTTAGAAGCTAAAACAGGCACTGCTGAAGATCAGTCTAGAAAAAATTCTGCCACACACAGGGATTCTGAAGTCGAGACAGGTCCAATGGATCTTTCGATGTCGAGCAAAAAGAAACCTGCTTCTGGATCGCCCAGCCAAGATGCCGACAGCCCAATGGATCTCAGTGCTCGATCTAGTCCTGTGGAAACTGAGAAAAAACTTTCTCATCCAGCGTTTAATAACTCTGAACCTATGAATCTAACTAAAACAGAGCCAGTTGCAAATGGCCTCAGAACAACTGTCAACTCTAAGACTCAGCCACTTAATTTGGCCATACCTACAAACTCTCACCCAGCATTTTATCCTAGCGGGTTCCCATCTCACCCGATGATGGCAGGAGCGAATCCCCAACAGATGAAGGATTTTTTCGAGCTGATGATGAAAATGCAGTCTCAGTTTCCGAATCAGAACCTCCTGCAGGCCAACACGCAAATGATGCAGTTCCAGGCTATGATGCAGAGTGCCATGATGAACAACAGCATGCTGGCAATGAAAAGCTTTAGCAGCAACCAGACGACACCAGTGAAAAATGACAAGAATGCCAATATCATCAAAGCGGAGACGCCGGAAAGAAAATTAGAAGTTTCCTCACCAATACAAGCATCAAATAGTTTCATCAGTTCCAATCTGGAATATTTCTCTACGAATGTTTTGCCTTCAAGTCCGTTTTTGGCGGGCTACAATGGCTTCACAGGAAATGTCCCATTCAATCCAAATCTCTTGGAACAAAAACCGGGTCCAGGTCGACGAAGACGCATTAAGGAAAATAACGCTGTCCTTGGTCAGGTGATCGAAAGAACATCAATACCGAAAATTGAAGATATTCCTGCTTTGAAAAATTTCACCGACTCGAGTTCCGCTGAAGATATTCTGGAAACACTGAAGAGACTGTTCCCAGCACAGCCCCCAAAGGCAGATGCACCACACGAATATGGCTCGGAAGAAAATCCGGTTCGGTTCTTTGTGAAGGATAATGAGCAGATACAGACGATAGTGGATTCTCTTCTGGTTATATGCGAAATCAAGGTAAGAGTTTAAAATGTATGTATTAGTGTTTTATTGCTTCAGGTTGTAGTATATCGTTTAACTTTTTATGCTAGTATTTCTTTTTCAATCATTTTAACCACCTCTAAAACTTGTTTATAATGTAAAATAAATGTTTTAATAGTTTTCAGTGTGTTTTTTTTACCTTTGGGGAAAAGGTGGCAGGGCCCTTCAGGCGGGAAATTTTACGGCAAAAGGGTATTTTGTTTAGAAAAGCATTATTAGTAAATTTACATGTTTATATTCTACTTGTCAATCAATTGTTTTGCTACCAATGATAACTGCTTTAACTTGGTTGGAGGAAAAACTGCTGGGAGATTTTACACAAATTCCTCTACCTTAGTCAATTGTGTCAGAATTTGGTCAGTTTTTTTTCAAAATAAAGCTTACATTCTGAGGGGAATTTTAAGGCAAATATAGGACAAATATAAACCTCTTAAGCAGGGGAATGCGGCCGAATTGGGGCCCCAAATTGGCCGTTAAAAAACACCTTTATATACCAGTTTGTTTACTATTGGGCCATTTTACCATGTCCAGATGACATTCGTAAAAAAAGCTTGGGATGTTTAATCTAGATTGCATAATCCAGATTGCATTCTCCAGATTGCATAATCTAGATTGCATAATCCAGATTGCATTCTCCAGATTGCATAATCTAGACTGCATAATATAGATTGCATAATCCAGATTGCATTTTCCAGATTGCATAATATAGATTGCGTAATATAGACTGCATAATCAAAATTGCCAATCTAAATGTCCATACCCAGATTGGGTAATCCAAACTGCAAAATGAAAGTTCTTTTATTTAAAAATTCATTTTACAGCCCTCTGAAGAACATTTACCAGTGGGTGGCGGGCAGAATTACAAGAACGTGTGTCGACTCTGCAATTCCGTGTTCTTCCATATTGAGCACCTGACCAAACACGTGAAGAAGATCCACATCGTGAAGAGGTTCCAGTGCGATCAGTGTGACAGGTGAGAAATGTATAAAGATCGGAAGTGCATCACACTAAACAACATATGCAAAATTATTTCCATAAATGTTTGCGTACGCAAAAGAACTTCTCAAACATTTGTTTCACTAAAGTTTACAGCAGCAACTGCTGCAGACGAACAGTATTTCTTAAGCGTCTGTGCGCATCTGTCAGCTTACAAAAATACCTCCAATTGAAGAGTAATGCATATGTTAGTTACCCTTATTTGTGAAATATAGAAATTTCGCATAAACACTAAAATTAAAAATAGTTGAAATTTTTACATGTGCATATAACCAGCCTTGGCCTAGGTATGCTCCTGAAAAAATCACTGACTTTCTGTAATGACAGAGAGTTGTATTGGCATTTCTAAGTGATTTCAAACAATTGTTGTTTTCTTTCATTTAAGGATTATGGTCAGTTTTGATGACATTTTCTAAGAAATTCTTAGTAAAATCTTACGAGTTCCTTAACTGATATATTTAATCTAATTTTTATCTGTGGAAAGTGAAACAGTTTAAAGGAAAATTATTGAACATTAAAATTATAATAATCAAACAGAAATAACCTATAATTAAAATCTCTAAATAGTTTATTGAACTAGGTCTTTTGATGATAACAGGAATAACGTATTTAATTTTTTTATTTTTGAAACTAGGTCGTTCCACGATGCAGGCAACTACAGACAGCACATGCGTGTTCATGACGAAAACGACATTCCTTTCGAGTGCGAGGAATGCCACCGTAGGTTCCGGCACAAGTGCACGCTCAAAGTTCACATGAGGATACACACTGGAGAGAAGCCATTTAAATGTGAAATATGTGGCGTAAGTTACCATGGTAACCTGTATATAAAACAAATATTAGTGAAAATGTTTTTCGGGAAATAAGGGCTCTTTGCACACGTGACAGGGTGTTTTTTTCTGCCATCGTTGTTTGTTAGTTGTATGTAACCTATTTAATGATGTGAATTTTTTTAATGTAATGTGGGGAATCGTCTTTCGAGTTCACTCACCTGAACTAAACTACATATAGAAAGAAGGGTGTCTTTAGTAGCCTTATATATAGGAAGAATTATAAATCAGACAATATTCAAATTTAATAAAAAAATCTAAGAAACAAGTTTTAAGGGGTTGAAACAACTTATTGGTCAGCATAAAACATTAGCATTATCTTTCTTGAAGATGAGTTTCATTTTATACTAGAATGTTCACTATATACTGATATTAGAAAATTGTATATCAAACAGTATTACTGGAAAAGACCTAATGTACCAAAATATATAGAATTAATGCAGTCTGACAATGCAATTGTTAACAGAAACCTAGCTATGTATGTTTATAAAGCATTTACTGAAAGAAATGTGTATAAATATTAGTACGATTAACATTTCTTGCTTTGCACACTTGACTTCTCGCTTTACCTAATGCACTGTATTTTGATTTATTATATAATATTATATTATATATTACTTATTATAATATTGATAGTATTATTATTGTGAAATGTATTATAACAGCTAGTAATTTACTTATAATTAATTGTATTATACAGATGACCACCGTGTATGTATTTATTTACTTTTGTATATCATGTATACTCACGGACTGTATGTCTATTGTATATTGAATAAACCATGTGTTTCTTGAAGAATATACAACTTATGGCTTGCCCAGAAAGAAGACTTGAAAGTGTCGCAGTAAGCCATTGGATTTCTAACAATCTGCTGCTTTTAGTTTCGCTCATAGCATTAAGATGTTTCTTTCCGTTTCCAGGCAACGTTCAAAATCTCGTCCGGACTTCAGACGCACATGCGGAAACACACGGGTGAGACGCCGTATGCCTGCGAGTTCTGCAGCATGAGGTTCAAGTGTCAGTCAAACTTGAAACAGCACCTCTTCCAACATACTCAGGTACATGAAATAAACAGTGGCAAAATATAATTTACTCCAGTCTTGCAAATTTTATTCAGAACAAATTCAAAATGGAAATTCCTGAACAATTTAAATTCACAAACATAATTGTGTTAACAATTATGTGAACATGTAAATTTCACACAGATAATGAAATGAAAATTAACCATGAAATTTACTGTTGTAAACAAATATTTTTTGAAATTCCAGGTTCGTCCGTTCCCATGTGAGATTTGTGGCAAATCCTACAGCCGTAAGTCCATCCGGGATGCTCACGTGCTGACCCACACTGTAAAAGAGGGAATGAATGGGGCGCAGTATAATCACATGGGCGAACTCTCGCCTCAGTCTAGTCAGGACACGTCCATGGGCAGCCCAGACAATGGTAGCCTAGATGAGTCGGAATTATCCAACCACAGCGGTCTTGGATCCGGTTCAGAACTTCCTGTGATGCATACTGGACAACCAGTCTTTGCGGGTCATTAAATCTGGTCTTGTATCCGGTTAGGAACTTCTGGTGATGTATTCTCATTTGAACGGAGATTGGATCCGGTTATGCATACTGGACAAACTGTCTGTGCTGGTCATTTAAACTGGTATAGACCCGGTTTTGAACTTCAGGTGATGCATACTGAACAACTGATTTTCATTAAAACATACATTGTATGTGGTATGGAACTTTTTGTTATCTTTACCGGACAACTGATATTTGCATGTCATGAAAACAGGCATGGATCCGGTTGGGAACTTCCAGTGATACATACTGGGCAACCGGTATTTGCAGGTCATTAAAACCGGAATTATTTCATGTTTTTATAGTAGAATTTTATGACAGTCCTTAGTGAAGCAAACAATTATGGAATAAATGTCTGCATCAGGAATAACAAGTCTTTCTATATAGCCTTACATATCAAATCTTTCATGTTTCATACATTACTTTTTGCGCTGGTTCATTTTGTAAATATGACATCATTTCCATTTATGGAATCTCAATTTGTAGCATTGTATATCGAAAGTGCATTGTAGCGATTGTAATAATTATCGTTTGTCGCTAATTTTCATTTATACGCAGTAAATCAGCAAGTCTGTGGGAGATTTCGAAGCATGCATAAAACTGTATTTTAAATGAGCCAGGAAAGAAATTACTTGCAGCATTTCAGAAGATATTGCTCAGATAAATTAACTATATTATTCAGTATGTAAATAGTGTATAAAATGTTGAAAATACTCAAAAAGATTTTATATGCATTTTATTTTATAGTGATATTTTAATAGAACAATGCTCAGAATTAGAAAGTTTGTATATTGCAGTTAATTTAAGATAATGATGCTCAGAAGTGGAACGTATTCTGCATTTGAATTAAGTAAACATTATTAAGATTAATACTGACTTACCCTCCTATTTTCTGTGAGTTGCAATAATGCATTATTCCAGAAATTTTGTTATTTTTCTTTTTGCCTGACTTCAAACATGCAATGTTCAAAGTGATCGTCTAATTTTTTACTTCTTTTTAAGATTTGTGACAATATTATATTATAATTTTGTTTTATAATTTTATTTCTGTATTTCAGTTTGAAAAAAAGAAAGATCTTAATTATATTGTAATGCTGTTACACAAATCATAAAGAGTTGTGTAAAAATGATACTAACCAAATTAAACTTCCAACAGTATGTGTTTATACATGAAATAATTTGATAGTTAATCAAGCACAGTTTCTGCATCTTTGTTGACATTTTTGTGTGTGTTATACATAAATACCATCCTCAAATACTCAGTTGAAAACAAATTCCTTTCAAGAAAGAATTTGTATGCACATTTATGTTATATATTTTTTCATAACCAAGTTATTGGTATTTATAAGGACAACCATTTTGTTGTATTATAATTTTTTTATGATTTGCTCATATATGTAAAACCATTTTACACGTTTCAGCCCATGATTGCATATGCACATAAATGGAACTCTCTACCATTCTGCTAATCAAACATTTCTATATTTATGAGTTTTCTCAACTGTTAATACTTGTTCATAGTGACTAACATGTGTGATAGACGAACACTCATGTGAACTTTCCATATTTGAAGAAGTGCAATTTTATTATGCTTGCATTTAGTTTTTATTGCATTTCCTACAGCTATTGCATTTCATGATTGCATTATACTGCATTTCATGCATAATATTAAATGCATATTGCATTTCATGCATTATATTGCATTTGATGCATTATTTGACATTTCATGCATTTACAGATATTGCATTTCCTCCATTATATATTGCATTTCATACATTCAAGCATTCATGACTGCTGTTTTATTACTCTCAAAGTGTTATAATTGCTCATGTTATATGGGAATTTTTATTTTATTTTGGACATGTTTTGTCCTTTGTGATATACTGATAAATCCATTGTTATTTTTTTTTCGGGAAATTTTTTCCATTATATGTGTGTGTACAACATTGATGAAGACAAACTCATGTTGCATTACATTGTTACATACATTTTGTTCTGTATTTTCACAGTAACCATGGCATATTATGGTTGTGTTTATATGTTAGATACTTATTCAGATAATTCAGCCTTGAGGAAAATTTTCAATGGGATCAAAATGTATTTACCAGTAAATATTTTATACTGAATTTAGTGCATTTTGAGCCTTATTTGGAATTTAACCCAAAGAACTGAATTTAGAGCAAGTAATGTTACCTAAAGCAAGACTGTTCCATTAAAACATTTCCTTGGAACAGAATTGTTTTATCTAAGAATACTTGCTTTTATATCTACCATTTAAACAATTTGTTAATAATGATTATATTATAACATTTTACCCATTATATTCATTCCATTTGCTACTACATTTTCTATGAAAATTTGCATTCCTAGAATTTGCAATCAATGGGATATTGTATATATTTTATGTGATGATTTTATACAATTTCTACTTATACAAGACATGTGTATAACCATGATACTTACCCACATGGGCATACTTACAAGTTACAATAATCTGTATAGATGTTCTGTTTTTAAAATGTTCCGCATTTTGTGTATAATAAATTTATCATGCAAAATTATTGTTGACTAAAATATTCTACAAATATGATATCTAAACGGATGACCTATTTCCTACTTGGTCTTTTTCAAGACTTACATAGTTTTTTGCTTAACATGTCAAAAAAAATGTATTCAAAAGTTTGAAATTAAGTAACTTGAGCGAAATTATTATTTTGTACTGTTGAAATCTTGAGAACTTGCCTAGTTTTGCTAGTGGTTTTTTTTTTTAAACCTCATGTGTTATAATAAAAAAAAATAAAAAAATGTATCATTGTTTATTGGCCAATAAACAATGAGTTGGAGTTCTGATTGGTAGGAATTAAGGCGTTTATTGGCCAATAATATGAAAATTATTTTCTAACATGACTTGACAAATAGTTTTGCAATTGTTATGAGAACTATATTTTACTATGCTCCACTCAGAATTGGGGCTTCTTTTGCATTGTTTATTGGGTAGTTTAGCAACGATAATTTGTTTCTATGTCTATAGAAAAATTAGCAAGTATTATGTTAGAAATATGCATCAAAAATGTATTTTTGACCAGTATTTCTTGTCATATTTAAAAAAGTGCGTATGAGACAGTATTACAACGAAGTATGATCTTTTGTTGACAATCGTTTCATATCTTGTACTTCGTTTGATTACACCAGACATTCAGAAAAGTGCCTGAACAAAGAACTTGACTGGTTATTTCGTTTCATATCTTGTACTTTGATTACACCAGACATTCCGAAAACTGCCTGACCGAAGAACTTGACTGGTTATTTGCCACTCGGTCCTGAAAAAAGATAGCTGCACCAAATGTCCAGTAAAGTTTGGACCAATTCCATAATCATATCCATTTGATGTACTGCGAATGTGTATTCGCTCCAGTGATTCTGACACAACCACAGGACCGAAGTTCTGGTCAAGTTTGGACCAATTTCATATTCAGATCCATTTTATGGCCTGTGAATGTGGATTCAGTCCAGTGAGTCTGACACAAACACTTTTCGGAATGTCTGTTACACATTTTTTTTTTTAGCAATCAATCAAAATTTGTTGTAAAATAATCCAGAATTAGTGACAATCATATGTTTTTAGGAAGTACCAGTATTATTAAAATTGTGTATGTTTACATGTTTAGAAGTTAATTTTAGAAAAGAGCCAAAGTATTTTCATAATTTGTTTCATTGCATATTTTAAATATTATCAGTAGTTTCCATCTGCATTGTTTAATTAACCATTTTGGCTAGTTTGGGTTAAAACCAATCAATTTTATACAGAATGTATACACAAATCATTTTCTACATAAATTTCTGAAATCAAAAACAATTGTGAACAACTTCATTTGCAATTACGTTTTATACTTTCAAAAATAAGCTTTAACAATGAAACTTATAATCATTGAAGTGGGTACAGATATAATACTAACTGGGTGGGTAAAAGTTATTACTTTACACCATACTAAATTTAGTTCATTTGTTACATTTTCATTTACAAACTATACAGAACTTTCAATTGTACATTTCTTTTCCTAAACCATATTAATTTACATGTAACCATATATATTTCCTGTTTCTATGGTAAAATTTGATATTTTTCTTAATCCAAAGTATTTTTTAAAGTAATGTATGTTTATGTAAGCATTACATTTTCTAAAACTTACTGTCATATAATTAATTGTAGTAAATATTTGATTGACAATTTTACATAATGCATATCAAAGCTGTAGATTATTTACAAATGCAATTTCATGATCTATTATTGTTGAGTATGGTGCAATAATGTGGAGGTGGCTGTTTTTTCTGTCTGACTTATTAGTTCTTGCATCATTCGGATACTGTACTTACATATTTTTTATCTCGTTAGATAATATATATATAGCAAAGAGATGCATAATATATCAGTTCTTTAACAATGAAAACTGTTGTTGTTGTTGTTCTTATTTACACTGACCAAAAATGCCGATTATTACACATTTGACGACCAATACTAGTAATCTTCAACATCTTGAGTCCCTTTTTGATAAAATGTGAGGTTAAATACAAATTAGGCGTGTCGTGGATAAACCAGGTCAGTGTTTTTTTAGGGCCAATTTGGGGCCGAAATTTGGCCCCATTCCCCTGCTAAAAAAGTATATCTTTTTTCCCCTATATTTACCTTAAAATTCCCCTTGGAATGTAAGCTTTATAAAAAAGTCGGACAAAAATTGAATAAGATAGAGGAATTTCAGTAAACAATCCAAGCAACTTTTCATCAAACCAAGTTGGTGCATAGTCTAAGTTATCATTTGTAGCAAAACAATTCATTAATTTACGTTTTTTAACAAAGTATAATATAAACATGTAATAATGATATTCTAAATTTGATTTGCAGCAAAATATCCAATCTAAAGGGCCACGTCACTTTTCCCTCACAGGTGAAAAAAAACACTGCAGGTTTAATGCATGTGCGTAGTGTCATACCTAATCAGCCTATCACACACAGGCTGATTCGGACAATACTATACTTTTATGGTATTTTCTGTTCAATGAAGTCTCTTCTAAACATTAATCCACTGTAGGCGGAAAGTTTTGTCCCGGATTTCATGTGCGGACTGCACAGGCTAATCCGGGGCAACACTTTACAAATGTGCATTAAGCCTGGTTTTCCCACGTCACACCTTTAGTCTTTGAACCGACTTGCATGAAGCAAAAATCAATCCAGGCAAGATAAAATTATTACCTGTCTGCTTCATAGGGCAAGTACAAGAAGAGGTGAAAGAAGAGCGCAATGAAAATAACTGAAGTAAGAAGTTTGGCAGAAAATATATCATTATCACCTTATTTCCTTTCCATATAAGCCGGGCCGGATAGCTCAGTTGGTAGAGTGCTGGACTACAAATCCGAGGATCGTGGGTTCGATTCGGGATTGGTCACGAAATAACACACTATTATGTGAAGTTGGAATAAGACGTCAAACATAGAATATACTGTTTCATTACAGCAATGTTTTATATGCAGTTTACTATTTGTAATTTAAGAATTTTGCAGAGTAATTAGTGCAAAAGACACCTTAATAGTCTTAATAACCGCATCAGTAAAATTGATTTTACCACAAAACTGTATACTTGTATGCATTTACAAATTTTTCACAAAAGAATTGTACTGTGTCCATGCATGCATAAACACAGTTTATAAATACAGTAAAAATGATCAAAGACACAGTCAGTTTTAATGAAAAAGTCATAGAAAAATGCTAATTATACCAAAAGTATTGACATAATATAACAAACATAAATAAAAACATTAAATACTCAGTTTTATGAGAAAAAAATGAACAAAAATCATGTCCATTCTATGTTTGATGTCTTATTCTAACTTCACATAATGCAGTGTTAAATTATATCTACGGCTATTCTCCCCCTACCTCTGATTCAAGTAAGGCAGTTGTCAGTTACTGGCATAAGTATGTGCACTTAGTACTGGTAAACCAGCTTTCCCAGGAAAAGTGTGAGTAGGTTAACTGACCGCCGTTATATGACTGAAATACTGTTGAATACGGCGAAAAATCCCAACAAACAAAATCTTCCATATCAATATTGACACAATGACTGTCATTAAAACTGATAATGTAATATCGCGACATTCATTGTTGTTGCCGCTCCAGTGGTACTTCTATGTTTTATGTCTGAATTGCCAAGTTGTTCTATAAAATTATTGTGAAATGTTTACTTTTAATGTTCTCAAGTTACCATGTTTCTCTAAACTGCTTTAAAAATGAACCAACCTGACTAAGACTAAGAATAAAGAATACTCTTGAAACTGTATTGTTCTAAGAGCACTGTAAATTTGAATCTTACTGAGTACTCATCCGCTCTTATTAGCGTAAAAAAAAATATATGAGACGCATTGTGTGAAAACCGGACTCAATGCATGAAGTCCACACAGGCTAATCCAGGACGGCACTTTCCGCCTACAGTGGATTTATGTTTAGAAGAGACTTCGTTGAAACAGAAAGTACCATAAAAGCGGAAAGTGCTGTCCCGGATTAGCCTGTGCGGACTGCACAGGCTAATCTGGGACGACACTTTATGCACATGCATTAAGTCAGGTTTTCCAAAGATGCGCCTCATATGTTTGTTTCAGCTTACATGCCCCAAAAAATTAGGGTCAGTATTTTTTTTTTTTTTTTTTTAAATGGTCAACTTGAAAATTCTAAAACTGAATAAATATTCAAAACATCAGTAATATCCTTAAACATTGTTTATAAGTGGATACTATCAAAACAAATAACTTATTTATCCAAAAACACATGTAATTATTGCAAAAGGTAAATCAAACAAAAATCAATCTGACAAACCCAATAAAATGTTCTAGGGTTGGGGCATTTTTTAGGGTAGGTCGGGTAACCTGAAACAAACATTTTTTTTACGCCTTAAAGGAGTCTTTATTTAGAACAATTTGTTAGTGACACTAGCAACATTTGTACCCAGAATATGTGCAAATGCAAAAGTATATTTTCTTAAGTCTAAGTCTGTTTTTTATTCCTAAGTCTAAGAATGGGTTGGTAAATACGGACCCAGGACCCTTAGTCTTAAATGTAAAGTGTGTATGTACGATCTTTCATATCAATAATTTTCAAAATAAGCAGATGAAAGTGACAACTTAAAGTGTGTATGTACGATCTTTCCTATCAATAATTTTCAAAATAAGCAGATGAAAGTGACAACTTAAAGTGTGTATGCACGATCTTTCCTATCAATAATTTTCAAAATAAGCAGATGAAAGTGACAACTTAAAGTGTGTATGTACGATCTTTCCTATAAATAATTTTCAAAATAAGCAGATGAAAGTGACAACTTAAAGTGTGTATGTACGATCTTTCCTATCAATAATTTTCAAAATAAGCAGATGAAAGTGACAACTTAAAGTGTGGATGTACGATCTTTCCTATCAATAATTTTCAAAATAAGCAGATGAAAGTGACAACTTAAAGTGTGTATGTACGATCTTTCATATCAATAATTTTCAAAATAAGCAGATGAAAGTGACAACTTAAAGTGTGGATGTACGATCTTTCATATCAATAATTTTCAAAATAAGCAGATGAAAATGACAATAAAACTTGAAAGCAAACAGAAAAACATACAAATGATAAAGGAAAGACTTCAACATGAAATAAATTAACAAGTACTAGTGTCAACTTTTGCATCATTTTATACTAGTGCCGTGTAACCTAAACCAACAGTCAAGTCAACGAATATACATGTATTTGAGTTTCCGCTTGTACAGACGAAACTAGTTGGTGATTAAAAACTAGCTAAATCGTTTAGAAGCAATGTTTGTTCTTAACTTTTATTCCATTTTATATAGAAATATATGTTAATTAACTTTATTTTGTTAATTGTATTTATGCCATTATATCTGTTGTAAAATCGTACATACACACTTTAAGAATAAAGAATAGACTTAGACTCGAGAAAAAAATACTGAAGTGTTTGCAAATATGCCAGGTACCAATATCGGACATCATATCATTAATAAATCATTCTACCCAAAAATAACAAATGCTAAAATTAGCATTGGTGGGTACAAAGTAAATTGAAATTAACAGCTTTTTTAGAATAAAACTGTTTTAAGACTATTCTGTATTCTTTTGACTTGCGTCTAAGAATGGGTGAATACGCTTTAGTATTAAAGGGACTTGTTCACAGATTATCTTATTTTTGAAAAATGTCTTTTAATGTCTTAACTGCACAAACAAAAGCTGTTGGGCTAACCAAAAACAAATAAAAAACTTGCTTTCGACGGGATTCGAACATATGGTCACACTAACCACTCTGCCGTTCTGACTGATATAAGATAAGTGACATTTTAATGCTATGTAAGGAATACACGTTTTCCAAAAAAACGATCAAAAGCGTTACACACGTTCTATAATTTTATCCATTTCATTTGATGATTTTTCATAAAGGACACTGTATTTCCAATATATTTTTTGTCAGTAGTGTTATTTTGCTTGTTTATATATATTGTATATTTATTTTTGGGATCTATGAAAAAAACAGAAAATTATCAATTTGCCAATCTGTGTACATAGGTCTCTTTAAGAGCCTAACAACAAACACTTCAAAACACAAAACTTATAAAAGATCACAACTTTATTTCATATTTTTTCAACAGATCTTTAAATGCGCCATCAGTCTCAGTGTCACATCCATTCAAGGATTCACTCAATTTCTTGAATAGATTATTCCAATGTTCTTTCTCTTTGGAGCTTAAAAACTGAACCGTCAATGAAAACCTGTTAGTGGTGCTCAAATGTTGAAGAATGCACAATATTGTATTGGAATCCTTTTCAATTAATTCACAGTTCAGACAATATCCAAACTCTCCAAGTAATCCGAATCCAATCTCGGTTTTGAAGATCGTCCCCAGTCGTTCTCCACCAATTTCAAGCAAATAGGCGTACTGTTGTTTCGTATCCTTGTTGAATCTCCTCCACTCTCGCACGAAGCCCTGACCCGATGTAGGCCAGTCCTTAGCCTGAAGTGTATAAATTAATAATTTTAAAACCTTGATAATGGTTAAAATAGCTCTACCACTAAAAGTGGCTGAATTAACTGCTATTTCATTCCCCAGTAAAACAGCTGAAATGGCCTGTTTTTTCCTGCCTAGTGAACAATAAAAATACATGAATTACCCGAATGTTCACCTGAATACTGGTAGAAACTCAAAAATATGTAAAATAAAATCTTCGAAGATAATGACTATTAATGACATCAAAAGTGTATTAAATGATATAAATTGTCATATTATTTTTCAAGTATTTTCTGCAGTACGGTAAATTTGGCTAGCCGGAGCCTGCAAAACCTTAGTACTGGTATTATCACTGATTGCACCATCTGGAATTCTTTCAGTCACAGTGCAGTGGCTTCTCTAAGGTGATGACATTTTATGGACGTTAAAAGTCAATAATTGTCATTATTGTCTCATTTTGAACTTGACGTATAGCAGAAAGATTCAATTTGGCCCTACAACATTTTTAACTAGCCTTAGCCCTGAAAACCTTAGTATTATCACTGATTGAACCATTTGGAATTTCTGCAGTGGCTTCTCTAAGATGATGACTTTTAATGGATGATAGAAGTAAATAACTGTGTCATTTTGGACCGTAGTAATTTTAGCAGTAAGGTCGATTCCACTACACAATTACCGCAACATTTTTAGCCAGGGGGAGCCATGAAAAGGTTCATTAAAATCAGGGACTGTAACTTTTGCAATTTTTGCAGAAGCTTCTCTATGACGATGACTAGTTATTGTTGGATAGCGAAATTGCACTTTATAATCATTGGATTCTAAACGTTGAAAACTATATGAAAATGAGGCATGTTTTTCCACATTTTCTGGAAAATGCTTATAAATATAAACCACAATCTCTGTGGTCTAGTGGTTAAGGTGTTTGCCTACGGAGCAGGAGGTCAAAGGTTTGACTCTCGCATGGGGCTTGTTCTGATTTGGCCGGTTGCCTAACCAGCAGCTAGTTAAATTGACGGGTACCGATTGCCTGCCTGCCAAGCACCTGGCATACAGGATAGGAATCGGTAGTAAAGATGTTCATCAGTAAAGGTGTCTCATAAGTCAAAACTGGCTGGCCCTTTATCGCGAGGGGTGACACTATAATACACAAACACTTTATTCTACTTTTATAAATGATAATTAAATGTAACATTTTGAACACGGCCTTGTGAGGTCATGAGTTCGATCCCTACTTAGTAAGCGTTTAAAAATTATCTTTCTCAAAGGACACCAAGTACTGGTTCTACCCAGGAAATGGACTCAAAACTGTCCCAATAAGTCTCAGGCTTTCGGCACAATCAAGTTAAAATCAATATGTTTAAATCGTATCAACCTTTGGGATTTCTGCAGTAGCTTCTCTATTGCCATCATCCTGTTTCTTCTGAGCCTGAGTGTTCCAAGGCTGGATGAATTTGATATTCGTCAGGCGGTCATCTTTCTCCAGCGGTTTCAGGTGTGATGCCAGGACAATGTCTCTGCAAATATTTATTTCCAGCGGTGGTTAAAATAAGCACAATCTCAAAAGCTCTACACAAATGAATTTCAAACTTGGCTTGCTCAGATTCTCAGTTTTATATAGGCAGGTTTGAAACATGTAATAATATAAGAATGTGGGCTTGCTTGGTTTCTAAAGGGTTACAAGTCATTTGAAAAAATGAAGCAAAAATCAATCCAGGCAAGATAAAATTATTACCTGTCTGCTTCATAGGGCAAGTACAAGAAGAGGTGAAAGAAGAGCGCAATGAAAATAACTGAAGTAAGAAGTTTGGCAGAAAATATATCATTATCGCCTTATTTCCTTTCCATATAAGCCGGGCCGGATAGCTCAGTTGGTAGAGTGCTGTCCTACAAATCCGAGGATCGTGGGTTCGATTCCCAGCCTGACCACATAACTTGTGTGGGGATTGGTCACGAAATAACACACTATTATGTGAAGTTGGAATAAGACGTCAAACATAGAATATACTGTTTCATTACAGCAATGTTTTATATGCAGTTTACTATTTGTAATTTAAGAATTTTGCAGAGTAATTAGTGCAAAAGACACCTTAATAGTCTTAATAACCGCATCAGTAAAATTGATTTTACCACAAAACTGTATACTTGTATACAAATTTTTCACAAAAGAATTGTACTGTGTCCATGCGTGCATAAACACAGTTTATAAATACAGTAAAAATGATCAAAGACACAGTCAGTTTTAATGAAAAAGTCATAGAAAAATGCTAATTATACCAAAAGTATTGACATAATATAACAAACAAATAAAAACATTAAATACTCAGTTTTATGAGAAAAAAATGAACAAAAATCATGTCCATTCTATGTTTGATGTCTTATTCTAACTTCACATAATGCAGTGTTAAATTATTTCTACGGCTATTTTCCCCCTACCTCTGATTCAAGTAAGGCAGTTGTCAGTTACTGGCATAAGTATGTGCCCTTAGTACTGGTAAACCAGCTTACCCAGGAAAAGTGTGAGTAGGTTAACTGACCCCCGTTATATGACTGAAATACTGTTGAATACGGCGAAAAATCCCAACAAACAAACAAAACTTTCCATATAAATATATGTTGACACAATGACTGTCATTAAAACTGATCATGTAATATCGCGACATTCATTGTTGTTGCCGCTCAAGTTGTATTTCTATGTTTTATGTCTGAATTGGCAAGTTGTTCTATAAAATTATTGTGAAATGTTTACTTTTAATGTTCTCAAGTTACCATGTTTCTCTAAACTGCTTTAACAATGAACCAACCTGACTAAGACTAAGAATAAAGAATACTCTTGAAACTGTATTGTTCTAAGAGCACTGTAAATTTGAATCTTACTGAGTACTCATCCGCTCTTATTAGCGTAAAAAAAAATATATGAGACGCATTGTGTGAAAACCGGACTCAATGCATGAAGTCCACACAGGCTAATCCAGGACGGCACTTTCCGCCTACAGTGGATTTATGTTTAGAAGAGACTTCGTTGAAACAGAAAGTACCATAAAAGCGGAAAGTGCTGTCCCGGATTAGCCTGTGCGGACTGCACAGGCTAATCTGGGACGACACTTTATGCACATGCATTAAGTCAGGTTTTCCAAAGATGCGCCTCATATGTTTGTTTCAGCTGACATGCCCCAAAAAATTAGGGTCAGTATTTTTTTTTTTTTTTTTTTAAATGGTCAACTTGAAAATTCTAAAACTGAATAAATATTCAAAACATCAGTAATATCCTTAAACATTGTTTATAAGTGGATACTATCAAAACAAATAACTTATTTATCCAAAAACACATGTAATTATTGCAAAAGGTAAATCAAACAAAAATCAATCTGACAAACCCAATAAAATGTTCTAGGGTTGGGGCATTTTTTAGGGTAGGTCGGGTAACCTGAAACAAACATTTTTTTTACGCCTTAAAGGAGTCTTTATTTAGAACAATTTGTTAGTGACACTAGCAACATTTGTACCCAGAATATGTGCAAATGCAAAAGTATATTTTCTTAAGTCTAAGTCTGTTTTTTATTCCTAAGTCTAAGAATGGGTTGGTAAATACGGACCCAGGACCCTTAGTCTTAAATGTAAAGTGTGTATGTACGATCTTTCATATCAATAATTTTCAAAATAAGCAGATGAAAGTGACAACTTAAAGTGTGTATGCACGATCTTTCCTATCAATAATTTTCAAAATAAGCAGATGAAAGTGACAACTTAAAGTGTGTATGCACGATCTTTCCTATCAATAATTTTCAAAATAAGCAGATGAAAGTGACAACTTAAAGTGTGTATGTACGATCTTTCCTATAAATAATTTTCAAAATAAGCAGATGAAAGTGACAACTTAAAGTGTGTATGTACGATCTTTCCTATCAATAATTTTCAAAATAAGCAGATGAAAGTGACAACTTAAAGTGTGGATGTACGATCTTTCCTATCAATAATTTTCAAAATAAGCAGATGAAAGTGACAACTTAAAGTGTGTATGTACGATCTTTCATATCAATAATTTTCAAAATAAGCAGATGAAAGTGACAACTTAAAGTGTGGATGTACGATCTTTCATATCAATAATTTTCAAAATAAGCAGATGAAAATGACAATAAAACTTGAAAGCAAACAGAAAAACATACAAATGATAAAGGAAAGACTTCAACATGAAATAAATTAACAAGTACTAGTGTCAACTTTTGCATCATTTTATACTAGTGCCGTGTAACCTAAACCAACAGTCAAGTCAACGAATATACATGTATTTGAGTTTCCGCTTGTACAGACGAAACTAGTTGGTCATTAAAAACTAGCTAAATCGTTTAGAAGCAATGTTTGTTCTTAACTTTTATTCCATTTTATATAGAAATATATGTTAATTAACTTTATTTTGTTAATTGTATTTATGCCATTATATCTGTTGTAAAATCGTACATACACACTTTAAGAATAAAGAATAGACTTAGACTCAAGAAAAAAATACTGAAGTGTTTGCAAATATGCCAGGTACCAATATCGGACATCATATCATTAATAAATCATTCTACCCAAAAATAACAAATGCTAAAATTAGCGTTGGTGGGTACAAAGTAAATTGACATTAACAGCTTTTTTAGAATAAAACTGTTTTAAGACTATTCTGTATTCTTTTGACTTGCGTCTAAGAATGGGTGAATACGCTTTAGTATTAAAGGGACTTGTTCACAGATTTTCTTATTTTTGAAAAATGTCTTTTAATGTCTTAACTGCACAAACAAAAGCTGTTGGGCTAACCAAAAACAAATAAAAAACTTGCTTTCGACGGGATTCGAACATATGGTCACACTAACCACTCTGCCGTTCTGACTGATATAAGATAAGTGACATTTTAATGCTATGTAAGGAATACACGTTTTCCAAAAAAACGATCAAAAGCGTTACACACGTTCTATAATTTTATCCATTTCATTTGATGATTTTTCATAAAGGACACTGTATTTCCAATATATTTTTTGTCAGTAGTGTTATTTTGCTTGTTTATATATATTGTATATTTATTTTTGGGATCTATGAAAAAAACAGAAAATTATCAATTTGCCAATCTAGGTCTCTTTAAGAGCCTAACAACAAACACTTCAAAACACAAAACTTATAAAAGATCACAACTTTATTTCATATTTTTTCAACAGACCTTTAAATGCGCCATCAGTCTCAGTGTCACATCCATTCAAGGATTCACTCAATTTCTTGAATAGATTATTCAAATGTTCTTTCTCTTTGGAGCTTAAAAACTGAACCGTCAATGAAAACCTGTTAGTGGTGCTCAAATGTTGAAGAATGCACAATATTGTATTGGAATCCTTTTCAATTAATTCACAGTTCAGACAATATCCAAACTCTCCAAGTAATCCGAATCCAATCTCGGTTTTGAAGATCGTCCCCAGTCGTTCTCCACCAATTTCAAGCAAATAGGCGTACTGTTGTTTCGTATCCTTGTTGAATCTCCTCCACTCTCGCACGAAGCCCTGACCCGATGTAGGCCAGTCCTTAGCCTGAAGTGTATAAATTAATAATTTTAAAACCTTGATAATGGTTAAAATAGCTCTACCACTAAAAGTGGCTGAATTAACTGCTATTTCATTCCCCAGTAAAACAGCTGAAATGGCCTGTTTTTTCCTGCCTAGTGAACAATAAAAATACATGAATTACCCGAATGTTCACCTGAATACTGGTAGAAACTCAAAAATATGTAAAATAAAATCTTCGAAGATAATGACTATTAATGACATCAAAAGTGTATTAAATGATATAAATTGTCATATTATTTTTCAAGTATTTTCTGCAGTACGGTAAATTTGGCTAGCCGGAGCCTGCAAAACCTTAGTACTGGTATTATCACTGATTGCACCATCTGGAATTCTTTCAGTCACAGTGCAGTGGCTTCTCTAAGATGATGACATTTTATGGACGTTAAAAGTCAATAATTGTCATTATTGTCTCATTTTGAACTTGACGTATAGCAGAAAGATTCAATTTGGCCCTACAACATTTTTAACTAGCCTTAGCCCTGAAAACCTTAGTATTATCACTGATTGAACCATTTGGAATTTCTGCAGTGGCTTCTCTAAGATGATGACTTTTAATGGATGATAGAAGTAAATAACTGTGTCATTTTGGACCGTAGTAATTTTAGCAGTAAGGTCGATTCCACTACACAATTACCGTAACATTTTTAGCCAGGGGGAGCCATGAAAAGGTTCATTAAAATCAGGGACTGTAACTTTTGCAATTTTTGCAGAAGCTTCTCTATGACGATGACTAGTTATTGTTGGATAGCGAAATTGCACTTTATAATCATTGGATTCTAAACGTTGAAAACTATATGAAAATGAGGCATGTTTTTCCACATTTTCTGGAAAATGCTTATAAATATAAACCACAATCTCTGTGGTCTAGTGGTTAAGGTGTTTGCCTACGGAGCAGGAGGTCAAAGGTTTGACTCTCGCATGGGGCTTGTTCTGATTTGGCCGGTTGCCTAACCAGCAGCTAGTTAAATTGACGGGTACCGATTGCCTGCCTGCCAAGCACCTGGCATACAGGATAGGAATCGGTAGTAAAGATGTTCATCAGTAAAGGTGTCTCATAAGTCAAAACTGGCTGGCCCTTTATCGCGAGGGGTGACACTATAATACACAAACACTTTATTCTACTTTTATAAATGATAATTAAATGTAACATTTTGAACACGGCCTTGTGAGGTCATGAGTTCGATCCCTACTTAGTAAGCGTTTAAAAATTATCTTTCTCAAAGGACACCAAGTACTGGTTCTACCCAGGAAATGGACTCAAAACTGTCCCAATAAGTCTCAGGCTTTCGGCACAATCAAGTTAAAATCAATATGTTTAAATCGTATCAACCTTTGGGATTTCTGCAGTAGCTTCTCTATTGCCATCATCCTGTTTCTTCTGAGCCTGAGTGTTCCAAGGCTGGATGAATTTGATATTCGTCAGGCGGTCATCTTTCTCCAGCGGTTTCAGGTGTGATGCCAGGACAATGTCTCTGCAAATATTTATTTCCAGCGGTGGTTAAAATAAGCACAATCTCAAAAGCTCTACACAAATGAATTTCAAACTTGGCTTGCTCAGATTCTCAGTTTTATATAGGCAGGTTTGAAACATGTAATAATATAAGAATGTGGGCTTGCTTGGTTTCTAAAGGGTTACAAGTCATTTGAAACATGTAAATTTTCATAATATAAATAATGTTCGTTAAGCAACAAATTAATTACTTACATCATTTATAGTACAACATTTTCATTAGAACACACAAACACCACACAGTAAATTTCAACTACAGTGTTTCTGTTATATTTAAGCATTATAACTGGTGTATTAGACACAACCACTTCCAAGATGCAATAACACCAGAAGTATCACTTGGATTTTAAGAAATAAACCTCCAGTTAATATGCAACCTAAAATGGTTTCCATGGACTTACCGAAACTCCTCATAAGAAGCCACTTTCTGGTGAACAGCTCGGAACTTTGCATCATTTTCTCTCCAGTATCGTGCCTCCCCCTCGACTGCATTTTGAAGTTCAGCCTCCAGCTTTTTAAAGTTGATTGCTTTATCATCATCGTGCGAAATTGTATTAGCAACACTTTTAGTATTGCTTGCATCTGTTGTGGACGTTTTCACTTCTTCAGCAGTTTCTGTAGTCATGTTGTTTTTCTGATCAATTCTGAAGAATATGAAATGATATTATGTAGACGTACATTGTATAAATAGAATATTCATATAAAGTGAGTAATGGCCAGATTTATTTCATCATTCTCGTTAATTTAAAATAATGATTAACAGAGTTAAGCAATGGAAAGCTGTGTTTTGAGGCAAAGATGATCAATGTGTCTGACCAATAGCTGTCATATTTGCCTATGAAATATCACTCCCTGGGATATTTGTCTATGAAATATCACCTCCTGAGATATTTGTCTATGAAATAGACATATGAAATAGTGTATGAAATATCACTCCCTGGGATATTTTTCTATGAAATATCACTCCCTGGGATATTTGTCCATGAAATATCAGTCACTGGGATATTTGTCTATGAAATATCACTCCTTGGGATATTTGTCTATGAAATATCACTCCTTGGGATATTTGTCTATGAAATATCATTCGCTGGGATATTTGTCAATTAAATATCACTCCCTGGATATTTGTCTATGAAATATCACTCCCTGGGATACTTGTCTATGAGTTATCAATCACTGGGATATTTGTCCATGAAAAACCACTCACTGCGATAGTTAACACTTGCTGGAATAGATCTACTTGTCTATGACAAATTTATCACTCACTGGCATGCTCGTCTATCAAATATCACTCACTGGGATATTTGTCTTAGAATTATCACTTACTGGAATATTTGTCTATGAGTAATCACACTCACATTCCACTCACTGGGATATTTGTCTATGAAATCACTGGGATATTTATATTACAATTGTTGTATGGATGTTTGTCCATGAAATATCACTCACTGGAATATTTCTCTATACAAGATCATTCATTGGAAATTTTCTCTAAAGAATATCACTCACTCGCTCTGTCCCTAAATATTGGCCTAACGGCATTACTGGGTAATGGGCCAAGTTGTGGTGCTAAAAACTTGCGTATTGAACATATAATAATTTAAACAAGCTAAGGAAGTGGCAGTCCCACATGGCAGAACTGATTCCAAACTCGAGCAAAATACGAACAGGCATATACAGCCCAATGCTTTGTCAGTTTGTGATCATGTTAGTCATGTGAACACATCATAGCGTCCTTACCAACGAGTACATATAAGTGAAATTTGGATTACATATGAATGCTTTATTATCAAGCAATCTCAATGTAACGACGTGTGTTTATCAACGGTATATGTGTAATGAGAATGAAAAGTATTATCAATCGTTTAAAGGAGTAAACGTCAAAAAATACGAACCTAAACAAAACCCGTTCAGACAGGAAACCGGAAGTCAGTTTTTTTTCTCTAGTCTTAATTACACACGAATTAAAATATTGACATTGATAGAAGGGTTACACACAACTATTTTTAACATAGCGGCGGCATGTTATTGTACATTCAATTAGAAACAAAATATTCCATCTACTACTACATATCTTCACATCTTTGTTACAAATGAATGTTTTATTAAGACACGCGCTGCTCTTATTTTTTTAATACACGTAGAGCTGTGGATCTTATAGATCAAGCTGTTGTAAAATCATCACTATGAACACTTTGAATACCATGTTTTGTGGTGAACACGCAATCTCATTAAAAATCCTAACGTTGTTAGGATCTGAAGACATCGTATAGCAGGTCACGTGCAAATGACCTTCCGAACAATCAACTATCAGCCCTGCTTCGCCCATGAAATTGCTTTTTGCCCAGCAAAGTTTGACCACGGTTTTTGAAATGTGATGCATTTCCTGCTAATCCTCGGAAATAAATTATTTTTAGTTATTTTTCACGTGGATAACAATGGATATAGTACGTGATACATTAGAAAATGTTCACGTTAATTTCGTGCATAGTTTTTGCGGTTTATACATAAAGTAATACCACAACATTTTGAAGGCAACAATTCGATTGGCTCATTAAAAGGTCGTCTGAACGTGACCCCTAAGCGAAGTCATGCGGATAACTACAGTAGCGTCTGACAGACTGGAGATGGTTTTAAAAAGATTGGGGAACACGCTACAGTTTGTACAATGGCAAGTGTAAATATTGCAGCGCCAGTCATAATATTTCGTTTGACACAAGTTTAACGGTATTTTTAGAGTTCAACCGTGTTCGTACATAATGCATGAAAAATAAGGGAGGTAAATAATGGAGTATAACAGGCAATATCTTTTAACAGTTGTCTCCCTTGCTATACTGGAAAAATTTGATCGACATAGTTTTTACCAAGAGAATCGTACTAAAAGTTGCACTTAAGTGTCTATTTTGAATGAAATATTCTACGTGAAATTAAAAGATTCAGAGTCACCCAAACGTACGGTAAAACGCAACTGGTCTGTGAACGTGTGCAGTGGGTATAGTAATGGATATAGAGGATGTATCTAATCGATCCGGCGACTGTGAGTTCAATCCCTTCTTGGAAGCGGAAGAAAATGACTGTTTTTAAAGACGCCAAGATTGTACCTATGAAAGGAACTCGAACGAGTCTCACTAAGCCTCTTGTTTTCGAGAGTAAAACTAAACTAACAGTTCAACATTTACTAGAAAATATCCTGACAATAAAGATACTGAACTTTAATAATATATTATAATTTATATTAATTATATAAAATGTATTTAAGAACATGATTATTTCTGTTACACAGACTAATGCTAATTAAGAAAATGTCTTTTTATTTCAGAACGTTTTTTTTTTCTATAGATCTACTATTATCTAGGAGACACCTATACTATTATCTAGGAGACACCTATACTATTATCCAGGAGACACCTATACTATAATCTAGGAGACACGTATACTATTATCTAGGAGACACCTATACTATTATCTAGGAGGCACCTATACTATTATCTAGGAGACACCTATACTATAATCGAGGAGACACCTATACTATTATCTAGGAGACACCTATACTATTATCTAGGAGACACCTATACTATTAATCTAGGAGACACCTATACTATTATCTAGGAGACACCTATACTATTATCTAGGAGGCACCTATACTATTAACTAGGAGACACCTATACTATTAATCTAGGAGACACCTATACTATTAATCTAGGAGACACCTATACTATTATCTAGGAGACACCTATACTATTATCTAGGAGACACCTATACTATTATCTAGGAGACAACTATACTATTATCTAGGAGACACCTATACTATTAATCTAGGAGACACCTATACTATTAATCTTTTGTTATTCCAAATTTATTAATTTTCATAGACATATTTGTTATACTTGAACATACAAAAACACCATTTATAAACCTTGTACATAAGTATGTCTAGAAAAAATAAAGATGTTTTAATGTTTTGTCAGTGGAAAAAAAAAAATAATAAAAAAGTATATTTGGAAAAAAAAAAAAAATTATTTCACAAAAGTGACTGGACAGTGACCAGAAGTTATAAATAAATGAAAAGCTGGTTAAAAAATTAGTTAGGATGTTTGGATGGGGCTTTCGCGTTCGTCAGATGCCTCCATAAAACATCTCCAGCGTAATTGATGTATTTGGCTCTTATTAGTTGACTTTGCTATAATTTCTTCAATTTTGAGGCGATGATTTAGGACATTTTGAAAACTGGCTATTTGAGGCACACGTTTTTCAAGTTTGCTTTTGAAAATATAGTACTTAGCTAACATAACTATAAAATTTATACAGAATGAATCATTTTTGTTTACTGTTACGCAGTTACAAAAGGACATAGTGGTAACAGTTAGTTCTATGTTTTCTTCAATTCTAAGTTTTTCTTGTACATACTGCTTTACATCAGTCCAAAATATTTGGGTCCATTGGCATTCCCAGAACAAATGTAAATTTGATTCTGGGTACATAGAGCAAAAGTCACATAGATTTGAGGGTGTTAAATTGCATTTGTATAAGTATATATTGTTGGGGATGATCTGCATTAAATATTTGTATTGGAAATACCTAATTTTAGTATCAATTGATACCTTTAGTGGTTGGCTGAAAATAGTCTTGAGGTCTAGAGATTCCAAATCTAATACTGTTTTCCATTTGCTCATTTGTTTGAATTCAATGGGTTTTTCTCTTTTTAACAGTAATTTGTAAATTAGTTTACACACTTTTGTAGAATCTTTTAGTTTATTTAACATATTATCGGGGGTTGTATAGTCTATATTATTTTGCTGTAGTGTTTGTTTCCATTCAGACGGAATGCTACAGATTAAACTATTATATTTCAGAAAGTCCCCTTGTTCTATATTATATAGGTGTTGTATGTCTGAAAAGGAGTAAAATTGTTTTACTCTGTAGTCAAATAAATGTTCTAGAAATAGAACCCCTTTGTCAAACCAGGATTTGTAAAATAGTGTTTTGTTTTTATTTTTTATAGACGAGTTGTTCCAAATAATTTGTTTAGACACTGTCACGTTTACTTCGTCATAGGTTCCACAGAGCCATCCATGTATTACATTCTTTAGGAATTCTGATTTTATTTTTAAATCCTTCACTTCAGATGGTTTAAGGTTTGATTTAAAAATTAAGTTTCCACCAACGCTTGTAAGCATGTTTGTGTATATTTGAATTATTTTTGAATCTTGTTGGAAGATAAAACGTTTAACCCAACTTGCTTTGAGAGATTTTAAAAAACAGTCTATGTCTAACATTTTAAGTCCCCCCTCTGTGTAATCTTGAACAATACGTTTTCTAGATACTTTGTCTGGTTTGTCGTCCCAAAGAAATTTGAAGCTTGTATACGTGATTTGTTTCATAATATGTTCAGGAGGATTCGGCAGGACTGTAAATGGGTATACCAACTTTGGTATTACGAAACTTTTAAGGACTGTTATTTTCCCTATTGGAGTCAACTTCCATCTTTTCCATTTATGCAAACAATTCTCAAATTCCTGTACTTTTGCTGGAACGTTTAACTGAATTATTTCATTTGGATTGTTGCTAAACGTTATACCCAGTGCTGATGCGTGTTGAGAGTTCCAAATAAATTTTTTATGTTTGCAGTATTGTGTTTCACTGTGTTTAAATGCGCCTAGTTTTAAAACTTTGCATTTGTTTTTATTAAGTGTTAAACCTGATATTAATGCAAACTGTTCAATTGCATGTATTAGTGTTTCAAATGATTTTTGTGTGCCATCTAACATAAAGGATGCGTCATCAGCGAACATCGATTGTTTTACTTCCACATTATGTATATTTATACCTTTAATATTTGGATCTAACTCGATTTCTATTGATAACAATTCTATACAAATAATAAATAGGTAAGGAGACAGAGGGCATCCCTGACGAACTCCTCTATGGATATTAAAAAAATCAGTAAAATGACCATTATTTGTTACACATGACATTGCGTTTTGATAAAACAGTTTAACCCAATTTATAATATATTGGCTAAAACCAAAATGTTCAAGACATTTGAACATAAACTCGTGGTCCAGACTATCAAAGGCTTTATTGAAGTCTGAGAAAAATATTAGACCAGATTCGTTTGTGTCATTGACTTTTTCAATGATTTCCTGGATAATACGGACATTTTCGCCGATGTATCTTCCTTTTATGAACCCTGTTTGATTTCTACTGATAATTTTATTTAAGTGTGGCTTTATACGGTTTGCTATTGTTTTGGATGCTATTTTGTAGTCTACATTAAGTAAAGAGACAGGTCTCCAGTTTTCAATTATAAGAGTATCCTTTCCTTGTTTTGGTATTAGCGTGATGATACTTTGTTTTTGGAGCTCTGTTAATTTGTTGTTATCAAGGGAGTAATTTAGAGATTTGATTAAATGATCTTTTATTTCATTCCAAAATATTTTATAAAATTCCACTGAAATGCCGTCAGATCCGGGACTTTTATTATTTTGCATTTCTTTTAATGCTAGGGAGCATTCTCTTTCAGATATATGTCTGCTTTCATTGACATCTGAGTTTACTTTGTGCTGTATGTTATTAAAGAAATGTTCGCTTTGGTTTATGTCAATATTTGCGTTTTTCTGATACAAATGTTCGTAAAAGTTCTTTAAATGTTTAAGTATATCTTTTCCGTCGTTAATTACATTATGATCTTGTGTTTCGAGTTGTTGAATTGTTTTAGCCTCAGATCGTTTTTTCTCAAGATTGGAAAAGTAATTTGTATTTTTTTCTGAACCTTCTATCCATTTTGCTTTAGCTCGTAATAATATTCCTGCTATATTGTATTCAACTAATTCGTTCATTTCATTTTTAGCATTTTTAAGATTTTCTTCTGTTATTTTATCGTTTGGATTAAGCACGAGTTCCTTTTCTAATTTAAATATTTTATTTTTAAGTTCCATTTCTTGCTTTTGTTTCGTTTTATTTTTTTGGCTAGAATATTTTATTGTAACATCTCGAATGTTGCCTTTTATCATTTCCCATATTGTATTTGGGTTGGCTTCACTGTTTATTCGAGCAATTTCATTGATCGATGTTTTTATAAGTCTTTGGTATTCTGCGTCAAGTAGATATGAGTTGTTGATTTTGAAATATCCTGGACCTCGCTTGTCACTTGATGATTCAAGTTGAAGTGATACGATTGAATGGTCGGATTTAAACCCCGCTGTAATTTTACATGATGTTATGTAATTTGTTAAATTTGAAGAAGTTAGGAAGTAATCAAGCCTGCAAAATATAGGCGGTTTCGTGTTTGAATGCCAGGTAAATATTTTTTTGATTTGGGTGTAAAATTCGCCAAACATCGCATAGATCATAATTTTCTAATATTTCATTTATCTTTTTGTTACAATTTTTGTTAGTATCATTCCTACCGTTAAGTTTATCTAGTTTGTAGTTGATAACAGTGTTAAAGTCTCCTCCAATTATGATCGAGTGTTCATTGTATGTTTGTATATAGCCGTCTAAGATGTTAAAAAAGTCTACATTATCCGTGTTCATACCATATATATTTATAATAATTATTAATTTTTCCTTTATTTCTATTTCTAAAAGTTGAAATCTACCTTCAATAACCTCAATATAATTTTTAACTTTATAATCCAAATTTTGATTAGAATTGATAAAAATGCCAACACCTAAAGAGTTTGAGCTGTTACCACTTAAAAACATGTCTCCACCCCATTGATTAGACCATGCAACTGTATCAATACTATTATTCTAGGAGACACCTATACTATTAATCTAGGAGACACCTATACTATTATCTAGGAGACACCTATACTATTATCTAGGAGACACCTATACTATTATCTAGGAGACACCTATACCATTAATCTAGGAGACACCTATACTATTAATCTAGGAGACACCTATACTATTAATCTAGGAGACACCTATACTATTAATCTAGGAGACACCTATACTATTATCTAGGAGACACCTATACTATTATCTAGGAGACACCTATACCATTAATCTATGAGACACCTATACTATTAATCTAGGAGACACCTATACTATTATCTAGGAGACACCTATACTATTAATCTAGGAGACACCTATACTATTATCTAGGAGACACCTATACTATTATCTAGGAGACACCTATACTATTAATCTAGGAGACACCTATACTATTAATCTAGGAGACACCTATACTATTAATCTAGGAGACACCTATACTATTAATCTAGGAGACACCTATACTATTATCTAGGAGACACCTATACTATTATCTAGGAGACACCTATACTATTAATATAGGAGACACCTATACTATTATCTAGGAGACACCTATACTATTAATCTAGGAGATGTTATTATATTAGAAAGAACACTACATTTTCAGTTATATATAAGCATGAACTGTACACCTAAAGAAAACAGACTTCCACTTTCATTGAAATGACATTCCAAGAATAGTGCATGGATTGGTGTATACTTATATAGATGTAAATATTATTAAGTCAATCTCCTCTAACAAAAGAGAAAAAGTGCTTCATGTCTGCTATCAACGTTGAAGATATTTTAATATAGAAATGGAAACGAATCAGATCATGACCAGATATGTTTAAGAACTAAATGAACAACTTCACAAAAGCTATCGCGTCACATCCATACATGTCTGCAAACGAAAGAGAAAGGCAAAGGAGTAATTGTATTTTTTGTATATTATATATTCTACCATGATACTCACAATTTTTCTAAGGACAAAGAACACAATTATCGTTGTTAAACTACCCAATAAACAACGCAAACAGAAGTCCCGTTTCTGAGCGGAGCATAGTCAAACTTGTTCCAATTACAATTGCAAAAATATATGTCAAATCATGTTTGTATCGAAAGGATGTTCACATTATCGTTGTTTATTGGCCAATAAACAAGTCTTAGTCGTTCTGATGCTTGGCTATTAAACAACTCGGGCTCGTGGTTGAATTCCTACGCATCAGAACTCCAAATCGTTGTTTATTGTCCGATAAACAAATCGAAAAATATTTCTTATATAGATCTATGTGTATATTGTATATTTTCACGAAAGATATGTTTATAGATCTACCTTTTTATGAGTTTACTAGATCTACTAAATTTCATCTTCTGCTTCTACTGGCCATATCAATAAATGAAATATAATTCCTGTAGGTATACAAGTAAAATATATAAGAAACTAAGCTTATAATAAGGTCGGAAATTGCTATTAGAGGCTACAAATTAACGTAACCTGTAGAGATCTCTACTAAAAAAAACGTGAAAATATCTATTTTCTATGATCACGAGTGATTTAAAATACGATATTTCACTGAAATCAACAAATTTTCTTTTTATTTTATGCTTTTTGGACAATAAATCAGTAAAATTGCGAGAGATAAGTTAAACGTCACAAGTTCGTATATTCTGACGTCATAAACATGATGTCATAAATGATTCAAAAACTGTCACTCGTTAATATGGTGGGAAAAAAGTGCCATATTTTATAAGTCGTTGTCGCTAAATTATAATTTTGTTGAATTTTATCATGTGTTTTATGTAAACACATGCATGTACATACTGTACATGTATATACACATGCCAAGGGTTGTAAACCACTACTTGTACATCGATGCTATTTATGAAAAAATGGTCTGTTTTATGTGATATTTTCACTGCAGTGAAAATATAAAATCTTATATTTTCACTGCTCCAACAGTGAAAATATAAAATTTTATTTCACCAATAAAATTCGATATTTCACTGAAAAGCATATAATAAACATAAGTTCTTAAATCTACGTCCGAACACAATCTGGAATAGCCTAGATCTTATATTACCTCAAATTATAAAAATAAGTCGTTATATCTAGATCTGTAAACTCTATATCAAAATAGATCTAGATTCTCTATTTACTATCTAGATCTAGATCTATTTAGATTTTTTAAACCTTTAGTGTTATTTAAGTAGATCTAGATGAAGATCTATCAGACTACACGCGTGTATTTTTTATTAATGGGCAGTTTAAAACGCAAGTCTCTTTCCATTCATTCCACACAAAATCGGGGGAAACGCGACCAGTGCCAGGATTTGCACGAGTAATTTGTTCTTCTACGTCAGAGCTCGCTTCCCACGCATATTTGTTAGCAGACGAGATGTTCCGATTCAAAGAAAGTGAATGAAAATTTGTCAAAAACATTAGAGACCAAAGATGCAGTTAAGTCATATTCGAAATTGCGCGCCCTTCGTTCGGGTAATATCATTGTCTGAAATAAATCATTGCGTCCAATTAGAACAATTATACAGCGATATTTATGGTAGACCTATTTAAGACGTCTGTTACCAAAAATAGTTGTTTACTTCGTTCAACACATATTTTCCATAGACACAAACGGCGGCTTAAGGCGCGTTTTGATTGGTTGTAATGGTTGACCCATATATGCTGGAAAGTATATTTTAGTGTGATTAAACGTTACAATTTTGATAGGGACATTAATTTCTTTATGAAAAACATAGAAAATCAACTAAACTTGGAGGGAAAGACGGGTACAAAAACAAATCCAATACACAAACAACTTTTCAAAAACCAATCAAAATCGAGCTTGCAAAGGGTAAAATTTAGGTCAGTCGCGTCAGATAAATAGGTCACTGTCATGAAAAGTTCACTGTGGTGTGGTTAGACAGTTTTCCCAAATGGAGGCGAATGAATTTAAATCTCTGACATATTTCTAGAAATACTTGAACATACCGATAGGACTAAGTGTACACACTTCGTTTAGGTGAGTCTCGTTGTTTTGTGGCGATTCTATTTTTAAGCCTGTTGACGTAATCGCGAGAAAATGTGAAAATCAGGTGTTTATTCTTACCGGCGCGTTTCGAGTAAACAAATAGTTTTGTAGGTTAGTAGTGGTGTTTAACATTCACGTATTATTAAATAATTAACGGACGTTTTGTGTAGGAAATTTCACTAACTCAACTATATGTGGTCATTTGAAACACATTTAGACATTTTCAGCGATGAAGTGAAACTAACTGGGCCGTAACGACATCAACAGTCCACTGGATTTTTGTTGATTTGACGTGCATAGGTCAAGGCCATTCGATCCTGTGGTGTACGTTCGGTGCCCATAGTGACATCATCAAATTTGGACAGGTCATGTCTGTGATAATGGGGAAGGAGGCCAGTCTGGATGGATTAGGTAAGTCAGGAATTTTATTTTATCTTGTTAATTTTTGTCAACAGCATTGGTGACATGCACCAACTCAACCACACACTCTCTGACTGATTATCCATGTTGACTGACTATCCATGTAATTGTGATATGAGATAAACAGTATCTTATATTTGTGTATAAGCTAGCAGACTATTCTGAAGCCATCTGTCTGTTGTATCTGGCAAATTTTAAGTCTGACTGGCATTTAATTACCTCAAATCGGTCCTACTGTCTTTTACTAGGTTTAAAAAGCAGATTGTAAGAAGAAATTTTTCGTTTGGTAAATATTACTTCAGTCCAGCTAGCTGTTACATGTTGCCAGACTGAATGTCTGACTTTTTTTTTAGCTTTCTTCATGTTATCGTGTTAAATAATGTTAAGTTTACATTTGCCCCGGTTGCCAGACTATAAATTCGTCTACGATTTTCTGAACGGTTTTGTAGGCATAGTAAGTGGCTACAGGGTACAGTGTCTGTGTTTACATTGTATATGATCTCCGTGCAATTTTTGGTACTGGCTTTTGGGAGCAGGTGAGCGCAAATCCGTATGAAGACAGAACGGAAGCTGCATAATGATTATATGGAAATAATGGAATTTCCCTGCGGCTGTCCTGCGGTCTCACTTCTCATGAAAATCGTACGGTTCATGTGGCATCCATGCAGAGGCCATGCGGCTCACATGATGAGTTGGTGAGGCGACAGTTCAGCCGAGCCATATTTTAGTTTTTGGGTTCTTTGCGATGATTGTGCACTATCTGTGTGATTTCACAGGTACCATATGGGCATCTTTCGGCAAATTATTATTAAATTCACATCACACAATATTAAGAAAATATTCACAGATTTAGGTGGCAGTGAAATTTGTATTTGTTAGATATTTTGTTGTTTTATTTTTTTCAATAATTAAATTGTTTGGGTTCAATAAGTGTTTTGTTTTGATAGCATCCACTTAACAAGGAATTCGGTAGAGGGTCACCAAAGGAACATTTATGCTTTATTTAGTGGTTTTAGACTAGAATATTTTTAAAGGTAATTGATTGCAGCTTATGAATAACAGCAAATTATTAAAATTTTCGGCGAAGTGACACTTGCTTTGATCATTAACCGACTTGGTTGAGTGGGTGTGCATGTTTATAGAGTGAAAACCTGCCTTTATTAGGCAAGAGATTAGCTTTCACAGCAGGTACTGTCGGTCTGCTTCAGTCAACATAGCTGATTAATTGCTAAAATACAGGCACCCCGGGCGATGTTTATACGTGCAATACTAATTTAAGGCGCCCCGGGAGTGTTCAAGTTAAAATTCAAGCGCCCCGATCGGGGGCGCTAAAACAGCTTGGGGAAGCCCATGCAAGGCGTAATATAAACTGGGTTCTGTGTTGGAAAGGTTCTGTTTAATAGAAAATATTTTCAGTTTTTCACAAGTTAGTCATGTGCCTTGCCCTAGAAATTTAATATTTATATGTCACTGACATTAGTAAACATTTTGTTTTGAAAGTTATTTGTCCACTACTGGTTGCATGATCAGATGGGACACTGTCCATCTATGTTTCTGTCTGTGTGTCTGTCAGTGCAATAAAATTTGGGTCCTGCAATAACTCAATAAATACAAAAGCTAGGTCCATGAAACTTTGTTTGGTTATAGGGGGCAATGGTAAGATATTGCATTTTAATTTATTGTTGTCGTTTTTTTGCATCATGAAAAAGTGTTGAAAATTACACATAAGCAGGTAGGTAGTATGCTAAACCTTTAATGTGTTGGACTTCAGTGGATAAAAAAAAAGAGTCAAATTGCAGTAGTTATGGCATCAAGTCATCCAAATTTTGCATTATCATTTAATTACTTTACATACGAAGTTATAACATGTATCTAGGATAGCCATTTTTAACCAAATGAAAATTTGTGGTTATTAGATTGAGGTGTGTCGTTGGGCATGTGGGCTGACAGACATGACAGCAGCACAACTTTTGGTTTCTGAACAATAACTTGAGAACAAAAATTGCTATTCTAATAAAACTTCATACATATATGCCTCGCTTGAGGCTGCATCTGGGGTGGTTGTGGTCAAGGGCACCATTACTAAAAAAAATAAAAAAAATGCTGTCTGTTTAATAACTTCAGTACAAACTGAGTTACAATGTATGGGGTGTGACCATTTAATCAAGGTCCAGCTTGCCCATTTCATTGTAAAAATAGATATTGATAGGCTTCTTGACTTGTTTTAGAAGATAGACTTGCAAAGCATTGGGCACAAAGACTAGAATAGATCGCAAACATTGACCTAATACTCGTCACCAATTAGGCGCTCTAACTGTATTCTGTGTTTACACTCATTTTAGTCCATGCATTTCACAAGTTTAACGATACCGTGACAGTATTTTCTTTGATACACTGCAAATAATTATATAGCAATAGCACAGCCAACACAATTATCGCATTTCAACTAGTTCTCCAAAACTGTTTGCGAAAAAGACATCAAAATCTACTGTTTGTGCATTTTCCAGAATTGTCAATGACTAAATGAAAAAGGGTCAGGTAAGAATTAAAAAAAAATGATTTGAGAACCATTAGCAAAAAAAACGCACATTCAATACCCAACTAATATTTTGGTTAGCCCATTGCACTAACCGATGTTTTAAATCAAAATTGATCCTATCCCCCTCTGCATATTGTTCAGATACCTTAATTTTCAAACCTGTCACAACACTATGGTCTTCATCTGTACCAGTTCTCAAGTGAGCGCTTTGGGCCATCATGGCCTCTTGTTAAGAAAATCTGTCGTTGGAAAAAAAAAAGGATTTTTTTTTTGGCGAATGTCTTTAAGTGTGTTTATAGAAATTTTCCTGAAATATTCATTTTGATTAAGACAAACTGTCCCCCCACCTGTATATGTTTTCTTTGCTATTTTGCTATTTCAGTGATACTTTTAGGGCCATTTTGGGACCGATATTCGGCCCCATTCCCCTCCTAAAAAAGTATATAATCTATATGGTAATATTATTGTTTCCCTATTTTAACATAAAAATTCCCCTCAAAATATATTCTTTATCAAGAAAAAAGTTTAACCAAATTCAGACAAAAATTTGCCAAATTGCGGAATTTTCGTGAACATCTTTACTTTTTTCAAGAAACCAAGCTGGGATGCATTTAAATATAAGAAGTGTATGATATAACAATGTATGTATGTATATATAACATAGTATAATGTATAATAATGGTTTGATAAAATTCCAGAAAATCCCCCTTTTACTTTTTAATTCTCCTCTTGAAGGGCCCCGCCACCATTCCCTGAATAGTGAACAAAACTGCTGTATGTTATACATGGCCTTATTTCATCCAATTTGGGACCAATTGTAGGTTCACAAAAGTTCGCCAAATTGACTGTCTACTTTTAGTGTGAAAAGCACTAAGTCTTGTTTGAATCTGAAATTAAACAATTTAAAATACAGAATACAAAGAATACAAAAAAAATACATTAATTTACATTGCAGCAAAAAATAAGAATGGCCAATCTTTTGGATTGGTTGTTTTTCTTAGACATTACATGCATACCGATATTTGCATACAATATACAACTATAATAGGTATGCTTTACAATCTAACAGTCATAATGAAAATTCAAATCTGATTCACATTAATTTTATTCTTTCTGTTGATATATAACCCACAACAGTGCATTGATTTGGACATAATATGGTAACCTAAGCCATATTTAATAGTATTATTGGAAAAAAAGACACACATGTTTGACCTAAATACATTACACAGTTTTGCATGAATGATTAACAACTAAAAGGAAATTATGGGGTATTAAGGTCCCCGCATTGTTAGGTAATCTGTCAG
The DNA here is from genome assembly GCA_027627225.1 of Congeria kusceri. NCBI lineage: Eukaryota > Metazoa > Mollusca > Bivalvia > Myida > Dreissenidae > Congeria > Congeria kusceri. The sequence continues at coordinate 35,338,524 of CM051040.1, read as the reverse complement.
CCATTGTATAGTAAATGAAATGTCTTAGATTGTGACCAGTGTACATTATACAATTATCAATAAGTCAATGTATCAATGACTGAAGAATTGTAATGGACCAGTCACAGATATCTACCAGTGCTTCAGTGAGATTGTGAACACAAAAAGAGCCTTGGGGTAATTTATTGACCTGTCATGTCTTGGCGAGTGGCGTACATGTACATTTTGTTCTAATTCACACTGTTTAACTTCATTTTATATTAAATACACAGTAGACGGTTACTATGTTAGCGCTACCAGTAGCCAAAATAGCCATTGGCTACTAAACTGTCTTATTTGGCTACTAAAATTTTTGGAAAATATTTAAACATGAAGCATATTTCTGATAATATTTCTTAATAATGGGTTTACTTTGCAAAATCCAATTTGTTGGCTACTAGTTCAGATTTCTTGGCGCCAACCTAGAGTTGTAGTGTATGCAACAGTGTTGCTTGTAAATTGTGCTTAATTTTACATTCAGTATTACTGAATAAACGGTATACTAAATTTTCAACAAGTCAAATAATTGAATTTTTTAAAACGTTATAATATTTATTTTTTCGTGAAACACCATAGTTAGTGAAAATTAATTTCGACCTAATTTTTTAATGTATGAAGTTATTTTATCAGGATTGAATTACACAATGTCAACACATTTGATTAAAATTGTACATATTATAATGCCCTTTGATATAAACAGCATAACCAGTCTAGACAAAAACTGGTGCATGGACAAAAAAAAACGCAGACAGAAAGTCAAACATAAACTTGCTAGCAATTGTGAATTTTGGTGGAAACAAATGTGAAAAAAAAGAAAGTTTTGTACTTTGTGAATGAGGCCCTATTTCTGCCCAAAATCTTCTTGAAAAAAAAACACTGACAAGGTCACAATATTTGACCTGTAGACCACATGGAAGATTATTTACACAAAATAGCAGCACAGATTAATTTTAATCCAAAATATGCTTTCTGAATGGTTCAATGAGATTATGGTGTCACTAGCATTAGGAAAACTGTTAATACCAATATAAACAAAATCTAAAAATACTAGTTAGCAGTTTTCTATAACATTAATCAGTATTAACTACTTATACAAGTACTCTGCACAGGCTAATCTGGGACGACACTTTACGCACATGCATTAAACCCGGTTTTCCCACGACAGGCCTTATATCCATTACACCACTGCGACCGGTGCGAAACGTTCACCGACAGCGAGCCAGGCGATGGTGAAGGGTTGTTGGGTGGGGTCTGGGGCTTTTAAGCCAGTGTGGATGGGGAATGAAATGGAACTAATTAATAGTTTCCTCTAATGCCTCATTGATAAAAAATAAGCATTTTTCCATAATATTCGGTTTGTCCAGTTAAAACGAAAACTGCACAACAATTCCATGGCAATTAATTTCAGATGATGGAGAGTACTATATACCCGTAAAATCAAAATGTTGTTGTTCTCCTACTGCTGAATAGAAACTGGAGTTTGGACCAGTAAAATAAATAGATATGACTGTTGAAACATTAGAACTTGCAGTGTTAACCACAGACCCTTGTCCTGCATTTAGAACATGGCTATTTAGGCATTTAGAATTATTGTCAGGCGAGTACCTTGGCCTAATTTGATTGTGCACACAGTAATGGCTGCAACTTTAGATGCCGTTATACATATGAATATATATTGAGTTTTGTGCGTACATGAACACCCTGATTTGATTTTCATTGCATATCTTGATATTTTCCAGGCATAAATAATGTGTGTACGCGCTGTATCTGGTCATCCGGGCTTATGTCCGAATGGGCAAGTCCTTCCAAGAACAAATGAGGCGCGTCGTGGGAAAACCGGACTTAATGCATATGCGTTAAGTGTCGTCCCGGATTAGCCTGTGCAGTCCACACAGGCTAATTGGGGATGGCACTTTCCGCTTTTATGGTATTTTCTGTTTCAAGGAAGTCTCTTCTAAACATGAATCAACTGTAGGTGGATAGTGCCATCCTGGATTAGCCTGTGCAGACTGCACAGGCTAATCGGGGACGACACTTTACGCATTAAGTCAGGATTTCCCACGACGCGCCTCATATTGCGAAGACGGCTAGATGGCTGGTTGTGTGTTTTGTTCTTGTCTCAGTCCCTGCCTATGCAAGTACAGGCGTATTGAGCTGACTAGATTTTTAGCGGTTTTGTTACAGTTGTAGGAAGTGTCGCAGTGTTTGCTATTGGTTTCTTGGATTCAGCAATAACTGTTGACTCCCGCAATGCCTTAAAATGTGCTGTCCAATAATGGGTCTGTCTCCATCCTTGTTGGTGTTCTTGTTACAGTTGTTTGTTTTAAAGGGGTGTATTGATGGTAGATCGACAATAACATTTGTAAAAATAGTTCATTTACAGAGAATTAGTATTGAAGCTGACTCCCACAATGTGCTGTCCAATACTGGGTCTGTCTCCATCCTTGTTGGTGTTCCTGTTACAGTTGTTTGTTTTAAAGGGGTGTATTGATGGTAGATCAACAATAACTTTTGCAAAAATAGTTCATTTAAATTACAGAGAATTACTATTCAAGCTGACTCCCACAATGTTCTGTCCAATACTGGGTCTGTCTCCATCCTTGTTGGTGTTCTTGTTACAGTTGTTTGTTTTAAAGGGGTGTATTGATGGTAGATCGACAATAACTTTTGCAAAAATAGTTCATTTAAATTACAGAGAATTACTATTCAAGCTGACTCCCACAATGTGCTGTCCAATGCTGGGTCTGTCTCCATCCTTGTTGGTGTTCTTGTTACAGTTGTTTGTTTTAAAGGGGTGTATTGATGGTAGATCGACAATAACTTTTGCAAAAATAGTTCATTTAAATTACAGAGAATTACTATTCAAGCTGACTCCCACAATGTGCTGTCCAATACTGGGTCTGTCTCCATCCTTGTTGGTGTTCTTGTTACAGTTGTTTGTTTTAAAGGGGTGTATTGATGGTAGATCGACAATAACATTTGCAAAAATAGTTCATTTACAGGGAATTAGTATTGAAGCATTGTTTAATACGAGATGGAACCCTAATCTCACACTGACATTTGTTGAATTAGCCAATAGCCATTGGCTACAAATTTGAATACTTGACAATACAATGTATTGTGGGATTTGATTGTGCAACACTTTATACATTGATACACAGGTCGAAAGTCCTGTAAATATGGATGAAGATGATCTTTATGTTTGTTTATTTATTTGTTGGGATTTTTCGACGTTTTGTAACAGTATTTTAGTCATATCACGGTGGTCAGTTAACCTACTCACACTTTTCCTGGGAGAGCTAAGCCCATTTAAGCGGTTTACCAGTACTAAGTGCACATACCTATGCCAGTAACTGAAAACTGCCCTACTTGAATCAGTGGTAGGGTGAGAATGGCTGTAGAAATAATTTCATGACCAATTCCCACACACGTTTTTTGGGTGGGCTGGGGTTATGAAATACACAGACAACGCGAAACCTGTCAAAATGTGGGTATCTGACAAAATTATAATACACCTAATACATATTTTATGCTAGTTTGAATTGTATATAACAAATAGAGGATGTATAACTGAAACAATTAGTAGTATGCATCATGTTATACCAATAAATTGAATGATCATCAATAGTAAAACAGTGTATATAATGTTGTAAACAATGTTACATGTCACACAGTGTTTTTTTAGGGCCGAAATTTGGCCCCATTCCCCTGTTAAAAAAGAATATATATTTTCCCCCTATATTAACCTAAAAATTCCCCTAAGAATGAAAGCTTTATTTTGGAAAAAAAGACCAAATTTGGACAAAAATTGGCATTTTCGTAAACAATCATTTGTAGCAAAGCATTTATTTATGTTTTGTAACAAAGTGGAATATAAACATGTAATAATGCTTTTCTAAAAAAAATAATTCCCGTTTTGCAGTAAAATTCCCCTTCTGAAGTGCCCTGCCACCTGTCCCTCAAAGGTGAAAAAAAACACTGATGTAGTATTTATGTTACAAACCATGGTGTCTGACAGCTGCTTTCAAGGTTTCCCCGCAGTCTGGAAATAAGATAAATTTTATTAAAGAGCATTTACAGTCAGGGTCAGGGTGAACGCTGAGCAACTTTTTGCTTTATGTTGTTGCAATATTTTCATTTAAAGGGACTAGGCCTACAAAAGAAGTAATCTCCTATAGCTGTTATGCTTTGTAAGAAAATATGCAAACTATGGTTATGGAAGATACAATTATTATGACTGCAAAATATAAACAAGAAACGAGACAAACAAACACGATCTCATTTACAATAATGTTTTTCTGAGAATGCGTAAACACTTATCCCATTATATAAACCATATTTTTACCTCCTTATTTTGAGATTTTCTATGTATTGCCCCATTGCCGCCTTTTCGAAGGCATAGTGCCTTTAACGAGGAAACAATCTGTCCAAAAATTGGAGTAAACTTTTCGGCCATTGTTTTGGCTTTGGCTATCTCAAAAATCAATAACATCACATTGCAGAACCCTAGAATATTGTGACCCAATAACAGTATTGGTATAAACTGCACGGCTGTTTGATTTGCTTAGTGAAGATATGCTATGGGATTTATAACCACGCCTACCTAGGATAAAGTCAGACAAATACGTTGACAGTAAATGAATTAAGTCCTAGCTTTCTGAATGGCTAAACACATTGTCAATCAGATCTTGTCATACGGTCAGTTATATGCACTGCCCTTTCTATTGCACAGTGCTATGTCTATTGTCAATTAGATCTTGTCATACGGCCAGTTATATGCACTGCCCTTTCTATTGCACAGTGCTATGTCTATTGTCAATTAGATCTTGTCATACGGTCAGTTATATGCACTGCCCTTTCTATTGCACAGTGCTATGTCTATTGTCAATTAGATCTTGTCATACGGCCAGTTATATGCACTGCCCTTTCTATTGCACAGTGCTATGTCTATTGTCAATCAGATCTTGTCATACGGTCAGTTATATGCACTGCCCTTTCTATTGCACAGTGCTATGTCTATTGTCAATTAGATCTTGTCATACGGTCAGTTATATGCACTGCCCTTTCTATTGCACAGTGCTATGTCTATTGTCAATTAGATCTTGTCATACAGCCAGTTATATGCACTGCCCTTTCTATTGCACAGTGCTATGTCTATTGTCAATTAGATCTTGTCATACGGCCAGTTATATGCACTGCCCTTTCTATTGCACAGTGCTATGTCTATTGTCAATTAGATCTTGTCATACGGCCAGTTATATGCACTGCCCTTTCTATTGCACAGTGCTATGTCTGTATGCTTAAGAAAAGTTAAGTCATTTTTGTAGATAGGTTGTTTTCATATAAACAACTAGAAGTTTTCGTTGCTGTTTGTGTGCACAGTTTATAAAGTGAAAAGTTTGGGCTTATAAAAGATTTCTTTGGCCAATAATACTAAGTAGCAGCTATACTATGTGTTTCTAGAAATCTAGAAATACCGTAAGTTCAAATACACCTGTAATAATTTGATTTTTACTTCAGAGTTTGTTGAAGATATCAAACTGTAATATTAAAATACTCATGACTGTAATCCTTTAAAAATGTTTCAGAGTTTGATGGGGACACAGTACTGTGCAGGGTGTGCGGAGATAAAGCAAGCGGCTTTCACTATGGTGTGCACGCGTGTGAGGGATGTAAGGTAAAATATACAATAGTCTTCGAAATAACCCATTTACTCTATGCCCGGGACAAGTAAAAATCCATCTTGAAAAATTATTTCTCATCTGCCTGAGGGCATGCATAAGAAAATTAGAAAATACTAAATGAAACAACCCAAAAATGAACAACCGTTGACAAATTTTCTTTAAATGTATCACAGTTATTTGCTTTGTTTTTCATATTTCTACACTAATTTAGTTATCTCAATTGGTCATGTAATATGTAGATAATATTTTTTCTCAGACAAGTTTAAAGTAGAATCGAGCAAGTTGAAGTTTCATTGTTTATGCTTTAATGGGGAAGTCCTTCCATTAGCTTATTAAAAGCACACAGGCTGTCACAAGGGTTTTCAAGTCCAACAAGGTTAACCAATATTTTTAATCGAATCTTCGACACTGAAAATGCTGTCCTGTGATTTTATTGGCAAGACAGAGTTTTTTGTCCTCATCAATTTCAGGGATTTTTCCGACGGAGCATTCAACAAAAGATCCAGTACCGACCATGCCTGAAGAACCAGCAGTGTAACATAATGCGGGTGAACCGGAACCGCTGCCAGTACTGCAGGCTCAAGAAGTGTATCGCCGTCGGAATGTCCCGAGACGGTAAGTCAGGCTCTCCCTGCCATTAGTTAACAAAATGGCCTTGGTACCACTGCCTTTTGATCGAATCCAGTGACAGAATTTGAACAGGTCTGAATAAATGGCATCAGTATCACTGTGTTATGGTCAAACCTGCATTCACAATGACACAAGCCAATCTGATCTGACAAAATACCACTTCAGAGTGACAAAATCTTTACTTCTGGCTGAAGATATGGCTATTTGGCTAATATATTTTCTATAAGATCTTACAAAATACCCAAAATAACCAAGATCTGCTATAAATTTAGTTAAAGAAATCTTAGCCAGGGATGTCTCTGGTAAGCCGAAAGATCGGTCCAGATTCGGTCATTTTGGCGCAGTGGGTTAGATCATAAGATAGATTTCGGATCAGTTTGATTTCTGTCATTGTGTCATTGCTGGTTAGATCACATGACCACTAAAGTGGTAGTGCAATGGTTTTGCCAGATCGGTTTAAATTTTATGAATGTCGATTTTGATATTTAGACAGTGAGATGGCAACTATTTTGTGAGATCAGTTTGAATTCTGTCATTGAGGCATTTGGGGTTAAATCATAAGACAGAGGTATCACAGAGATTATGTTGTATCCATTTGTATTCTGTCATGGGTTTGGATAATTTGTCAGTGAGACTGGTACCATTTTGTCAGATCAGTTTGAAATCTGTCATTGTGGGTTTTAATCATTTGTAGGTGAGACTGCTGCCATTTTGTCAGATAAGTTTGAATTCTGTCATTGTGGGTTTTGATCATTTTTCAGTGAGACTGCTGCTATTTTGTCAGATCAGTTTTGAATTCTGTCATGGGTTTTGATCATTTGTCAGCGAGACTGCTGCTATGTTTGTCAGATCCGTTTGAATTCTGTCATAGTGGGTTTTGATAATTTGTCAGAGGTATCGCAGCCGTTTTGTTGGTTTGTTTGAAATCTGTGATGCCGACTGCATGGTTATACAGTGGCATATTAGTGATTTTTTCAGTTCAGTAAGCATTCTTTTATTGCGTGTTTGGACCATGATATGCAGTTTGTTTAGTATCTGCTATAAATTTATTTATAGTATCTTATAAATATAGTTTATAAATATAAATATAAATATAGTTTATAAATTTATTTATAGTATCTTATAAATATAGCTTATAGTTTAGTATCAGCTTCAGGAATAACATGGGCCCATCAGAATTTGCCCATATCACCTTGTATCCATTATAAGGCTGTCTGATAACATAATTCTCGCCATGAATTTCTGACCCCAATGCGTGTGAATGGATGTTTACATAATTCATATAATGACTTCCAAGCCCAGAGTCTCCATCAAAGATATTGTGTTTGCATACGCTAGTGTTTCCTGATAATTATCTTTCGTACAGGGTTAGATTCTAAGTTGCCAACAAAACACAGTGATAATATGTTGCGAGTTACTTTCATGATGTCTCCCAAAAGGACAAATGAGGCGCGTCGTGGGAAAACTGGACTTAATGCATGTGCGCGAAGTGTCGTCCCGGATTAGCCTGTGCAGTCTGCCTACAGTGTATTTATGTTTAGAAGAGACTTCCTTGGAACAGAAAATACCATAAAAGCGGAAAGTGTCGTCCCGGATTAATCTGGGACAACACTTTAAGCACATGCATTAAGTCCGGTTTTCCCATGACACACCTTAAATTAATTTGCAAAAACACGTGTTTTTCAGGAAGAATGATACCATTATTATACGGTATTTTACTTTTCTAACTTTCTAACTTTCCAAGAATTTCCTTTCTCCATAACACAATGCAAGCTAGATGTACTATTGAGCATGGATATTTCATGAATTTTAGCAATTATATGGGTTTTTTTACACACCCGATTCAGCCAGCTTGGACAAAAATGACTTGCTTTTTCTATTTTTTACTAGCACTTAGCGCATATGCCTCGTGGTTGAATTCCTAGGCATAAGAACTTCAAATCGTTGTTTATTGGTTGATAAACAACAATAAATCGAAAATTATATCTTAAGCAACACAATTGTTTTGTTGCAGCTGTAAGATTTGGCAGAGTGCCAAAGAAAGAGAAAGCTCGGATCATCGAGCAGATGCAGAAGTCAAACTTGCAGATGGTTGCCACGGCAATGTCCTCTGCCTTCAGCCAACAGGACCTTGTCCAGTCCGTCATCCTTGCCCACCACCAGACCTGCGATCTTGGACCCCAGAAGGTCAAGGTCATGCGAGATATTGCTCTTCTTCAGAACGACTACGTCGACTGCCCAGCTCATATGGTAAATAAATAGTAAATTAGTATTATACAATCCCCTTGGTTTAGTATTCCTTTTACGTGTCATTTCCCCACCAAAAGACATACAACCTTGGGCCACAAAGGTCAAGGTCATGCGAGATATGGTCCTCCTTCTGAACGACTACGTCAACTGTCCAGCTCATATGGTAAAAAAATATTTTTTGTATGAGTTGTTATACAGTGCTCTAGATTTGGGAAAATACTCCTTTAAAATTTCATTTTTGTCTACTACAAGAATGGCTACCTTCAGCAGAACTACGTTGACTGTCCAGCCCAACACTGGATTAGACTGTGCGGACTGTACAGGCTAATCCAGAATGACACTTTACGCACACGCATTAAGCCCGGTTTTCTCACGACACGACTTCGACTTAACTGTATTGTACATAGACCCATTCCCAGTGTGATTTTTTTCCCATTTCTTTGTTTTTCCATTTCTTAGACCCAAAATATACTAAGTAAAATAAATTTTGCAACAAAAAATAAAACTTGACATATTTCATTGAGTCATCATGAAATAAATAGCATTTCATTTCTTCTTGTAGTACTGGTTCTTCCCTTTAAAGACAGTTAACTAGTGAATATCACCACCATGCTTGTTATAAACGTCACTATCTTATATTAAAATATGAACAATGTTGCGTTTTCACTTCAAGATGCATTTTATAATTTATAAAATCCTTGTTGTTGTTAAACTTATTTTACTTATGTATATATAGTCATTGGAGACTGTATTCCAAATACATTCAAAATTATCAGGAAAAATGTACAGGCCAGTTGTAAATTTCACCAGCTTAAATTTAGAGTTTGATATACATATTATATTTACGGATACAAAAAAAACCCCAGACAGACAGTTAGCATCTTGAATTTTACCACCGGCCTTTTGACATTTTTACGGGCAATGTCTAGTGGGTGTATGGTCTTTCATGGTCTGCACTTGCAGTGCTGAATGATATTGAAATTATACATTGCATAAAATTGATAATGTCTCAAAAATATTTAACTAAATTCTTACATTCTAATAGCACTTTCTTGTGAAGGTTTGTCTTTTCCTACTGAAAATGCTTTAACATGCTCGCCATTTGGACTTCTTGTCTTATTGTTTGTGTGCCAGTATTTGCACAGTCAAAGCAAGCTTGTCATTGACATTTCTGGCACCAACAAATATCCACTGTACTTTGTAATCCCCTGTTTCTGTCAACAGCAATAGCACCTGTCGGAACTGGATACACGAACAAATCATTATATTGATATCAACTTGTCCCGACGTATTTCGTACTAGAAGTGCAAGTAGTATGACCTGTTTTGTTATAAGTGCATAAGCCTATTGACTATTAATATTTAAGTTATTGTTTGTTTAGCCCTTTATTGATTTCAAATATTTTTGTATCGTCATTTATTTGTTGTACTTTAATTGATGACATGGGTACTATTTTTTGATGAAAGAAAACTAGGGTATGAAGGAAATGGTAACTTTGTATTTACCAAAGAAAATACAAAGGATTAAAGCAGCGGATACTATTTATTGTCCCAAGAAAGTACCGGGAATTGAGGAAATGGGTACAATCTATTGACCCAAGAAAACACAGGGTATTGAAAAACTGGTACATTCATTGACCCAAGAAAATATGAGGTTTGTTTAAATGTCCCTGGAGGACAATGTTTGCACTTTTGTAGACACAAGTTATGAATTCACAATTTGTTGTATTGAACAAGCTATAACAGTCGGATATTGACTGACTGGGTTAATGTGTGCTAGCTTTTAATACAGAGGTCATGGTGGTGTAATATATTATCGTGGCGGTGGCGTAGTGGATATGGTGTCCGCCTAGTGATTGGGAGGTCGGGGGTTCGATCCCCACATCGGGATCGTTCTCAATATCTCCTCCAATGACACCAAGTACTGGTTCTACCCAGGGAACGGACTCGAGAGTGTCTCTATAAGCCTTAGGCTACAATAAATAGGTTTAACTAATATATTATGGTGTTTGCCCTGCGATCCAGATGTCTTAGGCCATATTCCAGAAATATCTTAAGTTTATCTTAAAATATTTTCACTCAAGTTCCAATCTTTTTAAGGTAATAGTTTTTAAACTACACATTAATTCATGAATCCAATTACAGTTAAGTAAATATTAGTTAATAATTAGTTGATAATTTTTGAACATTTAGCAGAAATTTCATGTATAAATGGAATTAAATGCTTAAGAAAAATGCGATTTTAAGACTAAGGATAAAATTTCACTTAAGATGTTTCTGGAATACTACCCGTTGAGTTGGATCCCTGCTCGGGGGTGTTTGAGAGATCTGTCTCAAACGACATATAGTACCAGTTCTACCCAATAAAATGACTGGAAAGTGTCGTAATGATCCTCGGGCTTTTGACACAATCAAGCTTCAATATATGAGGCGTGTCGTGAGAAAACTGGACTTAATGCATGTGCGTAATGTGTCGTCCCGGATTAGCCTGTGCAGTCCCCACAGGCTAATCCAGGTGCAGTCCCCACAGGCTAATCCAGGACGCACTTTCCGCGTAAAGTGGATTTATGTTTAGAAGAGACTTCCTTGAAACAGAAAATAACATAAAAGCGGAAAGTGCCGTCCTGGATTAGCCTGTGCGGACTGCACAGGCTAATCCGGGACGACGATTTATGCACATGCATTAAGTCCGGTTTTCCCACAACGCGCCTCATAAAGGTTTAAACTAAACTAACAGTTTTACAACTATGCTTGTACATGCACCTAGATATTGCCAGTGAAAAGTAGGACTAATGGTTAATGTTTGCCAGGATGTGAATTGAAATACCAGGTGCCATATGCAAGAAACATCTTAAGTAATATCTTATCCTTGACCTTAAAATCAACATTTTATTTAACTTATTGTTTTTATTGTACAGTGCAATGTACTTACTATTTATTTATTATGACCTATATTATAAATGTTTGTTCATATAAACATAAAAAGAATCACAAAATTATAGGCAGTTTTTTTTAATATAAAACAGTTTGAAATTTGTAACATAAGTGAAAATATTTTAAGATTCACTTAAAATGCTTTTGGAATATGGCCTCAGTATAATTTTAGTTTGTGAGCACAATGAACTTGTTTAAGATTTTTATTAGGGGGCTTGCAAGAAATTTATAAAGAATGGGCGTATATTTATTTGTAGTATTTGTCATTGATTTTTATAGTCAATTTGGAGCTGAAATAGGGCACCATTCCCACAGCTCTGGAGTATATATTTCCCCACTAAAAAATCTCAAAATTTCCCCCTTAATGTCTTGAGTAGTTGCCTGATAAGGAAACCAACAAAATTATCATCATGTTTGTGTTAAAACTGAGGGGAAAATCTTCATCAAATGCTTGCATAACTGGAGACACAAGTGAAATAAAAGTATCAAATTCTTTATATATAAACACTTCTTTGTTTTGATTCTTTACATCTAACCACTACCTAGTAAGTAACCAACAGGTTGCAGTAGTGTAATGGACAGTGTGTCTGCCTTGCAGTCGGGAGCTGGCGCGTTTGACCCCTACTCAGGGTGCATTCGAATGATCTTTCTCAAACGACACGGCAGTGTTTTTTTTTATGGCCATTTAGTGCCGAAATTCGGCCCTATTCCCCTGCTTAAAAGGTACATATTTTTCCCTATATTTACCTTAAAATTCCCCTCAGAATGTAAGCTTTATTTTGAAAAAAAAAGACCAACATCGGACAAAAATTGATTAAGACAGAGGAATTTTCATAAAATATTCCAGCAATTTTTCATCGAACCAAGTTAAAGAAGTTATCATTGTTAGCAATACAATTGATTAATTTATGTTTCATAACAAAGTAGAATATAAACATGTAAATTTACTAATAATGCTTTTATGAAAAAAAATCCCCTATTGCCGTAAAATTCTCCATCGGAAGGGCCCCGCCACCTTTTCCCCAAAGGAAAAAAACCGCTGCACTGGTTCTACCCAGGAACAGACTCGAAAATGTCTCAATAAAACTTTTGACACAATCGAGCGTTAGTAAATATGTTTAAATTATTCTAATAAGTAATCAATTCTCTGTATGCAGGCTTGCCCGCTGAATTTCAATGCCGGATCCGACAGCACAGATAATCAAGACTGGACAGACTTCTCAGAGTTCTTTGCCCCTGCCATTAAATCTGTCGTAGACTTCGCGAAAGCAATCCCAGGCTTCCTGCTGCTGAACCAGGATGACCAGATAACCCTTCTGAAGGTAATGCACCTATCCATATTTTCCCCCAGGGGGATAGCGGTGGGCATATACGGGACTTTAGACTGAAACCCATTCTCGACAGGCGTGAATTTGACACGCCAATGATTCCAGGTCCCGAGCAATAGACTGGTCAGATGTTAGGTAGATCCCGGTAATGTTGGGAAATGTAGACACAGGCTTTTGCACTACCTCTGTGGGGATTTAGACAAAAATGCTTGGCTCTAAGGTGGGGAATTAGACCCTAAAAAAATGAAATAGACAAATTCCCCTGGGTCAGCTCGCTGCCCCCCCCCCCCACCCCCCCTCTTTTTCTGCTTGTATATTCTATACTTCGAAGGTTATCTGTCCAAATAGTTATAATGCAATTGTTTCAGATCATTGTTATCTTTAATAATTTGCCATTTGGAACGCAACAAATATAATGCTCACTTTTATTCTTTAAATTGCCTTTTGTCATAGATCATAGATCTTTGTGTTTATTGGCTGTCATTGCCATTGTTTGATGATGTTCATGTTACGATAGAAGATACAGTTTGAAACAGAAAAACAGGTTTTTGAAAGGCATGGAGCAAAATGCCCTTGACCTGCACATATCTATGGACGAGGTAAGCATGCAAATTCATGTTAAAAAACAAGCCCAACATTGTTTACTTGTATTTCTCCGCAGGCCGCCACGTTTGAGGTCCTACTAGTGAGGCTGGTTTGTTTATTTGACACGGAGTCAAACACCATGATGTTTGCTAACGGAAAACTATTCCGACGACAAACATCTGGGGTAAGCATATTATATTACAGTTATGTGTTTAAATGTTATGGAGTGGTCTTTCCTGTGTTGCAATACTTTGTTAATTTAAGATTGTATTAAAAAACGTTTTTGTGTGCCTGTGTGCGTAAAATTGAGTTTCAGGGTTGTCTAATTAAGGTTATGGGTTATTGTTTTTTTCGTACAACCAAGTAACAAATAGTTGATTATGTATACAAGTTAATGGCAACTTATTGTTTTCTGAAAAATTACTTAAGAATTAAGCTGTACAATGTTTTACATTCTAAATGTTGCATGAGCAAGTCACCTTATGAAAAGCAGCATAATGTATAACATTTAAAAATGGGCCATATTTCCGACCCCCCCCCACCCCCTCTCCCATATTGTGGCAATTGGATTAACCCACTGTTTGACCTCCTTTCAGCTGTCAACGAGCGTAGGCTTCCTCTTAGATTCCATGTTTGACTTTGCCAAACGTTTCAACAAACTGAACTTGACGGATGACGAGCTGGCACTCTTTTCTGCAGTTGTTCTTCTCTCACCAGGTTGGTTTTCTCAACAACATGTAACATAATCATGCGTTAAACAGTATGAAAGTACATGAACTCCAGGCCCCGTGTTCACAAAACGAGTCTGATTTTCAGGTTGAATGTAAACTTCAGCGAGATATTTCAGGATCCGGCTCAAAAATGATGTTCACTCACATCAGGATCAATTTTTCATTTTTGGTCCAATATATATTATAAAAAAACGGATTTTAAACTCTTAGCAAGGTATATTTGCTGTCTGACATGAAGAATTTAATAAAAGAAATACAAATAATTATGTGATTTGATCAAGAAGAAAAGTTTTTCCGAAAATAAAATATGATTGAAATTCCGCTTGGTTGAGCTACAAAATCAAGATCAGCGAAGACTGATCCTGATTCTGAAATTGATCCTTTGTGAACACGGGGCCAGGCCCCCATGTTCACAAAAGATTAACTGCGAGATTAAAATCAATCTGAGCTGATCTTGATCTTCTAGCTTAAATGGGCAGAATCTCAAAAATACTTTATTTTCGAAATAACTATGCTTCTAGATAATTCACTTGAATTTGTGTTAGGTTTTGCTTAAAACCATCATATCAGAGAGCAAATGTACGCTGAGAGGAGTTTATTATTGTGTATACTACATATTTGAACAACAATTAAAATGGACCCAGATTTTTAGTGAACACCATTTTTTAGCCTGATCCAGAAATATCTGACTCAAGTTCATCTTGAACCGAAAATGAGGCTCAACTTCTTTTCTGAACACAAGGCCTGAGTGCTCGACTGGACTGGCAAGGAATCTTCGAGCCATCGAAACCGAGCTAACAGAGTTTGAGATTGTGAACTCATCAGGGCAGATATTCATCTGCATTATTTCCGAATCCCCAAATGATCAGCCTAACCCATACTGTTATAAACATATGCTTATTAACAAACAGCAAATATTTATTTTTAGATTTTATTATTTATTTTAAGTTTGTGAAAATAGATCACAGAACATGGTGGACATATTTCTAAATATAGTCAATAACCTGGCAAATCATGTTATTGTGATCAGTATTTTATTCTAACATGATATTCACTAATTTTTCTGCTGACAAAGAACAAAATTATCGTTGTTAAACCACCCAGTAAACAACACAAAAAGTAGTCCCAATTCTGAGCGAAGCATAGTAAAAAGAAGTTCCAATTACAATTGCAAAAATATATGTCAAATCATGTTACAATCAAAATAATTGTTGCATTATCGTTGTACAACTCTTTGTCATTCTGATACATGGCTATTAAACAACTCAGGCAAATGCGCTTGTGGTTTAATTCCTATGCATCAGAACTCCAGATCATTGTTTATTGACCGATAAACAACGATAAATAGAAAATTATTTCTAAATTAACCATAAGTTTGGGATTGAGACCTTATCCGGTATTAAAAATATTCTGAATATACAGCGGCGGAGTCAAGTTTTTAATATTGGGGCGGCAGAAAGTGTAAAATGTACGAATACTTGTAGTATTCATTGTTCAAAGCCGCGCCAAGCACATAACATATAACGGGTAACATTTGGTTTTTATTTCTGATTCAGTATAAATCATACAATTCTTTTAAGAAACATAAAAAGCTTTGACACCACTACCTGATATCACTTGAAAGGGACAGATGTTTATTAGATATTTAATATCGTCCTAGTTGAAAGGGGCTAATGTCCGTTTACCAACGTGACATCATCATCAACTGGGCGAGACACCGCTGGGACATCCTTGTCAGTATATATGCATGCAGACACCCCAGTTGTTAATCCCGTTGACTGCCAGAGTATCATTGCCTTCAAAAACAATATCCATGAAATGCAATGACCCCCCGCGGCTATCCACAGTCGTTAATCCCCTTGACTGCCTAACACTCTGGTTGTCGCACGCTTTTGATTGACCTGTGTTCGGTGTGGTCAAAATTTTAGGTAGACGTTAGAGGCGACTTGGAATATTGGAGCTGCAAATATGTAATATGAACTTGATATGCCGAAATATTGGGGCCGCGAATGCAGCTCCTGCTGCCCCATTGACTACGGCTATGATATTTTATTAGGTGCAAGTCTTCACCTCTAGATATTGACCGTCATAAATTCTGTGTGTGTTTGTTGCAGATCGACCAGGTTTGCGGCAGCTGGATCAGGTGGAGAGAATCCAGAGCAAGCTGACAGAGAGCCTTCAGAACATGGTGAACACCAACCACCCCGAGGACAACACGCTGTTTGCCAAGCTCGTCATGAAAACTACGGACCTACGGACACTGAATACGCTTCACGCCGAGAAGACTGTCGGTGGGTGTAACTGGTTTGGCTCTAAGCAATAAAAATTTGTAATACGCTTTCTTTGATTTTGCAAAAAATAAGTGTCCTTCAGCAATATTTTCCTCAGAAAATGCACATCGTTTTCAGATACTTTCCCTAATTTTAGTAGCCATCGGCAATTGACTATTGGGGTATTAGAGAATGGAGGCATAAATGTTGAGAACGTGTAATGTTGACTTGCACCATTCTAGAAAAGAAACAGAAAACTGTTGCAGATATTCCAAAAATAGTGGATCTGATTCTAAACAAATTATACAACAATATAAGCGAAAAAATCTGGTGTAGACATCCTCGTTTGCCTTTCGACCAACTTTTCCTTCAAATTTTTTATTTCACCCACAAAATCAAAGCTTCTCTGGATTTACTCGTCAGGACCAACAGTCATGTTAATTAATTCCCTATAAGTTTTATGGCAAACCCAAAACTCTGACGGATTTGACTCTCATATGTTTTGTCAGTGCCAGTAATTATTAACATGTTTTACTGATTAGTTTTGTGCTAATGTTTTATCCCAAAGCTCAGACAGATAGCAATATTTGTTGGTTTTTTTCTCTGCGTTTCAGGTCAGGGTGACAAAGGTGAGGATGTGGACCATGCAGAGTCGCAGGCAGATGGCAGGTCAGTGAAATAGGGTTCACCCATATACCTACAAAAAGAGCCTTTATTCACCAACACATTCGTTGACTGAAGATTTAACAATGAAGCATATTCTTTAAACTGTTCTGTTCTAAGATCGCTGTTTATTTGAATCTTACTTGGTATTTGCCAACTCCAGTTGCAGAATTCATTATTTAGAATGATTTGTTAATGATATAAGTGAAATTGGTACCTGATTTTAGTTGTAATAATCTCTGTTTCAATGTTTATTTTTTATTCAGATCTGGTGATTCCACACCTACCGACTCAATGTCTTCGGTGACAACATTCACCTCGTGTTCCACGCAGGACGCTTCCATGTACGACAGCAGTAACTCGCTAATCCCCACGTCCGTCAGATACTCAGATGCAGGGTCCAGTCAACCGTCGCAGGTCGTGCTGAAGACTCCGTACGGAACGTTTTATCGCGAGGATACAGGGTATTATGGGATGGTATCGGAACAGCCCCGGCGCAGGTGCCATACGCTGGACAGAGATTCGCAGATTTCTCGACCTCGACTTCACACCATCGAGGAAGGATCGCGTAGACGCTACACGATGGACCGAGATTATATATCAAAAGTTGTGGGCAAACTGAGTGACCGACTGGAGTCACGGACTCACGTGAACAGCATGCCGTGCTCTGTAAATAACTCAAACGCATCATCTCCTGTACCAATTCTGGAAGAGCAATACTCGTTCATGAACAGAAACTTCATCCCAATTTCCACGCCCGATTCCAGCGCATGCAGTTCAAGGACTAGTCCGTCAGTACACAAAGACATGCTTCAGCCGTTCGTTTCTTCGCCGATTTCTCCGCGTCCTCGATCAGGATCATTTGGAACCGAGGAAGTCTCGCCCATGAGACCCCGCTGTGCGAGTTTCCACGTGAACACGGATAATCTGAACGGTGCCCATTCACGTCAGTACACCGTGGAACATGAGTATCTTAGCCCGGATGGACATACGTACCGAATGCCTGCGGAAATGCGACGGGGGAGCGTGGGAGCTTCTTATAATCTTCATGCGAAAAAGAAATCGCTTCTTGTTGACAGGCATCCTGCTTATCTTTCCCAGCTCCCTGATGCAGCCATGTTTAGAAAAATGGACAAGCAGAGGTCCCCGCTTGCAAATGAAGACATGCAGGTATTGTGCCCACTTCCGAATTAGGCAGTTATGCGTTGTTCTTGAAATATGTTTGTGATTTAAAGTCACATAAACTTAGGTTGGATTTATTAAGAAAGCAAACAAAATCTAGAAGTTAAGATTCTGAATGTACAGTTTTAAAACAAGTTCTTTCAAAGCCATGCTAAGAATCATGTACAGATTTAGAAATGAGTAGATTTAATTTCATAGAAAGTGTCTTAGGAATAATTTTTATTATCCAGGACATTTGTTCTCAGACTTGTTTGTTGGTCAAATGTTTATGCAGGTGTACAGAGGGCTTGCCTGTGTGGCAAAAACAATTGTCCATATTACCCAACTTGTCCCAGAGTATGTACGTACAAGTGGAAAAATGCCAGAATATAATATATAACTCGTGTATGGTCAAGTTCCAAACAATGTGTCAAAAACAGACAAGGCATTATCAGATTTTGCAGACCCAGTCTTGCTTCATTTTATACACTTTTATCAAAACATTCAATATTTTGTTCTTCAGAGGCAGAAAACACCCACTAGTAATGGAAGTGCCTTCGAGCCCGTGTCCCATTTACGTGTGCCGCTAGCCTCATCGTGGGGCATCAACATGGCGCGGCAAGAGTTGATGGAACCGCCCAAACTCTCCATCACAGCGCCAGCCGAGGATTCACTGTCGTCACAGGGAGATAACTCTGTGTGGGATCGGTCCAGGATGAACGATAGAGTTACCTGCCCATACAAGGTATCAAAATCGCCAGAAAGGGAGGTACAGAATGAGGAGATGTTCCACAAGAAGTTTGACAAGTTCAGAAAGCTCATGCCGCAGGGAGGCAACGAGGAAACAAAACAAATGGAGAATCTGAGTATCAATGACGATTCGATGCACAGCGAGGAAATGGTTGTGGACAGTGAAGGCGAAAGAGAGGTGAAAGCTAGTAGTCGTCGAGGCTCGGCAGAGAACAACAGAAAATCTGCCGGCGATGCCCATCCCCAACTTCTTGCCCAGCTGAAATCTGGCCCGCAGTTCAAACCAGATTTTCATCCAGCATTTCCCATGACGGCTGGTCCGTCTTTTCAGAATGCAGTGTCATTAATCAAACACGAGTCATCTGCCAGTCCGAGTGCAATGGAGACCGATCCAGTGATGAAATCTAGTGGAAGCTTTACCCCTGGCAGTGTAGTTCTGTCTGTGCCGCAGACCCCCTATTCCGTTCACAGCCCTCCCAATATCCCCCCATCCACCGGCCATTCGCTCATGAGCAGCCATCCTTGCCTGCAAAACATTCTCCACTCCGACATTGGCAGCTTACAGAACAGACCCGGGGAGATGCTTTTTCCCCAAGAGAAACTGCTGCTGACAACAGCGACAACAGTTAAAAGCGAGATGCAACGAAAAGTTACCAGCTCGGAAGCACTGTCTTCCGCAAATGCGAACAAAGCAGAGAATGACGTAAGCAATAGTTTTAGGAATGGGCATGCTCAAAGCGGAATGTTCGGGGGATATTTTGGGCCAAGACCGTCCATGGAGGGCCACCCCACGCAAGGATTGGTGTCTCAGTATTTCCTGTACCAACAGATGTATCCGCAGATCGATCCTCAGCAGTTGCAGCCTGGACTGGCAGCGTATAACAAACATCTGGCAGGGATGCAGCAGATGGTGTATGGGGGAAATCCAGCGACCAGTCGCAGGTAATTCACAAATTTGAATGGCTGCAAATTTTGCACATACTGCATCAGGAAGAAGTCACGTGTAATATTGCTTTTCTGGTGCCTCATGTCTCAGAACTGTTTATAAAAATGAGAGTGAACAATGCTAGCTGCTAGCACCTCAAATTAGTCACCAGTAATATATTGAAGAAATAGTCACGCATCAGAACGACAAAGTGTTGTTTATTGGCTGATAGACAAGGATAATGCGAAAAAAAAATTCCATTCTAACATGATTTGACAACTTTTTTTTTAATTGTAAGGAGAACTACATTTTACTATGCTTCGGCCAGAATTGAGACCATGTTTTACGTTTTTTATTGGGTAGTTTAACAAAGATAATTTTGTTCTTTGTCCATAGAAAATTTTGCTAGTATCATGATAGAATTACTGATCAGAAATGTACTGTTGTACTGTTTGTACTGGAAATACAGATGTATCATGTTTCAGGTGGAAGTACCAATTGAGTGCTGTTAGTTTTGGTTCAATGTGTTGTGCATGAGTGCTAGTGACATTAGGGTCTGTTTCAACCACCCTATTCTTAGACTTAAGATGGAAGAATAAAGAATATTCTTAGATGAATAAAGATTATTATTGGATTCATAAAGAATATGAATATTCTTGGAAGAATAAAGAATATTCTTGAAACTGTTCTTTTGAATCAAACTTTGTATTCACCAACTCTTAATTACAGCATTCTTTACTTGGGATGATTTGTTAATGACATACGCAACATTGTTATCAGCATATTTGAGAACGCACAAGTCTGTTCTTTATTCTTAAGTCTAAGAATGGGTTGGTGACTACGCTGCCAAATGTTGAGAGAAAATGTTAAAACATTGTATTAGTTATTAGTTATTATTTAACATTGTTGTATCGTGTTTTCCAGGAACAGTGGCGGTGACGTACCACTAAATCTCACTCAAGTGTCACTGGCAAATTACAGTCCACGGGAGACTACTGAAATGATTCCAAAGATCAAGGAAGAAGTGCAGTCTTAGTGCTCACAGCAGTTACTTCCCTTCGTTTCTCATAGGATTATTATGGTACAATTTATACTAGGCTTGTCAAAATACCCTCTTTGCTTGGTTGGTGCTTAGAATACTGGTATTGAAATGATAAAGAAATGTCCAGTTTTACCGGCTGTGACGTATTTCGCACCTAATCTTAACAGTGTTAAAACTGAAAAATCTCAAAGTGCTGCATAAGTGGTAAATTGGAAAAAGTTTTGAACTGCAAAATGGTGATGCCCATTAAAATAATGATCTTAAATAATATTAAGATATGGACTTTACAGCTTAGAAGAGAATAGTAATGTAGTAAACATCGATAAGAAACAAGTATTGTTAAAAGTGTATTTGGCATTTGAAGCAGTTTAGTTTGCCGGCAAATTGTTTATTTTGTAGACCCTGTATATTTTTTAAATACATAAGTATTTATATTAAGTTATATTTATTATATCCTAAAAATGCCTTTTTGGAGTATGTATCGTCACGGCATCCATTTCGGACGTACATTAGTTTCAGACGGTGTTTGTTTACGTCGTACTAACCTCTCGTTTTACGAAATTTGGCACATGATTTATGCACACTTTGTTAACAGAGCGGAGTTTCGTTGGCTGCATCATTTTATTCACATATATGGAGATCAGAAAGTTTAAACTGTATGAAAATTCTAATGTAGTTGAAAAATACCGCATTTCCTTATGTCCATTTTTATTCTTCTCAGTATTTTGCCATATTTTAATATTTTTAGACAAATTCTTAATTTCCAAGAATTGATGTCCGTCATTTATGTTTCAATGTGACGTAACATACAACATTTGGTACAGGGTGCTTCCAAAATACGATAACAAGGTTATTGATCACCTACATATTCGTTATGAACTGTTCTTGCGCTTATGATCAATACTAATTTGATCACAGCATCATTAACCTGATAACACAAAATATAGGTTGACATATTTCCCCCAAGTCATGACAGATCACTACAGAATGAGTAAATAAAAGAGTCTACCAGTTGAACGTGTTGCGAATAGGTTTAATATTAATGTAACAACACTTGAAGTTGAGTTCTCCGACATATAAGTACTCCGCAGTCAACGAATTTGTGTTCTTACTGTGGAGGAGTAACCAAATGTTATATAATATTTAAAAAAAGTTTGTTGTTGTTTTTTTACAAAATGAAATAAAACAACAATAAAACAGTTTTATAGTTTGAACATTTATTATCAGCTTGCTATAGACTCACTTTTGCATATACCCTATACACCGTCCGAAACTGATGACGTCAGTCCCGTTTAGGCAAGAAATGGGTACCGCCATATTTGTTGTTATCTTGACAAGTTGTAAACAACATACATTGTATTTTGTTATATAATATGTTACAAAACTCTTAACAGCTTTTTTATGTGACAAAACATTTCATCCTCGGAGCCTAATGAACGGAAAAGTTCCATTTGATTGTTAACATCGTCCGAAACTGATGCCACCAGGATAAATATTAAAGTTATAAATATTATTAAAAAACATAATTAGTAATGTAGAG
Source organism: Congeria kusceri (assembly GCA_027627225.1). Taxonomy (NCBI): domain Eukaryota; kingdom Metazoa; phylum Mollusca; class Bivalvia; order Myida; family Dreissenidae; genus Congeria; species Congeria kusceri. The sequence continues at coordinate 35,316,014 of CM051040.1, read as the reverse complement.
CCTGTGGATATGTATATTGAACTATTTATAATATGAAATAAAGTACTTGTTACTGTTATTCAATATAGAAAAGTAAGGGCTATATACAAATTAAAGTGTACAGCTAAAAATGTTTGTACTAAGGCAAGTTTTATTTTCATATTTACTATGGATTAATTCAATGTAGCAGATGCACAAAACAATTAAAACCCATTTAAAACATACACAAAATGCAATAATTGAAAAGGACATACAGAAATGTTGTAATTGTGAAAAATACTCCAAAGGCAAGCAATGAGCAAAAAGAAATTGAAAGTTGATGAAAGAAAAAGGAATGAGGAGAAAGGTGCAAAAATTGAAGGAAAGAGAAATGGGCAAACATGCTCAGAATATAACTGATGAGCTGTTTCAAAATATTTGTGAAAGCATATGTTACATGTGTATATTATTGGTTGTTGTAGAATTGTTATTGATGTTAAGATTATTATTTATCTTTTTATGGCTACTGCAGTTTTAGTGCTGGCTTTTGTGTATAAATGAAACTTATTTTATCAATATTTATCAGTGTAAATCATTTAAACAGAGCACGACTCTATAAAACCATTCAGCAGTTAGGTTCATTTTGAAATGTTGCGTAACCGCATTATTTAAAGCTAAAGTATTTAGCGGATATCATGATTTTACCACAGGAATTTAAAAAATTAAAATACGTATGTTATTTCACAATACATTTTAACATTTTACATTTCATTATGAGGTATTTTCAGACATTGTTCATTACATTGCTGTAAATGGAATTTTGTTTACATTATATTTCTTATTAACACAACTCTTATGTTGTTGTGGATTCTGTATTTTTTGTTAAGAAAATGTGTAATGATTTGTGTTTATTTTTTCTTTTACATTTTTTGAGAGCTATTTATTCTATTGCGAAAGTATCTGTATACGTATATGAAAGTGTGTTGGGCTAAGTAAATGGTAAAAGTAGGAGTTTTTCTGAGATTGTGCTTAAATGTCACGCTAAAGCAGTGTACTTTTTAGCTCAACTGAGCGCGAAGTGCTCAAGGGTGAGCTATTGTGATCAGCCTGTGTCAGGTGGGCAGTTTTCCTTATATGGCTATATTGGAAACATTGAAAATCTTCTTGTCTGAAATCACAGGCTGGATTTCAAAATAATTTCACAGAAGTGTTGCTTGGGTGGCTGTTCTTTAAATCATTTTGATTCGTGAAAAAACGTGGCCGCCAGGGGCGGGTGGGGGGGGGGACAGTTTTCATTATATGGCTTTATTGAAAACTTTGAAAATCTCCATGTCTGAAATCGCTTGCTGGATTTGAAAATAGTTTTCACAGAAAGTTCCTTGGGTAACCCTCTACCAAATTCCTTCGAATCACTTCTATATCTGGCCACATGCTTATTCATGTTGTTATTCAATGCCAAGTATTGTTAATGATTGAGGTGGCGAGAGTATTTGTGCCATGACGGTGGCAGTTCTAGCTTAACTCAGGTGAGCGACCCAGGGCCATCTTGGCCCTCTTGTTTTACTATCTTTTGTAATAATCAAATTATAATAAATACATAGATTAGGTGAAAATTGTAGTATATTGATCTCCTTGCTGAAGTAAACATACTTTTTATAAATTGTTGTTAAGCTGTTATTGTAAATTAATGAATGTTTTAATTTTTTCAGATATTGTTCTGAGGGTTATGTTGTTTTTGGGGGTTTAAAAGTAGATTTTACAGGCTTTACATTTGTTAAAAAATTTATGCTTGATGATAGTATACAAGATGACAAAATGATAGTATACAATTGAAGTAATTACTTATACCATTTTCATGGCCAAGAAACTAACTGATGGTGCTATGTTTTAATTTTAAATATTTTATAGAGGTCATGTTGTGTTATTCCTTGGATTGTGTGTGGTTGAACTTGGAATCAACAGAAAATTAAAACTGGGCACCATAATAACAGTAATAAACTAGTTAAAAAAGAAAAAAACACACAACTTTGACGTACAATTTTGATACTTTTTGTAAATTATTGTTGTTGTTTTTGTTGTTCTTTGAGTTTTTGGTCTTTTTTTTGTTTTTTTAGTGATCACCCGTTGTCCGTCGTCCTTGCGTGCGTGCGTCCACTTGGCAGATTTTAACCAAACTTCACAGGAATGATCATTGGGTGACCCTCTTTCAAAGTTGTTCAAATCGTTACGGTCCGCTGCATATGTAGGTCACCAGAGCTAAAAATAGATTTAAAAAGGGTAAACGTTAAAAATCTGATGAAACCGCATGGCCCAGAGGTTTCATATTTGGTACGCAACATCCTATAGTGGTCCTCTACAAAGATTGTTCAAATTATGCCCCTGGGGTCAAAATGGGCCACGCCCCGGGGGTCACATTGTTTATATAGAATATATAGCAAAATGACTTTAAAAATCTTCTTTGACACCACAAGGCCCATAGGTTTCATATTTGGTATGTAACATCCTATAGGGTCCTCTACAAAGATTGTTCAAATGCCCCTGTGGTCAAAAATGACTTTAAAAATCTTCTCCTCTGAAACCACAAGGCCTAGAGGTTTCATATTTGGTACCTAACATCCTGTAGTGGTCCTCTACAAAGATTGTTCAAATTATGCACCATGGGTCAAAACTGACCACACCCCAGGGGTCACATGGTTTATATAGACATAAATAGCAAAATAACTTTAAAAATCTCCCCCTTAGAAACCGTATGGCCCAGAGGATTGTTATTTGGTATGTAACAGCATATAGTGGTCCTCTACAAAGATTGTTCAAATTATGCCCCTGGGGTCAAAACTGGTTACGCCCCGGAGGTCACATGGTTTATATAAACTTAAATAGCAAAATGTCTTTAAAAATCTTCTCCTCTGAAACTGCAAGGCCCAGAGGTTTCTTAAATGGTATGTAACAGCTTATAGTGGATCTCTGGAAAGATTTTTCAAATTATGCCCCATGGGTCAAAACTGACCACACCCCAGGGGTCACGTGGTTTATATAGACTTAAATAGTAAAATGACTTTAAAATTCTTCTCCTCTGAAACCGCAAGGCCTAGAGGTTTCTTATTTGGTATGTAACATCCTTTAGTAGTCCTTCACAAAGTTTGTTCAAATTATGCCCCTGGGGCCAAAACGGTCCACACCCCGGGGGTCACATGGTTTATATAGAATATATAGCGAAATGACTTGAACAATCTTCTCCTCTGAAACCGCAAGGCCCAGAGGTTTCATATCTGGTATGTAACATCCTTAAGTTGTCCTTTACAAAGTTTGTTCAAATTATGCCCCAGGGGTCAAAACGGGCCACGCCCCGGGGGTCACATGGTTTATATAGAATATATAGCAAAATGACTTTTAAAATCTCCTCCTCTGAAACCACAAGTCCCAGAGGTTTCATATTTGGTTTGTAACATCCTGTAGTGGTCCTCTACAAAGATTATACAAATTATGCCCCTGGGGTCAAAACTGGCCATGCCCCGGGGGTCATATGGTTTATATAGAATATATAGCGAAATGACTGTAAAAATCCCAGAGGTTTCATATCCGATATGTAACATCCTATAGTGGTACTGTACAAATATTGTTCAAATGATGCCCCTGGGGTCAAAACTGGCCACGCCCCGGGGGTCACATGATTATGTAGACATTAATAGCAAAATGACTTTAAAAATCTCCTCAGAAACCGCAAGTCGCAGAGGTTTCTTATATGGTATGTAACATCATATAGTAGTCCTCTACAAAGATTGTTCAAATTATGCCCCTGGGGTCAGAACTGGTCACGCCCCAGGGGCACATGGTTTATGTCAACTTTAATAGCAAAATGTCTTTAAAAATCTTCTCTGAAACCACAAGGCCCAGAGGTTTCGTATTTGGTATGTAACATCCTCAAGTGGTTCTCTACAAAGAATGTTCAAATTATGCCCCATGGGTCAAAACTGACCACACCCCAGGGGTCACATGGTTTATATAGGCTTAAATATCAAAATGACTTCAAAATTCTTCTCCTCTGAAACCACAATGCCTAGAGGCTTCATATTTGGTATATAACATCCTTGTAGTGGTTCTCTACAAATATTGTTCAAATTATGCCCCTGGGGTCAAATCTGGTCACGCCGCCAAGGTCACATGGTTTATATAGACTTAATTAGCAAAATGACTTTAAAAATCTTCTCGTCTAAAACGGCAAGGCCCACAGCTTTCCTATATTTGATACATTACATTGCATAGGGGTCCTCTCGATAGACTTTTCAAATTATGCCCCTGGGGTCAAATCTGGACACACCCGAGGGGTAACATGCTTTATATAGACTTAAGTAGCATAGTTGCTTTCAAAATCTTTACCTGAAACCGCAAGGCCCAGAGGTTTGTTCAAGATTGTTAATATTATGCCCCTGGGATAAAAATAAGCCATGCCTCAGGGATGCAATTCCAATTGGGTTTCATGGTCTCAGGTGAGCATCCTAGGGCCCTCTTGTTTGTGTGTGGGGTTGGGGGGGGGGATATCTTTCTTGGAATTAACAGATAATCAATAGTGGACACCATAAAGCTGGTAATAACATAGATACAGATAGAAAAGCAAACACAAATTTTACAGAAATTTTGATTTTATTTGCTTTAGAGGGGGGGGGGGGGGTTGTCAGGGATAGTTTTCTGTTTTCTTTTGGGATGTGATTACTTCCTTGCAAGTCAACGGTAAAAAACCCCTACAAAACTTTTACCATGACTTTTTAAGAAATTTGAAGATATTTTTTTTGAAGGGGCAGGGTAGGTGTGTGTGGGGGTATTTCCTTTTTCTGTGGAATGTGATTATGTCCCTACAGATCAACAGTGTGTGTTAAATTGTCTGTTTGTTTGCATGTATGACAAATTTAATTGTTTGTGCAACTTGTAATTTACCAAGTTTTGAGTGTTGTAAGTTTTCTCTTACTGTGTACAGATATATTTATTTCAGTCATATCAAATGCTTTTAAATTCCCAGATGGTGAAAATACTAGTACTTTATAGTCATTTATTTGTTTCGATGTGTATATAGCAATGGAATTGTATCTGTTTATGATATAAATTCAAATTGTGTGCAGTTTGTATGTTCTTTACGTCATATCCCCAGTCTATCCCCTTCGACTTGGGAAGTAAAATTCAGAATCATACGGATGACCTAAAATAAAATATTTGTTTCCCCCACCACAAACGACCCATATTAATAACTGTGATTAAAATAGCATCAATAAAATTGTATATTTTAATACACGTTTGAAAATCTGTTGCTTTGAAAGCATTGGAAGATGGTTGAATGGATGATTTGGTACACTTCAAAGAATTGTTCTGGTTGCCTTTGAACAGAACCGTGTACATTTTCTGATCCATGTTCTTTCCCTATGAACATATTATATTGAATGAATCTTTTCACTCTGCGACTTAGCAATATCCATTATAAAGTGTCATGGCTTTTAGAATGTTTATGTTTTAGAAATAATTTCAGCTATGTAGAAGTTAACAAATTGTATCGTTTTAAATGTAGAAGTTAAGTTTAATGTTAGTTTTCATGCTGTGCGATGTACAAGGTATTGGTGTTTGTGTTAAATTACAGTTTCGTCCAACCAGCATTTTTTAAAGCTGGACCTCTGCAATATTTAACAAAGTTACTATAAGCACTTAATAGCATTTTCACAATATTTCTGGTCCTATGGATATGGTTCATACATTCTCTAAGTTACATAACCAACTGCTTGTTTCGAAATTTAAGCGAATCAAATTCAGTCCTTGTTATGCCCCCCTTTGAAGAAGTGGGGGTATCTTGCTTTGCACCTGTCCGTCGGTCGGATGGTCGGTCGGTCCATAGACCATTTAGTTTCCGCACGATATCTAGAGAATGCTTTGACCTACGATCATGAAAGTTGGTATGCTGGTTACTTGGGAGGAAAGGAAGACGTCTATACATTTTGAGGTCAACAGGTCAAGGTCACCATTGCTAAAAATAGAAACACGGTTTCTGCTCAATAACTTGAGAACGCATTGAGATATTTTAATGAAACTTTATACATAGATACCTTATAAGGAAAGGAAGACGCCTATACATTTTGAGGTCAAAGGTCAAGGTCACCGTTGCTAAAATTAGAAAAACGGCTTCCGCTAAATAACTCATAGATATTTTAATGAAACTTTATACATAGATACTTTATATTGAGACCTCGCTTGGAATTGCATACGGGGTGGTTGGGGTCAAGGTCACTGTTACTAAAAATAGAAAAACGGTTTCTGCTCAATAACTTTAGAACGCAGAGATATTTTAATGACACTTCATATATTGAGACCTCGCTTGGGATTGCATATGGGGTGGGTGGGGTCAAGGTCACCGTTACTAAAAATAGAATAAACAGTTTCAGCACAATAACTTAAGAACGCATGGATATATTTTAATGTAACTTCATGCATATATACCTTATATCAAGACCATGCTTGGGATTGCATATGGGGTGGGTGGGGTCAAGGTCACCGTTGCTAAAATACAAAGAACGGTTTTCGCTCAATCACTTGAGAACGCATCGAGATATTTTAATGAAATTTCATACATAGATACCATATATCGAGACTTCGCTTGGGATTGCATATTAAAAATGTTTCTTAACAATTGCACATATTCACAACTTGGCTGAAAGTTGGGGGGGGGCATACATGTTTTACAGACATCTCTTGTATTGATCCCATATTGCAGTTGGCTAACCAAAAGATATTTAAGAATGGCCAAAATAAGAGACTTCCATTTAGTTAACAGCAAGTCAATGATCGAAGTGGCAAACAAGCCCCTATCTAAAAGCATTTTGTGTTCTGGTAGGAGTACCTTTGTTGACGTATTTCAGACATTCCTTGTGAGTAATGCCAAGGCTAATTTCCCTGAATTTCAGGTATGAACTCGCTTCCAAATAAAGTACCAAGGAATGCTAGACGGTGAAGGCTTAGGATTGGGTGATAATGTTCTTTTACCACATGCATTTCTTGCAGCGTAGCCTTCAACTGTTCTTCACACATTTGGTAGAATTTTTAGTAATAACCTCTGGGTCATGCACCTATCAATATTTTCCCCAAGGGGGGGGGGGAGTGGCGGGCAATCCCAGGGGAATTTGACTAATTGTATTTTGGGGACCTAATTCCCCACCCTAGAGCTAAGCATTTTTGTTTAAATCCCCTCAATTGGGGTGCTTAATTGGTGTATCAAATGGCCCGGGGGCCAATATTACCGTGATCTAAATTCCGGACAAAGTATATCTCCCGGGACCCGGAATCATTCAGCGTGTCTAATTTTCGCTGTATTTGCCCGCATCTCTCCCGCCTGGGGCTAAATATTGATAGGTGCATCATCGGCATACGGTATGTGCGAAGAAAGCACCTTCTAGCTCTCAAAAGAATTTTGTTAATTGATAAATGGGAATGGATTGTTTAATTTTTTGCTTAGAAATTATAAACAAGGCCCAACAACAAATTTCTGTGTTCCGGGCAATGAGACCCTACCTAGCGAAACAACCCCTACCGTAAAGTTTTTAGCGATGATTGTTTTTAGTGAAATCCGTATTTGTCAGATTTTAGAGATAATTTTTCTAAACTTTTTTTACAGAAATGTGTCTTTTAAGTAAACTTAAGTACCAGTATATCTAAATTCAAAACTTGTATTGGGTATTTATGATCTCAAGACTGTGTGTTAACCAGAATATTCCTAATGAGGTTGGAAATTTATATTGATTATTGATGAACGTTGCTCATTTTTCCTTACATGTTTTAAAATTGTATCTGTACTAAAATAAAGCATTTCACCCTATTTTTCACAGTTTAACATAGAGTATGGTGTATTTGTATTTAAGTGTTTAATTTCTAACTTAATTCTGTTACATGCATCTTGTGTTTTTCTGCGCTTCGAAATAAATTTAACTTCGACATTGGGTGAACATTTATGATATATATTCTTATATTTTACTATTAACGCTCATCACAACCATGTCAAATTCAGTACGAGTGCACATTTTAATTACTGACCGACGTCCAGACCACAATTACTGACCGACGTCCAGACCACAATTACTGACCGACGTCCAGACCACAATTACTGACCGACGTCCAGACCACAATTACTGACCGACGTCCAGACCACAATTACTGACCGACGTCCAGACCACAATTACTGACCGACGTCCAGACCACAATTACTGACCGACATCCAGACCACATTCAGCACTTTTATTGGCAATGAATTCCAGTCACAATGAAAATATAAAATATTCATTGTTGTGTCAATTTCATCCACTGTCGAAAAACTAATTGAATATTATTAAGGACAAAAACTGTGTTTACTCAAATGTAGTTCTGGATAATTGATACTACTGGTAGTAAATGCTGCTCAATCTTTCATTATCCAAGGAAGACCAGAACTAATTGTGAATTGTAGAGTAAACGACTACTGTTGTTATTGTGTAGTATGCCTATTCATTTTGTAAATACTCTTGGTAATTGCAATAACCGTTATGTACATCATGTTTTTGATGAATTTTATTTATAGCGCGTTCTTTCTTAATCTTTTTGACAAAAATGATGATGAGCCTCTGTTTTAGATGTAAGTATATGGAGTTCAACAATACAGACTGTCGAGCATTATTAAGCAGTATGTATCATAGTTGTTGCATACACCTTACAATTTCGAAGCATTGGGTAAGTATCTCAGCATTTCAAAGTTTGCTTAAAGATAAATTTTTGCCAACTTCATGGTGAAAACAATAAACTTGTGTATTGATACTCTAACTGATCATACTAAAATTCCCTTGTGACTTCCCCTGCTGTTAATGGTCGTATAATGGGTACAATTTGTGCATAATGGTTACTGTGTAAACAAATATAACGCTGCACTTCTCTCCCTTGTAGCCATTTTACCAACATTTATGTTCTATACGACAACAAATATCTTTTCATCTTAAATTTGTTTACTTTCACTTCTCGTAGAATTCACTTATTTTATCAAAATTTTCAAATTCCCGCATCATTTCCAGCATAGATATTTTAGCATTTCCTAGGCTATAAAACTTGCACAAAAAGTTGTGATTTTCAGATTAAACATTTTCTTATAGTTACGAATATTGTATTCTTTAAACATTTTGCAATTGATTCTTATATACTTTGTCTTTTTACCATGTGTATATAATACAAATTTTAAACTAAACGAATAATCATTGGAATGTCATGCAGCCAATTCAACTGCCATATATTTTATTTTTTAAATAATGCACAATAAAGTATGGCCGATAGGTCTTCAAGGTTTTGTTAGATCTTCATATTTCGTTTGGTGAGAATTTTCTATTGTAAGTGCACTTGTTGTTTGCTAGTGTTGTTTTTGAGTGATATTTAATTTAAATATTGTTGAACATTTGAAGAATTTTGTCATAATATGTACTTAAGTGGTAATAAAAGTGCATAAAAGTTGCCTTTTCGGCAGTATTTGAGTTTTGCACACCAGACGTTGTTTTCAATAAAAAATAACTATTGGTCCGAGACATCATAGCAATAAATATCGTAAATTAAATCCCAAATAAGAACTTCTCCAGTAAATAAAACAACAGTTGTCCAACTTCTGTTCATAAATGGGAGTTCACCCAGTGTTCAAATTTAGTCTCGCATACTCGCAAAATGTTTGTTTTGGAAACTCGAGTACATTTTCCCCAATCTCGCAAAATTTTGTGAGTTCCGTAAAAGACCGTGTATAACGTGCACCAGATTTTTGAAGCAAACTGAGAACAATTTGGAGTAGTTTTGTCCATGTCCATCGAGTTTATATTCCCATGTTTTCTCCATATTTGACGTTCTGTAATATTGCACTAAATTTACATTCATTACATAAACATGAAGTAAATTAAAAAAACTCACTACATGGATTCTTATTACCTTTAGCTCGCAACACATAACAATCCACATTAAATGTAAATAGTCGTGTTAATATAGTAGCTTTTTTCGTAAAATTCAAACCATGGTTCACCAAACCACCCACCAGTGCACCCCGTTTGGATGGAAATTATAAGTAAAAGGTTTTTGGAAACACTGAATAAACAAATTCCTACAAGCTTTCTTGCTGTGGAAATTTTATATTTAATATTCTGTTTGCAACGGCCATGGAAAACTGAAATAAATCTGGGCATTACGAGGGTTTCACGCTCAAACCTCAATTACAGAAACAAGGAAGACTAGATCTGCACAGGTTGTGGAATTTATTGTTGAACACAGTCTGTACAAAGAAAGAAGACGACTTTATGTGCGGGCTGCACCACCACCACCCTGCTGGCCTGGCCTGGGACCGGCACCGTCCTGCTGTAAACACAAAACAAAATAACATGGTATTAGAGTGGGACATTATGGGTTGGGGGGGGGTTAAAAATAACTGAATGTTCATTGTGTGAAGGTAGACAAACAACCGGGCCATGATGGCCCTAGGTCGTTCACCTGAGTTTAAGGCATAATGGCTAAAAACAAGAGGGAAAAATGGCACTAAACGCCTTACCTGAGTATAAAGATCTGGCTTGCAATTTCAGATACTTTTTTAGTCTATACAAAACATGTGACCCACAGGGCATAGCCACGTTGTAACCCAGGGGCATAATTTGAACAATATTTGTAGTGGACCACTTTTCAATGTTACATACCCAATATGATTCCACTGGGCCTTGCGGTTTCAGAGGAGATTATTCAAGTCATTTTGCTATTTAAATGTATATAAACCATGTGACCCCCAAGGGGTGGCCAATTTTTACCCCAGGGACATCCTTTGAACAATCTTTGTAGAGGACCACTCCACAATGTTTCACGCAAAATATAAAAACTCTGGGCCTTATGGTTTCAACAAGCAAGATTTTTAAGGCCCACTTGCCATATAAGTCTATTTAAATCATGTGACGCCCCGGGTCATGGCCACTGTTTACCTCAGGGGCATAATTTGAACAATCTTTGTAGAGGACCACTATACAATGTTACATATCAAATACGAAAACACTGCGGTTTCAGGAGATTTTATAGTGATTTGGCTATTTAAGTCTATATAAACAATGTGACCCCCAGGGCATGGCCAGTTTTAACCCCTGGGACATTAATTGAATAATCTTTGCAGAGGACCACTATAGAATGTAACATACCACATATGAAGCCTCTAGGCCTTGCAGTTTCAGAGGAGATGTTTAGTCCACATCAACCATGTGAGCCCTGGTGTGTGGCCAGTTTTGACCCCAGGGGCATCATTTGAACAGTCTTTGTAGAGGACCACTATACAATGTTACATTCCAAATAAGAAACCTCTGGGACTTGCGGTTTCAGAGGAGAAGATTTTAAAAGTCATTTTGCTATTTAAGTCTATATAAACCATGTGACCCCTGGGGTGTGGCCAGTTTTGACCCCAGGGGCATCATCTGAACAATTTTGGTGAGGACCACTATGCAATGTTACATATCAAATATGAAACCTCTAGGCCTTGCGGTTTCCGAGGAGAAGATTTTTAGTCATTTTGCTATGCAAGTCTATATAAACCATGTGACCCCTGGGGCGTGGCCAGTTTTGACCCCAGGGGCATCATTTGAACAATCTTAGTAGAGGACCACTAGAGGATGTCACATATCAAATATGAAAGTCCTGAGCCTTGCGGTTTCATACGAGATTTTTAAAGTTTTCTTTTTAAATCTATTTTTAGCTCTGGTGACCAACATACGCAGTGGACCAGAAAGATTTGAACAACTTTGAAAGAGGTCCACCCAAGGATCATTCCTGTGAAGGTTGGTGAAAATCTGCCAAGCGGTTTAGGAGATGTTGTTTGAATTAAAAGTTGATGACGCATGCACACACGCATGACGGACAACGGGCGATCACAAAAGCTCACCATGAGCACTTTGTGCTCAGGTGAGCTAAAAATACTTTTAAACAGGGAACAAATAAAAGGGTAACAGGGTATAAAAGTGTGACATAGTGGGTGAAATAAATGCTTCAGTAATAATGACATTTTGGGTGATCAAATGTGTGAACTTGGAGTAAGAAGTCATTCAAGAATGTTAGAGAACACAGTACTGCTAAAGCGAAACAAACATTTCATGATTGCAGAGTAAACCAAGTATTGTGAAATATAGCAGCGTTTTTTCTCACCACTTTAGGAATAAAACCGGTAAATTTGGGAAAATAAGCGGCCTTTTCAGCCACATTGGGAAATTTACAACTTCCATTAAAAACTGCCGAAAAGGATGTAAAACTGTAAGTTACAATAAATAAACCCTAAAACGATTTGCTCCCTTTATTCTTAAACTTGCATTCAAGTCAGAGTATGGTTTTAAATGCCGTATTGGCGAGTATCAACCTGCACAACTTGGCCCAGAGATACAAGTTTGCTCTCGGACTTGACACTGACTATGTCTGTGTCAATGATTGACAAAACATAAACAAAATTACTAGTATCTTCCGCCGTTAATCACGGTTGTGGATCTATACTTTCTGCATTGCCATAAAAACCATAGCTAGATGCATGATTGCATCCCTGAATTTTTTGGGAGTAGAATTTAGTTTTATGAATCGCCATATCTCATCAATAACACTCGCTAAAACGCGTTAAGATTCACTGGTTCCCATTCTCACACGCAATGTATAACTGATAACAGTAACCAATTAATACAGCCCCACCAAACCTTGCAGCTGTTACTTCCCCTAGCTGTTAACAGTACGTGATTTGAGCTGTGCGCACAGGTTCACGCTTGGGTAGAACAAAAGTAAAATACAGGAACATCATCGACCTTTTCAGGGTCTTTCTGAATTTTTTTTACATTTGGGAATTTTTTAACTTCAAATTGGGAAAAATGGTCAGAAAATCAGATTTGGAATGGTACCGTTTTCCTGTACCGACTTTATATAGAGGAAAAATGTGATAAAGATAACTTGGAACTATGCTTACAAATGAATGCACTCAAAGTTACACCACACAATTTCATGGTAGGTATCAGCTACCATGCTTAACTATACTTGAAAGCGCAAAGAATTATGACTTCTGACTGCAACAACAAGTACAATACTTGTATCGGTTGAGCTGTACTGAAATTACCAGACTTTGAAATTAATGTTTAAAAATTACTTGCCATTAGGGCCAGTAAATTTAGAATTATTACTCGCCCGAAAACTTTTTTTACTAGCCCAAACTTTTTTTATATTAAAAATCTACAACTAACAACAGTTCATCATTTTATTATCTAGAAATAACAAGTGTAATACAAGTGTGATATTCATGTGTTTAGGGGAACATCTAGAGAAAATTAGCAGGGTGCTGCACCCTGCTCCTTTTTGGTTCCCCCCTGCTGCCCCTCTGGGCTGGTCAACATAAAAATATTGAATATTTTTTGAAACTCTATATATTTTTGCAAGTATTCAATGACAAATGAATAGACTATGCTTAAAAACTTAAATTAAAAGCATCGGACTCATAAAGGCGCAGGATTTAGCAAATTCTTAGAAAATATAAATCTGGACCAGCTTTCCACCCTGCTCCTTTTTAGCAGCACCATGTACCTTTTTAGGTCCTAGATCTTTCTCAATGTGTTTCTCTACTTAATTATCCTTTTGCCTGATCCAATTTTCAAATACTGACAAAAGTCTCTGAAAAACTTGCCATGTTTCTCTACATAATGCGCATTTCTAAATTTGATTGTATTACCAGGCAGGCGATCAACTAAGAATTTGTTTTGTGCCTGACAATATTTATACTTGCCATGGGCAAGCGGGCAAGTGCTAATTTCGAAGACTGAATAACAGTAAATATTGTGTTGTCAGGGCCTTCAATGTGTCATTTTTACAGCCGAAATAAGGCTGCTTCCCCCAGCAAATACAGTCATTTTCCCCTTAAAAGGTCAGAAATTTCCCCAGAAGTAAACATTTAAAACAACTAGAACTCCGCGAGTCGGATGTGTCGCCTGACGCCAGATAGCTTACGTGAATCCAAATGAAGAAGCACTTAAGGTTAATGCTCAAAGTTTTGTTAACAAATCTTCAAAAGCACTGCACTCTGGCTAATTGCAAAGAAAAGACTAATTAAAACCAAAAATGCGACACAAAAATAAGTATGAAAACTTACAAATGGCAATAACTCCCAAGGTATGAGGGGAGTAACGGTTCTTGTGCACTGCACTTCTCCTCAATGAGATCTATCTACCTATGAAGTTTCAAGTTGATAGCTTTCATAGTCTTAGAGTTATGCTCCGGACAAAAATTAATTATGAAAACAAACAAAGGGCAATAACTCCACAAGTATGTGATGCACAGTAACGGTTCTTGTGCACTGCACTTCTCCTCAATGAGATCTATCTACAGATGAAGTTTAAAGTTGATAGCTTTCATAGTCTTAAGAGTTATGCTCTGGACAAAAATTAAGTATGAAAATAGACAAAGGGCAATAACTCCAAAAGTATGAGGTGCAGAGTAATGGTTCTTGTGCACTGCACTTCCCCTCAATGAGATATATCTACCTATGAAGTTTTATGTTGATAGCTTTAATAGTCTAAGAGTTATGCTCGGGACAAGCGAACGGGGCCGCCACGCCGACAAAAGTAACACCTATACGTCGCCTATATATCAGGTGACACAAAAACTAACATAATTAATTTTAGTTGTAAAGATAGACTTCCAATTAGAGTGACTGTATTTTCCTTACAATAATATAGCAGCTGATATATCTCTAATGGTTTATTGAATGAAACAGACTATTGGACGTAATATTGTTATTTAAAAATATCCCCCTTGTTAGAAAATGACACCAAAATACCCAAATCTGAAGGCTGCCGGTGGCATCCCCCAAAACAGGCTGGTTGTGCAATGTTAAATAAAATTTTTACAATTTTTGTAACATGATTAATGAATTTAGCAACAAGTAAAACTGTTAAATGAAACCACCCATAACACATCCATAATTTAAATGGAATAAAATCTCGAAATGTATTGAACATTAATCCGCTAATTACAGAGAGACAGGGAATCAAAATGGAGCCAGGTGACACACCACATTATTTCACTCCAGACCTTTTCACTAGCTAGTTATACGAATAATTTTGGAAATGGAAAATTATTATTTATCATTTTGGATACATACCCTCATAGGCCTGAAACGGATTGGTGGTGTTCTGTCTTTACGCGCCTCCTTGGACCTGTTCCTCACTACCTTTGAGTGAATTGCACACGAGACACAGTACAACAGCTTGGCATAGAGCTTGGGCAGCGCATACACTAGAAAACAAAAATAGAAAGTCATAAATGTATACAAGGGTGAAGCAATGTTGGAAAACAATGTAAATGTATTGGCCATGAAACAACATGGGGTTGCAGTTACTAAAAGGTGACAGTTTATTTTGAGACACCTTATTTAATACATGGTAAAGGTCCATGCAAGAAATATTAACTGAATATTAGTATATCCTTTTTTCTGTTGGGTTATATCAAATGATTAATCAGGGCCTTTTTCACATCTTGGGGATGGTGACCTTTGCCCTCATTTTGGGGGAAAACAGCGTTATTTTGGCATTTTGCGGCATTATTTTCATAGCAGGGGAATGAACAATCCTAAGAGTAAGATCAGTTTATCAATGATTAATCAGGGCTTTTTTTCAACTCTTGGGGATGGGGCCCTTTGACCTCATTTTGGGGGAAAAATAGCTTTATTTTGGCATTTTCGGGAAAAATTTTCATAGCAGGGGTAATGAAAAATCCTGGGGTAAGATCAGTTTTACGGGAAAACTGCATTGTTTTAAAGATATTTTTTCTCAGGGTATGACCTTATAACTATAAAAGGTCAACAAGACACCCGTGTTTGATAAACACACATGCCCCCGGTTAGTGCTGGACAGGCCATTTGAATTACTCAAAGTCCAAATTAGCCTTCTTAGGTCAAGGTGAGGTTGGGTGATATAGGTGGATAGGGAACGGTCATAAGAAACAACTGTGTAAGTATCCAAGTGTTGTAGTAAGTGGTGTTGGTGCTAGACAAAACAGTAAAATCTTGTTAACCAAGAAACAGCCCATTTGAATTATTCTAAATGCAAATTCGGTCATGATCAAGGTACGGGTTGGGTGATGTGGGTGGATAAGGAATGGTCATAAGCAACAACTGTGTAAGTATCCAAGTGTTGTAGTAAGCGGTGTTGGTGCTAGACAAAATGGTAAAATGTACTTAACCTTGTCACGTACAGGACAATCACTATATGCAGGGCCCTCAAACAGTTTTGGGGGAAGGGGCCCACTACCTACTGGAAGGGGAATTTTGACTGAACGGGGGAATATTTTAATATGGAAGTTTTTACAGATTAACTTATTTGAAAACTAACTCAACCCGAACAAACTCACGTCTAATTGTCGTTTGGTAAAAATGTAATGTAATCTTTACCGCAAATGAAACTCCTATAACTGTAACTTTATTTTTTAGCACAAAAAAACATAGCTCAGAATCTACCGATAACGCATTAAATTTGGACTAGGCTGCGATATACATGTAACATTGCAGCTATACACGTCATTTCCACTAGTTTTTGTGATTTGGCCGGCGTTAATAAATAGTTAGCGCGTAATTCTAGCCCTGCATGATTTTATAACGGAGATATGAAACTAATACAATTAATATCAACATGCAACACATATTTTTTTTGTAAAAGTAATCATTAATTAATTTAATGTATTCATTTAAAAGACCGAAAATGGAAATACACTACAACTCCATTATATCTCGATTTGCGGGGTCCATGGATCGCGATCACAATATAACTTGTCAGGTCATTCATGTGCATATACATGTAAACACAAGCCTATTTTCACTATCTCAAAAAGTAAATGTAATTAAATCACCTTTTCATTGTTGTTATCATCAATAATGTGGTATATCGATATGTAAAATATTCTATTTGTATATAAAAATATTATATAGTTCCTTGTATTTGATTTAAAATCAGTTATCATA
Source organism: Congeria kusceri (assembly GCA_027627225.1). Taxonomy (NCBI): domain Eukaryota; kingdom Metazoa; phylum Mollusca; class Bivalvia; order Myida; family Dreissenidae; genus Congeria; species Congeria kusceri. Next base: position 35,299,039 of record CM051040.1, on the reverse strand, counting down.
ACACATATACTATATTGAAATGCGAAACGCCTTATAGAATTTTACTGTTCACACGTCATAAACACACATTTTATTTACAGTTAATATCCACATGTACTTCATGAAAAGCCTTTGTTCGGCTAGAAAAGCGCACAAAAATTATGCGGACATATACAACGTCCCGTCATCCGCATGTAAAGGGTGGGTGTATTTATGGCCATGTAAAAACTTTGTAGCGCAGAGAACTGTGAGATCTTTACTTTTGAATAAAAGTTTCATAGCGCATACCAACCAAATTTTTTTATCGATATGCAGTTAACATTTCCCCTTAAACAAAAAATACTTTTGCCGTATCGATAACGTAATTGTCGTTCAGATAGGCTAGTTTTGAATTATGACATACAGGTACTGTGTACACCCTCCACGTGGACAGCGTGTAATTCGGCTGCTAATTAAAGCGACAGCAGTGAAAGGACGTTGTCATGGGCGGCACGCGCGATACAAGCTGATCACGTCAAACTGTTTCACTTTGATGTTGAACGGATCGGGTTATTTTTTATAGCACATAACATGTGCTAATGAAATATTAGCGATGTAGAGATCTGGGCAAAATTGGCTATACTTATGATGCAGACGATTATTGGCATCTTAACTAGGTTTTCTGTTGCAGTTTTTTTTGCAGACCTCCTAGGGGGAATTTTTCCATTTTTTTAGGGGAAAAACCCCCATACCTTTTAGGTGGGAGAGTGGGGCCGATATTCGGCCGCAAAAATCGTATATAGAGGGCCCTGATATGCCGCCCGCATAAAGATGCTGGTGGCATAAGAAGCCCTGGATTAATTAACAATATTTAATACTTAATGAATTAATGTGATGTCGATACAGGGTGTATACATGTTTGGCTTAAATTTACTTGAGCCAAAAAATATTTGCAATTTTTAATGGAGATTTTCAGTCAGAAATCCAAGTACGGTATTACTACAAATGAACTAAAAGATATTATTACTTGAAAACTTAACCAAAGTGCAAGTACAATTTTAGAACAGTTGTGAGCAATTGTGATTGAATTTGCTGAACTGTCATCGAATTAAAGCAAGTGAAAATACAAATGCAATAATTGAATGTACAAGAAACACAAGATAATTATATATTATTTCACCATTAATTATATATTGTTTCATGTGCATTAATGAGTATTTGTTATTTGGAGAAATCCCACAGATCATACCATCATAAACACTGGCATCAGAGATATCTCTCACTGCTGCTGCTTCCACAATGTTGCGGATAACAAATTTCTTAATGGCCTTATCTTTCGGTACACATCTTGCACAGTTTGTGCACCTGACAGCCTGCACGTGACCGCGTCCCTTCTTGTTGCGGCCGTTGTTACGTCTCTTTTGAGTCTGAAATCATAACGGACTGTAAAATTAATTCTTACCCCACCCACCATTTTGTGCTGTAAACAGACCCACGTGTGTATTTATGCTCAACAAACAACTTTTAAGAGCTTTTTTCATACTAAAACCAAATGTCAGTCATATTAATCAACATATTATGCATGTAAATAACGGATAATAACTTTAAATCATTTCAAGAACAAACACAATTCACTTAAGAGTTATCGCTATGCAGAACGTGCTCTCACCATTTTGACGACTTCAGCCGGAAAAGGCTGCGCATGAAGACAATAACAGACTCATCGCTAAAATGTTTTATAATAATTGATCTTTCGTTAGAAGCTTTTAATATATGTAAATTTAATATAAAATTGCATCGTTTACATAAAATATTCAAAATAAACACATTTACAATGAAATAAAGGACTACTTTAAAGAAGAAAACCGGTTTATTTAACCCAAAGAAAAATATAGACCAAAGTGAAAATATTGCGACAAGTAAACAAAAAAACAATAGATCTAATAATAATAATCATCATCATCATCATCAACAGCAGCAGCAGTAGGAGTAGACTAGTAGTAGTTTAGTAGTAATAGTGGTAGAAGTAGTAGTAGTAACAGTTCACCAGCTCACAAATGATTCCTGATGTCTCCAACAAATCAGCAGTAAAGTGTTTGAAAAATGTATTCTAGACACAGGCCTTCCAGCGTTCCTACTTTTTTTTAACAGGTTCCTACTTTGTCCTACTTTTCTGCAAAATCCTCCTACTATTCCTACTTTTTGAGTGTTATTTAGTAATTCAGAGGAAAATTTTAACCATTTTACCCTTTTCTCTGGAAAAATGCTGTAGCTGATGCTTCACTGGCAGTTTATTCGTTTTTCAGGAAAATGCTTACCTCAAAGTTTTTCAGCAGACACTTTACTGTAGATGCATATGTAACTACAGCACATAAAATTAGGATGATTTGTATTCAAAATCTTGTTTATTGACTTTAAAACATGCAATTTTTTATTTTTTTTAACGTTATTCTTCCTACTTTTCCTACTTTTTAGAACAAATTTTTATACTTTCTCCTACTTTTTGGCGGAATATACTCCTACTTTTTTCCTACTTTTTGTTTGAACCATGCTGGAAGGCCTGTAGACAAAATTACTGATAACTACTTAGCTTCAAAGTGACCATTAACTTTTGACTTAACAACTTAAATTAACTTCATCGTGGCACTTGATCTTCACCTTTGAATTCGTGGTTTGACCGTAACCTTCTCTTCACTATTTCACCTTAACCAATGACCTAAATTTTTACAGTGTCTATACCATTAATCACTAAACCTGACCTACAAGCTTATCAGCAACACACTGACCTCAAAGTGTGACCCACTGAACTTTTAACTAGAAATGAAACAATTATGATCTCATTCTGAGTAATTTACTTTATAGTATGTTTGACATGACACAGCAATAATCAAGAAATACAAAATATTATCGGAATGACCTTTAACCTACAAGTTTGGCCTAGATCTTTGAGCTATGGGCTTGGGGTAATGGTTCAGTACTCATTGTGGTGATGGCCAACAATTTGCTTCAAATAATCTACAAATGTGGCATGTTGTGAGAAAACTGAGCTTAATGCATCTGCATAAAGTGTTGTCCCTTATCAGCAAGTGCACTCTGCACAGGCTAATCCGAGACAGCACTTTCCGCTTTTATGGTATTTTCTGTTTCCATGAAGTCTCTTCTCAACATAAATCCACTGTAGGCGGAAAGTGTCGTAGGAAAACCGGGCTTAATGCATGTGCGTGAATTGTGGTCCCGATTATCCTCTACAGTCAGCACAGGCTAATCGAGGACGAAACTTTACGCACATGCATTAAACGAGGTTTTCCCATGAAATGCCTCAAATATGGTTCAATTTCCTCCTGCTAGTTAACCCATGTGTATACACACTTCTCTTGCAACCATCATAGGTCGTCCTTGCAATAAGGGACTTGTATTGCACACATTTTGTGTCTTTCTTGTTTAATCCACTTACAATCATATTTTGGTGCCGTGACCAGATGTCACCCTGTGGATTAAGGGCCATCCGGTTTTGACTTATGAGACACCTATACTGATGAACATATATACTCCCGATTCCTATCCTACATGCCGGGCGCTTGGCAGGAAGGTAATCTTTACCCTTCGATTTAACTAGCTGCTTGGTAGGTAACAGCCCATATCAGAACAAGCCCTGTGAGTGACTCAAACCTTCTACCTCCCGCTCCGAAGGTGAACGGCCTAACCACTAGGCCAAGTCGACGGTTACAGTATGTATACATGCTTGCCAATTTATCAAACTTTATGTGAAATAATACAAGCTGTACAGAAATGACTTCTGTGATTTGCAAAACATGATCACTGGGCCTCTTCTGGCAACAATATTTTTTAAAATAAATTACCAACCTTCCTATCAAAGGCAAAATCACTATCCCCGATACTGTTTTTTATGCTAGGATGTATTAAACAAAAACAACAGCACCCAAATTTCACAAGTTTATTCACCACTGCAGACCCATCAGCAGACTGGATCCTGTGAATCTTTATGGTGCAGGTATAAGCTGAATGAAATTTAAAGGGACCTATTCACAGATTGGCAAATACCGGTAGACAATTTCCACAATTTGTGTTAACGATTCAAAAAAGAAAACTACACTGAGGCGTGTCGTGGGAAAACTGGGCTTAAAGCATGTGCGTAAAGTGTCGTCCCGGATCAGCCTGTGCAATCCGCACAGGCTGATCCAGGATGACACTTTCCACCTTTATGGTATTTTCTGTTTCAAGGAAGTCTCTTCTAAACATAAATCCACTGTAGGCGGAAAGTGTCGTCCCGAATTAGCCTGTGCGGACTGCACAGGTTGATCCGGGACCACACTTCACGCACATGCATTAAACCCCATTTTCCCAAGACAGGCCTCACACTATATATAAAGGAGCAAAAAAACACTCCGGACAGAAATGTACTCGAAATAATGTATCATTTATGACAAAACATTGATTGAAATGGTAAAAAATTTGTATCGCTTTTTGTCCATATTTTTTCAAAACACGTGTATCACTGACAAATCGTTTAAATTACACATCCAAGTGTACAAGCCTCTTCAACCTCATGGTTAGCACATAAGACTTTTGATCCGAAGGTCGTGGGTTCGAGTCCCGACAGAGGCATATTTATATTTTTTAATTTTTTAAATGCTTGTTTTGACAAGATATATGGATTTGTATGTACTGATGCTTCAGTTAGGCGTTAACAAATATGTTTGTTTCGGGTTACATGACCACAAAAATTAGGGTAGATAGGGTGGGGAATTGTTTTATTTTTTTTATTTTTTTATTTAGTAAATGGTAAACTTGAAGATTCTAAAACTAATTTAATATTCAAAACATATCTGTAATATCCTTAAACATTGTTTTAAAGTTGATTCCATAAAAACTAAACACTTATTTGACCAAAAAAACATTTAATTATTGAAAAACACAATATCTGACAACCCCAATAAAATATGTTTTAGGGTCAGGGCAAATTATTAGGGTAGGTCCTGTAACCTGAAACAAACATATTTTTTTTTACGCCTAACTCAAGTCAAGACATTTTAAGACATTTCTTTAAAACACAAAATGACAAATCTTCGAATAAGTCCCTTTGATGTGGAACATGTATAAGTTGAATGAAATATAAACCTTTCGGTCTCATACAGAAGTTAATTGAGATACATGTGCTTTGAAAGCAAGCAAATCTGTACACCTAGTAACGATACTGGCATACTGAATACAGTTGTCATGGGAAAACCGGGCTTAATGCATGTGCATAAATTGTCGTCCTAGATTAGCCTGTGCAGTCCGCAAAGGCTAATCCAGGACAACACTTTCCGCTCTTATGGTATTTTCTGTTTCAAGGAAGTCTCTTCTAAACATAATCCACTGTAGGCAGAAAGTGTCGTCCCGGATTAGCCTGTGTGGACTGCACAGGCTAATCCGGGACGGCACTTTAGGCACATGCATTAAGCCCGGTTTTCCCAGGACACGCCTCATTTTTCAAATGCATGCAATGACTTTAAGTTACAACATTGCCAGGAGAAGTGTTTAGAAAGTAAATAGATTAGCAAATTCATATGTTGTTTAAGAAATACTACATCACAAAAATTGCACCTTAAGTTAAAATATTTTAAGATGCCCTGAGTGCAGCAAATGAACAGCCAGGAGTGAGTGTTTTGACTTCCTGTAATTAAGGCATTGGTTTCAGCATTTTCTACTTCGATCTTGGTTTTCCCCTCAATATTGATAATATTACCCTGATGTAGATGGAAAACACGCTTTCAATTTTTGTTCCCAATATTTTCTTTCTCAGCAACAACATTCATTCACAGGCAATCTTTTAGCAGTTGTTTTTGTACATATAACAGACAAAAAAGTGTCTACATGTGTTATTCTGATTATCACTATCGCTACATAAATGTTAAATTATGCGTATAACTCCAGTATAAAATAATGGAAAATGAGGTCCAACATTTAAGGTTACCGTAATTCCATGGAAACATCGTTACATCCAGAAAATATAATTATTAGTATTGTATTTAGTATTTATTGTATATGTCAACACATCCATATAAACTTCAAAATCGCACTAACATGTATGAATGACGAAAAAAATGCACATAATTATTATTTCATTAAGCAACCATCATTAATACAGATCAATCACTGAACTAAACTGAATTAAGGTATAAAAGCAGAGTGAAAAACTGTGAACTGATTGTTCATGTATATTCTGATAATACAGGAACAAGTAATGAAAACTGCCAGTTAGTTGGTAATGATGTCATCTGAAACTATTTCAATAACAAGAGGGCCATGATGGCCCTAGGTCGCTCACCTGAGTTTAAGGCATCATAATGGCTAATAACAAGAGGGAAAAATGGCACTAAACGCCTTACCCGAGTATAAAGATCTGGGCCTTTGGAGTGTCAGATGTTTTTTTAGTCTATATAAACCATGTGACCCACAGTGCATGGCCACCTTGTACCCCAGGGGCATAATTTGAACAATATTTGTAGTGGACCACTTTTCAATGTTACATACCCAATATGATTCCGCTGGGCCTTGTGGTTTAAGAGATTTTTCAAGTCATTTTGCTATTTAAATGTATATAAACCATGTGACCCCCAGGGGGTGGCCAATTTTTACCCCAGGGACATCATTTGAACACTCTTTGTAGAGGACCACTCCACAACGTTTCACGCAAAACATAAAATATCTGGGCCTTACAGTTTCAACAAGGAAGATTTTTAAGGCCCATTTGCCATACAAGTCTATATAAATCATGTGACGCCCCGTGTCATGGCCACTTTTTACCCCAGGGGCACAATCTTGTAGAGGACCACTATACAATGTTACATATCAAATATGAAAACACTGCGGTTTCAGGTGATTTTAAAGTAATTTGGCTATTTAAGTCTATATAAACAATGTGAACCCTGGGCAGGCCCAGATTTGACCCCTTGGACATAATTTTAACAATTTTTGCAGAGGACCAATATAAAATGTCACATACCAAATATGAAACCTCTGGGCCTTGCAGTTTCAGAGGAGAAGATTTTTAAAGCCATTTTGCTATTTAAGTCTATATAAACCATGTGACCCCTGGGGTGTGCCCAGTTTTTACCCCAGGGGCATCATTTGAACAATCTTTATAGAGAACCACTATACAATGTTTCCAAGCAAATATGAAACCTCTGGGCCTTGTGGTTTCAGAGAAGTTTTGTAAGTCATTTTGCTATTTACGTTTATATTAACCATGTGAGCCCCGGGGTGTGGACACTTTTGACCCCAGGGGCATCAATTGAACAATCTATGTAGAGGACCACTATACAATGTTACATACCAAATATGAAACCTCTGGGCCTTGGGGTATCAGAGGAGATTTTTAAAGTCATTTTACTATTCAAGTCAATATAAACTATGTGACCCTCGGGATGTGGCCAGTTTTGACCCCAGAGGCATAATTTAAACAATCTTCGTAGAGGACCACTATTCAATATTACATACCCAGGCCTTTCCCCAGGATTTTGCTAAGGCACAGGGTCAAATAACCGCGGTTGGGGGTGGGTGTTGGAGGGGGGGTACCCCCTTTGACGTTAACATTAAAAAAAAACTTTTTATGTGTACTAAATCAAAATCTTCAGTACTTCAGAGGTAACAGAAGCACAACAATAAACAGCCTTTTGATATAGTTTTTTTTCCTCTCTTTTGTTTCCCAATGACATAACATAATCATAAAATTCACACACTATAAAATTATCAAGGAAACAAGAACATAAGTGGCAAAAGTAATGTAACCTGGAAAAAGATAATGACACGGTTTACCTAAATGTATACCTCTTTCAACGAAGTTATTGGCATATTATCACAAAATTATCAGAAACGACTTAAAACAAAGCTTTATTTTATACTTCATTTCATGTCTGAAATGTTCAGGTCTTCCACTATCCAACGCTTATATCCAACACAAACATTTCATTTTAGTGCAAGCACTATACACAAATTTAAAAAGCTGTCCTTCATGGTTTCTGCTGGTGCAACATGTCCACCCACATGTTGATGAGGCATAGTGTTCATGTCCGATATCTGGTACTAAAAAGTTGTTCTTCTGAGAAGAGGTCCTTGGGTGGCTGCTAACAAAGCATTAAGAACTTTGTTGGAGAGACATGATCTGTGTGTAGTTTTTTGTGTGCTGCACACAATTAATTAAACTGTACAAATGAAAGATTTAAAGTAGATTACTAAACTCTATGCTACGTGTTTCTGTACATGCTGGTGAAACAGACTGCAGTATCAGAGTCACAGACTCGATTGCTGCATCATTTTGCTTTACAAAAAATTGTGCAGTTCCACCTAAGTTAGACTAGATATAGATCTAATGCTATCATTTCATATTTGGCATTTCATTATTAAATTAGAAATATACACTTCGCTAGTCTTCTTCATGAGACATGCTGCGAATTTAGTATTACTTTTTATATAGTGCTAAATTTACCGAACGACCATTTATGTGGTGGAAACCTAAGTTTAAATTTTCTTAAATTTCCATTAGTTGAAACAATAGAGTTATCTATCAACGTTTTATACTTTAACAACACCTAAACTGATTAACATGAGCTGAAATTCACCTAATACAAGCATTTAAATCCGATTTAAACTTGTGTATAAATCTATCACATGTATGTAGAAAATCCCCAAATTGCAGCATCGTTTAGCACTCAAACCAATCAGAGTGAGGCTATCCTGATACTGACCAACAGAATGATGTAACACTTCTACAGCGTAGCAGAATAACGATTTAATTTTACACAGTGGAGGACAGCAAGATTATTTAAAAATGCAATAGTGTGTAGGTTTAAATAGCTCAGGCATGTAAAATGAAAGTGTTTTCATATAAATATTTATGGAACATTAATTAGGAATGGATTATCTGTCCAGGTATGTAACTTTTATTGCAACCGTTCACAATAACTATCTAATTTCTGGACGTGAAAGTAGCGATCAAACTCCTGTCGGAACAATATAGACAAAGAAGGAAAACTTTCCACCACAGAAATGGTCGTTCCCCCGTACAGCCCGTCAGCAAACATTGCGCATATAAAAAGTAGCTCAATTTTTGCATAGGGCTTACAAGTACAGCTAACACTTCGCCTGTAAACAAATTCAATGTAGTAGATCTAAAGTGAAAATGTATGATACAAGACGGTCTTATATACTAAGACTGATTGACTACATTTCTTACACATTGCCTAAACATTACATCCAGCTAATTTACTTACACAACAACATGATTGACCATGCTGGTGAATAATAGTTTCTATGCATTTCAATGGTCATCTCCAACAATTCTCTAAAGCACTCTCACAACACTGTGTAACTGGCTAGCTGGTTTCATAAGCTCTAAAAGTAGCACACTGTATACACCTGGCTGGAATGTGGTCTGCTGTATTAATTTTTGAGTGTTACAGGCTGATTGAAATTACAGTGCTGCAGTATAAACAATGTAACCAGTTTTGTCCCCAGGGGCATCATTTGAACACTCTTTGTAGAGGACCACTATACTATGTTACATACCAAATATAAAACCTCTGGGCCTAGAGGTTTCAGACGAGAAGATTTTAAAAGTCATTTAAATGTATATAAACCATGTGACCCCCGGGGCATGGCCAATTTTGAACCCAGGGACATCATTTAAACAATCTGTGTAGAGGACCATTATACAATGTTACCAACCAAATACGAAACCTCTAGGCCTTGCAGTTTAAGAGGAGAAGATTTTAAAAGTAATTTGGCTATTTAAGTTTGTATAAACCATGTGACCCCCGGGGTGTTGCCAGATTTGTAGAGGACCACTATACAATGTTACCTACCAAATATGAAACCTCTGGGCCTTGCCGTTTCAGAGAAGAAGATTTTTGAAGTCATTTTGCTATTTAAGTCTCTTTAAACCATGTGACCCCTGGGTAGTGGCCAGTTTTGACCCCAGGACCAGGAGCATCATTTGACCAATCTTTGTAGAGGACCACTATACAATGTTACCTACCAAATATGAACCCTCTGGGCCTTGCGGTTTCAGAGAAGAGTTTTAAAGTCATTTTGCTATTTAAGTCTCTTTAAACCATGTGACCCCTGGGGTGTGGCCAGTTTTGACCCCAGGAGCATCATTTGACCAATCTTTGTAGAGGACCACTATACAATGTTACATACCAAATATGAAACCTCTAGGCCTTGCAGTTTAGGAGGAGAAGATTTTTAAAGTCATGTTGCTATACAAGTCTATATAAACCATGTGACCCCTGGGGCGTGGCCAGTTTTGACCCCAGGGGCATCATTTGAACAATCTTCGAGTAGAGGACCACTAGAGGATGTCACATATCAAATATGAAAGCTCTGAGCCGTGCGGTTTCATAGATTTTTTACGTTTTCACTTTTTCAATCTATTTTTAGCTCTGGTGACCTACATATGCAGCAGACCGAAAAGATTTGAACAACTTTGAAAGAGGTCCACCCAAGGATCATTCCTGTGAAGTTTGGTGAAAATCTGCCAAGCGGTTTAGGAGGAGATGTTGTTTGAATGAAAAGTTGACGACGCATGCACGCACGCACCCACGATGGACAACGGGCGATCACAAAACTTCACCATGAGCACTTTGTGCTCAGGTGAGCTAAAAAATTCATCATTTCTAACAGAGACAATAATACTGGTGCTACCAAAGTCATCTTTTCTACACTGATCCAACAAAAGGAGGGAAATAACTGAAAAGGAGAAAAAATCACACCCATTGTGTATACAGGATCATATTTTTATATTATAATGTTATTAAATTAATGGTTTCATACAGGCACTGTTATTTTCCCGTGGTCTGCTGCATTGGCATGAGCCCAAGGACAAATAACAGTGCCTGTATGAAATCACTTATTTAATAAGTAATTAGGTATTTTATTAATCAACTTAACATTATTCACTAAAATTTCACGTGTCTACATGGCATACCTAGTTATTACCCCTGAAACTAGTACAAATCTGATTGCGTTTTGTTTTATTTATTTCAAGATGATGCCATTCTGTTTATGGAAAAACTTCCATATTTCCAATTTCATTTAGGAACAGTTAAAACGACCAATCAAAAGCGCTAAATCCCATACAGGCATCGAAATTTCATACAGGCAGTGGTTTTAGCCAATCACAATACTTACAGAAACAGTTGAATTCATACAGGAATGGCTGAATTCATACAGGAACAGTTGAATTCATACACGAATAGTTGATCGTTTTATTTACTCGTGCTAACTGATATAAGATGTGCATTTTCACTCATATTGTGCATAACATTGTAAACTTGATTAATAAAACAATTTATTGCACATTCAAACTCGTGATTATAGAAAACGTCTGTATTCTGAAACATCGAACTTCTGGATTATACTGACTTTTGTGAAGTTAGAATAAGACATCAAACATCGAACTTCTGGATTATACAGACTTATGTGAAGTTAGAATAAGACATCGAACATCGAACTTCTGGATTATACTGACTTATGTGAAGTTAGAATAAGACATCAAACATCGAACTTCTGGATTATACTGACTTATGTGAAGTTAGAATAAGACATCAAACATCGAACTTCTGGATTATCCTGACTTATGTGAAGTTAGAATAAGACATCAAACATCGAACTTCTGGATTATACTGACTTATGTGAAGTTAGAATAAGACATCAAACATCGAACTTCTGGATTATACTGACTTATGTGAAGTTAGAATAAGACATCAAACATCGAACTTCTGGATTATCCTGACTTATGTGAAGTTAGAATAAGACATCAGACATCGAACTTCTGGATTATCTGACTTATGTGAAGTTAGAATAAGACATCAAACATCGAACTTCTGGATTATACTGACTTATGTGAAGTTAGAATAAGACATCAAACATCGAACTTCTGGATTATACTGACTTATGTGAAGTTAGAATAAGACATCAAACATAGAATGGACATAATGTTTGTTATTTTTTCACACAAAACTGAACAGTTCATGTTGTTTTTGTATGTTTGTTATATTCTGTCAATACTTTTGGTATAATTATCTTTTTTCCAAGACTTTTTCATTAAAACTGAATGTGTCTATGATCATTTTTACTGTATTTATAAACTGTGTTCATGCACGCATGGACACAGTTAAAAAATGTAAAAATTGTGTAAATGCATACAAGTGGACAATTTTGTGGTAGAATCAATTTTACTGATGCAGTTATATATGTAGGTGTCTATTACACTAATTACTCTGCAAAATTCTTAAATTACAAATGGTAAACTGCATATAAAACATTGCTGCAATAAAACAGTTTATTCTATGTTTGACGTCTTATTCCAACTTTACATAATAGTATGTTTGAGTCATTTTGAAGTCGAAGTAAATTTGTGATAATAAAATGAAGCTTTATTATTTTTTTTAATAATGATAAATAGTAAAAAAAAATTAATAAGTTAAAAGACAATTACATCTATGATGAGAATTATAGATAGCACAGATGATTAACACATTGGTGATGATGACGATGATGATGATAATGCCTGTGGTGATAATGAATATATCTAGAAAATACTGGGATTAACAAAATGTTTTAATGATTTAATGATCATTGTACATAAAATTGAATGTGAAAAATTCAAATATTTGCAATTTCCCACACCTTATATACAAAATACAAACAAACTCAAAGCATTTATAAGATAAATACAAAAAAAGAGAGACAGAGAGACAGACCTATAATAACAATCTCAGAAAAGTAGTTAGGCATACATGAACATAAATAAATAACTGACGAATATTATTCGCCATATGCAAATAAGTAACAGTACCAGAGACATAACATATATTAGCAGTGTAATGTTTTTTACTCAACAGCTTTATTCACAAAGATAGTTAAACAAGAGGGCCAAATGGCCCTGGGTCGCTCACTTAAGTTTCATTAGTCGAACAATTTTCCATGTGTAAGATTTTTACACGGATATGGATATACTGATACGGACTGATGGAAATGCGGCCTTAATCATCATGGTTTGAAAAACTTAAGTGACAACAGACATTCAAAATTTTTAAGTACATATTGAAATTGAAGCTTTTTCTTAAATTTGACCTAGTGACCTAGTTTTTGACCCCACATGACCCAGATACAAACTCTGCCGCGATAGCATTAAGACAAATGTTCTGACCAAGTTTCATGAAGATTGGGCAAAAAATGTGACTTCTAGAGTGTTAACAAGCTTTTTTTTGAATTTGACCTAGTGACCTAGTTTTCTACCCCACATGACCCAGATTCAAACTCGACTGGGCAAAAAATGTGACTTCTAGAGTGTTAACAAGCTTTTCGTTTAATTTGACCTAGTGACCTAGTTTTTGACCCCATATGACCCAGATTCGAACTCGGTTGAGATATCATTGGTACAAATGTTCTGACCAAGTTTCATGAAGATTGGGCAAAATATGTGACATCTAGAGTGTTAACAAGCTTTTTCTTCAATTTGACCTAGTGACCTAATTTTTCACCCCACATGACCCAGATTTGAACTCGGCCGAGATATCATTAAGACAAATGTTCTGACCACGTTTCATGAAGATTGGGCAAAAAAATGTGACTTCTAGAGTGTTAACAAGCTTTTTCTTCAATTTGACCTAGTGACCTAGGTTTTGACCCCACATGACCCAGATTCGAACTCGGTCGAGATATCATTGGTACATATGTTCTGACCAAGTTTCATAAAGATTGGGCAATAAGTGTGACTTCACGAGTGTTAACAAGCTTTTTCTTCAATTTGACCTAGTGACCTAGTTTTTGACCCCACATGACCCAGATTTGAACTCGGCCGAGATATCATTGGGACAAATGTTCTGACCAAGTTTCATGAAGATTGGGCAAAAAATGTGACTTCTAGAGTGTTAACAAGCTTTTTCTTCAATTTAACCTAGTGACCTAGTTTTTGACCCCACATGACCCAGATTCGAACTTGGCAGAGATATCATTAGGACAAATGTTCTGACAAAGTTTCATGAAGATTGGGCAAAAAATGTGACTTCTAGAGTGTTAAAGAGCTTTTTCTTCAATTTGACCTAGTGACCTAGTTTTTCACCCCACATGACCCAGATTTGAACTCGGCCGAGATATCATTAACACAAATGTTCTGACCACATTTCATGAAGATTGGGCAAAAAAATGTGACTTCCAGAGTGTAAACAAGCTTTTTCTTCAATTTGACCTAGTGACCTAGTTTTTGACCCCACATGATCGGGATTTGAACTCGGTCGAGATATCTTTGGTACAAATGTTCTGACCAAGTTTCATGAAGATTGGGCAAAAAGTGTGACTTAGAGTGTCAACCGGCTTTTTCTTCAATTTGACCTAGTGACCTAGTTTTTGACCCGACATGACCCAGATTCGAACTCGGCCAAGATATCATTGGGACAAATGTTCTGACCAAGTTTCATGAAGATTGGGCAAAAAATGTGACTTCTAGAGTGTACACAAGCTTTTCCTATAGCCATATAAGAAAAACGGGACCCACCCCATGGTGGCCATGTTTTTCACTGGACCGGAACAATTTTTGAACTCAGCCAAGATATCATCAAGGTTCTGAGCAAGTTTCATGTTGATTGGGCCAAAATGTGACTTCTAGAGTTTTCACAAGCTTTTCCTATAGCTATATAAGGAAAATTGTCACCCATCCCCACCCCCTGGCGGCCATGTTTTTGAACGGACCAGAACCATTTTCGAACTAGGCTGAGATATCATAAGAACAAATGTTCTGAGCAAGCTTCATGTTGATTGGGCAAAAAAATGTGACTCCTAGAGTGTTCACAAGCTTTTTGTATAGCCATATAAGGAAACTGCCCTGCCCCCTGGCGGCCATGTTTTTCAACGGAGCGGAACCATTTTCGAACTCGGCCGAGATATCATAACAACAAATGTCCAGAGCAAGTTTCATGTTGATTGGGCAAAAAATGTGACTTCTAGAGTGTTCACAAGCTTTTTCTAAAGCCATATAAGGAAAACTGCCCCGCCCCCTGGCGGCCATGTTTTTCAATGGAATGGAACCATTTCGAACTCAGCCGAGATATCATAAGAACAAATGTTCTGAGCAAGTTTCATGTTGATTGGGCAAAAAATGTGACTCCTAGAGTGTTCACAAGCTTTTTCTTCAATTTCACCTAGTCACCTAGTTTTTGACCCCACATGACCGAATTTCAAAATCGTCAGAGACATTATTGGGACAAATGTTCTAAGCAAGTTTCATGAAGATTTTGCAACAAATTTAGCCTCTGGAGTGGTCACAAAGGTAAATGTTGACGATTCACGACGGACAAAAGGCGATCACAAAAGCTCACCATGAGCACGTTGTGCTCAGGTGAGCTAATAAAAAATATCACGTTAACAACAAGTATATAACAACAGAAAGCAGATACAACAAAAAGATTAATATTACATTAAATATCCATTCAAAAACAGAAAATAATCACACACACAAATATTCACACAACGTTTTATTGTTTTCATTTGATATAAATACATTTGAGGCATGTCGTGGGAAAACCGGGCTAAATGCAATCGCGTAAAGTGTCGTCCGAGATCAGCCTGTGCGAACTGAACAGGCTGATCTTGGATGATACTTTACGCACTTGCATTAACCACAGTTTTCCTACGACACGCCTCATATGTATGTTTGCATTTCATGAATATCTGATCAGATCAGAATAATGCCACCCTATGTCATGAATAAAATGTCAGGTCAGAGAAAGTTTACAATTGCACTTAACTCCCCAAAATAATTCCACCGCCGTATGAATACATATATAGAATTAGAGACAAAGATTGCTGTTATAGCTCAGAAGACACTCATGTACAAAACTAGCATAAGTACTGGCTTGAATTGTTTCCTAGATTTACAATAGGTTTTGTACACAACTGTATGCGCTTGTGTTTTGCGTTTTTATTGATACGATAATTGTACTTTCAGTGGAATACTCTAACATCGATTAAACTAGATTCCAGTAAGGAAACTAATAAATGCATTGTAACGGATTAAATGTGGCGTGTCGTGGGAAAACCGGGCTTAATGCATGTGCGTAAAGTGTTGTCCTGGATTAGCCTGTGCAGTCCGCACAGGCTAATCCGGGACGGCACTTTCTGCCTACAGTGGATTTATGTTTAGAAGAAACCTCCTTAAAACAGAAAATACCATAACAGCGGAAAGTGTCGTCCAGGATTAGCCTGTGCGGACTGCACAGGCTAATCCAGGACAACACTTTACGCACATGCATTAAGACTGGTTTTCCCACGACGCGCCTCAAATATATTCATGCATAAAGGTCAGTGTCAGGTTAATGTGCCCAAGCAATATGCCAAACTTTCTTCTATAGAAATTCAAGTTATCAGATATCAGTGGTATGTTGAAGCGAACAATACATTCAATTTGTTGTCCACAATGTTCATTTTTCTAAAGGATTCAACAATAGTAAAAGATAACCAAAATACAAAAACGTCAATTTCCTCTATTTGCTTTTTGTTCTTCACAACAAAAAGTAGGAGTGATAAATTTTGTTATGATTATCAACAGCACATACAGGGTAATTTCAAACCATTTATAAAATTCTCAAACATATGTTGACCGTCCCTCCGTACCACTGG
This sequence comes from Congeria kusceri, assembly GCA_027627225.1. Classification (NCBI taxonomy): domain Eukaryota; kingdom Metazoa; phylum Mollusca; class Bivalvia; order Myida; family Dreissenidae; genus Congeria; species Congeria kusceri. The sequence goes on along the minus strand of CM051040.1, from coordinate 35,282,398 downwards.
TTTCTGCGGTAACAGTTTCACCTCGTGACAATTCCCCTGATATTTGTAATAAATTCTCCACTTCTTCTGTTGTCACTGTAACAGGGAGGGGGTCAACGTTCAGTAAGGCATCTGCGGCAGATTCAAGGTCTATGATTTCACAGTCTGTCAACACTTTTGTTTCATTCTCTCTTTCTTGGGTAACTTTAAGAGCATGTTCGCTTTTCTCACTTTCTAGAGAACCTTCCACACTGTATTCAATTTTCTCGCTTTCTTGAGTAACTTTATCAAGATGTTTGCATACATTTTGTTCAAAACACTGACCTGCAGCCCCTGTTTCATCTATTTGTTCCGCTTCACTGATTACATCTGTGCCACTAGGTGGCGCCACATCAACATGTCTATTTTTAGATATGATGTCGTCTGGAAAACTAGCGACCTCTGACCCTGTAGAACCTTGAGCAGACGGTTCAGTATTTGAAGCAGTCTCTAACTCATTCTGCATTTCTAGAGTCATTTTTAACATGTTCTCAGTCAATTCAATAAGAGACTTCTGATTGGTGGAGGTGTGTTCAGACTGACCAATTAGATTCATCAGTTTTGTTTCTTCACCAATCAGAGGGCTCGTTTCACTCAGAGTGTCATCATGTCTGTAATAACTGTTTTGATTGGGCAGATCAGCATATGAACACCCTTCAACACTGGAATCAGTTTCTGGCGTCTGCATTTGTTTAGGCTCGTGTACCAGCTGGGGTCTGTAGCCCCAAACTTCACTCGAGCTCGACTCTGAGAAATCAGACTCAGGACTGAGAAGCGTAAACACTTTTTCATCTTCACCGGGGGTGTTAGCAGAAAACAAACGACCGTTTCCGCGTTCCACAACTTTTGGCTTACTCTTTGTCAAGTTACTGAAGTCTTTCTTGATGAAGTTCTTCATTTTATCATTTTCATTGATGTGAATGTTAGAAACAGATAAATCTTTTATCGGGCCGAAACTACTACTGACGGCAACTGGCTCCACATTTGACTTTTCAATCGCATCCATATTTAGAAGTTTCTGCAATATTTGGCCTCCCACCCGGAAATCATCGACAGACTGGTTTTCTGTTTCCTGACCTATACAAGACACAGACAGGTTTTCATCTACACCTCCGCAAGCACCTTGCGCTTCTAGGTCATCGAACTGCGGGAATTCCGACGTCTGCTGATCCAGTTCCCCTGTATGCAGGTGCTTGGTGGTAACCAATGGCGACAGACTGCTTGTTGCCTGGCAGCCGGAGCAATCCGGGTGGTACAGGTCTTCAACGCTCTTGTTCGGCACGCGGCTAACCACGGTGGACTGGTTCTCGCCAAATCGACTCAAGCTGAATGGTTTGTCATCGTCAATAACACCTGACTGGTCTTGGCTGGTCTTCAGATCTGTCTCCTCATTATCTGTATCATACAAACACATTGGAATGAACTGACTCCAGAATACGATATCAATAACTTTTCTGAAATGCACTGCTCTAAAATGCATATATATATATATACTATATGTTTAGAGTAGGGATGGGACCGAATACTGAAATCAATATTCGAACATTCGTTTTAAGTATTGGAATATTCGTTTTATACTACTATATATTACTATATACGGCACTCTGTCAGAATATTTACCTATCCGAAATATGTATATTACGTGTACGTAGTTGTTTTACCTCGTTTCAGTGGTAAATGAGCGATATAACTTAGTGAGTGTTAGGCAAATATACAGAAATGTAAGATATTGTTAAATGTATTGTAAATTAATTTGTTAATCGTTCCTTTTTTTTTTAAGAACCATGAAGCTTGTATCTGCTGTGCAGATTACACGTTGCCTGGGTTTTGTCAAATGACCACGTAAAGTACTTTCCAAGCACATGATGGTTGCATTGTTTATTAATAAAGACTCTTGTATAATATACGGTGTCGATATAATGGAGAATAATTTACTAGTGACGTATATTAAAATTGACCAGATAATGCTAATTTTGTTTAAGACATTGATTGGCTGATAATGGATTCATTTTGATTGGTTTACTTAGACAGCAATTGTAATTTACTGTAAACAAGTTAACGGTACATATGTCACTTAAGGAAAAAACAACAATGTACGCCTTGTGCAAACTGCGAAACCTTTATCACAACATGGCCCAGTTTTGTTATTTGTGGATACAATGAGTCACATTCACGCGACCTACAAACCGTTAATTCGCGGCCCTTGTAAAGACGTGGTCCCCTGCCAATTATCAATTGTCGTTAATTGGACATGTTTGGCATGTGTTGTAAAAGCGTTACACTGCCCCCGCCCACATGCTAGGCAGGAAATACGAATTGAATTCATGTTAAATTTGCAATCAAACTGGAAAAAAACATGATTTTTTAAAGAAATTTTGTTCTTTAAATAAATCTGAAAATCGAATATTCGTATTCGTTCTTTTATATTCGAATATTAGCCTATATTCGAATATTCGGTCCCATCCCTAGTTTAGAGTAATAATTTTAAATTCATCATGAGAATAGAAACCTCTGAGTCATTTATCTCACTGGTTTGAGTAAGTTTTGTTTTAAAAGGCTACATCAGTTCGTATAAACTTCTTCCAAGTGTTCCAGTGCCAATAAAGAAAGAGTTCTTTCTAATAATTTAAATTATAGTATGCTTAATAATAATTTTCATAGACATATTTCATAATATACTTGAGCTTTGAGTTAATTTCTTACAGTTTCATTCAAAACCATTCAATACATTTTCTGCTATGTTCCTCAAACAAAGAGGGATGACTAAACATACAGATGGGTAGCAACCAAATGGCCGAAGTCAATTAAAGAGATAAAAATGAGTCCACAGGGCTTTTTGGGGCCAATTTTATAGCCGTTAATGGGTTATATTCCCAATGGCAAGGTATCTTTTTTTCCCAAATCCAGTCCCAAAATTCCCCAATGATGGTTTGACTTTCAAATGTTGGGAAATAAGAGGTATTCAGTGTAGAAATACAGTCTGTTGAAGATGTAATAACTGTTTTACTGATTTGTTTTTTGTTCCGAACATTTATGTAGTTTATCTATAGTTATTCAAATTTTATTAATCAAACAATTATAATTTCCTAGTTTTAAGTGAATTGATGCTAAAATTCCCAATTTCATGGGTAAAGGTCATATTCCCAAAATGGTGAAAAAGAGCCCTGGGTCACCAGAATTATTTTTTTTGCACAGTTTCTTTATTCAGTATCACTCACCATCCAGTAGAGAGGTCAATTCCAGCAGATGCCGTATCTCAATATCGAGTGTCTCACTCGGAGTGTAAGTTGGCTCTCTTGATGCCTGTTCATTATTGCTAGTCGAGGGTCCTTCAGATCTAAACATGCAAGGACAGAGTTAATCTCTGGGTGAAATGACTTAACATTATGAGCATTTTTACAATATAAACCATCAAGTAACCTTCACACTGGTTGACAATAGGGAGAAAGCAAAACCTGTTATTTTCTAACCTGTATTTCCGCTGGAGGATTGATATACCATGCTGTTGTCTGACCTTTCTTCTTGATTAAGGATATATTCTAAACACAATGTGTTCTGATATTTACTGCATTTAGACACAAACATGCTATTTTCTGATGTTTGCTCCTGATTCAGGATATACAAACATGCTATTTTCTGATGTTTGCTCCTGATTCAGGATATACAAACATGCTATTTTCTGATGTTTGCTCCTGATTCAGGATATACAAACATGCTATTTTTTTACCTTTCCCCCTGACTGGTGATATGTATACAACATATGCTATTTTCTGACATTTACCGCATTGAAACAGACATGCCGCTGTCTGACCTTTCCGCGTGATTTAGGATATAAAAAAACATGCAATGGTCTGACCTTTCCTCTTGATTAAGCATATACAAAATGTGCTATTGTCTGACCTTTCCACCTGATAAAAGATATACAAAACATGCTATTTTCTGACCTTTCCTCCTGATTAAGGATACACAAAACATGCTATTGTCCGACCTTTCCTCCTAATTAAGGATATACAAAACATGCTATTTTTTTACATTTCCTCCTGGATAAGGATATACTTAACATGCTATTGTCTGACCTTTCCTCCTGATGAAGGATATACTAAACACCCTACTGTCTGACCTTTCTTTTTCATTAAGGATACACAAAACATACTATTTTCTGACCTTTCCTCCTGATTAAGAATATACTAAACATGCTATTGTCTGATATTTACTCTTGATGAAGTATATACAAAAAATGCTATTGTCTGACCTTTCCTTCTCATTAAGGATATGCTAAGCATGCTATTGTCTGACCTTTCCCCTGATTAAGGATATACAAAACATGCTATTGTCTGACCTTTCCTCCTCATTAAGAATATACTTAACACCCTATTGTCTGACCTTTCCTCCTGATTAAGGATACACTAAGCATGCTATTGTCTGACCTTTCCTCCTGATTAAGGAAACGCAAAAGATACTATTTTCTGACCTTTCCTCCCGATTAAGGATATACAAAACACCCTATTATCTGACTTTTCCTCCCGATTAAGGATATACAAAACACCCTATTTTCTGACCTTTCCTCCTGATTAAGGATATACAAAACACCCTATTGTCTGACCTTTCCTCCTGGTTCAGGATGCCCTGCTCTTTGAGGTACTGGATTCGAGACATCTCCAGAGCTCGCAGAATGTCCATCCTCTCATCAATGTGAATCTCGGACATACCTGTGACATAATAAAGGTAAGTATTCAAGCAGGCTGACAAGTGGCCTTCTGTGAAAAAGTAGGGCAAAAGTAGGGCTCAATTTTTGAACAAAGTAGGGCAAAAGTAGGGATTTTGCAGCTAAAAAGTAGGGATAATAGGGATATTTTCTTACCTTTGCTCCAACGAAAATGATATAAAAACAGCTCACTGTACTGCAAATAGGAGACCACAGTGCTTCAGGCTGTTGTTCTTGTGCTTGGGTGTTACCTGGAATGGTTTTTTCAATCTTTATTCATGCACACTAAAAACCATTCCTTTTTTATAGTAACATTTGAAAAAAGTCTTTTCTGGTAAGCACAGCATATCATTACACACAGCAAGCATTAGTAAATACAATGCATACATATAAGGTTACATAGTCATAGCGAATTCTATAGCAATCTAAAGTAATCTAGGTAAAGCCTTTGTACTTTATCACTGTTAGTGTATACCAAATGGTGACAAAAAGCATATGTGGAATGCAAGGTGAGAAACAGAACTAGTTATATACAAAGGTACACCATTCACCACCAAGAGCAGATGCATACATATGAATGAGTAAGCAAAATCTAACACACACTACAGTGGTTATTAAAGTTTCAGCTACTAAACCAATTTACAACATGTACATTCAATAACTGCTTAAATACACCTATTGATTGTCATTGATCTTTTTTTTCTTAGAGTCTATGTCTTCTCTCTGTTCCTTAATCTTTGAAGAGCTGATATTCCTTCATTTAAATTCTTATTTGCCACTTCCAACATTTCCTTCGCAAGAGAGATTTCAGAGAAGTTTTTGCTCTCAAGTCCTTTTGTAAGCCGCTTATTGGCATCTTCAAACATCATTGTGGCCTTAAGAAGACCCTCTTCTACCTGCTTTTCACTTTTCTTGATATCTCTCTCTTTTTCAGCAATTTTCCTCTTTCTCGTTTCATTCTTCTTTAAGATCTCCTCCCTCTCTTTTTCTTCTGCTTTCTCTTTTAATTTCAATCGTTCTGCATCTGACCTTTCTTCAGCAAGCCTCTCCTGATACTTACTGTGTGCATTTCTTACAAAGTGTATCATTTGCCTAGTGATTGGCACATCAGACACTTTCCCTCCATGAAGAGATACAGCATCTCGTGTAATTCTCAAGCCATTCAGAGCATCGTCAGACATGAGTGTTCTTTCTGGTGTTAAGATCTTCTTGTTGATGGAGAGACTTCTTTCAACATCAGCATTACCATGGAAGAGGCTGAGGCAAGATGTTACCACTTTCTTCAGTACTGGAAATTTCAGGCTGCCTGTTGATGACTTTCTGGATAGAATCTGATTCCAATAATGGTCTACTCTTTTCATCTGTTTGTCTTTGTCATAGATATCAGAATTCTCCACTTTTTCTTCCCTATATACTTTCCACTCATCTGCTACTCTTGTCTCTTCATCTTTGGTGATGTTTGGAAGTTCAGAAGCAAGTCTGACAATCATCTTGGTAGCTATATCCTGGTCCTTGACCTCTGGATGAAGGCACTGGGCATTCTTTACAACTGGTTCATCTAATGGTAGTTTCTTTGCTAAATACTTGCTGACTTCTTGGTAGAATTTAAGGATCTGCATTCTTACCAGCTTTTCTTTTGAAGATCCTAATTTGGATAGATGTTCTGATGCCTTTGCACCAATGTGTACTTCATTCAATGGCATGATGTTTTCTTGCTTTTCCACATCAATCTTAAGCAAGTTGGAGGTACTCTTGCCTGAGACAGAATCAAACTTCAGAAATCTCTTCATGATCTTCTTCAAAAGATCTGAAGCCTCTGGAAACAACAAGTGGATGAGAGGTTCTTGTTTTTGGAAGATTGTCAGATATTCTTGGAACATAGGAGCTAGACTCAGCAAGAAGTCAATCTGCACCAGGATTTCAGCTGATTTCAGTCTTTCACAAATCCTCTTGTATCTGTCATTTCCTTTCAGGTGATTTGAAGTGTGATTTTTCTGGCTTTCCTGAGGTAAATCTTTCAAGAAATATTGGCAAGTGGTAGACCAATTTTCTTTCAGTCGTTGTAGACAAGGCAACAGAGTAAGCCATCTACACTGTACATGCCTCATGAATGTGTTACCTTCACTTTCCAACTCTTCAGCTGTCTTCGCAAAGTCTTCTTTTTGGCAAGGATGGGTCTTAAACCACTGGAAGATGTCAATGCTGAGTTCTTCAGCTTCTTCTCCGTACACCATGAGCCCTTTCCTAAACGCATTGTGAACAGTGTGGAGAGGACAGGCTATGAAATCAACCAGGCCATGCAAACTGTAGTCTTTCATCTGTTCATTGATCAGGCGCCAGACAGTTTTGTTAACATTTGGACCATCACTACCTATTGATAGTAACTGAGCAAGTGGCAATTCATAATTCTTTTCAAAGATTGTATTTATCAGAGCAGAGGCCAGATCTTTTCCTTTGGCATGGCCAAACATAACAGACTTTACATACTGGGTGGAAACTGCACCAAGTTTTGTATTCCAAAATCTCACAAGGATATCGCACTGTTTTCTTCCCTGTGCATTTCCTGTTTCATCAAATTGGATGGTATAATACACTTTGTTTTCTGTTATGTTTTTTGATAAGTCTTCCCTGAAGTAGGGTCCCAGACCATCAGACAGAATATATGACACTTTTGTTCTACTCAGACTGAAGTCCCGGCTAATTGCACCTGGAAACATTTCCTTGAACATTTCCGTCACCTCATCACATGACCTGAAAGAATATCCTGAGAAGGCGACTTTCATCACCCACATAATTTCTGCACTTGTCACTTGGTCCCTATGTGTCCTGCTTTCTAATACCACAGTCTTGTTGACATCTCCTCCTAATTGAGTTGATGTGCTTGGCTTGCTGGCATCTTGCGTGAAGAAATGTTTCTGCTTTTCGTCAAATCTTGTTTTAGCTGTTGTTGTATGAGTCTTACCTTCAGCATGCTTGAGTATTTGAGCTGAACCACTGTTTCCACATTGAATAGACTTGTTACATATGAAGCAATAACCTGCATATTCAGAGTTGGGGTCCTGCCAACACCACATTCTTAGTTGATGTCCATTTTCATCTTTTTGATTTAACCATGCTGGATTAAACTTTGTCCTCCCGTGTGGCATTTTGACATTAGACGGACAATATATTCCGAGTTGTGTTAAACAGTTAGTTTTCACAAGTATTCAGCACCTGTAAAAAATCTTAGTCAAGCAACCGAGCAGGGAAAAGCATGCATTTGACTCATTTTAAGCACTAACCAATCTAAAATCAAAGCAAGGTATGCTAAAATTTAGAATGCTTTTTACAAAAACATTATTGAACTTTTAGAGCTAAAAATGAGTCAATGAGGGCACCTCCACCAATGAAGGATTAGTTAATATATGTTTGTTTGTATAATGATTTTTACTGTTCCTGTCTTAAGCAAAATATTTCATATAATATTTCAAATTTCAACTTGCTCCTGCTGATAGCAAGAATTGAAGATACATATTCATTTTGTTAATTTGAAAAGCATGCAGTCAAAAGGCATATCTAATTTGCTGATAATTAAATTATGGATGAAAAACAAATTAAATTTCTACAGACAATGAATTCTCAATACCAATTCTAAAAATAATAATGCATAAGCTCCCCATAGAAACAAGCCTTCTTTAACTGAAGGTTATTGAATCAAGAGGTCATAGCTCACGCCTTGCACACTGACCATGAGGTTTAAAATTCACGGCAGTGTCATCCCTCAGCCATGGCATCATTGGGCATTTGGCCTGTTAAGAGTGAGTGTACAAAGGCTTTCCTACAAAATGAATAATGATAATAATGAAGATAGTAATATATTGTTAAATATAATTGTTAATTAGTTATCATCTTACTGTTCAGTGGCTCTGCTGAAGAGTCATCTGTTCACCTCAGTCACACAAGAACAACTTCTCTGAAGCAGTCTGTAGGTCATCTCCATCACAGAAACAATCTTAAATGTACTCAAATAACATGTAGTTAGTAACAGCTTGATGTTAACTATCAAAATAAAAGACTTTACAATGTTCCTATCTTTTTGTACAACATGACATCCTAAAAAAAGTAGGGATTTTAGGACTGTTTTGAGAAAAAGTAAGGAAAAATAGGGCTAAGGTTAAAAAAGTAGGGAAAAGTAGGGCCCACTTGACAGCCTGGTATTGTAATACTGGTTACATAATTAAATATGGGGAACATCTTTCAGGTAAATGTAATATTCTAACATGACAAAGACAGAGTTTTCTATACACAGAGTTTTCTATAGACAAAGAACAAAATTCATCTTTGTTAAACTACCAATAACAACCTGAAAAAAATAGTTCCGAAGCTGAAAATTTTTATTCGCATTAAAATAGCAAAAAATATGGTGAGGTCAAGTTAGAATCAAAATCATTTGCACATTATCGTTGTTTATGGTCTAATAAACAGTGATTTGTCGTTTTGATGCAGTATACTAAACCACTTGGACTAAAGCCCTAGTGGTTTAATTCCTACACATCATAACTCCAAATCGTTGTTTATTAGCCAATAAACAACTCTAAATCGAAAATTATTTCGTAAGCAATGGTCTTGGTTAGCACACAGTAATACAAATGAATTTTCAGAAATAGCAGTCCTTTGGAAATACTTTCCCCAGAAAATGTGTGCCTCATTTCAATCCCCCAAAAGTTTTAGTAATCATTAGGCTATTTTTACTACTTGTAATAATAACTGGCTACTTGTAACGCTAACATAACTGGTAATGATTTATGAGGTAAAATCTCATCAGGTTAAAGTAATACAACAATCTAATATTCTAGTGCAGTGAAGTGTAATGAAGAACAAAATGAGGCGCGTCGTAGGAAAACCGGACTTAATGCATGTGCGTAAAGTGTCGTCCTGGATTAGCCTGTGCAGTCCGCACAGGCTAATCCGGGACGGCACTTTCCGCCTACAGTGTATTTATGTTTAGAAGAGACTTCCTTGAAACAGAAAATACCATAAAAGCGGAAAGTGCCGCCCCCGATTAGCCTGTGCAGATTGCACAGGCTAATCGGGACGACACTTTACGCACATGCATTAGGCCCGGTTTTCCCACGATGCGCCACAAATAAAGTACAGTCAACTTCTTCTGACTCTAAGTCTCAGGGACCAGCAAGGAAACTTAGAGTCATCAAAACTTTGAGCTAAATGAAGTTCAACTTCAAGAATGTGTACTTATACATGTCAGCCTTTTTGTTCAAATCTCCAATTGAAATGTATTCAGATACCTATAATGGTTATTAACAGACATCAAGCATTTATTTATATATTTTATTAACATTATTTATTTTAGTTTGTGCATGCTGTGAAAACAATTATTGCGTTCTCTCAACAGTTGACACTAATCGATCGGACATAATCTATTAACGACTTGATGTGACTGAAGTGTGTTCGAGCCAAACAAACAATTAAATGTGTGAAAACTGTAACTGGGACCATGACAAACACTTTGAGCCATGTGAAAACTGTAACTGGGACCATGACAAACACTTTGAGCCATGTGAAAACTGTAACTGGGACCATGACAAACACTTCGAGCCATGTGAAAACTGTAACTGGGACCATGACAAACACTTTGAGCCATGTGAAAACAGTAACTGGGACCATGACAAACACTTCGAGCCATGTGAAAACTGTAACTGGGACCATGACAAACACTTTGAGCCATGTGAAAACTGTAACTGGGACCATGACAAACACTTTGAGCCATGTGAAAACTGTAACTGGGACCATGACAAACACTTCGAGCCATGTGAAAACTGTAACTGGGACCATGACAAACACTTTGAGCCATGTGAAAACTGTAACTGGGACCATGACAAACACTTCGAGCCATGTGAAAACTGTAACTGGGACCATGACAAACACTTCGAGCCATCCAAAATTCGACCCTCACAAATTCAAGCCAAACAAGAGTAATTAATATAAATATAATTTATATCAATAAAACATCAGTTCCTCAAGGAAACTTCCAGCCAACAAGAAATTCGAGACAAGCAAAATCAAGGCATCGAGAGTCAATTGTAGTGTCATTTAACACCAATTATGATATAGAAATACAACTGAAATAACTGTGTTAACTACCATTGAAGATAAAAATGGAAGCCAATATGCCAAATCAGCAGTTGTGCAAAGTAGATGGACAAAAAAAAGATAAAGCCAGTAAAACTAGTCAGCATTACTTGACATTGGTTCGTCATCCAGACGCTGCTTGTGCATGCGTGAACATCTTAGACTGCAGAATTTGTGGTACTCGCCCGTCCGTGGGTTTTTGGCACATGGTCTCGCGCAACACTCTCGTGTGCACATTTCGGGCACTGGATCTGTCAGTGACACGGCTGAAAGAAGGCATTACATTTCATGTCTTCAGTGGTTATAATCATTAATAAACATGGAGTATTTAGATTGGGCTGGTGTTTAGAAGTGTCAGGTGTTAAGATGGATCTGGTGTTCAGATGGACCTGGTGTTCAGATAGGCCTAGTATTAAAATGTGTTTGTGTTTTGATGGGCCTATTTTTAGATGCATCTGATGTTTGGATGGGACTGATGTTTAGATAGGCCTAGTATTGAGATGTGTCGGGTGTTCAGATGTGTCTGGTGTTCAGATGGGTCTGGTGTTCAGCTTGGCCTTTTTTTAGATGCATTTGATGTTTGGATGGGACTTTCGCTCAGATTTTTTTTTACATGTCTGATGTTCTGATGGATCCTGTGTTCAGATGGGCCTGGTATTTAGATGTTTGGTGTTTGGATGGACCTTGCATTTAGATGGGGTTTTTTTTAAGATACAGCAGCATACCTTTGTTTGACCTTGATGGAGTATCATCATCTGAATCATCGCTAGGCCAATCCAAGATGGCGGCAATGTTCGTATGTCGACCCGACGCATCAACAATCCATGGATTCTCCGGATCAAAGTCTTCAATCGATGCCAGAATCGCTTTCCGCATGTCCTCCTTCAAAAATGATGGCAATTCAAATGGAATACTTATAACAATTTACAGCACACAGTAACACTTAACTGTGTCAGGCTTGCATTATATGGAAATTCACTAAATTATTTTGAATACTCTCAACAACATATTCTATGAGGAATGTTTAACCTACGCCTAAAAATACATACGTCATCAGTGTCCATGCTGTATCTCCGCCGCTTTTTCCGCAAGCCCGGAGGAGTTTCCGGCGGAACGAGTCCTTTCGATATTGCAGTGAGAAAATCCTGCCGTTTTCTGTGACAAAGTTGAGCCTGCTCGATTATTTTCTTGCGGGGTGTTCGAAGGTACAACCGGTTTACCATCTGAGATAAGATCTCTGTACACTCTTCTAGCTCTGTCTGCAGACATAAATTTAATCGATTAAAAACAATGATTGCATTGCTACCAGATATATTCAGATATATTTGTGGCATGTTGTGGGCTTAATGCATGTGCTTAAAGTGTCGTCCCGGATTAGCCTGTGCATCCGGGACAACACTTTCCACCTACAGTGGATTTATGTTTCAAAGAGACTTCCTTGACACAGAAAATACCATAAAAGCGGAAAGTGCCGTCCTGGATTAGCCTGTGTGGACTGCACAGGCTGATCCGGGACGACACTTTACGCAGATGCTCCAAGCCCAGTTTTCCCATGACATGCCTCATTTAAATTTTCTGACCCTATGACTAAGAAAACTAAGAAAATACATAAACTCAAACTTAAATCTTAAATAGAAGCCAACAGAAATCAAAGCTGTTATGTTACAAACAATTTCATTGGTCAATATAGTTATTTAAGACCAAGTTTGCAGTCGATACTTTCATGGGTATAGGTCTGGTATTCACAAAGCTCCTCAGGGAAATCTTAAGTTGGACTTAAGTGAAAATTTTGGATCAAATTTTCGAAGCAAAATTCAAAGATTTTATTCGCAAAAGGGTAAAATACTAAACAACTAAGTAATATTTACCAGTTTAAAACATTTTAAAGTAAAATGGCCTGTACATTAAACAGCCAAAGGCTTAAGGAATTTTATGGATTTAAGAAATTTGCTTAAGTTTTCCCTATGGCGCTTCATGAATACGGGCCCAGGCCTTTGCTTTCTTTCTGACAGCCTGTTATCATACTGAAGTGTTGCAAACTGATACAGTTTAACAATATCATACTGAAGTGTTGCAAACTGATAGTTTAACAATATCATACTGAAGTGTTGCAAACTCATACAGTTTAACAATATTATACTGAAGTGTTGCAAACTCATACAGTTTAACAATATTATACTGAAGTGTTGCAAACTCATACAGTTTAACTATATCATACTGAAGTGTTGCAAACTCATACAGTTTAACTATATCATACTGAAGTGTTGCAAACTGATACAGTTTAACAATATCATACTGAAGTGTTGCAAACTGATACAGCTTAACAGCTGTCTTATTTGTAGCCAGAAACAAAAGCTTTTTTAACATATGACTTTCACGACCATCATATGATGAATCTTAAAATAACTCATCTGATTTCATATATTTTATGAGTGTTCGTATTACTTTCTAACAATTTTTTAATTTTTTTAAAGCAATATACCAGTAATTAAATGAACATCACATTTCCTTAAAAAACTATGCCAAAACGCATGTAACAAGTTTATATTGCTACATTTTACAGCCTAGCTACACCACCACACTTACCTGCATAAATTCCTCCACACTTACCTGCATAAATTCCACCACACTTACCTGCATAAATTCCACCACACTTACCTGCATAAATTCCTCCACACTTACCTGCATAAATTCCACCACACTTACCTGCATAAATTCCACCACACTTACCTGCATAAATTCCACCACACTTACCTGCATAAATTCCACCACACTTACCTGCATAAATTCCACCACACTTACCTGCATAAATTCCACCACACTTACCTGCATAAATTCCACCACACTTACCTGCATAAATTCCACCACACTTACCTGCATAAATTCCACCACACTTACCTGCATAAATTCCACCACACTTACCTGCATAAATTCGAAGACTATTTTCCGGTAAGGAGGGCCGTCCAAGTAGTAGCCGTACACATACGAATACTTGAGAACCCGTCTGGATTTCAGTAATTTATGAACAGCCTCCTCCACAAACTTTGTCTCATCCTTTGCAGTGGCTGAAGGAAAGAAAACAGTTAAAAGGTCTTTTATATAACCCAGTACAGAATACTCACTTATCGTTGGTTTAGCCGCGTCACGTGCTGACAATGTATAATTCCATACCATATCAGTAGCAGTTACATGTAATATCCAGTCAGTAAAATCATTCTTTCAAAATATATATTAAATGAAGTCACGAAAATCAACAAGATGACATCATTATGCAGCTCATGTTTTCTCTATGTAATTTCGTCAATAAAAACAGGTACTCTGTAAGATAAATTCGTTACAGGGCTCCTTACTGACCCATCATGGTGTGATACAGGGTAGTAAATTTATATTGGTCTCGAGCTACGCTTTCGCCCAATATTAATTTACTGGCCCTGTATCACACCGTACGGGGACGGTAAGAAGCCACGTAACTAATAATATGCCTGTACTTTTATGTTTTTTGCCCACCTGTATCACACCATACGGGGATGGTAAGAAGCCACGTAACTAATAATATGCGTGTACTTTTCTGTTTTTTGCCCACCTGTATCACACCGTACGGGGACGGTAAGAAGCCACGTAACTAATAATATGCCTGTACTTTTATGTTTTTTGTCCACCTGTATCACACCGTATGTGGACGGTAAGAAGCCACGTAACTAATAATATGCGTGTACTTTTCTGTTTTTTGCCCACCTGTATCACACCGTACGGGGACGGTAAGAAGCCACGTAACTAATAATATGCCTGTACTTTTCTGTTTTTTGCCCACCTGTATCACACCGTACGGGGACGGTAAGAAGCCACGTAACTAATAATATGCATGTACTTTTCTGTTTTTTGCCCACCTGTATCACACCGTACGGGGACGGTAAGAAGCCACGTAACTAATAATATGCGTGTACTTTTCTGTTTTTTGCCCACCTGTATCACACCGTATGGGGACGGTAAGAAGCCACGTAACTAATAATATGCGTGTACTTTTCTGTTTTTTGCCCACCTGTATCACACCGTACGGGGACGGTAAGAAGCCACGTAACTAATAATATGCCTGTACTTTTCTGTTTTTTGCCCACCTGTATCACACCGTACGGGGACGGTAAGAAGCCACGTAACTAATAATATGCCTGTACTTTTCTGTTTTTTGCCCACCTGTATCACACCGTACGGGGACGGTAAGAAGCCACGTAACTAATAATATGCCTGTACTTTTCTGTTATCTGCCCATACTCAAAAAGCTCATTAAGGAAAAAAGAAGAATTTTTTTTTAATTCATGAAATTCCGTAAGTCTGTTTCATGTAAAGGTCTTTTTTTCATTTAAAAGTTTAAAACTAGTAAATATTGCTCAGATGTTTAGTATTTTTCTCTTTTGTGAACATAAATAATTGAATTTCAATTAGAAAACTTGATCCGACTTGTTTACTTGAAAAAGTACTACTTAAGGTAAGATATCCCATTAGGAGCTTCGTAAATACTGGGCTTGATCATTAAATTGAGATTGCCGTATAAATATGAGGCGTGTCGTGGGAAAACCGGTCTTAATGCATGTGCGTAAAGTGTTGTCCCGAATTAGCTTGTGCAGTCCGCACAGGCTAATCAGGGTGGCACTTTCCGCCTACAGTGGATTTATGTTTAGAAGAGACCTCCTTGAAACAGAAAATACTATAAAAGCGGAAAGTGCCATTCCGGATTAGCCTGTGCGGACTGCACAGGCTGATCCGGGACGACACTTTACGCACATGCATTTGGCCCGGTTTTCCCACAATGCGCCTCATATTTACTTCGACTCTGAAATAACTGAAACAGAACTATTCACTCCTTACAAAATATAAACCGTCTGTTAAACAAGATTTTTGACAAATATAATGGTCATGACAAATTAGAGATGTAGACATTACCAATATGTGATGCTGTTAGTCTAACCCTGTTCATAACTGATATAATACGAGTCTTATTAAGACTGAGGGCAACAATCATGCACATAAGCAACTTGCGATGAAATTCAGTCCAAAAATCAATGTAGGGGACTAATTTATGATTACCTGTAACATAGCCTAACTTACTCCAATCAATAATGCAAGTAACTAATTTGTGATTTACAGAACGTTATCCCAATTCAGTATTCAAATGCATAAATAATTCATTCCTCCGAACCCGACTGCCCATCCACCAGAAAATGGGACATAATTATATGGTAACAATTCTAAACCATTTACCAAGATCGTTGACGGCTTCTGCCAGTTTCAGCATCTTTTCTTTCGCGGTTTTCATCAGCGGCTCTTCGAGTTTGTAGCTGTTCTCGTGGTTCTTGTATCGCGTGTAGTAGTGAACGAACTTGTTCAGCTCCTGCAGCTTGCTGTTCTTCATTTCAGCCTGTTACCGTGATAAAAACTGCATGAATAAACAATATACGATATAACAAATCTCTTCATAAATATTCCATCTTATCATGCAATAATTGCAACAAACGAAAAGTTTTAACAATAAGAATTGTTTGAAACTCTAGAACATCATTATAGGGAGGTGGACGGAGTGTGCTGGAAAAAAAAATGCAAAAAAAAAGTTTGTTTCAGGCAACGGTCTCAAAAAAGTTAGGTAAGGTCGGGATTTTTTTTTTTTTTTTAATACTTTCTTTTAAAGACACATTTAAGTTAAAAAACATTATATAAATATCATATGGCAACATGTGTGACATTGATATTGTCAACCACAGGGCAAAATGTCACCCGAGGCAAATGCCGAGTGGTGACATTCTGTTTCAAGGGTTGACAATATCAATGTCAATCACGCTGCCATTTTATATTTATTTTATTATACCGAACAAAACTGAGTAAAACAAGAGGGCCATGATGACCCTATGTCGCTCACCTGAGTTTAAGGCATCATAATGGCTAATAACAAGAGGACAAAATGGCACTAAACCCCTATCCTGAGTATAAAAATCTGGGCCTTGCAGGTTCAGAAGTTTTTTAGTCTATATAAACCATGTGACCCACAGGGCATGGCCACTTTCTACATTAGTGGCATAATTTGAAAATATTTGTAGTGGACCACTATATTTAATGTTATTTACCAAATATAAAACCACTGGGCCTTGCCGTTGCAGAGAAGATTTTTAAAGTCATTTTGCTATTTAAATGTATATAAACCATGTGCCCTCCAGGGGCATCATTGGAACAATCTTTGTACAGGACCACTGCACAATGTTTCACGCAAAATATAACACCTCTGGGCCTAGCAGTTTCAAAAAGGAAGATTTTTAAGGCCCACTTTCCATATAAGTCTATATAAATCGTGTGACCCCCGGGTCATGGCCGCATTTTACACCAGGGGCATACTTTGAACAATCTTTGTTGAGGACTACTATACAATGTTACATATCAAATATGAAACACTCCAGTTTCAGAGGAGATTTTAACGTCATTTTGCTATTTAAGTCTATATAAACCATGTGACCCCCAGGGCAGGGCCAGTTTTGACCCCTGAGACATCATTTGAACACTCTTTGTAGAGGACAACTATACAATGTTACATACCAAATACAAAACCTCTGGGCCTAGCAGTTTCAGGAGAAGAGTTTTAAAGTCATTTTGCTATTTAACTCGTAAAAACCAGGGCTTTCCTTAGACTTTGAATTTCAAGAGTCAATGACTCTTGGGGTCAAATTTTCAACAGTCAAAATCAAATTCCCCAAGAGTCAGATGTAAACCTTCAAGAGTCGATACTTTGTGGGTACATGTAGTTTTCATTTGGTTTCCTTCTTTTTATTATTATTTGTATTAATTTATCATTTTTATTTTATAATTTAATAATATCATTTTAAATCATTAATTATTATTTTATATTAAGTTATTAATTTTTATTTTATTTTTAATTAATTTAATTTTATTTTCTTCTTCTTATCATTATTTTTATCATTAGATCTATTATTATTACTAGATCTATTATTATTATTAGATCTATTATTATTATTAGATCTATTATTATTATTTATTATTATTATAATTATTAATACGATTTTAGCATATTCTTTACATACTAAAAATACCACTAATTTTTTTTATACAAAATCGCATATCATGTACAGCAATAAAACAGGCTTTCCTTGCTAAAAAAATATACGTAGTTACGGTCCCCAAATATTGTTTTAAAGTATATTAATAAACTGCAATAAAATAATTATTCAAATGCTAAAGGTCTCAAAGTTTTTGCACTACGAAAGTTTTATACAAAAAGAAAAGATTTCAAAGTTCTTGCACTACGAAGTTTTATTCCCAAATGACATGTATATATTTGGTAAAGCACATGGTCGATACACGCACGCTTTCCATGTGTGGAACGTGATGTCGTTTGTGTCAGCATAACTTTCGCGCGCTTTTCTAGAAAACAAAGGATTTACATGAATTACACAGACTATTAAAAAATGTGTTAATGGCACTCGAACACTAAAATTTAATGTTGGATATTTCGGATATAAGTAATGTTACGTAAAAGTCAGAATTTTCGCTGAAATCGGATTCCAAATTTTGGAAATATATTAATAATTTTACCCAAAGTATAAAGGAGTGTCATTTAAAATAATGACTTTATATTTAGGATCTAAACTATATGTGGATATTATCAACAACGGAAGCGGTGAGTAAATTGTGTTTTAAACGTTTAATGGTCGGAAATAAACTAACGGACTCATGTACATTAAGTAAACGTTTAATGGTCGGGAATAAACATACTCTAACGGACTCATGTATATTAATTAAAGTGTTGATACATGTATATTACGCCAATAGGTCGATTGTTCACATCATTGGAAGCATATATAACTATGCATTTTAATTGGTCAATATAGATTTCTCTGAGCAACAAAACTCCGCCTAATGGGCGGAGCTACACAGTAACTTGACCGCTTATGGACAGCGTCTATTTAAAAAATGACTCCGCCTCCTACCAATAATTGCCGAGTGTTTTATCAACTTTGACATCGCTGTTCGACTGATTGGGATAATCAGCCAGCCGAGTTATACTGTATGACGCAAGTTCGGAAATCGCATGAAGTAATTACCTCGCAAGTCAAACAAGCGTATTTTGAAATTATCATGCGTCAAAACCCGGGAGCTCGGGTCAAAGGAAAGCCCTGTAAGTCTATATAAACCATGTGACCCCCGGGGTGTGCCCAATTTTGACCCCAGGGGCATCATTTTAACAATCTTTGTAGAGGACCACCATACAATGTTACATACCAAATATGAAACCTCTGGGCCTTACGGTTTCAGAGGAGAAGATTTTAAAAGGCATTTTGCTATTTAAGTCTATATAAACCATGTGACCCCTGGGGTAGCCCAGTTTGACCCCAGTGGCATCATTTGAACAATCTTTGTAGAGGACCACTATACAACGTTACTTACCAAATATGAAACCTCTGGGCCTTGCAGTTTCAGAGTAGATGATTTTCAAAGTCATTTTGCTATTTAAGTCTATATAAACCATGTGACCCCCGGGGTGTGCACAGTTTTGACGCCATGGGCATCATTTTAACAATCTTTGTAGAGGACCAATACCGTAAATACTCAGTCATAAGTCAAGATTTTAAGCCTCTAAAATCGTAGTTATAAAGTACATTTGACTTATGAGGCAGTTCACAAAAAATCTTAGCATATTATATTGAAATGTTTGTCAAATGCATATTATTTCTTAGCTGCATATTTGCTAATCCACACACTGTAATCCATTCATAATTAACACAGTTTGCCCTTTCTATTAATTACCGACAATTAAGACAAAATGCATAACTGTTTCAATATTAAATAAGATGCAAACTGCGAATGAAACTATCTACTCTATTTTAATTGACTTCCCCACTTTAGGCCCCAGCTAGACGATCAGCCACCAATAAAAAATCAATACACCTGCAGACGAAACCCATGATTTTCGTGTATACCATATTGCTAATTAAACTGGCTGGAACCGGTTTTTGTCTACATCGAGACCTGTCAAAGAGGATCAGGCAGTGATTTCACACTTTAAGGCATTTACTGCCGACTGTACCTATATACCTACTTATAGGGCATACTCTGGCCAATTTTCAGATGGTGTTTAATGATCATTCTAACTGGATTTATGGAATGGTTGTTTCACAGGGGAAGATTTTGAAAGTCATTTTACTATTTAAGTCTATATAAAATATGTGACACCCGGGGTTTGGCCAGTTTTTAATCCAGGGGTATCACTTGAACAATCTTTGTAGAGGACCACTATATAATGTTACATACCAAATATGAAACCTCTGGGCCTTGCAGTTTCAGAAGAGATGATTTTTAAAGTCATTTTGCGATTTAAGTCTATATAAACCATGTGACCCCCAGGGTGTGGCCAATTTTGAACCCAGGGGCATCATTTTAACAATCTTTGTAGAGGACAACTATACAATGTTACCAACCAAATATGAAACCTCTAGGCCTTAAAGTTTCAGAAGAGAAGATTTTTAAAGTCATTTTGCTATTTAAGTCTATATAAACCATGTGACCCCGGGGTGTGGCCAATTTTGACCCCAGGGGCATCATTTGAACATTCTTTGTAGAGGACCACTATACAATGTTACATACCAAATATGAAACCTCTGGGCCTTGCGGTTTCAGAGAAGAAGATTTTTAAAGTAATTTTGCTATTTAAGTCTATATAAACCATGTGACCCCTGGGGTGTGGAAAGTTTTGACCCCAGGGGCATCATTTGAACAAACTTTGTAGAGGACCACTATACAATGTTACGTACCAAATATGAACCTCTGGGCCTTGCGGTTTCAGAGAAGAAGATTTTTAGTAATTCTGCTATATAAGTTTATACAAACAATGTAACCCCTGGGGCATGGCCAGTTTTGACCCCAGGGGCATTATTTGAACAATCTTTGTAGAGGACCACTATACAATGTTTCGTACCGAATATGAAACCTCTGGGCCTTGCAGTTTCAAAGGAGAAGATTTTAAAAGTCATTTTGCTATTTAAGTCTATATAAACCATGTGACCCCCGGGGAGTGGCCAGTTTTGACCCCAGGGGCATCGTTTGAACAATCTCTGTAGAGGACCACTATACAATGTTACATACCAAGTATGAAACCTCTGGGCCTTGCGGTTTCAGAGGAGAAAATTTGTAAAGTCATTTTGATATATAAGTCTATATAAACAATGTGAGCCCCGGGGCGAGGCCAATTTTGACCCCAGGGGCATTATTTGAACAATCTTTGCAGAGGACCATTATACAATGTTACATACCAAACATGAAACCTCTAGACCTTGCTGTTTCAGAGAAGATTTTGAAAGTCATTTTGCTATACAATTATATAAACCATGTGACCCCCGGGGCGTGGCCCATTTTGACCCCAGGGGCATCATTTGAACAATATTTGTAGAGGACCACTAGAGGATGTCACATATCAAATATGAAAGCTCTGAGCCTTGCGGTTTCATAGAAGAAGATTTTTTTAAGTTTTCACTTTTCAAATCTATTTTTAGCTCTGGTGACCTACCTATGCAGCGGACCGGAAAGATTTGAACAACTTTGAAAGAGGTCCACCCAAGGATCATTCCTGTGAAGTTTGACAGCACGACAGACAACGGGCGATCACAAAAGCTCACCATGAGCACTTTGTGCTCAGGTGAGCTAAAAAGGTAAACACATGTTTAATTATGTTTAATTATGCCCATCATAATTGAAGATCTTTCATCTTCAGAATACTTGCAAACTATTTTTATGACAGTTAACTTTGAAGAGAATCGCTTGTTTACATATTGAATAGTGACGTCACGACTATATGACGTCACGACAAGGGAGGCAATCTTTTCATGATGTGGCTGAAAAAAAACGACTCAGTTACTTGCCCCTATATGATATTCAAAATGTCAGCGCGGTCACATGACCTGACAGTCACTTTCCCTAGGTCACGTCTCAAAAAGGTTGAAAATGTTTTATGACGGTCAAAATATCTCTTTCTCAGGTAATGGGAATTTATCATTGTAGACAAAAGTGAGGTATAATAATGAAAATTATCGAGAATCTGACGTATACAGATTTAACTGAAAACAATCGTCACTAAAAACTTTAGGGTCAGGGGGGTTTCGCTAGGTAGGATCGGGTTGCCTGAAACACAGAATTTTTTTTTGGCCTTAGCAGAATATCTGCCCCCATGTTATTTTGTTGAAATCATGCCTATACAAATGAAATTGGCAGGGGTGCAGAAAAATTACTAAAGTGTAGAGCAAGATAAATTATCGCTGCCTATCACAATTGTCGCCGAATGCAAAGCGACACGTTTATTGAATTGGCGACTAAATATTCAAATTGGCGAAAGTTAGTGGTTACAACTTTTTTATACTTGGTAAGTAAACAAATAGCGCAAGTAGATTTGCAGCAGCCTTTAAAAATGTCTACTAAACAAAATGTTTTTTACTGTGTCAGCAGAACCACAACTTTTTAAGGCCTTAGTGTCAAACTGTTTAAAAGTTTAACTATATAACTGCAGATGGGCCACAAAATGGTTCCATTTTATTTAAAATGGTGACACTTTTTACAAAATGGCAAAATTGGTGACGAAAGATAAATATATTCCAGTGAGATCTCTGTAAAAACACCCTACGATATACAAATTATACTTTTGTCTTGTGACTTCCCTTGCAAAGGTTGAAATTAAACTCTCAAGTTTTAAGTAACCTGACTAATAGGAAAGAATAATGAAATAAACACTACCAACCTCTGTGATGGACATTTGGGCTGTATCCTCCACTTTCTTGGACACCTCATACCGATTGCACTTGAAGTACCCGCCCGTCGAGGAGTTGTGGCGTTTCCATTGGTCGAGACAAACCCAGCAGAAGTCGTGTTTGCACTGTCGGAAGACATTATGTATGGTAAACAAAACTAATCAATATAATATAATAATTTATTTCTTGTTTAATTTGATGAAACTCCAGTTGCAATATGCATTTTAGTGGTTCCAATATATTGCTTTGTTATATTTGTAAATGACAAATACCAACAGATCATGCAAATTGCAAAGTGAATTCTGGCAATATTCTCAAACATAAAATGAGGCATGTCGTGGGAAAATCGGGCTTAATGCATGTGCGTTAAGTGTAGTCCTGGATTAGCCTGTGCCGACTTCAGTGGATTTATGTTCAGAAGAGATTTCCATGAAACAGAAAATTTATGTTCAGAAGAGATTTCCATGAAACAGAAAAAAAACATAAAAGCGGAAATTGCCTTCCCGGATTAGCCTGTGCAGACTGCACAAGCTAATCCGGGACGACACTTTACGCACATGCATTAAGACCGGTTTTCCCACGACGCCCCTCAAATCTTGTCTTAAGCCAATGGCTGTTACAAACTGAATTTGGATTATACATGTATACAAGAATAGGATGAATACAAACTTTACGAATCGTTATTTCAGAGTATGAATTTGGCCACCAAAATGGGGGGAAGTTGAGTAGAAACCTAGTTAGCATCAGTGGGGAGAGCATTTGAACCCTTAAATAAGCGCGGTCTGTCTAATACTAGATGGGCTGCACAATTTTCTCCCTCTAGGACATTAGCGCACACAAAGCCCACTAATTTACCTTAGAGCACTTCATGTGGTTACATCCCTCGTTCTTCTGGATAGGAGACTAACATTGACGACACAACATTGCGGCAACAAAATGAAGTTTACAAATTTGTGCGCTCCCAGAGCTGGGCCTTTGTGCATAATGTTGCATCGAGAAAACTGAAGTAAATTTCTTAAAATCGTAAAATTCTCAAAGTTTGTGATTGGTTCATTTAAAGTTTCTTTTGCCTTAAATGGTTTAAATCTGAAGAATCAACAGATGCTTATTTTTGTTTCCATTTTTCAGATACAAATCATTGATTTTCACAAGGAAAATGTTGTTTGAAAATTTTACTTAAATATGACTTGAGGTAAGATTTTCCTTAGGAACTTTGTGGATATGATCCCTTGGCTTATTTACCTTAGAGCACTTCATGTGATTGCATCCTTCATTCTTCTGTATCGGAGACTTGCACTGCGGGCACGACTTGGAGTTTGTGACGAGCCACAGACAGTTGGCGGCAGACTCGGTCTCCTGCTCTGTGTTGTGCACTTTAAACACAGAAACAGAATATCATGGACTACGTGTCCACTGAAATTACGAAGTAAAATTCCCTGATATTTCCCTGTACAAAATGTGATTTCCCCGACATTAATTTTTCCATTTCAGACACAATGAGCGAATAATAGTTACAGTGTATGAAAATACTTGGGACACTAATATCCCTTTCAAGCTGTATTAACTTTAGATTAATTGCTAATGCACACAAATATCATACTTTGAATTGTTTCAATGTCACTTTCCCAATTTTCACTTTAGGTCAAATTTCCAGATTTTTCACGAAATGTTAAAATTCCCTGATTTTCCCTGCAGTGATTTGTTTTCCTGTTTTCCTGAGTCGGTGGCTACCATAGCACAATCAGGCCTTTTCTGATGTTTTGGGGAAAGAGTACCTTGTTTAAAATTGGGACTTAAAACCTAAAATTTGCCGAATTGGGAAAATAATGTTTGGATAAATCTTGTTGTCACTATCAATTTTCATTGATCAATTGAGAAAATTGCAGTATATGTCCAAATGTCAATGAGATTTTATTATGTTTTTGTTCCTTAAACATTTCTTGATGTAATTTTCCTTACGGATGTTATAAAATATCAAACAACATTCTGTAGCGGAGGGGAATTTATTTTTTTTGTACTGGGGAAAAAAACCAGCCATATTTTGCATTGGGAATGTGTCATATATATATATATTCTGACCAGTGACAATAGAAAAAGATCTGATAATGGTTATTCAACCAAATACTGTACTTCACACAGAAGCAGAATACCATGGATTAATACAAGACATGTTTGTAAAACATGTATGCCCCCCCGACTTGCAGCCAAGTCGTGAATATGTGCAATTGTTAAGAGATTTTTTAAATATTGTATGTGCACATTAACACATGGGGAGGAAATTACAGTTGATGCTTTAGAAAGTAAATATAAAGCTGAAAGAAAGATAGAGTATAATTATGGATTTATTTTTACAGTCTATTATATAAGGATACCTGTTTTCTGTTTGATTTAAACATCAAATAGGCCAAAACATCTCTAGATATCTTGCAGAAACAAAATGGTCTACGGAGAAAACAGTTTTCATGTTACAAGCCCTTGTGACCTTGACCTTTGACCTGATGACCTCAAAATTGATAGGCGTCTTCCTTTCCTCCAGAGCAACCAACATACCAACATGGATGATCGTAGGTCAAAGCGTATTCTACATATCATGTGGAAACTAAATGGTCTACAGAGGAAACAGTTTTCATGTTACAAGCCTCTGTCACCTTGATCTTTGACCCGTTGACCTCAAAACTGATAGGCATCGTCCTTTCCTACCAAGTAACCAGCACAACAACTTAAATAATCGTAGGTCAAAGTGTTCTCTAGATATCATGCGGAAACGAATTTCATGTTACAAGCCCCTGTGACCTTGACCTTTGACCTGTTGACCTCAAAATCAATAGGCGTCTTCCTTTCCTCCCAAGTGACCAGAATACCAACTGAAATGATCGTAGGTCAAAGCGTTCTCTAGTAATCGTGCGGAAACGAAATGGTCTACGGACAGACCGACCGACCATCCGTCCGACCGACCGACCAACACAGGTGCAAAGCAATATACCCCCACTTCTTCGAAGGGGGGCATAATAATGGTAATTTAAGTAATCACAGAATTAATTTATATTTTATTACATAGTGTTTTTTTTTTATTCTAGATTTTATAACAAAATACAACAGAACTTAACCGACTTCAAAGCAGCATTTTGCAATCATATGGCATAGTGAAGCACAAAGATATGGTTTCATTGCAATCTATCTTCTTCGGTAGATATTCTTGATTGCTGACTTACAAGTTTCTGGTTTGATTTCCGAGACCTCACCAAGCCACTTGCAGAGACTTTCGCAGCTGCAGGGCTCATGGGCCTCCCCCGCACATTCCCTGAAATACAAGAAACGAGAGCACAATAAAGTCGACCTTCGTTTGATATATGACACAGTTTTGTTGGGAACAGATTATTTTTTCATTAAACTGGTACCCATTATACTGGAATATGGGTTTATGACTTTGACACAGAATACATTGAAACAAATAGATAGAATGTATACTAATCTGATTCTTATAATGTATACTAATCTGATTCTTTATAATCACATTTGGAATGGACTGTTCCAAAAAGGTTGTAATTTATCATGCGTCTAAGAAAAACCTGGAAACAGAAGCGAGAAATCAGACGAAAACATGATGGAACACCATAAATAACAACATTAATATTCTAAGCAGCAAACATACCAACAGAAGTAGTGGCCATTTCCGCAGTCTACAGCCCTGGAAGTGTCTGCGGGTATCTTGTTGTGCCCCGGGGAGTTTGAGGACCCACTGAGTCCCCCCTGAACCACCTCGGGCAGTCTGACGGCCCGCCCACACCCAGGAAACGGGCACCACTTGATGTTTGGGTTGCTGTCCACGAACGCCTGAAATTCAGTCAGTACCATAGGATAAGACTCAAAGTAATGACATACCATGAATTCCATAAACAGTGGCCTAAATAGCCATTGACTACTAAACGCTCTGGGCCCATATCCACAAAGCTCCTTAGTGAAAACTTAAGTACATTTCTTAAATCATAAAATTCCTTAAGTCTGTGGCTGGTTCATTTCAGAAGTATTTTGTATTAAATTGTCTAATTCTGGAAAAGAATTTACAGATGCTTCTTATTTATCCATATTTCAAATATAAAATATTGATTTTCACACTGAAAATGTTATTTGAAATTTTCACTTAAGTAGAACTTAAGTTAAGATTCTCCTAAGTAGCTTCAAGGATATGGCCCCTGAAATTATTCGAAAAAGATACATATTTTCACATTTTCTGGGGAAAATATTTGAAAGTGACAGGTTTTGACAATATTGTACCAATTGCTTAGCATGAAGCTACCGTCTGTGGTAATATTACAGATCAATATAAAATGAGTAAAAGTCCCAGACTGTTAAACATCTGTGGTAATATAACAGATCGATATAAAATGTGTAAAAGTCCCAGACTGTTAAACATCTGTGGTAATATAACAGATCGATATAAAATAAGTAAAGTCCCAGACTGTTAAACATCTGTGGAAATATTACAGATCGATATAAAATGTGTAAAAGTCCCAGACTGTTAAACATCTGTGGTAATATAACAGATCGATATAAAATAAGTAAAGTCCCAGACTGTTAAACATCTGTGGAAATATTACAGATCGATATAAAATAAGTAAAAGTCCCAGACTGTTAAACATCTGTGGAAATATTACAGATCGATATAAAATAAGTAAAAGTCCCAGACTGTTAAACATCTGTGGTAATATAACAGATCGATATAAAATAAGTAAAGTCCCAGACTGTTAAACATCTGTGGAAATATTACAGATCGATATAAAATAAGTAAAAGTCCCAGACTGTTAAACATCTGTGGTAATATTACAGATCGATATAAAATAAGTAAAAGTCCCAGACTGTTAAAACATCTGTGGAAATATTACAGATCGATATAAAATAAGTAAAAGTCCCAGACTGTTAAACATCTGTGGTAATATAACAGATCGATATAAAATAAGTAAAGTCCCAGACTGTTAAACATCTGTGGAAATATTACAGATCGATATAAAATAAGTAAAAGTCCCAGACTGTTAAACATCTGTGGTAATATTACAGATCGATATAAAATAAGTAAAGTCCCAGACTGTTAAACATCTGTGGTAATATAACAGATCGATATAAAATAAGTAAAGTCCCAGACTGTTAAACATCTGTGGAAATATTACAGATCGATATAAAATAAGTAAAAGTCCCAGACTGTTAAACATCTGTGGAAATATTACAGATCGATATAAAATAAGTAAAAGTCCCAGACTGTTAAACATCTGTGGTAATATAACAGATCGATATAAAATAAGTAAAGTCCCAGACTGTTAAACATCTGTGGAAATATTACAGATCGATATAATAAAATAAGTAAAAGTCCCAGACTGTTAAACATCTGTGGTAATATTACAGATCGATATAAAATAAGTAAAAGTCCCAGACTGTTAAAACATCTGTGGAAATATTACAGATCGATATAAAATAAGTAAAAGTCCCAGACTGTTAAACATCTGTGGTAATATAACAGATCGATATAAAATAAGTAAAGTCCCAGACTGTTAAACATCTGTGGTAATATAACAGATCGATATAAAATAAGTAAAAGTCCCAGACTGTTAAACATCTGTGGAAATATTACAGATCGATATAAAATAAGTAAAGTCCCAGACTGTTAAACATCTGTGGTAATATAACAGATCGATATAAAATAAGTAAAGTCCCAGACTGTTAAACATCTGTGGTAATATAACAGATCGATATAAAATAAGTAAAAGTCCCAGACTGTTAAACATCTGTGGTAATATAACAGATCGATATAAAATAAGTAAAAGTCCCAGACTGTTAAACATCTGTGGTAATATAACAGATCGATATAAAATAAGTAAAAGTCCCAGACTGTTAAACATCTGTGGTAATATAACAGATCGATATAAAATAAGTAAAAGTCCCAGACTGTTAAACATCTGTGGTAATATAACAGATCGATATAAAATAAGTAAAAGTCCCAGACTGTTAAACATCTGTGGTAATATAACAGATCGATATAAAATAAGTAAAAGTCCCAGACTGTTAAACATCTGTGGTAATATAACAGATCGATATAAAATAAGTAAAAGTCCCAGACTGTTAAACATCTGTGGTAATATAACAGATCGATATAAAATAAGTAAAAGTCCCAGACTGTTAAACATCTGTGGTAATATTACAGATCGATATAAAATAAGTAAAAGTCCCAGACTGTTAAACATCTGCGTGCATCTTGAAATCACACTATGGAAATCTCAGAGATTTTTCAGCAATGTTTAAGAACCACAATATGCTCAACAATGCCGCATACCTTGATGTCAAACTGCAAATATCTCCTGGCCATATCCCTCAAGACCACGCTTTCTATCACCTCTACCGGTAGATCTACCGGGATGTTAAACCTGTATTCGGGGCAACTAAGGTTCCTAATAAATACCAGCACAGACTGACAGAATGTTCTACACTGCCGCATACCTTGATGTCAAATTGCAGATATCTCCTGGCCATATCCCTCGAGACCACACTCTCAATTACTTCTACGGGTACCAGAATGTTACACCCGTATCCAGGACACGTGATGTCATGTACTCCGCCCTCCTTGATTTTCACGTTCAAGTAGCTACGAGAAAATAAAATATCAAAATAACATAGATTGCCACCAGTATGTCTTTCAATCTTCCTGATGAACAGAATATTAGCAAAACCTTTAGAAAAAGTCAGCAAACACTTGCACTTTTTGTTTCATTTTATGAATTTAAACGAGTACTCAACAAGTGTACTCAACAAGGGTGTAACAAGCATGGGACACGAGTACCCCACCAGGGTTGTTGTTTTTTAATTATCAAGTGAAGTACAAATTACCATTGAAAACTGATAAGCAGGTCCATTACTATTTCAGTTTCTGTTTCTACAATGTTGTCTTTCTACAGAAAGATGGACGGAAGGTAAAGCTATAGTCCCCGCAAGTGAAACTAATAGGGTACAAATAGCATTAAATTCTGACATACAAGTTGTCAATATCATTTTGGTTAAAAGTTTTTTATTTTTTCGTACCCTTCCCAGCATTCCCTGCAGAACTGGTGGCAGGACATGTGCACTGGCTCCTGGCTTAACTGGAACGTCTGTGTGCAGATGTCACACTGAAACGGATGGACAACATAATGTATTTAAGAAATAATATTCAATTTATCGTTGTTTATCGGCCAATAAATAACTATTTGAAGTTGTGATGCATAAGAATTAAACCACAAGAGTGTTCGCCCGAGTAAATTAATAACCACGCATCAGAACGACAAAGAGTTGTTTTTTGGCCGATAAACAAAGATAATACCAAAATTATTTTGATTCTAACATGATTTGACATATATTTTTGCAATTCAACTGGAACTACTTTTTTACTATGCTCTGCTCAGAATTGAATTTTTTTTGCATTGTTTATTGGGTAGTTCAACAATGATAATTTTGTTCTTCAGTGGCTTACTGGTGACGCACTGGCCTCACAACACAGAAGTCGCAGCTTCTACCCCCTGCTCTACACTCATCTACAGACCCATATGTGACACGAGACGTTAAACCGAGATGCAGTCTTTTGGTGGGAGGGGGGGGGAGGATGACTTCTATATGAGCACTTGATAAAAATTCACCACACACACCCTTGGTTCAATGTATAAAGGACCTTCTGAAATCATTTTTGGAGGTTGATTTTAAAAACGCTTTGCTTTCAAAATGCCCTCGTGATACAACACACTTGAAAACAACAAATATTCAATTTAACATCTGCCAGTGGGAGAAAGTAGGGTGAATCCAGGCAAAACGTCAGATTTTGTGGATTAAATGACTGATAAAAAAATATTTCACTTCTACAATGCCCTGCTATATATAAGGTACAACAGTACAAATATTTAATTTTACCTCTGCTAGTGAACTAGCGGGATGGGAGAAAGTTGGGGTGCTGAGTGATTCAGCGACAACTGGCGTGTCACTGAAGAGGTTGGCAGGGGGGGTAACTCCACTCTTCTCGCAGCACGACACGGGATCAGCCATCCAGGCATCCAGTAGCATCTCCCGAGACCATTCTGTCAATATACATGAACAAAATAACTTAATTGAGGCGGGTCATGGGTATACCAACTGGGCTGAATGCATGTGCGTTAAGTGTCATCCCCGATTAGCCTCTGCAGTCCGCACAGGCTAATCCGGGATGGCACTTCCCACCTACAGTGGATTTATGTTAAGAAGAGACTTCCTTGAAACAGAAATCACCATAAAAGTGGAAAAAAACGTTCCAGATTAGCCTGTGCGGACGGCATAGGCTAATCCGGGACGACACTTTACGCACATGCATTAAGCCCCATTTTCCCACAACACGCCACAAAGTAATTTTATTCCGTTAATGTGGTGTTGTTGTCAAAGACTTTAGAAGAACACCACTCTCAATAATAAAAATAAATGCTAAAACTTCATCCAAATTCCTCAATTACATTAAACAACATTTGCAGATTTCAAAAAGTATTACCATTGAAATACTGTGGAATCACTTGAATTCGCGAGGTACAAATTTCGCGCACATGCTATTGCGGATATATTCGTGCTGCCTTAAATTCACGCAACTAGGATTTAAAAAAAAAAAAAAAAAAAAAATACAAACGAAATTTGGTTTTTACACAACATATGTGTCAATTATGCAATAAAATAAAAAAACATACAGAATGCCAATGAAGGTTCCTATTGTGACAGCTTATTTGTTGCAATTAACACGTATATTAGTAACGGATTAGGCTCTTAATTGACAACATTGCTCGCAGATTTAGGCGAGACAATAGGTACAAACTTACACCGTGTTGTTAATTAAGTGCCAATTGAAGTATTCATTTTGGCTCCACATCGCGGGCACTAATTCTTTACTAAAAAAATCAACATGTGAAAAGTAACAACCTTATGTTCCTTTTACTTATTGTATTATGATGTATTACTCAATGCACCCACACTTTCCATGCGAATGACGTGATGTTGTACATGTCGGCATAATTTTCGCTCGCTTTTTTAGCAGAACAAAGGATTAACATGGAATACATCCAGTTTACAAGGTTAATTCAAAATGAGCTATTTATTCTATAAGTAACAATGTTAATATAACAAAGCTCTTTCCTGGAAAATGTCAGAAATCTATTTTAGGAGTTGGAGAAAAATGTATTTCTTTTCTTACAATTTATACAACAATTTCTATTAATTAAACTATCTACTGCACACTCAGAGTTACCGTGGTTATGTAGAAATGCCTTCGTGGTGAAGAGCGGGATGCTGAGCAAGTTGGCAGCGTGTCTGAGATGGTGATAAACTTAACAAATCTTAAACAATCTATATGTTGTAAAACTGTGCACTCAGTTACCGTGGTTACGCAGCAATGCCTCTACGGTGAAGAGCGGGATGCTGAGCAAGTAGGCAGTGTGTTTTGTGAAGTTGGTGACAAACTTATCAAGTGTTATACAATGCATATATGTTGTAAAACTGTGCACTCAGTTACCGTGGTTACGCAGCAAGGCCTCCGCGGTAAAGAGCGGGATGCTCAACATGTCTGCGGTCTCCACAAGGAGCTGGTCTTTGGCCTCCTGCAGGTCCTGGGCGCGAAGCCCGCTGTACTCCTCCGAGTCGATCTCCGGTGGGACCTCATCTATCTCGCCACCCGCACCATCGTTCTGGTAAAAATAACGTAAACCATTTACTCAAAAATTATAACATTTGATTTTTTACAGTATCTTAAATTGGCACGTTCTTCACAAAAGGCTCTGTATGAGGCGTGTCGTGCGAAACCGGGGCTTAAAGCATATGCATGAAGTGTCGTCCCGAATTAGCCTGTGCAGTCCACAAAGGCTAATCCAGGATGACACTTTCCGCTTTTATAGTATTTTCAGTTTCAAGGAGGTCTCTTCTTAACATAAATCCACTGTAGGCGAAGTGTCTACCCAGAATGGCTTGTGCGGACTGCACAGGCTAATCCGGGATGACACTGTGCAGATGAATTAAGCCCGGGTTTCAAAAAACACGCCCTCATATACAAATACTGGTTGATGGCTGCTCTATGTATTAAATATCTTATATCAACAAGGCTTGTCACAGGATGTGACGTATGCCCCCGAAGCAAATGCTTGTCAGACGAAGGCAACACAATGTCAGTAACATGTTGGCAAAAATGATGCTTCCTACAAAAAGAGTTATGGTACTTGCACTCTGCACTTACTCTCAACATCCCTATGTTCGCAAAAGAAAATAAAACAAAGGGCAATAACTCTGTAAATATCGAAGGAGTTATAGTCCTTGTGCTCTGCACTTCCTCTCATTGTCCCATATCATTATATGAAGTTTCATTTGCATCCTTTGAATACTAATGGAGTTATGCTCCGCACAAGGAAATTAATGCTACACATAAGGAAAAAAAACAAAGGGCAATAACTCCGTAAATATTGAAGAAAAAGTTGTGGTCCTCTGCACTTCCCCTCATTGTCTTCTATCATTATATGAAGTTTCATCTGAATCCCTTCAATACTAATGGAGATATGCTCCGCACAAGACAATTAATGCTTCACATAAGGAAATAAAACAAAGGGCAATAACTCTGTAAATATTGAAGAAAGAGTTGTGGTTCTTGAACTCTGCACTTCCTCTCATTGTCCTCTATCATTGTATGAAGTATCATTTGAATCCCTTCAATACTAATGGAGTTATGCTCCGCACAAGATGGACGGACGATGCGATTACTATATGCCCCCGGAAGTTCCCTTCGGGGGAATAATAAAAGACAAATTAATGGGTGGTCTTATTTTCATGCTATCCTCGTACTGATGAATACGCAAAATTTAGAATGCCACAAAAAACTTTTTTTACAGCAGTCTAATAAGACAGCTAGCTATTTGTTACCTCAAGCTGAGGATGTTTTTTACTGGTGTTAATTTTTTTGTCTGAGTGTAAGAAACTTTAAGCAAAAAATGGATTTGCAGTGGTCGAAATTAGCACAAGCCGGTAAGCCCGGCACTTATAAATTTTGAACCGGGCTTGCTCAAGTTTTCATCTTAATTACGGCGGGCAAGTAATATCCTCTTGCTGCCAAGTAATAATATAAACATTCGGGCTTGCTTCGCCGAACTGCTAATTCCAATGACTGGACTTGAAATTGCCTGGAAAGGTTAGAAATGGGCAAATGAACAAAATAGCCGATTCTGGATCCAGGTTTTTCTAAGTCATTTATCAACAAAAACTCCAATAATCTGTCAAATGGGTTATCTGTGAACTACAAACAAGTCCATTGAACACCTGCAAGAATACAATCAACGAAAGTTTCCAAAAAAAGAAATTTTGTGTTTTCGGCAACGGTCTGACAAAAGTAGGTAGGGTCGGGATTTAGGGCTTTTTTACTTTTTTTTTAAAGACACATTTTGGTCAAAAACATTGAAAATCATCTAAAATCTGACGAATACGGATTTCACAGAAAACAAAAGTCACTAAAAACTAGCGATGGGACCGAATACTGAAATCAATATTCGAATATTCATTTTAGGTATTCAAATATATTCGAATATTCGTTTTGTAAATACTACTATATACTACTATATACGGCACCCTGTCCGAATATTTACCTATCCGAAATATGTACACTACCTGTACATAGTTGGTTTACATTGTTTCAGTGGTAAATGAGCGATATAACTTTGTGAGTGTTAGGCAAATATAAAGAAATGTAAGATATTGTTAAATGTATTGTTAATTAGAAGCATGAAGCTTGTATCTGCTGTGCAGATTACACGTTGCCTGGGTTTTGTCTAATGACCGCATAAAGTACTTCCAAGCACGTGATGGTGGCATTGTTTAATAATAAAGACCCTTGTATAATATACGGTGTTGATATAATGGAGAATAATTTACAAGTGATGTATAGTAAGATTGACCAGATCATGCTAATTTTGTTAAAGAAATTGATTGGCTGATAAAGGATTCATTTTGATTGGTTTACTTAGAGAGTAATTGTAATTTTCATGTGAACAAGTTAACTGTATCGATGTCACTTAAGGATAATACACAACAATGTACGCCTTGTGCAAACTGTGAAACCGTTATCACAACATGGCCCAGTTTTGTTACTTGTGGATACAATGCGTCATATTCGCGCCTCCTACAAACCGTTAACTCGCGGCCCTTGTACAGACGTGGCCCCCCTGCCAATTATCAATTGTCATTAATTGGACATGTTTAGCATGTGTTGTAAAAACGTTACAATGCCCCCGCCTACCTGCTAGGCAGGAAATACGACTGGAATTCATGTTAACTTTGCAATCAAACTGGAAAAAAAACATGATTCTTTAAGGAAATTTTGTTCTTTAAATAAATGAGAAAATCGAATATTTGTATTCGTTTTTTATATTCAAATATTATCCAATATTTGAATATTCGAGTATTCGGTCCCATCCCTACTAAAAACTTTAGAGTCGATGGGCTTTCGCTAGGTAGGGTCGGGTTGCCCGAAACACAGAAGATTGTTTTTTTTTGGCCTAAAATTAACTGATTTAATTTGCCTATAGAAAAGACAATGGAATCTGTTCATGGGCCCAGCTGGTACTTAAATCATCAGTATATAGTCAGGAAGATAAATATGAACTTTGATACATTTCTTTACAGGATACTGTTCAGTGCACCAATGTTCTCAATAATGTTTTGACTTGCCCATTTGGCAAGAAATACCATTTAAACTTCCCTGAATCTACCTCAATATCCAAACTTAGGAAATAAAACCTAGAGATTACTTAAACAGTTCAAGCGATAGTGATGTTGTTCATGTAGTCAGTTCATACCGAATGAAAATCATGCGATAGCCGATGATGTTGTATTTCAATAAAAAAATCTGGAAATTGTATTTATGGTAAATGAATCCTCTAATTTCGTTATTTTGCATTCACTTGTACTTGCCCTTTCGAGATGAAATTTGAACTTGCCCGAAAATGAACTTATTTCGAAGACTGGTGCTTTTTCTAGTAAATCAGTAAGTAGAAAAAATTGAAATATGAATTACTTTTAAGAGTGTAAAGAAATAACCAAAGATTAGGAAAAAACGCAAAACATGTGCAAATTTTCGGGTAAACAGAATTTCTCGAGTTTGTATTAATGTTTCCATTTTTTTGGCTATTTACATAATTTAAACAAAAGATGCATCCGTCAAAAAAATTAACTAGACTGCACTCAAAGTGCGCAAACTTCCGCCAGTGCAGCCAATTTCATTCAAGAAATAATGTTTGCTTATAAACAATGATCGGGAGTTCTGATGAGTAGAAATTAAACCACAAGGGCATTAGCCAGAGTGGTTGAATATACAGCCATTAGAATGACAAATAGGTGAATTTTGTTCTTTGCCTATAGAAAACTCTGCGCGTGTCATGTTAGAACGGCTAATTTCCAACCCTGCCAGAAAATGTCATGCATATCTGTTCATAACTTTTTGCGTCACATGCTTACAGACAGACAAACCAATGCCGGCAAAAAACTAACATCCTCTGCCGAGGTAATAATAAAATCAACAACTGCAAAAACAACTCAAACCATAATGTATGGGGGTAAATGTATACTCAAACCAGAATGTATGGGGGTAAATGTATACTCAAACCAGAATGTATGGGGGTAGATGTATACTCAAACCAGAATGTATGAGGGTAAATGTATACTCAAACCAGAATGTATGGGGGTAGGAGTACACTCAAACCAGAATGTATGGGGGTAGATGTATACTCAAACCAGAATGTATGAGGGTAAATGTATACTCAAACCAAAATGTATGGGCGTAGATGTATACTCAAACCAAAATGTATGGGAGTAGATGTACACTCAGTCCAGAATGTATGGGCGTTGATGTATACTCAGTCCAGAATGTATGGGGCTACATGTATACTCAAACCAGAATGTATGGGGGTAGATGTATACTCAAACCAGAATGTATGGGGGTCAATGTATACTCAAACCAAAATGTATGGGCGTAGATGTATACTCAAACCAAAATGTATGGGGGTAGATGTACACTCAGTCCAGAATGTATGGGAGTAAATGTACACTCAGTCCAGAATGTATGGGGGTAGATGTACACTCAGTCCAGAATGTATGGGGGTAGATGCACACTCAGTCCAGAATGTATGGGGGTTAATGTACACTCAGTCCAGAATGTATGGGCGTAGATGTACACTCAGTCCAGAATGTATGGGGGTAAATGTATACTCAAACCAAAATGTATGGGCGTAGATGTACACTCAGTCCAGAATGTATGGGGGTAGATGTACACTCAGTCCAGAATATATGGGCGTAGATGCATACTCAAACCAAAATGTATGGGCGTAGATGTACACTCAGTCCAGAATGTATGGGGTTAATGTACACTCAGTCCAAAATGTATGGGCGTAGATGTACACTCAGTCCAGAATGTATGGGCGTAGATGTACACTCAGTCCAGAATGTATGGGGTTAATGTACACTCAGTCCAGAGTGCATGGGCGTAGATGTACACTCAGTCCAGAATGTATGGGCACAGATGTACACTCAGTCCAGAATGTATGGGGGTTAATGTCCACTCATTTATGGGCGTAGATGTACACTCAGTCCAGAATGTATGGGCGTAGATGTATACTCAAACCAAAATGTATGGGCGTAGATGTACACTCAGTCCAGAATGCATGGGCGTAGATGTACATTCAGTCCAGAATGTATGGGCGTAGATGTACACTCAGTCCAGAATGTATGGGCGTAGATGTACACTCAGTCCAGAATGTATGGGCGAAGATGTACACTCAGTCCAGCAGAGCTCCAGATAAGACGCGTATTTACGCATTGAAATATAAAGACAAGAGGGCCCTAGGACGCTCACCTGAGACCTTGTAACCCAATTGGAATTAGCATCCCAGAGCAATGGCTTATTTTTATTCCAGGGCCATAAGTTGAAAAACCTTGAACAAACCTCTGGGCCTTGCGGTTTCAGGTAAAGATTTTTAAAGTCATTTTGCTATTTAAGTCTATATAAACCATGTGACCCCTCGGGGGGGTGGCCAGATTTGAACCCAGGGGTATAATTTTTGAACAATCTTCGGAGAGGACCACTATGCAATGTTACATAACAAATATAGGAAAGCTGTGTGCCTTGCCGTTTCAGAGGAGAAGATTTTTAAAGTCATTTTGCTATTTAAGTCTATATAAACCACGAGACCTCCGAGGCGTGGACAGTTTTGACCCCAGGGGCATAATTTGAACACTCTTTGTAAAGGACCACTATACAATGTTACATACCAATATGAAACCTCTAGGCCTTGCAGTTTCAGAGGAGAAGAATTTTTAAGTCATTCTGCTATTTAAGTATATATTAACCATGTGACCAATTAGGTGTGGTCTGTTTTTGACCCTATGTGGCATAATTTGAACAATCTTTGTAGAGTACCACTATAGGATGTTAAATACAAACTATGAAACCTCTGGGCCTTGCGGTTTCAGAGAAGAAGATTTTAAGACGTTTTGCTATATAAGTTTATATAATCCATGTGACCCCCTGGGCGTGGCCAGTTTTGACCCCAGTGGCATAATTTGAACAATCTTTGTAGAGGACCACTATAGGATGTTACATACCAAATATGAAACCTCTGGGCCTTGTGATTTCAGAGGAGATTTTAAAAGTCATTTTGCTATATATTCTATATAAACCATGAGACCCCCGGGGGCATTGCCAGTTTTGACCCCAGAGGCATAATTTGAACAATCTTTGTAGAGGACCACTATAGGATGTTACATACCAAATATGAAACCTCTGGGCCTTGTGGTTTCAGAGGAGAAGAGTTTTAAAGTCATTTTGCTATATATTCTATATAAACCATGTGACCCCCAGGGCATGGCCTGTTTTGACTCCAGGGGCATAATTTGAACAAACTTTGTAAAGGACCACTAAAGGATGTTACATACCAAATATGAAACCTCTGGGCCTTGCGGTTTCAGAGGAGATTTTTAAAGTCATTTTGCTATATATTCTATATAAACCATGAGACCCCCGGGGCGTGGTCAGTTTTAACCCCAGGGGCAAAATTTGAACAATCTTTGTAGAGGACCAATATACATTGTTACATACCAAATATGAAACCTCTGGGCCTTGTGGTTTCAGAGGAGAAGATTTTTAAAGTCATTTTGCTATATATTCTATATAAACCATGTGACCCCCGGGGCGTAGCCCGTTTTGACCCCAGGGGCATAATTTGAACAATCTTTGTAGAGGACCTCTGGAGGATGTCACATATCAAATATGAAAGGTCGGAGCCTTGCGGTTTCATAGAAGATTTTTAAAGTTTTCATTTTTTAAATCTATTTCTAGCTCTGGTGACCTACATATTCAGCGGACCGGAAAGATTTGAACAACTTTGAAAGAGGTCCACCCAAGGATCATTCCTGTGAAGTTTGGTGAAAATCTGCCAAGCGGTTTAGAAGGAGATGTTGTTTGAATGAAAAGCTGACGACGCACGCACATACGCACGCACGACAGACAACGGGCGATCACAAAAGCTGGGCAAATGACAACGACTACTTTGCTAAGTAAATCATTAAATGATGTTTTGATAGATTTACAGATTATCGTCTACATTCAATTTATTCCATTTGCCAATATTAATGTGCTCATATATAACAAGCACATAAAATACTCATTTGATCTTGTATAAAAAATGAAAATACCCTTTACATTTCCCAAATACCCTTTAAAGCTGAAGGACAGGGGGTAAAATACCCTTTAACCAAAAAAGCAGGGGGTAAAATACACTTTAGGCTAAAACCTTATCTGGAGCTCTGGTCCAGAATGTATGGAGGTAAATGTACACTCAACCCAGAATGTATGTGGGTAAATGTACACTCAAACCAGAATGTATGGGGGTATATGATCACTCAAACTAGAATGTGGGGCTAAATGTACACTTAAACCAAAATTTATGGGCGTAGATGTACACTCAGTCCAGAATGTATGGGGCTATATGTACTCTCAATCCAGAATGCATGGGGCTAAATGTAAACTCAAACCAGAATGTATGGGGCTAAATGTACACTCAAACCAGAATTTATGGGCGTAGATGTACACTCAGTCCAGAATGTATGGGGCTATATGTACACTAACCTTAAATAATGCAGTAGATATTTCAATATTACAAATATTTTAAATTTCTACATATTGCAATATTTAACATTCAGATATCATTTATGGGTCTGGATTTTATTCCCAAGTGTACGCAAAAAATTGAAATTTTGTGTTTAAATGTACACTTGTACATTTTGCTGCCAAGTTATATTGTTTGGTCCAATCTAGGGCATAACAAGACCTACCGAGAACACCATCTTCGACTCCAGGTACAGAGCGATGTCGTTGAATCCGCTACTCTCGGCGCTGTCGCACGGCGTCTGATTGTCCTTGTTCTCGATAAACAGCGGGCAGGAATGGTTCACTAGCAGCTCCACACAGGCTTTCAGGCCAGACTGGGCCGCGTAGTGAAGGGCGGTGTTGTTGGACTGGAACAGGGAACCGGGATTTCAAGAATAAACTTTAACAGGATTTTTTTTATCTCATACAGCAGCTCCACACAGGCTTTCAGACCAGACTGAGCCACATAGTGGAGAGCTGTGTTGTTGGACTGGAACAGAAAACTGGGCAAGTTTTATACAAATTAGCAAATATTTGTTTTGCTTTTTATACATCTCTTCTGTGTGTGTATTTGGAAGTTTAAGAAGTACTTTTTTGCCAAAGCTGCATTATGTGAGGAGTGTGTCTGAGCACCCCTACACAATTCACCCACTCGAGACTAATAAAAGCCGCAATTTCCAGCTATTTATTGTTTTCTGAAATATCTTTATTTTGGTGTGGTATTGTGCAATGGGGGGGAACCGGTGTACCCGGAGGAAACCCAACCTGTCTGGTATGGTGACCACCAACCAAACTCACATGTGTCGACCTGGAGGTAAACCCCAACTGCAGCGGTGAGAAGCGAGCGTGCCAACCACTGTGCTCGCCAGACATCATCTTCCTTTTCTTTCACTTTCAAGACATTTATAGAAAGGCTCTGATTGGTCCGATAGTTCGCCTGATCCTATTGGCAATCTGACCACTGTCAACACTTGTCTAGCATAGCAATAATGAAGAATTTAATCACACTAACTTACCTTTCAACAATGGTACAGGCAACAAAAGAGAAAAAGAACAAATCATACAAACTTTAAACCGCTATCACATTACTGGTATTTTAATGAACCAAGAAATGCTCCACACTAATGTGT
This sequence comes from Congeria kusceri, assembly GCA_027627225.1. Lineage (NCBI taxonomy): Eukaryota > Metazoa > Mollusca > Bivalvia > Myida > Dreissenidae > Congeria > Congeria kusceri. The sequence continues at coordinate 35,241,433 of CM051040.1, read as the reverse complement.
GTGTGTGTGTGTGTGTGTGTTTTTCCTCAATAATCTTTGTCCAGAATCATAATTCTCATTTAGACTACACTTAAACTTTTGTATAGAGAATTTAAGTATAAATCAATAAATTCTTTTACCTCGTCAAGGGCAGACAAATCCATTTTCTCGACCACTCCATCTTTAAGCTCCGCCCCTTTCCACTGGAGGATCATGGCCAGACATTCGTGCCGACGTCTCTGCACAGGAAAGTACATGTGGTGCTTCTCCATACACACGCAGTGCAATGCGGTTTCCTTCCGACCATTCGTCTTGTTCGGGTTTCCACCATGTTCGAAAAGAAATATCCTACACAGAAATAAATAAAAATAATCTTCTTTATCACCTTACTTAAGTCTTAACAACAAAATTATGAAAATTGCTGACTGTATTACAGATATTATGGTACATTATCATAGTGCACGCATTGGACGAGCAAACCCCAGTTGAATCAACTTTATTTCAACATCATAGCCAAATGTTTGTTAGAAAATAACTGATCATTGTTCAAATCCACTGTACCGCTACAGTGGCCTACAGTTGGAATCATGTCCAGACATTATTTTAAAAAGACAAGATCAATCTTAACATTCAAAGGAAAGTTTTGAATGTTAAGACTCCAGTATTTAATCTTTGTAAAAGGTATAAAAACATTAATAACAAATTATTTTTTACAATATGGCCATGAGGTCAGAGCTCAAGCTGCAATTCCTCAGATCAGCCAATTGACCAGTAGATACTTGTCAATCAAGAACAGAGTTGACCAATTATGGTTTTATATTTCAGTGGTTAATAACAGCACATGGCTGCATAATCCAATTTATTCACTTCAAATCCTTGGACAAACAACCTTAGTCGAACAGAGAGACGGAACGATCTATGTTCATCTACTGGTCCGCCATCTATTTTCGTCTACTGGTTAATTGTTAGCAAGTTCAATATTGGGCAGCAAAAACTACTATAAACAGTATTTTAACTAACTAACAGCTGCTCCTTCTCGCATCCTACAAAACACTGCAAATAGGCATGATATCAGCAAAGAAAGTCTATACAATTTTGCTAAAGGAAATGTTAAGCTAGTGGTGAGGCACTGGTCGTTTAGTACAAATATTACCACCAAAATTCACCTGAGCAAGCTCTTCATCCCATGCCTTGCGGCCAAATGCAGCGGCGTCTCATGCTGATAGTTGTCCCCATACGAGGAGTTCGGGTCCAGCCCCTTACGTAGATCGCTGTGGTCATTGTAGACTTTCAGGGCCGCTAGTTCATCCCCATTCTGAAGATGTTTGCGGAACTTTGAGGAAGAGCTGCCCATGCTTCTGCCCCGTACAGTTCTACTGAGAGAATGTCATGACGGTGACTTTGTGTCTATTGATAAACCTGAAAATATTTGTTTAAGTAAGTTTCCGCCCACATACAGTTCTACAGGCGGAATGTCAGAATGGCGTCTTGGTAACTTATATTAACCTGAAACAACTGCCACATGAGTGACGGATACACCCCCACAATATGGCCTTGTCACAAAACTATGGCATCCATTCGAAAGAAATGGACAGCGAGAAAATGCTTTAATTTGTGAATGGTCAACAGTGTATTTAGAAAAATTTAATGTCAATAGGAGCCACAACTCTGTCAACATTTAGTGGGTTGTAACCAAAGTTGAACTTGATCTGTATTTTATGATGTCACACCTACGTACCAAAAATAATTTAAATATGTGCAGACTTTCATGAGTTTTATTGTCCATGTTTTTCGGGAATTTAAGTCAAAAAGGGGCCATAACTGTGTCAAAATTTAGTGGTTTGTAACCAAAGTCGAACTTGACCTGTATTTTATGATGCTACACATTTGAACCAATAATTATTTAAATATGTCAAGCAATTGTTGAGTTATCGTCAGGAAACCATGTTTTTAGAGAATTTAAGTAAAAAAAAGGGCCATAACTCTATCAAAATTTAAAATCAAAGTCGAACTTGACCCGTATTTTATGATGCTACACATGTACACCAATAATTATTTGAATATGTCAAGCCATTCTTATGTTATCGTCTGGAAATCATGTTTTGGGGGAATTTTAAGTCGAAAAGGGGCCATAATTCTGTCAAAATATAGTAGTTTGTAACCAACATGGAACTTGACCTGTATTATATGATGTTACACATGTGTACCAAATATTATTTGAATATGTCAAGCCTTTCTTGAGTTATCATCCGGAAACCACGTTTTTAGGGAATTTTAAGCCGAAAAGGGGCCATAACTCTGTCAAAACTTAGTGGTTTGTAACCAACATCGAACTTGACCTGTATTCTATGATGTTACACATGTGTACCAAAAATTATTTGAATATGCCAAGCCTTTTCTTGAGTTATCATCCGAAAACCAAAAACCAACACACAGACAAGCATACCCCCCCCCCATAAACTTCGTTTGTGGGGGTGTGGGGGTATAATTACCGTAAAAATTGTTCTCTCACGAGAATTGCAATAAAATAATACTTTGTTATTGATTTCAGAGATCCCTAGATATCCTCGCAAATGAAAGCATCTGCCCCCCAATTAATAAATAAATGACACAAAATATTAATTGTTGCCACAAACTTTAAAGGTGGACTGTCTGATTTTTATAGATTTATTTCAGGTCTTTTATGTTACCCACTTACACAAAAATGTTTTATAAATCACAACATCGACAAAAATTATTTCTTTTACCGAAAAAAACACATATATTTTTTCTGTTGATACAGACCCATTTATCAACAGCAACGGTTACAATACGTACATTCGCTTTTTAATTAGAAAGTAAGAACGACGCTGATCTGACTCGTCTAGACGTCGTATAAACATGTATATAATAGTTCGCGGAGCAGCGAAGTATTATTTTAGTTTGAATTTCTCTCTTCATATAATGCATGTCTGAACACAAGTTATTCTCAATGTTTATTATAATATTATTTGAAAAATATACTAATAAGTATCATTAGAATCAATGCATGGTTTACATTATAATTTTCGTACAAAATTGTTCAGTCCCTCTTTAACCAGAGCATTACGGCGATGCCGATGAATGGGTGAGTAGAATAGCTTTTTTTTTACTATGAAGTCTATTCGGTAAATTGTCGAGCGAAAAATGTGAATTAATAATACCAGATATATTTATGTGGTAATTTCCTAAGGTTATTTTTCCTTGACCAGTTTATTGTATTTAAAGTGATATGCAAATGATAACTGAATGCCACACAATATAAATGACAACATCAGCTTCATATTTTCTGGAAAACGTCATCAAATAATACCAACTATCAAAATGCTAGTTTATAAAATAAGTTAATAACTTATTAATCAAAATTTAATATATGCCGTGTCACCCTAATTTCGTGGGTCTTATTTACGATTGTGGCGCAAGCGCGTTAATAAATTCTGTTATCCCACCACTGAGTGGATAAAACACAATTTGCAATGTGCTCTTTGCAAACTAAGTAATTAAGACAGATTGTTGTTGCTATTTCATGTATATGTTACGTTATTGTACCTGACCATACTGATCTGTATTGTCTGGAAGCTACTCATAATTTGGGTGGGAAAGAGTGTTTACAGCATCAATTTAGTTTCACTTTGTTTGTGCTGGAGCCTGTGCTGATCAAAGGACAAAAATCTTGGTGAAAACTGGTGTTTTGAAAATTTTATTATTATAAATACACAATCCTTATCATATTTTTTAAGTTAACAATATAGGCCTGACGAAATCTACACTCTTTGTTAATTTTACTTGTGCAGGATTAACTTTAGTGTTCATGAATATATAAATATTTCTATTGTGTTATTGTTCTTAAATATTAAATAAATGATATAATTGCACGCAGCGATTCATGGGTAGGAATGCTAACTTAAAGTTAAAAGTTTGAAAACGTCAGTCAAATTTAGGGAAGGGGTATTGTTTATGTATTAATTTTACCAAAAATAGCAGAATTCCAGTGAAAAATAAACATAAAGGAGATAATCATACATGTGCAATTATCCTTGGAAAACTGTTCTAAATATACGATTTTTTTGATAACATTTCATTAATTTAATTCCAAAATAGTTGTAGGGTAGTGAATAATTTGTGTTTTTCATGTTGTTACTTTGTGATTTAAATGACCAAGTCACTTACTGGCAGGATTTCCTTTTCAGATACTGCAAAAGTATACAATTCACTTAACAGTTATAGATAGACAATGGTTTCGGATGCACGAGCGAAAATTTTATTAGTTTTATACGGCCACAAAATTATGGTAACCCACGAAATTATGGTAATTAGGCATAATCATAAATTTAATTGATGCACTTTAGTAGTAAATTAATTGATTCAATGTTTAATAAAAATGAAATATGTTACTGCGAAAGAAATTAAAATTGGCCCATCATATGTTAGAACTAGTCTACAATATACAACTCGTCTAAACACTGTAAGTATGCCACACAGACTTTGAACACACAATAAACAAAGACATTTTAATAACAGTCAACACAAAGGAAGTGCACGAGCAAAAAAGGCCATTGCGTAGTATATTGGACTGAAACGTGGCTCAGGTACCAATAGAATACACTTTAATTATACCTTATCAACCGCGAGGCACTGTCATATTACATAGGCAGTGTCGGATGGAAATAAATGAGCATACAATTTAATTACCAATTAACACATTCTTCTATTTTTCGTGTTTTATTTAGGCATGCTGGGAAAATTGTCAACTTCCGCATCAATCGCAGACTTGAGGGGTTGGCTCAAAAGGTAGATTGACTGTCAAAACTGATCAACAGTCTATTCTGCGGACATCGTTTGACATATCAAGCGTACTTCGGATATTTTGAAATATGCAGGTTTGTTATACTTGTTTTTTTCCATGTACATACATTTGCTTTAAAGCAAAACGCATTATGGAAAAAATATGTTGAATTATGAAATGAATGTAAATTAACAAATATTTAACACCAATTAACAAAAAGTCCTGTTATTATAATATGGTAGAAGATGTCTTCGCCCTGTAAATACATATATGACCAATGCAGATCATATGTTAATAAAATGAATACTAATAATAGTTAATTTCATTGCAATAGTTATCAACACTTTGTATTTGCAGAGTCGTCTGCCCTTGGAAGACTTTGGCTCTTCGCTGTGAATCAACAGATTGTTAGTTAGGATATACAGAATGATAGTTTAAAATGCTTTAAAATACTTTAAGAAACTGTAGATAGTGCTGATAAACCACTCCAACTAACATGCTCAGTGAATGCAGTTTCTATTACATTTTACAAGTTTGGTAATCGGTTTCCAAGTTAGAATACTGCGAATGTCGATTACTAAGTACGAGTTTCATGAAATATCAGGAAACTTGAAAAATGTATGAAACGAAAGCTTCTCCACTCTGTCAAATGATAGTTGTATATCCTGTTCATGTTGTTTTGCTGTTTTTTTATTTTTTCTTGATGAGAAATTGAAAGTTTCGCAATCGCAGTATAACAAAATAAGGTCGATTCGTCACGTCTTCAAAAACAGTGGCAATTATTAATATTGCAGTGCTCCAGATAAATATTTGTACTGGTCGTAATGGTATGCATACTTCTAAAAATTTGGGGGTAAATGTACACTCACTTCAGAATTAGTGGCGGTAAATGCACACTATACGTATATAGGACTGGTGGGGTTAATTTACATCCAACAATAGTAGATCACGATATGAGCAGAAGACCATAGCATTATAATAATCATCCTTTATAATGCAGTCGTTTGAATAAAAAAAAATTGCATGTGAGAATCTGAACATTTTACGACTTTATTGCTAACTACTGAACATATCAACTGCATATTCAGGTAAACAGGCTTGTCAAAACTTATAACTGTTTCTGTCTTCCAGTCACTAATGTTCGCGAACATCCGAAAAGTTGTGCGTAAATGTACCGGTACAGCCAAATTTTAATTTTCCCTGCGCATCTTTCAATTAATTGTGCGTAATTTACGCGTGTACGCGCCTTATAATATTGCATTTGTTGCAATTATCATAGAACTGAGAGAAAACACATTCGTACTGTGTGCTATCAAACTATCACATACCTGTGGAATATTATATTCAAACTATTATACATACCTGTAGAATAGTATATTCAAACTATTTACATGCCTGTGGAATATTATATTCAAACTCATTACATACCTGTGCAAAATTATATTCAATTGTTATGATGTGTCCATGAACAATGCATTATTTTTATTAATGCAACGAAGAGGTTATACCTGTATTACGTTTTGATAGCGTATTTCACCTATAAACGAGGTTTGTGTTCACGTTTTGTGTTCTGGAAATGAAATGCATAATTTGTGTGACAATGCGGAATATGGACATAAACAAATCTGACTTTAATGTCGCCGAGTGCAAAATAAAAACAAAACAACAACCCCAAAACAACAGGTTCAATAAAACGCCGATTCAACGATGTTGATACTGAAATGTGAAAAAAACATCAGTAAACGTATATAAAATTATTAACATATATAACCGTAGATTTTGTAGTAAAGAATTCTTGCATCGAATTTACATTAAACGTGCTATAATTTTAGAGATACATGTATATGTTTGCCAATAATAATCGCTTGAGGCATAGCCAGGCATACCCGTACGTACGCATTGGCGCTGGAACAGGGATGATTACTCCAGTACCCGGGTGGGGAAATGCTACCTCCCGGTTGCAAACGGGCTTAATGCACTTGCGTCAAGTGTCGTCACGGACCAGCCTGCAGTCCGCACAGGCTGATCCGAGACGACACTTTCCGCTTTTATGGTATTTCCTGTTTCAAGGAAGTCTCTTCTTAACATAAATCCACTGTACGCGGAAAGTGTCGTCCCGGATTAGCCTGAGCGGACTGCACAGGCTGATCCGGGATGACACTTTACGCACGCACACTAAGCTCGGTTTCACCAAGACTCGCATCAAATCATTACCCAGATACCCGTGCTATGTTTTATTTAAACTTGATACAACTGGTAACTAGGCGACGTTGGAATATTGGAGTATAACAATATAACTGTAAACAATACGGTGACATGTTGAGGCGGCGCCCGTATACAACACTAAGACTGGTTTGCAATATCAGTGGGCGTTTGGAAGTCAACATGTTCTTTCGGCGTAGCTGTCTAGGATCACTTTGACCTAGATTTCTTGCGATAATTATGCAGCGGGAAAAATGAATGCCAATAGAACTGGGCAAATTTTCTAATTTTAGGGAATGCACACTTACAACAATGGATTAGTGTATACCAATAACTGTTGCATATTTTTGATGATTAAAATTTTCATCATTGTTTACATAAGCGGTTAAAATTAAGTTATAAACATATCTTCGACGTACACTCTAGAACTGAACATAATTATAAACAATTTTACTCATTGTATGTCATGATCAGAATGTTATATTCATTCACATAATGAAATAACTATTTTGTTTAGCTAACATAATTGCGCGCTCACGACAGTCGGTCGACACCACAACGTACAATGTTGCCTGTTGAGCTCGCGTCACGTCTGCCTGTCAATAGTTTTAAGGTTTGTTGTGACGAGCACAAAATAAAAGTGGTAAATTTCTGGTATTTTTCTGATAAATAAGCAAAAAATATTAGCAAATATTAGCAAACCCGAAGGAGCTTATATTTCCTATTATTTTATCATTGTGTAAAAATATTATTGTGACCGACTGTCGTGCCCGTGAATTAATTCTCGCGCGTACAACACACTCCATCAAGAGTGTGAATCATTCTGAAAATAGTGCGCGGTAAAGCTCTGTTAATACACACGCATCAATTAGCGTCCGGAGAATCCTAAACCGGACAATTTCAAAAATGGGGAATTATATTTATAAACTTACTGTGCATGTTAATGTGCAATGACACCGCAACTCGATTTGTTTATCATCAAAGGGACCGAATTTCTTCAGAAATGGCTATTATACAAAGCATGGACAGTAGATATTTGTAAAATTGCACAATGATCTGCAACTAGTTTGTGTTTTAATGTTCAATAGAAATAACAACAGGGCATATCAGTAAATTGCTACCCGTGCCATCCCGACATACCTGGCGAAAGTATTATTCTGTGAAAATAATGTAATGGCAAAACTGACATAGTACTATGCATATATTCATATTAGGAACATCAGACAAAGGAAAACCATAATATATGTCGGTTCAAGGCCGGTCCGGCCGGTCAGGCCATGGCCGGACCACGTTTTGGCCGCTTTAAGGTGTTTAAATGTTTAACTTCTTAAAGGTAAAAATTTATCCGTTTGTATTCCTTATTTGCATGTCTTAAACATCAATACACGGGGTTGTTTTTACAACCTGGCATTCAAAGAGCCCCGACTCCAGGCTGTCCGTAAAGTCATGGTAACCGATAAAATCAATATCCCTATTATATATTTGGGCGTAATACGGTAATAAAAAGAATTGTAATATCGTTCGTGCCAATTAAGCCTACAATAAAGGTTGAAATAGTCTTAGATATGCTGGATAACGCTCCTAGGGTCTTTCTAGAATAAAAAAATTGCCCGGGGGCATGCTCCTAGAAATTTGTTTCACATAGCCTTTGGCCGGACCACTTTAAAATTGCCGGCGACGGGCCTGCGGCTATTTTTTTTTTCGATTGCTGGCGAAATGTGAAACCGCATGAACAAGCCCCAAGGAGACCCAGATTGGATGATGAAATGGCCGAAAGCTCCAGTAACCATACTACTTATACTAGATCTAGATCTAGTTCTGTTTCCACTGTAGACGAAGTTCTGTTTGAAACTGTAGACGATAATTTGTTGAGAACATAAGATCAAATAACCTGCTTTTATTAAATGGTCTATTGAATTTGTTTGAACTTTTTATAACACAAAAAAGGTTCCAATAAAATATGTAATTGCTGTAAAGTGTATCTATTTATTCGAGTGACATCCATACATGCATGTGTCCGCGTAAAATATATTAACATATCAGTATAAAATTGGTGAATGGCCATGTTGTTACATTTTTCTGATACATTTAATATAATACATTTTAAAATTACAACAAAAATGATTATATTTCAGCTCACAAACTAGGCATGCAAATATTTAGCGATAATATTGCATTAAATACCCAGCCCGGCCACATAACTTGTGTGGGGATTGGTCATGAAATTATTTCTACGGCCATTCTCCCCCTACCTCTGAATCAAGTAGGGCAGTTGTCAGTTACTGGCATAAGTATGTGCACTTTTACCCAGGAAAAGTGTGAGTAGGTTAACTGACCGCCGTTATATGACTGAAATACTGTTGAATACGGCGAAAATCCAAACAAACAAACCGGACGAAATAGAACTTTCCGCATTCAGCACAAATTAACGATTGTGACCGATTTGAGAACACCCCTTAATCCATGAATACTCTTCAGTTGGAGGTTAAGAACTTAAAGTGCTTCGCGTGCTAGGCAACCAAGTAGGGTAAGTCGGATTTTTAATGTGTTATTGAATTACTGGATAACAGAAAAGGTAATTGCAACGTTAAATCACTACAATTGATGACTTAAGTATGTTATTTTAGTTTAGTTTGATAAATTGTGTTTCCTCTTGCGTGATAGATTCTCCTTTGAATTGAAATAGTTAAACTTGATTTTTTTTTCAATTTAATAAAAGTTTACATTTTTGCTAAACTTGGATTTTAAAACTTGTTAGTTTTAAGATTAGATCATGTATGATGTAACTTCATCGGCAGTTCTGTTCAAAGGAATCAGCCAGCAAATCAATAGTGATCTTGTTTCATACTCTATTAAAGATAATGTCACCGAGTGTACAGGGGTGAATTTGAAGATATCATATGCCTAAATTTTCCTACATGGGACAATGGGTAACATCTGACAAGCAGACTTTTCTATATATGTAAAGTGATTTTTTTTCAAGCAAAGTTAGGACCAAAATAGGGCCCAATTCACAAAGCAAAAAAGTACCCTTTCTTTCCCAAATTTTAATCCAAAACTCACAATTGCAAGCAAGTTTATGTTTAACTTTTTGTTTGCTTTAATTTTATTCCATGTAAAGGTTTACTTCTACAAGTTCTAGACTGATGAAGATGTTTATAATATGTTCAAAAAGATTTAAAATTGTGTGATTTAACCTTGATAGAATAATTTCATACATAATAGGTTGAAATGTTATTTTCACAAAATATGGTATTAAGCTGCTAATTTTCACAATTCAAAGGGACCCGGCCCCATTCACAAAGGATTGGAAAAAAATCACTGATCCATCTTCCATTAAGTCAAACCCCTTTCCAGGACTTTGACTCTGCACAGTCAGCCATTTCTCCTGTGAAAGTGTCTGCTCAAATTGAAATATCGTAATAAGCGGTAATTCCGAGTGAGGTCCATACAATATCGATGTGTGAAAATGATATAACTGTTTGGAGTTAATTGTTATATTATTATCTAATTACTTGCAAGATCCGATCTTAAGATTCAAAATTTTCAAATCTTATTTGGATCCAGATCAGAAGATAAAATTTGGATTCGTTGCATCCCTAATGTCTTATGCCCGACTTGTCCTACATGGGTGCATATAAATATAATTATGAGGCGCGTCATGAGAAAACCGGACATAATGCATGTGCATAAAGTGTCGTCTCGGATTAGCCTGCGCAGTCCGCACAGGCTAATCCAGGACGGCGATTTCTGCTTACAGTGGATTTGTGTTTAGAAGAGACTTCATTGAAACAGAAAATACCATAAAAGTGATAAGTGCCATCCTGGATTAGCCTGCGCGCACTGCACAGGCTAATCCGGGATGACACTTTACGCACATGCATTAAGACCGGTTTTCCCACAATGTGCCTCTTATATATTTTAAGTCGTTTATTTCATGCTAGTGTAATGTGACCAAAATAAAACCGGATGTGGGTATTATCAGTGCATTGTTTTTTTAATCCCCCTAGATGCTAGCGGAGGTAATGCCTTAAAACTAAAATACATTCTGGTATGTTATTCAATATGGAATGAAAAGTAAAATAGCAGATAAAAAAAACTTTATTTGACGATTTCCGAAATCAGTGTAATTATAGTGCACAATTTTTTACTTTCTTGTCCGGACTATTTCTCAGCAACTACTAGCCGGAATTCAACGAAACTTTATGGAAAGCTTCTTTACCAAGAGGAGGTGTGCATACTACCAGGACGTTCCACTTCAATGATTTTTCTTAGAGTTATGGGACTTTGAAGATTTCTGAAATCATTATACAGTCTTTAAATTAGCACTCGCTCGCTTGCCCGTGGCGAGTAAATATATTGTCCGGCACAAAACAAATTCTAAGTAGATTGCCCGCCTGGTAAGTAATCCAATCAAATTTGGAAATGCCCATTATGTTGAGAAACAGCAAGTTTTTCAGAGACTTGTGTCAATATATGAAAACTGGATCAGGCAGAAGGATAATTAAGTAGAGAAACACATTAAATGATAAACTGTTGTTAGTTGTAGATATGTTTAAATGATGAACTGTCGTTAGTTGTTGATTTTTAATACAAGAAACTTTGGGCTAGTAAAAAAGTTTTTGGACAAGTAAACATTCTAAAGCTACTGGCCCCAATGGCAAGTTATTTGTGAACGTTAATTTCAAAGACTGATTATATAGTGCACAATTCTTCACTTTCTTGTCCCGACTATTTCTCAGCAACTACTTGCTGGAATTCAACAAAACTTTAAGGGAAACTTTATTACCAAGAGGAGATGTGCATATAAGCATGATATTCCACTTCAATGATTTTTCTTAGAGTTATGGGACTTTGAAAATGTATAAAATAGAGTATATAGTATGCATTTTTATTGATTTTTAGTCATTTTAATATCTTTGCCCTTCTCATTGCATTTATATTGCTCGAAAAAGCGCATTCGGGAGCATCCATCGGTTTTACTGATATCCTTGTTTCAATGGTGCACGCCATAAGAGTATAGAGTGTTATAATAATTTATGTCATTATATAGTTATATTCACATACATAATAACTTATTAAAGCTGAAACAGTCTTGATGCAAAAGTTTAACCCACACAATATGTTTCAAATTATACTATATGAATTTCCATGAATTATTTCTATGAATTTTAAAGCTTAAACATCAGTGTTGCATTTCTTAGAATATAATAAAATAATGTTTAAACTAAATCATCACTGTTCTGTTTACTTAAAGAGGCTTGTATCATTGTTAAAATATCTCTTATGCCAACTAAAAGGTAATATCTGAAATCAGTTTTCACATTTTTTCATTCAAACATAAAATCACCTGTTCAAATATTTATTGCAAACTCTTTCTTTTCATTATGCCTGAAAGATCAAAGATTTTGGGTCAGTTAGTTTTAAATTACATTTATTTACTGAAATTGCGAACCAATAAGTTATGCTTTAACGTTTATTTCTCTTTCTTTTCACTGTACACAGTTGAATACAAAACCAGTTTGCACGCAACTGTTAGAATTAAGCAATTGTATCACATTATCTGGCAATTTATTTGTTTGTTACATGTACATTCCTAGTGGGTAGCAACTGATAGAAATATTGATTTCAGATCAATATTTATTGCACATTCTTCATGTACCTACCTATAAAAAGCTCGTTAGACCAGTCATTTTGATAAGGGAACACTTAGTAGTGAGATTGGACTTCTATCAAGTAAGTTATAGCTGCTAGAAATGGTGAAGCAAACTTTTAACTAGATTGCTGTATTTTATCTTCTGTAAAGTTGATTAGAGGTTTTTTTTATAAATGTAGTGATAAATTTGTTGTTGTTCATTTTAATGATTACCAAATTTATTTTTTGTAGTGGGAGAATAGGTAGAATGTAAAATATTTCAACTTTAAACCATTGCGTACTGTATATTATGGATATAAAATGCTGAAAAGTCAGTACTTTGAAGAACAATTTGTTCACAGTGAATGTAAATTTATTGGGCATTACCAGTGGTGGAAATTAGCACATTAGACCTGCAATGGTAAATGTTGAGCTGGCATGGCTTAGATTCTCAGTTATATTTGAGGCGTGTCATGAGAAACCCGGGCTTAATAATGTAATGCAGGCCGCACAGCTAATCTGGGATGACACTTTCTGCCTACAGTGGATTTATGATTAGAAAAGTCTACCTCGAAACAGAAAATACCATAAAAACGGAAAGTGTCGTCCTGGATTAGCCTGTGGGGACCGCAGATGCTTTACGCCAGAGTTTCCCACGACACGCCTCATATATAGGTGACATTCGGGCTTGCTTTGCCAAATGGCTAATTTTGATGACTGTTATATGTTAAAGTTAAAAGCCAGGGTTTATCGCAGCTTAGAAGCTCTCAATCGCGAACAAAGTCTCAGCCAAAGATTTTGACCAATGAAAAAAGTTGTTATATTTGAGCTTGATTTCCCATTGGCTAAAATTTAAGAGTAAGACTAAGATGAAGTTTAAGAATGTCCAAAATCATGGGGCCTGTAACTTTCAGAATACCAGACATTTTAAAGAGACCTGTTCACAGATTGACAAATTTACAATTTTCAAAATTGTTCTCACAGATTCTCAAAATAAAAGAATTGTGTATATAAAGGAGCGCAACAACACTACGGACATAGAAATATACTGTAAATACAGTTTTGTTAATGAGTAATCATCATTGGAAATTTAGAAAATTATAAAGCCATGGAATAATTGGGAGTGTTTCTGTTATTTTCGTTAAAAATGCTCACAACACATGGATTCCTCACATAAATAAAAAATGCAGCATCTTGTATACAATTGGAATGGCCAAGTGGACAGGGCAACTTTTTTTCCTTTCTATAAATCTCAGCAATTTCTGTCACTGTTCGTGAGCGGCGGAAAATACCAAACAGTGTACAGTTACGACCTTCAAGTGAAATTGACGAATATTTTTCTTAGAAACCCTGGAAAATTACGTCAATATAACATTAAAATTACAATCGTAAGATTTCGTACAGGCACTCAGTCTCTCTGTTCCTACTCAGTCTTCATAGATATTCTTGTTACCGCTTGTTTCTGTTTCGCCATGTATATTTACTAGGGATGGGACCGAATACTGAAATCAATATTCGAATATTCGTTTTAGGTATTCGAATATATTCGAATATTCGTTTTGTAAAGACTACTGTATACGGCACTCTGTCCGAATATTTACCTATCCGAAATATGTATCCTACGTGCACATAGGTTGTTTTACCTTGTTTCAGTGGTAAATGAGCGATATAACTTAGTGTTAGGCAAATATAAAGAAATGTAAGATATTGTTAAATGCATTGTAAAGTACTTCCAAGCACATGATGGTGGCATTGTTTATTAATCAAGACTCTTGTATAATATACGGTGTTGCCTTGTGCAAACTGTGAAACCGTTATCACAATATGGCCCAGTCTTGTTATTTGTGGATACAGTGCGTCATATTGGCGCCTCCTACAAACCGTTAATTAGCGGCCCTTGTAAAGACGTGCCCCCCCCCCCCGGCCAATTATAAATTATCGTTAATTGGACATGTTGGCATGTGTTGTAAAAACGTAACACTGCCCCGCCCACCTGCTAGGCCGTAAATACGACTGGAATTCATGTTAACTTTGCAATCAAACTGGAAAAAAACATAAAAAAAAAAAAGAAATTGTGTTCTTTAAATAAATTTGAAAATCGAATATTCGTATTCATTTTTTTATATTCGAATATTATCCGATATTCGAATATTTGAGTATTCGGTCCCATCCCTAATATTTACATGCAGGTTCAAATCATATAATAAAAACCATGCTGTCCATTTTCTGTTTTTAACTTATAAAGGTACTAAGCTTCAGATGGTCCATTTATATAAAAATATTTTGTCAAAAATACATAATTAGATAATTGACATTTTAATATGATACACATTGAATGGTGGTATTTGTGACATTTTTTCTATTTTTCTTTACTCTTCGCGAGTTCAGTACCTTAAAAAAAAAATCAGATAATAAAACAGTTATCACATGGGTGTTTAGGGAACAGAAATGAACTGTTGGCTCTCAGTGTTGGGATGACTGTAAAAGTTGATCAAACAGTTATCACATGGGTGTTTGGGGAACAGTAATGAACTGTTGGCTCTCAGTGTTGGGATTACTGTAAAAGTTGATCAAACAGTTATCCCTCCACCTTGGGCCAACAGTTTTGACTGTTCCCCATACACCCATGTGATAACTGTATACTGTCTCTTCCCTCCCTCGTTCGAGCAACACACTGTTCCTGTTTCTATTGCTTGATCTTGCCTTAACTAGCCATAAATTATGTCCCTCTACTTAATAATTCACATCCTTTTTTGCTACTTTCTACTTAATAATTCAGATCCTAATTGCTATTTTATACCTAATAATTCAGATCCATATTACTGTAAAGCCCTGGTTCCCAGGTATTATGACTGCAAAAGTACAGCAAAAACAGTATTAAGTACTTCAATACAAAACAGCAAAGTTTATTTTGTGGTAGTTTATTTCACCAATACCACCGTTTTTTCATCCTGACAGGTCACAAATCAAATAGGGCTGGATCTGGGATCTTTGAGAAAGATTCCTGGAACCTTTTTGAGTGTTGTTTGAACTTATGATCACCATGCAGTCACAAAATCCTTTACATTTACACTACCATGATCTGAAGATTAAAACAGTGTTATACTTGTGTTTTTTTAGGGCCAATTTGGGGCCGATATTTGGCCCCATTCCCCTGCTTAAAAGGTACATATTTTTCCCCTATATTTACCTTAAAATTCCCCTCAGAATGTAAGCTTTATTTTGAAAAAAAAATTGACCAAAATCGGAAAAAATTGACTAAGATAGAGGAATTTTCATAAATGTTTCATCAAACCAAGTTAGTGTATAATCTAAGTTATCATTTGTAGCAAAGCAAGTGATTAATGTCTTATAACAAAGTAGAACATAAACCTGTAATTATGCTTTTCTAAAAAAAATTTCCTCTATTGCCGTAAACTCCCATCTGAAGAGCCCCCGCCACCTTTCCCCCAAAGGTGAAAAAAACAACACTGTACTTGTTAATTTCATTTCTGCAACCTGCTGGTGCAGTGATAGCTCCACAAGTAGTTGAAGGTTGCAGTGGTGTGATAGATACGGTGTTCGCTTTGCGATTGGGAAGTCGTGAGTTTGATCCCTACACGGGGAGCGTTCGGATAATCTTTCTCATACGACACCAAGTACTGGTTCTACCCACGAAACGGACTTGAGAGTGTCTCAATAAGCCTCAGACTTTTGACACAATCGAGCTAAAATAAATAGGTTTAAACTAAACTACAAGTAGCATTGGTCATTAAGCTGTGTGTGTGTGTGTGTGTGTTTTGTTTTCATCCATTTACAGGATGGGTCTAAAATCCAAAATGGCTGCATCTGGTGTCTTTGAGAACAATCGATGAATCCGTCGCTTCTTGAGTACTGTTCGAATATAATCATCACACAACTCAGGATAACAAAATATTTTTATCTTGTTTTTTTTCCATCTTTTTGCAGGATTGGTCACAAATCCAATATGGCTGCATCTGGCATCGCTGAACACAACGAGGCTCGGAGGAAGGAGAGGACAATGCAGCGGATTGCTTACAAGAAACAGGCGTTGGCTGTAAGTCAGTGATTTTTGTAAGGTCAATTTGGGGCCAAAATAGAACCCCATTCCTCCAGCTCTGGTGTATATTTTTTCCCTTTAATGTCAAAATATTCACCCTTGATGTCTTTAATGGTTGCACAATAAGGAAACCGACACAAAATTATCAGTATTTTCTAGTAAAAATCTAGAAAAAGCTATGTAGATTGTTTGTATAATGGGAGATGAACATGATATGAAATAACTCTTGGAAAAATCATTTATTTCTTGACTATTTTAATGTTCATTATTTCCCATACGACATTGATTTTTCCCCTTCTAATGGCCCCTTCCACCTCCCCCCACTGAAAAATGCATTAAAATCTTTCAGTTTTGGAATTTCTTGAATTTGATTACTTACTAAATCAAAGCGCTGAAGGCACTGCAGTTGTTCGCTATTGCGTAACACTGGGCACATTATAGACAGTCTGGGCAATTAGATAGGGATGATATACGTCCCCTTAAATACAGTGGTTGTAAATGTTTACACGAAAATATTCATTTTCGTATTTACTATAACATTTGTTCAATATTATAAATATGACTTGAACATTGCTAAGTGATATATACTATTCAAAATGGCAAGTTTAAATATGATATTGCCTTGTAAACATGTAAATCAAATTTTTAAATAAATATATCGTCATTGTGTAATTATGTTGTTTTTTTGTCAATCATGCCGTTTTGAATTGTTTCAATTCAATATGAATTGTGTAGCTAAGAAATTTAGGTCCATTGTAAATCGTACGCCACTATTTAAACGTAATCAGGTGTAAAAACTAGATAAAGTCACTTTCAGCAGCTGAAAACTCTGTACGAGTACACTATATTTAAAGCCTTTAAAAAAAATAAATTTCAAAATGAAAAAACAATGTCGGGCAAGAAACCTAATGAGACAAATTATTTGTCCGATTTTCAATTGCATGCTCTTTCTTTGGGCTATAAACATATATAAATTTAATGACATTCCTATTTGACATTCCGATATTAAATATTCATTACTAACACACATAATCTGGATATACATATATAATTATAGTGAAAAACGACAATAATGAGTTTCATAACCGGACACTCTCTGTGGAAGACAGATGATTACGCTGTCGAAGATCAAAAGCTGTGGAGTTGAACAAAACTCATTATTAACCTTAAAAACAAACAAGATGATGAATATTAAAAGTATAAAACAGTGTATGAATGCAAAGGCTGTGCTACAAGCTTTTCAACCGTATTTGCAAGTGTTTTAAGTTCTTTGAAGAAAGTTACTATCAAAATATTGTTGGTTTCTTTTGGAAATGTCTTAAAATGTATTCCCCTTCAACTAAGTAAGCATCTTGAGTAGCAAAAGTGTCAAAAATTCTCAACCCCTGCCGGGAATCGAACCCGAGTCCTTCAGATTGCGAGTCCGACATGCTATCCACTAGGCTATTGACGCTACGACTCTCCCCATTTAAAATTCTGCCTATTGTAGTTTCTGATATGATTAGTGTATCCGACCTCAATTGTGCTACATCGACTATATCCGGAATGCTTCGTAAAAATCAAACGCTAATGCGTAATAATCGCTGAACTGTTCTTTATTGTTATTATCATGGCCACGTAAATAATAAAATGAGTAATAAAAATTCCCTACTAAACAAATTCACTACCCAACAAATAATCTTTACATGAGTCGGCGATAACGAGATGAATAGGTAAGGGTTAGATTTTGTCTCTTTGGCTCACCTCGTGACTTTCATTCATTTATGTATTGGGACGTTGCATAACATACTATTTTATTGTTCTTCCGTGAGTACAGTCATATTTGATCCTACATTGAAAGTTGTTGACTTAAGTTTACCCAACATGTCATGTTCTAATTAAATTCATTATGGTACTAATTGCTATTTGACAAATTAAGCGATATTCAAAACGGCACTTCTTACTTGGGCGTAGTCGACTGGCCTAAAACTGTTAGGATCATAGTTCTTAGACTGTTCGATTTTGGAATTGCGGTATCTTTAGTTGTTCTGTGAACAACTAAAAATCCATTATAATTTAAGGTACTCTATGGGTCAAACTCCAATAAAAACATGCTTGACATACGTATACAAATGTTTTTACAAGACATGTCCGTCAAACAATTAAGTCCTAGCTTTCTGAATGGCTAAACACATTGTCAATCAAATCTCGTCGTAGGGTCCATTATAATTATATTGATTAAGTATATATTTGGGTTTTTCTATTTCAGGGGCATAGCTTGGGTTCAAAAAATGTATAAGCACAATAGGTGGAATCTACAAAATGACGCTGTAAGCGATAATTTGGGCCAGGAGTGTTTACTCGAATGTGGCTACAAACAACTAACTTCGTTAAACCTCGATTGTACAAAATAATTGTAAAATTAGCGTGTGTTTCATGAAATGTATTCCATATTGGCGTAATCGACTCGTTAAACAATAAAGTTTCAACACAGCCAAGAAAGATCCCCTCACCCCCATCCCCCCTCTAGTTTTTATTGCATTTTTGGCATATTTAAAATTTTCATCCCTGGAAAAAATGTATAGGCACGTGGCTATAGTGCCTAAAGGAAGCTACGCTCCTAATTCTGTGATATTAGAATTGTATGTTAGAAAATCGGGAAATGGTTGACCACATATTGATCAATAAAGCTTTCCAGAGTTTGGGAATGTGTTCTTTTATGGAACGCGTCTGTAGTAGTAAAGAGAATTGTTGGTTATAACTGTGAAATTGTTGGTCTTCCAATTTCAGGAAAAATATCATGTGATTGTGTCGCCTTTCATTTAGGGGTTACTTTGGCGTAGGCGGCGTCCCTTTTAGGTCGTGCAGGCAATAACTTGAAAAGTTTTTGTGCAGTCATTATGAAACTTTTGGGAAGTGTTAGTAGGCATAAAAGGAAGGTTAAGTTTGGTTTTCAGCATAATCGCTCGTATCGTACTTGAGTTATGCCCCATCAGGCGACACATCCGACTCGTGGAGTTCTTGTTCTGTCTACTGTCTGGCAACTGTTCCTTTCACTAGACCCAAATAGCATTATAAATAATGAAAAAAACAAAAACAACCTCGAATCAGTTGTAAAATCGAACCTGCAAAATTATTAGTAGCTACAAAAACTGAGTAGTAAACCTAATGTGCACAGGATAAACTTCCAATCTCTGATAAAGAGACATGTTCAGTTATAAAAACTGAGTAGTAAACCTAATGTGCACTGGATAATCTTCCAATCTCTGATAAAGAGACATGCTCAGTTAAATAGCTGTAAAGTGTTACATAAGCTCTTGATTCCATTTATGTACAGTGTATTCTAAATCTCGCACTCTGTTTACATTGTTATCTCTATCCATTAAGACACTTGATATAAGTAAACTCAGTTATCGGATCCAAGAGTCCTTGTTGGGTCATTTGAGGATAAGATTTAGATAGTTTTAGGACATTCTGGTATATTCGTGTTTGTCAAACCTTTCTAAAGTCTCGAGTGTCTGTTCCTGTATTTACCGGGTATATATGTATTATATGAACTGGTACTATTCAAATCTGTTTATAGTATGAATGTACAATTTTTAATACGTTTTAAAAGAAGCAGATGAAAGTGCAAAAATACTTTGAAATCAGATAGAAAAAATGGGAATAACGCAGGAACCACTAATATGTGTCATAAGTAAACTAACATGTTTTTTTCATTTATAAGTGATGTGTTATAGTTCGACCAACTTAATTTTGCCAGCCTAAAAATAGTAACTGTAAATAAACATTGACCTAGCCTGAATATCGGTTTGGTGTGGACAAATCTGTTCTACCATCGTTCATTATTCGGTCATGAGTTTGAATCCCACCATATGCTACAGTTTTTCTTTTTAATGTACCAGTGCTTTCTTTTCTAATTATTATATTTTTTCATCGCACAAAAAGTTGTCGGATGGAAGACGTTTTCTTTTTAAATTTCCATTGCTATAATTAATAGTTTAATGATAAAAGTACATGTAATGTCAAAACAATGTTTATTGGATTAAAACCAAAATATCAACACTCTGTCTGGAAATTTCTTAAGTTTGTGGCTAGTTCGTAAAAGTTAACTGTGTCTTAAATGGTTTTAATCTCGTACATAATCAACATATACTTCTTATTTTATCATATTTCATGTATAAAATATTGATTTTCACAAGGATTTGTTTTTAATGTTCACTTAAATATGACTTAAGTTAAGATTATCCTTAAGAACTCTATGGATATGGCCCCAATACGTCAATGTAGGATTTCAAGAATACCCACTGTCTTTGGGAAAAACAATCAAGTTGACGTATAGTGATGACATGCTTCTCTAACTTTATGACATCAGTCTTAATGTTTTAATTAAATGACCCTGCAGTTCTCTTGAAATTTTATTAAATTCCCCACGTCCAAACAGCGAACAATTGCTCAAAACGTTAACATCCATTAAAGCTAACCGCCCGTTAAATTACTATTACAAACATATTTATTTTTACACAACTATTTAAAACTATGCAAAACGTATTCAGGATAACAAATGTTGACAGGAATGTTTCGACCTCGATTCAAACTCAAGGCAGCAAAATTACCTTGTCAGTATAACAAACCCGACACGTTGCGCCACGATTACCACGATAGCACAAAAATATAGATATTGAATGTGATTTACCGGTCATTGTGACCACTCAACTTCGGTTGTGTATGTTTTGTTATCATAATTAGGCCGGCCAATTTATCTTGGTCCGATTATACCTAATACAACTGTAAAGTAATCGTGTATACATGTATCGGAGTTTTCCACTGTTAATACAAAAAAGCAACATACAGTATAAATAACAGTAATGTAAGTAATGTTGCGTTTCAAAATTAATGTAACATTTGAATGTTCCATGATGTAAAAATAGTTTTTTTGAGACTGTTAAAAACACCAGATACATTTCAAATAAGTTTCCTATTTAATTAAAGTTGAAAATTTGTTTAAGGTACAATATTCTTTAAAGAAAATCAGTTATTTAATTTAAATTGGGATGTTTCTGTATGCTCTGCAAGGGGGGTGGTTTGATAAACTTCAGACCGCAATAATATAACTCAGGAGGGGGTCATTTGTTAGACATCCAGCCAGGATTGGCCCGAATCCAGGTTTCTGACAATAATGGTCTCACAGCGCGTCATGTTAAATCTGGATTAAACCAGTTGTTTTGATTTAATCGGTGGGAAAAATTCCTCTGCTAGACCTTAAGCAGATCATTCATAATATTCTGGGTCGAGTTGCCCCAAAACTTTAATGGCTGATTATGCTAGTTTTTAATATTTGTACTGAATGAACATAAATTGATGTTATTTTTCATTTTTGATTTTTTATCTAACATAATAATTATTTTTGTTTTTCTGAATTATACGTTTAACATGTGAGTTATTTATTATCAGAGCTGTCTGTAATACTGTATTTGACTGTAGCGCTTATCAAAGGATTATTAGAGACACAATGTAGGTCACGTGACTTAGATCATGATTACGTTATCATTAAACAACAGCCCCATATCTTCAGGTGCTAGCAATGTTTGCCTGTTTCCAAATCCGCCATTTCATTTTGCATCTAACACTTCAAGTCTCGTGGTAACAGACTAGATCCAGAGCTCTACAGATTGCATAATTTTCAGTATTTTCATTTAAATTTGAAGCTTCCAGGCCATTATCCGATTGAAGTTTTCAGTAATCAGACCTTGAAGTTTATAATTATGATTGTGAATTAAATTTGAAGCAAATTGTAAATACATAAATTTACAGAGGGGTGCAATTATGTTACTTTGTATATACTTAACCACTTGCAGATTTACTTGTTTTTATAACATTTAAATATTTTTTTCCCAGAAATCCCTCCGGGAGTATGGTGACAACCCTGACATGCTTGCGTTGACAAACCAGCCTGACACTTACGAGCGAGAACTTAACCAGTCCAGGAAATCTGGGTCACCCCCAGGCCGAGGTGGGGACATCAGACATGATGCGCAATACGTTGACCAGTGAGTGAGACTAAAATACAATTCCATTATTGAAATTATTTAAACATTGGTTGTCCTTTTAGCTCGACTATTCACCAAATAGTCCGAGCTATTCTACTCACCCTTTCGTCAGCGGTGTTGTAAAGCTTTCATTAAGGTTTGCTTGCAACAAGTTCATATCTCTATGTCTACTACAGATATACAATTAAAACTTCACACGTCTTCAGGGTAATTTATAAGGTCACTGGCCAAGGCCCATAACTGTCACCTGCATTTTAGCAGAATTATGCCCCTTTTTGTACTTAGAAAATTCAGGTTAAAGTTTGCATGCAACAAGTTCATATCTCTATATGTGGCGCGTCGTGGGAAAACCGGACTTAATGCATGTGAGTAAAGTGTCATCCCGGATTAGCCTGTGCAGTCCGCACAGGTTAATCAGGGACGACACTTTCCGCCTACAGTGGATTTATGTTTAGAAGAAACTTCCTTGAAACAGAAAATACCATAAAAGCGGAAAGACACCTTACGCACATGCATTAAGTCCGGTTTTCCCACGACGCGCCTCATATATACTACAGATATTCAATTAAAACTTAACAAGTCTTAAGGGTCATTATATAAGGTCATTGGCTAAGACCCATAACTGTGACCTGCATTTTAGCAGGAGTATGCTCTTGTTCTATTTTGTTCTTAGAAATATTCAGGTTATAGTTTGTGTGAAAGAACTTATCTATGTAACTACTTGAAATTTCACACATGTCTTCAGGGTCATTATGTAAGGTCTTTGACCAAGGCCCATAACTCTGAAAAAGAGGTATGAATAGTCGAGCGCACTGTCCTGAGGCAGCTCTTGTTTTATCTTAATAATGGCTAAAGTGGCGATTGTTACTCTGAGCAAGTCATTTACAATACATTCTGGCCAAAAATGTCTATTGTTATTTCATAATATTTGGTTCATAATGGCTGGCGTAATATACATGTGCAGTTATTTATTATTTTTCTGCAAGTTTCTTTGTGAATTTCAGAATGAGAAGAAACCAGTTACGACAAGAACAATTATGTGAATATTCAGCTAAAATTCCAAACCGATTTTCAGTATGTACTCATTTTGACATTAGTTCTGGTTATTGTGGCTCATTGCCAGTCGTTCTGGCCGTTATGTTTAAAAAATGCATTTGAAATACTGTAAATCATAGTTGTGAAGTATATTTATTATTAAATTATACAGTGTACTCCCTCTATACTGAACACAGACCGGACCGGACCAAATGTTCGGTTTTCAGGGAGTTCCGGTTTACCGAGGGTTTGAGGGAAAATATAATAATGCATATTATAGATTATAATAATGTATTCTGATTTATTCAACTATGGCGTTTTATGGCAGTACTAATTTAAAACTTAACGCATTATAATATTTATAATAACACATTTTAAAATCAAACCAGATCGTTAAGTTTTTAAAATTTGCATGCATTTCCGAAACGACATTTCTCCCGCGCAGCATTTTTCTCCCACTGTTCACTGTAAGTAGATTTTCAACAAATTATGTCACTAACTGCAGACCTGCCTACTCCATACTTTTCACTCAGAAACATAAGTGAGGGTTTGGGGATAGATTCTGCATCACTGATCAATTTTATTTTGTTTTCGAGAGTTAATTCAACCCGTCGACGTTTAGAAGGTGGCTCATACATTTTAACACTGTACTAACCTGTACTAACTTTGCAGAAAAATGATAGTTCATAAGTAACATCGAGCATAAATACTCCATCATTTCTTTCAAGATAGCCGATTGTGCTCAGCATTGCTTTGATAGACTGTAAATTCGACCAGCATCATTCAAATTATGTTTTAATTAAAATAATCATAAATAATTATTACATCATTAATAGTTATTACCTGACTTATATAAATTGTTTGTAAAATGTTTAAATATTTTCTAAACAAATGAAAAGAGTCTAATTAAAATACTGTTTGTTGTTCACACGTTATAGGCAATACCCATTTATTTAGCGACTTAACACCCTTGGAGTCCTAATACGATGTCGAACTGTTGCCCCTAATTATCGGATTAAGTGTGCAATCACCCTGCAGCAAGACAATCGCGCGCTAAAGATAATCGATAACATCAAAATGTCACACGCGTTTGGTTTACAGACGTCAATTTGTACTCTGAAATGATGTACCGCTCCTACTGTTCGATATTCTGAATACAGAGGTTCCGGTATTCCGACGGTTTTTGCACATTAAGCATATAGGCAAAGAAACGGGACCGGAGTGTCTGTTCGGTTTTCAGAGAGTTCCAGTTTATAGAGAGTTCTGTTTTAAGAGAGTACACTGTACTTACGATCAGTATTTTACATGTAATAGGATAATAGGTAACACTCCAACTACAAAATTAAATTTTAGTGGCTGTTTTCTCAAACATTGATAAGTACCTGGTATGTTATAACAAGATTAGCCTAAGTACACTATTTTCAAGTGTTTTATTTTACATCAATTGTAAAATAATTATTTTGCAGTAATTGGTCAAATAAGGGACTTAAGCCTGTTATTTTAAGAACAATTAAGAAATTGGTCCCATAGATGTACGTACAGGGTATGGAGCATTATAATTTTGTGATTTACGGGTAATGTGAATATTCAAACTACTGTATCATTTAAACTTATTTATCAGTTAAATAAAAATGATGAATCACTGTTTTAAAACAGTGAAAATAATATTGGTAAGTTACTGTTATAATAGAACTACTTGCCCAAATAAAAATGCCGAAATAACAAATTTTTAAGCATAAAAAATGCCAACATAACAAATTTTTAAGCATAAAATAAAAATAAAATGTGTTGGTTTCAGTAGAATATCAATTGTTTATTCATTCATGATGGTAGAAGATATGTATTTTCACTTGTGGTTGCGCCACTCCTGAAAATAAAAATTTCTATGATAAGTCGTGAATTAAAATTTATATTCTACCGATACCAACAAATATATCTCTATATATTGAACTGATCTGCTTTTTAAATGCTAACAATCATTGTATTGCTTCGTTTAATTTTATGGTGGCGTTGTTCCTTTCAGTCTGTAGATTACGTCGCGCAGTGGTGATCCAGTGTCAACAGAATAGTTCAGATGGATCCAGTTTTCTTGGCAACAGATTTATGATATGGAGACTATTATTTTCTGCAGTTGGTGGCGAGAAAATGTTCATTTTATTTTCCTAGACATTTGCTAGACTTTTCTTGCATTTTAATATTATAATCTACCTGACATTTTAATATTATAATCTACCTGACATTTTAATATTATAATCTACCTGACATTTTAATATTATAATCTACCTGACATTTTAATATTATAATCTACCTGACATTTTAATATTATAATCTACCTGACATTTTAATATTATAATCTACCTGACATTTTAATATTATAATCTACCTGACATTTTAATATTATAATCTACCTGACATTTTAATATTATAATCTACCTGACATTTTAATATTATAATCTACCTGACATTTTAATATTATAATCTACCTGACATTTTAATATTATAATCTACCTGACATTTTAATATTATAATCTACCTGACATTTTAATATTATAATCTACCTGACATTTTAATATTATAATCTACCTGACATTTTAATATTATAATCTACCTGACATTTTAATATTATAATCTACCTGACATTTTAATATTATAATCTACCTGACATTTTAATATTATAATCTACCTGACATTTTAATATTATAATCTACCTGACATTTTAATATTATAATCTACCTGACATTTTAATATTATAATCTACCTGACATTTTAATATTATAATCTACCTGACATTTTAATATTATAATCTACGTGATTTTTAAGTACATGTGAATACACTCCTTTTAAAGCAAAACTTGTTTTTTTGTTCATCAGATATTTGCACCAATATAAACATTTATTATATATGAAAAAGCAAATGTTGTTTATGATTTTAGTGGAAATAATGATTCTTCTAAGGTTCAACTAGTTTAATTATATAGTTATTATTTATTTGCACTCAAGACTCAAATTTGATTTCAGTCCACTGTGGATGTTTTTTTTCTGACTGAGATGAATTTAATTATATACACTTTGAATTTGATTACACTGGTAACTCAATGGTATTTTCACTATATTGACTCCAATTCTATATCTGATAGGTTTATAATTATCAGTACATGGTGATTTCAATTATTTCAATTATAATTGTTAATACTGATTTTAGTATACAAAAGTGTATTTACAATCAGTTTCTTTCAAAACATTATACATTCAGATAGAATTGCTAGTAACTTAATTGACCAGTATTTCGTGAAATCAGTTATAATCAAAGAGATATTAAACGTGCATTGAGAGGACATGTGTATGTGCATAATTGTGTATTTTTAAACGGACAGTTTCACAGTTTTCGGCTGTGAAAAATAATTTTCTAACAAACAGATGTTTTCCTGTTCTATAATACATTTATTGTTCATATTTCAAGGTTGGACAAACACATTGCTTGTGCAAAGGTAAACTTTTTACGAATACCTGGTAGACATACGGTACCCTAGTAATTTTTAGACAAAAAACGTATAATAAATACCAAAATAATTATGTTTTGCAACCTTAACAGCATAACAGACAACGAGTTTCAATAGATTCTGTAAATTCCTGTTTAAAGAAACTGTTTTCCAACCACAAACAGTGAAACTGTTAATTTAAAAGTATTTTCAGTATTATATGTAGTCACTATTCTGTGATACTTACCTTTATATATTTGCTCACTTCTGTTATGTACTTTGTTGAGTTGTCGTTTATTTGATATTTACCCGAAAGTATCCTCGTTAAAATGTTGTATGTTAAAGAATGATCAGTATTCGAGTTTAAATTGTAAGAAAGTAAACATAACCTACATGTTCCCCTAGATGCTTTTTCTAGAACATAGATAATATAAATTGATGTTGAAAGCTTTTATGTATTAACTCATGTATACACATGTACAAGAATTTATGAATAAACCATTAGTTGTTTATATTTATACTATTGTTACCCTGAAGTTTTGCAAAGTAGATTTGCATACGAAAATAGCATAATGTAAAAAAATAACTGCTATGAATTTACAGTTACCATTATAAAAGTATTAAGTCAGTCATTTCAATATATCTCACTTTTTTCACAAACTGAAAAGCATTTATGTTTATGGAAATAGTTGACAATGCTTAGTACTGCCACAAGGAAAAATGCATCTTATTTTGCTATCTGTGTGTAACTATTCGTATTCTGTACCACCTAAATGGAGAACCGTCATAAAAATACTTTTCCATTTCAAAAATTAGTAATTAACCAAATTGTTAAACATACTGTAATGTTAGAAATTCTTTGGCAAAAGATGTTTTTTTTTTTTGTATTTTGTACCGTAAACTGTAAAAAGTAATTATGTAGAACTGCTTTCAAATTTTTAGATGATGTTTGTTTGCATAATTATTTTGGTTATTTCCTTTACATTTTAGTAATATGTTTGTTATTTGTTTTTAAGTACATCAGTATTATATTTATCTATATAGACACACATTTTTTCACAATTATACGTTTTACATGTTTTACCCATTTTTATATTCCCTACATTTTAGCATTTTTTTCTTTTAGAAATATCACTAATTTTCATCAAGTTGTGTAATATTTTCATTACCCACATAATTAATATAAGTCAATCATCTCTGTTACATATGTTATGTTGTGCAGTGTAATAAAATTTCTTAAAATAGACCTCTGTTTATTTTTTGTGTTGTATTTTTTGCCATTATTTCCGACATGTTTATTTTTAATAGCTTATACACACAAACAGATGGGCGGACAAACAACATTACCACTTATGTACCAATATAACTTTATTTCTCAACAACGTCGAAAAGTATGCCATATTTAACCTATATTTTTGGACACTTAAAATTATATTTTTAGTGACTGAATATTTATATTTATTTAGGTCAAAAATGTGTCAATCTTTCCAAAATGGTTCGCAATTTAATTCCTTTTTTGAAAGTATCCCAAAACATAGTGAGAAGAATAATTATTATTTTGGTCGTTTTTAAGGATTTCCGAAAACAATGTGTCCGAAAACTATGGTAGATCCAGGCCGTTCTCGAGAATATGTACTCTGGCAAAATACTGCGTCACATAACGGTAAAAACTATCTTTTAAGTTTAGTTTATTTTCAAACAATATTCTTTCGAAAACTTGCATCACAGAAAATAATGCATCTACTATAAAAATAAAATGTGTATCAGTAACAATATTCTTTCGAAAACTTGCATCACAGAAAATAATGCATCTACTATAAAAATAAAATGTGTATCAGTAACAATATTCTTTCGAAAACTTGCATCACAGAAAATAATGCATCTACTATAAAAATAAAATGTGTATCAGTATTTTTGTATGTTTTAAAAACATAGATGTAAAAGTCTATGTAACTAATAGCAAACATTCCTATGACCAAAACATTTACGAAAAACAGCATCAATATAATTCTTTAAATAAGTATTCAAATACATTACATCCAAAATAATATCTGATTTTTAATGATTTATAACGGGATGTTATGGCAGTACGAAGTAAACAAAAACAACGTGTAGATGTTCCACTCCAAAGTTTCTGTATAGCATGATGTGTATCATTATATAATTCTAAATATATATAAAAGTGATATGTCCCATACCACTATACCTTCAGCAAAAAATACCAATGCTTTAAAGTTTGTATGTACAATCTTTCATATCAACTTTTTTCAAAACAAGCAAAAGTGACAACACAACTTGAAAGCAGACTGATAAACATAAACCTGGCGAAGTAACACTAAAATATCGAATAAATATGAATTAATACAAGCGTCAACTTTTGCACCGTTTAGTAGTGTTGTGTAGCCTAAAAAAACTGTCGTGTCAATGCATATTAATGTATTGGAGATTCCGGTTGTACAGCCGAAACTAGTTCATGATTAAAAAGTAGAAATTATGCCTTTTACAACAATTATGGTTTTTACTTTTCTTACATTTTAAATCGAAGTATACGGTAATTAACATTATCAGGTTGTTTTACATTTATGTCAATATGCCTGTTGTAAGATAGTACATACACTCTTTAAATTGCAAAAATTGTAACATGATAATAATTTCTTATTCTTTTAAATTCTTGTCCACAGTTATTCATCATTTAGATCTAATTAAGGAAACAATTTTTAACAATTTAGCTTTCTAAATAGTAAACCACATTTAATATGTGCATGCAACTAATCAAAATAAATGAAAAACAACCCTGGGTATAAACCAGTAATAAACCAAACGTAGCTCATAATTTTTTTAATATAAACTTGTACACCATTCCATAACAAACCCTTGGAGTCTAAACCAGGGCTGGTATTCACAAAGCTCTTAATGGAAATCTTAACATAAGTGGCAATTTCAGATCAAATTTTCTATGTGAAATCAATGATTTCTGTACAAAGAAGGCTGCAATACCTATAAGCAATATTTACAAGTTTACAACATTTAAATGTCACAAGTCCTATACATGAAACTGCCAGGGACTTAACTTAAGGAATTTGATGAATTTAATGAATTTACTTAAGTTTTCCCTACGGAGCTTTGTGAATAGGGGCCTAGGATTTTAAGGTGTCATCAACACGGCATTTGGTATAATATCGTGTGTAGGTAAGTAAAATTGTCAGAACTGACTGGTTAAAAATTGTAACAAATATACTTGCAATGAATCAATTAAAATAATTAAATAATACATAAATGCAACAATACATCTATATGTATATTTAAGAAAATCGGTTTGTGTAAAACATTTTAACATTGTTCTTGGTAAAATAAAAAGGGAGTACTAATTTAAAAAAAACAAAACACTATATTTTTAAAGTGAAACATTTAAAAAAAGACTTGTACAAATTGTTTACAAAAATGGCAGTTTATTTACTAAATCATTCCAATACATGTATAGAACAAAAAATCATTGCAATCATTTCACTGTAGGAACTTTTATAAAGTGATTACTATAATACACATCTGCAGTAATTTAAAGACTTGTAAAGGTTTTATGTGCTGTAGTTTATACAATGGTCTTTTCAGTCAAGATCCAAAATATTTTGCGTAAATTGTCAATAACAAAATGAAGATCAGATCCTGGCTTCTTGCATAGATGTTGAACATCGGGTAACCGGGCATTCTTATATTTGTGCACTATTCTGCCATTTCTGAAATGATACAAGATCGATCTCATTAAAATCAAATCCTAAAATTGTTAGGATCTGAAGACATCGCATAACATGTCACGTTCAAATGACCTTCCGAACAATAAAACATCAGCCCTGCTGCGCTCAATGAGTGTCTTTTGCACTGTAATGTTTGGCCACGGTTTTTGAAAAGTGATGCACTTTCCAGCTGATCCTCGGGAATAAATCATTTACAGTTAATGTTCATGGGGATAACAATGGATATAGTGGTACCTTAGGCGAGTAAAAAAACATCTAAAGTTCACATCAATTTCGTGCATAGTATTTGTGGTTTATATATGATGTTATATCGCAAGATTTTGAAGGCAACAGTTTGAATGGCTCCTTAAAAGTTCATCTGAACGTGACCCCTAATGCGAAGTCATTAGATCCAGTCAGCGGATAATATAGTAGCGTCAGACTGGAAATGATTTTAATGAGATTGGATACAAGATGTAACATTATAACACTATAATGTGATGTTAGAATAAGACATCAAATATAGAATAGACATGAAATGTTTCTTTTTTTTCAAATAAAACTGCATTTTATGGTAAATAAGTATGTTTGTTATATTCTATCAACACTTAAGTTATAATTTTTATTTTTCCACAATTCTTTTGTTAAAACTGATTGTCTCTTTGATAATTTCTACTGTAAAACTGTGTTTATGTGCGCATGGACACACTATTGCACTCATTACTCTGCAAAATTTTAAATTACAAATGATTTACTGTATTATAAACATTTGTTTAATAAAACAGTTAATTATACGTTTGATGTCTTATTCTAACTTTACTAAGTTTTAATTTAAACTAATATCTAAAATGCAATACAAGTAAGAAAGTGGATCTCAAATTCTTAGCATCTAAAAAACCTATAAAAACTTTTAAAACCAACTTACTGGCAATGCAAGAACTTTGATTGAAATTCTGTTTTTAGCATGCATTTATAGACAGATACATTTCAGCTTAAAAGCACACTCACATAGAAGTATGTTTTATAACATAATTAAAAAAAGAAAAGAAATGATGGTGATTTTAATTGACTGCGGAAAGTTAACATGAATATGTTACGGAAAACAAAAAATATGTAAAACTAATCATGTAAATAAACTGGGTGTCACATTTTTAAACATGTAAGAAAACTGTCACATTTCAAAGCATCTTTAAATACAAAAACTTTAAATACAAAATAATTAAAACAAAAGTAAGATTTACAATAATAACATAACATACTATTTTTAGCATACACAAATTGTGTGAACCGCTTACCAGCATCTGTTGAGTCGCCTGCTTTCCGTTTTTAATCTATGTTGGTTGCCTCTGAAAATACATGAGCATCCGAAAATGAGAGTCCAGAACATAGTGTTACTTATGTCCGCTATAAGAAATGTAGTTAAGCAGTATCTCCCTTTACTAGGGGCGCAACAACATTACTTTGACTTAATCAAGTATATAATAATTAAAGCAAATACAAAATTGATGCATTCAAATATGCGTACATTTTTAGAACATTTGTTTTCCATGAAATCCGCATTCGTCAGATTTAAGATAATTTTCAATGTTTTTTGACTGAAATGTGTCTTTAAAAAAAAAAAAAAAAATCAATCCCGACCCTACCTAACTTTTTGTAGACAGTTGCCCGAAACCCACAATTTATTTATTTGTTTGGCCCAATCATAACATACTATTTTTAGCATATACAACTTGTGTAAACTGCTTACCAGCATCTGTTGAGTCGCCCGCTTTCCGTTTTTCATCTATGTTGGTTGTTTCTGAAAATACATGAGCATCCGAAAATGAGTGTCCAGAACATAGTGTTACTTATGTCCGCTATAAGAAATGTAGTTAAGCAGTATCTCCCTTTACCAGGGGCGCAACAACGTTACTTTGACTTAATCAAGTATACAATAATTAAAGCAAATACAAAATTGATGCATTCAAATATGCGTACATTTTTACAACATTTTAATACATACATACAAATCACGTGTACATTATATAACCAATCATTGAAACATTGCGCCAATAAAAATGACTTACAATTTCATTTTGAAAATGATAGTACCATGTAAATAATATAGATAATAGATATAATAACTTAATATATGTAATGAAGTTATCCTTCCCACAAATATTGGAACATTGCAAACAGAAATTTATTTCGGGGGGGGGGGGAGCGGGGGGGTAGATGTCAATTAATTCACTTTTGTTATATTGTATGCTCCAAATTGTCACATACTTATTTTTTTACGTTTATTTTTCATTCAGGGTGGTACATCCTCCACATTGGCAAAAATTAATAAAATTGTGCTATTTTAAAACAGAAAAATGCTACGGAAAACAGAAACAATATTTATTGGTGGACAATTTAATAGAGAATAAATTTTAATTTAATATTGAGATTTTTGTTGGAGAGAAATATTCTTATTTGTGCATACAAATTACATATACAGATCTCTACATAAGATACCCCACTGATCTAACATATACTAATTTCATGTTTATTACTTCATATTTTAAATAGCTAATCTGTGTGTCAATATCATACCAAATGTTGTGGGAAAGATAAATTCAAGAAGAATAGCAATAATGACAAATCATGCAAAAGAAGTTTTATCACATGTCAGATTCTGTGAAACCATGCGATCTAAGAATATTTACGAAGAACAATACAGACTTAAATTAATGTGCATATCCTATACCTTGTATAAAAATGACTACAGTACTCTCTAAGTAAATCATAAGATAACAAAACATTGCAAAAATAATATGAGGCGCGTCGTGGGAAAACTGGACTTAATGCATGTGCGTTTTGCATTGCCCCGGATCAGCCTGTGCAGTCCACACAGGCTGATCCGGGATGGCACTTTCCGCTTTTATGGTATTTTCTGTTTCAAGAAAGTCTCTTCCAAACATAAATCCACTGTACCCACAAAGTGCCGTCCTGGATTAGCCTGTGCGGACTGCACAGGCTAATCCGGAACGACACTTTATGGACATGCATTAAGACCGGTTTTCCCACGACGCGCCTCATATGATGTTATTAGATTACACATATTTGCATTATTTATTAATTTTTTTATAAATATTTTATTTTATTTCATCAATACAAGTTTGTTGATGGGATAAATTATTCTGATAAAAATTGGAAAAATCTATGGAAATATCTTCAACATAAATTATTAAAACAATTAATTTTTAAGTACCAAGATTTAGGAGTTCAGTCATGATAATTTCTAACAAGAGGCACACGAGTGCCTGTATCGCTCCACTGGTGCAGTGTCAGAAGCAAAAGGACCCTGATATGCTATATAAGGAAACAAGGCCCGCCCAACGGTGGTCATGATTTTCGAACAAAACTAAATAATAAAAGTATTTTGGTAGAGAACCACCTAAGGAACATTTCTATGAAATTATGTCGAAATCCAAGCAGTGCTTTCTGACATGAAGATTTTGTAAGTTTTAAATATAACCATATTAGGAAAAATGGCCCAGTCCCTTTGCGGCCTTTTTTAATGGACAGTAACCTTTTGATCAACTTTGGTAGAGAACTACCCAAGGGAGATTTCTGTGAAATTACATTGAAATCCAACCAGTGGTTTCTGACAAGAAGATTTTCAAAGTTTTAAATATAGCCATATAAGGTCAAATGGCCCCATCCCTGGCGGCTATGTTTTAAAATGGAGTGGAACCTTTTGAGCACCTTTGGTAGAGAACCACTTAAGGAACATTTCTTTGAATTATTTCAAATCTAACCAGTGGTTTCTAACAAGATTTTGAAAGTTTTTAATATAGCCATATAAGGAAAAATGGCCCGCCCCCCTGGCGGCCATGTTTAAAAAACGGAGTGGAACCATTTGAGCAACTTTGGTAGAGGACCACCCAAGAAACATTTCTGAGAAGTATATTCAAAATTGGCCAACCGATTTCAGAGGAGATGTGAGGTGTCAGGTAAAGTAAAAGTTTACGAATGCATGCCAGACAGACAACTGCCTAGGCATAAGGTTGCTGGCCTTCAGTCAGTGGAGCTAAAAACTGCTTAAAAGCCAAGAAGTTCAACACACTGCTGATGACAGTTAATACTTATAATGTCTACCTGTTGTAACAAGCGAAAATTGAACACGGATCCAACAATATTGTTTTCAACCAATAGCAAACTAGAGCTTTGACACAGGAGTGGCAGTGGGCCACGAATGATAGAGTGTTTGAAGGTCAGGAACCGTTTTTCTATTTTTAGTAATGGTGACCTTGACCTTGATCCCACCCACCCCCTATGCAATCCCAAGCGATGTCTTGATACAAGGTATCTATGTATGAAGTTGAATTACAATAGCTCAATTCATTCTCGAGTAACTGAGCGGAAACCGTTTTTCTATTTTTTGTAACGGTGACCTTGACAGTGACCCCATCCACCCCCTATGTAATCCCAAGCCGGGTCTCGATATAAGGTATCTATGGATGCAGTTTCATTAAAATATTTCTATTCGTTCTCAAGTTAGAGAGCTGAAACCAAAAGTTGACTCCACCTGAAAATGAAAATATTAACAAAGGGCAATAATTCCAGAATTATGAAGTGCAGAGTAACGGTTCTTGTGCACTGCTATTCTCCTCAATGAGATCTATTTACCTATGAAGTGTCAAGTTAATATCTCTTATAGTCTAAGAGTTTTGCTCCAGGCAAAAACAAAGTATGAAAAATTTACAAAGGGCAATAACTCCAGAACCATGAAGTGCAGAGTAATGGTTCTTGTGCACTGCACTTCTCCTTAATGAGATCTATCCACCCAAGAAGCGGTTTAGAAGTTATGAAAGAAAAACATGAAAAATGTGGACGGACGGACGGAGACAGACGGACGGACAGACGGACAGACAGGGTGATTACTATAGGGCACCCGAGCCCTTATAAATATTTTGATTCTAAACTATGGTAATCATGTGCCAATGCAAACTGCAACTTTAAATTATTTCTGTTTTAGTATGCGGTGACCACTGCTTGTACAGTAAAATCTATAAGCATTACTAAGTTTGGGGCTCAGATTCAAAGTAACAGAAACATTTGTGCAAAATGATTTAAGAAGACAATTTGTGAAATTAATTAATGATCCATTGTAATCACATTTTGAGTTTTTTATATTTATTTTGCTTTTGTGTGAAAATAAAACAACAAAACATCAAAAATAACACCCCACAAGATATTTTGATCTTGTGGTACTTTAGATAAATTATCAGGATTATAGAAGAACTTGAGTAGTTATGAGTGCTAGTAACATTTAAAAATGAATCACTTTCATTAAAGACTTTGAAATAAACCTATATAATGCAAACTGCATGCAAAGAATCTAACACATAAATATGTCCAGGTAAAAGAGAGTATATAATTATAAAAACACTAACACGATAATAAATATGGTACATTCATCAAGAAATATATTGTAGAAACTATATTTTAACACAGGAATATAAAGAAGGTAGGTCATTTTTCCAGACATTTTTTGCATGCAAAACACAACTGGACAACATGCAATCAATGATTCATTGCCATTGCCGTGACAACATGCAATCAATGATTCATCGCCATTGCAATGACAACATGCAATCAATGATTCATCACCATTGCAATGACAACATGCAATCAATTATTCATTGCCATTGCAATGACAACATGCAATCAATGATTCATCGCCATTGCCATACAACATGCAATCAATGATTCATTGCCATTGCCATGACAACATGCAATCAATGATTCATCGCCATTGCCATACAACATGCAATCAATGATTCATCGCCATTGCAATGACAACATGCAATCAATGATTGATCGCCATTGCCATACAACATGCAATCAATGATTCATCGCCATTGCCATGACAACATGCAATCAATGATTCATCGCCATTGCCATGACATTTGAGTTACTTAGTAATACGAATCCGAAGGATCACTGAATTAAATGACAGACTGAAACAGTCAAAACTAGATGTATCTCAGTCACGCATGCCTCCCCACATACCCCCCCCCCCAACACATGTTTGGACACATATTTCGCCAACACCGTTTCGGTTCAATACCTCCACATATTCATTTTCATAAATATTCTGTATTCTGTAGTGGTAAAAAAAATGACAAAAGGCCACAATTAGGCTAAAATTTGTCACAGCCAGAATTCCTTCCTTTACAATCACCTATACATGAGGGTTCTTTAGCTGTGAAAGTTTGAGCGAAATCCGCCAAGCAGTTAAAGAGGAGTTGAGTCCACAAAATTTCAGAAGTATATATTTTGTTATGGAAAAAATAACAAAGGGTCATAGTTCTGCCAAAATTGGTCGCAGCCAAAATTCCTTCCTTAACGACCACCTACACGTTTAGGTTCTTCAGCTGTGAAAGTTTGTGCAAAATCGGCCAAGCAGTTTAAGACAAGTTGAATCCACAAAATTTCGGGTCCATATGTCTGTAATGTACAGACGCACATGTGCAATTCTGAATACCTCTCACTTTGTGGGGGCGTAATAATGAACATTACGTTAAAACAAACGCGCATTAGCATAACCATGGTGTGACTTCAATAAAATAATTTTGTACTTTAGTTACTGCATTTTATGATTTGTTTTTTGATACTATACTCGAACACAATATAAGATACTTTCTAAAAGCAATGGATCATTGAAAGATACAGATAATTATAATTCACATCTATTTCAAATACAACAAATCTAACAAATCTTGGTAGAAAAATGAGACATGCAAATCGTATAGTAAGAGGAGCATACGTATCTTGTAAGTACATTTCATTATATATTGTTTTATCCAATATATAACTTGAAGAAACCCAGTCCAACAGGTTTTGTTGTTATTTAAGGTAGCATTGTACAACTCCTGGCCATAAACACAGGATGATTTGCAAACAATAATTTTATTATTTTTGTTACTTTTAATTGAATAACATAGTTGTTGCTGTTTTTTTAATCAAAATTTTAAGCTGGGTTTCTCATAATATATGATTGATTACAGTGAAAAATAATATATAGGGAGAAAATGGACAGATCTATTAAATCAACCTTCATCCAGTTGCCCTGACAACCTGTCTGCTGCAGCAGAAGGCTCTGGTTCTGGACTGGTTCCCTTTATGAGCACGTCCTGACTGGTTCTTTCCTTTGGTGATGAGAGTTTGGTTCCCTGCTCAAGTGAACTTTCCTTGGTTATCGATTCAGTAGAGCTTAATTTGGCTCCCTGCTCTGGTGAACTTCCATTGGTTTCCTGTTTCGGAGGGTTCCCTTTGGTTCCCTGCTCCAGTGAGTTAACTTTGGTTCCCTGTTCAGGGGAGCTAGGTTTAGTTCCCTGCTCTGGTGAACTTCCATTGGATTCCTGCTTTGGAGAATTCACTATGGTTCCCTGCTCAGGTGAGCTGACTTTGGTTCCCTGCTCAAGTGAACTTCCATTAGTAACCTGCTCAGGTGAGCCAACTTTGGTTCCCTGCCTAAGTGAGCTTCCATTGGTTTCCTGCTTAGGAGAGTTCACTTTGGATCCCTGCTCCGGTGAGGTAACTTGGGTTCCCTGTTCAGGGGAGCTAGCTTTGGTTCCCTGCTCAGGAGAGCTTACTTTAGTTCCCTGCTCAGGATTGCTAGGCATGGTTTCCTGCTTATTTGAACCAGTTGGGGTCAATTTGCTTTCTATTATAAAAACATTGGCAATATTTGGTTAGTAAAGTAAAACATGGTTGTTAGTAACATCATGGTTGTTAGTAACATTACATATAAACACTGTACAACAGATGACAATAGTATTAAATAAGATACTCTATAGCGGATGTTGTATGTAGTGTAATCAAATCCAATCAGCATAGTAATAATAAGCATAATAATAATAATAGCTGTTTTTGTACAATAAAAGACGATAAATTATTGCATATTTGGAATAACCTGTCACAACAGCATTTATCTTGCATTAGTATCATTCAAAACACTGACACTGAGAATGGATGTTTATTCAGTCTAAAATACAATTCTATTAAAGAGTGTATGTACGATCTTTTATATCAATAACTTTCAAAATAAGCAGATGGAAGTGACAATCAACCTTGAAAGCAAAAAAAAAAAAAAAAATGGCGAAGGAAACATATGAAATAAATCAAATCAACAAGTACTAGTGTCGACTTTTGCGTTGTTTAATAGTGTTGTGTAACCTACATTAACTGTCAAGTTAATGTATATACATGTATTTGAGTTTCCGCTTGTATAGACGAAATTAATTGATGATTAAAAACTAGCTTATTGAGCGTTTAAAAGCAATATTTGTCCCTAAATTTTATTCCATTTTAAATAGAAATATTGTTAATTAACTTTATTTTGTTAATTGTATGTATGCCACTATATCTGTTGCAAGATCGTATATACACAATTTAATGAAACAAATATATTTCATACAATCTTGTCTTTGGAATATATTTTTCTCTGCATGGATATATGTTTGCCTTAACATATGAAAGCACAAACAATTAAAACACCGAGGTTGCACATTCACAGTGTAATGAAATATAACAATATTTATCATTTGTGTGAAAAGTTGAAGCTAAACCGTTGTACCCGGTATTTAATAGACTAATGAAGCACAGGTTTGATAAGTGAGCAAAACAAAATCACCAGTAGAATTTTATTGTTACCATTAATAGGTGTCAATAATAAATTGTTGGTTTGTCAGAAGAATTTTAGAGGTGGGAAGGTAGGTAGGTTGTTCTTTCTTTTACTGTTATAAATTGAATATATAGTTCACGCTTAATATGTGACCGCTGGTGTACCCATGTACTTGCAATACCATTTAATTAATTGATAAATGTGCTAAAATTGAAAAACTCTAATAAAGGTTTATGATATTTTGTCATTGAAACAAGTTTTAACAAGAACGTTTCAACATATTCAAGGCAATATTAAACTTGAGCAGAAAATACACAAACATAACGAACATATATATATATTTTTTACCTTTTTGCTCGTTGAAATTTTGTTTTGGGTAGCGGCGATTTTCGTGTGTAGGTAGGGTTACGCCAAACAAACAATTTATTAAGGACGGCCTTAAGTATTTATTATTTAATACAATCTTCCATTTATTATATAACAGGTGATTCTACAAATGAGCAACCTCAAAGGTATTGTTCAACATCTATGAAAACAAAGATCTGGCCCTGTGTTTACAAAACAAATTTTGTCAAGATGAATAAAATTTTCATTTGTTTTTCAATATTCTATGTAGACAACAAAACAAATTTTCAAAATCATTGTTAAATCCATTGTTTTGCCTAAATAGCAAAAATTGGTCAGCAAACGAAAAACGGCAGAACGTTTTGTAACCACAGGTCCAAGTTAAATAACACAAGAGTTACACGAGGGAGAGGAGTATATTAAAACAAGCAATATAAATTAAAAACTTAAATACCAAGTCAAATAGATCAAATGAGCCGCGTCATGGGAAAACCGGACTTAATGCTTGTGCACAAAGTGTCGTCCCGGATAAGCCTGTGCAGTCCGCACAGGCTAATCCAGGACGGCACTTTCCGCCTACAGTGAATTTATGTTTAGAAGAGACTTCCTTGAAACAGAAAATACCATAAAAGCGGACAGTGCCACCCCAGATTAGCCTGTGCAGACTGCACAGGCTAATCCGGGACGACACTTTACGCACATGCATTCTACCATATTACATTAACGCAATAAAAGACATGCCAGAATACTCATACTTTTACTGTTAATTTAAAAGAATTGAATACAAAGTATTACATAATTACAAGAATATCAATGTAGTTGAATTTGTTGTCTTTTTTTTTTAAGTTGCAGTTCATTTTTATTATATCCAAAGATATGACCAGATAACATATGGTAAGGTTTCCTGAGGTAAAAACAACAACCACAACAAGTTAACAAAAATGCATGCACTAATCATTCCATGCATTCGTGTCATTTAACAAGAAGAAGCTCCAGGGACAACAAAATGTTAAGATATTTTCAAGAACATTGCGTGTTCCAAGTTAAACTTTTGACAAATATATGTTATTTTTCAAGGAAAAGTTTCTAATATCAAAATAATTATGATTGGCAACCAAAACAGCACAATAGACAAAATTTTTCGATTGTTTCTACAAATTCCTATTTAAAAGTTACATTTTTAGAGAAATGTTTTTTCCAATTATAAACTGTGAAACCTTCCCTGTAATATGATATTGAGGGTTATGTCTCTTTAAACAAGTTATCTGTTAATGGGAACCATGTTAAAGGTTAGATACCAGTAAATAGAGGGGAATCCCCCAGGGGTCCACTAGAAAGAAAGCCATAAATCAAATAGTTTGTTATTTCCTGAAAACTAGGTGTCTCCTGTGCATTTTGATGTATCATGACACCGAATTACTTTAAATTTGAATGTTCATCTGTTTATGTATAGACAGCATGTGCTTTTGTCAAAATCGCGACTGCATTCTGTGTTTCTTACGGGTGACTACAATCAAGCGAGATGCATTTTCTTAGAAAAAGCATAACATATTTTTTATTGTAAATTGTGTACATAGAGAGAATCATTTTTCCGAAGAGACCAAACTCGGAAGATGTATACGGAAAGTGTCGAAAGATGCCAGGAGATTTTGCTGTTTTACAATGGGACCCTATGGGAATTGGATTTACTGGTTTCTAACCTAAAGGCAAGGTACATGTAGGGGAAGGGGAGTGTACAAGTCATATAACAACACAAATAAGCAAAATCTGTTAACATGGATTGCAGATGCATTATACAAGGCGGGTAACAACATGAATACTGGTTATGGCAAGAGTTGTGTACCTTCAGTTGATTCTTCATCACCGGGTGTTTCTTCTGAAATATTTGTCGATTGGTATGAATTTTCAGAGAATATGACATTATATGACTGTGTGTTCCATTAATTTATAATGGACATTTAATATTGGTTTTAATAAGAACACACTTTCAGTGCTAATTTCATTTAATAGTATGGTAACTTGACAATATTTACAGAACATATACAAGTCTACTTGACCTGAAAACAATATAATGGAAATTGACAAAAATTCATCAATTATGATGAGTTACACACATACATAATGAGTTTAATCTACTGGTAACAATATCATAAGATGATTAACATGTATAGCTCAGACACTTTAACCTGACACTGACCATTATGCATGAATATCTTACAAATCCGTTACGATGAATATCATAGTTTCCATACTGAAATCAAGTTAAAATACAGTAGTGGCGCGTCGTGAGAAAACCGGTCTTAATGCATGCGCGTAGTGTCGTCCCAGATTAGCCTGTGCAGTCCGCACAGGCTAATCCAGGACGGCACTTTCCGCTTTTATGATATTTTCTGTTTCAAGGAAGCCTCTTCTAAACATAAATCCACTGTGGGCGGAAAGTGCCGTCCTGGATTAGCCTGTGCGGACTGCACAGGCTAATCCAGGATGACACTTTACGCACATGCATTTATACCGGATTTCCCACGACCCACCTCAGTAATACTGTCAATCAACTTGTGAAACACTGTTTAAACATAAGCAATGATTCGATTGCATTATTTAGCTAACAGAGTTCACTAGTGTCAGGTTAAAGCAGCAGTCAATAAATATGTTAATAAAATAAAACTTTGCATAAATGGTTTCTAATGGACATCTTGCCGATCAAAATGCAAAAAAACGCATTGAAATCGATATATTAATAACAAATTTTTGGTAACTTTTTATCGTATAGTTTCTGTATGCGATAGCTGGTGATGCCTCTGGAGTAAATCGGCATGTACATAAGTGTATATTCTGTTTGTACCAAGCATTTTTTAACATTGACATTATTAAATGCATTTCTTCAATAAGAAACAGTTTTCAGTCAAATAAACGGCATTAACGTTCATTAGAACTAAGGCCAATTTAAGATGCATTGAATTATATTATATGGACTG
Source organism: Congeria kusceri (assembly GCA_027627225.1). Lineage (NCBI taxonomy): Eukaryota > Metazoa > Mollusca > Bivalvia > Myida > Dreissenidae > Congeria > Congeria kusceri. The sequence continues at coordinate 35,198,503 of CM051040.1, read as the reverse complement.
CGGCTTTTATGTGTCCGAGCTATAACTGAGATGAAAGGTATGCAACATAAATAATCGATCATGCCGGCAAACATACTAAAGTAATTAGATACACACGGAACATAATGTTGCCAATTGGTTCTGTGACTTTGTTTTCTGTTTGTATACAGTCATACCAGTGTTAAAAATAACAGAAACAAGTAAAATTCTTTGTGGTATAGTTAAAATTATGTAAAAATAAGGTAAAGTAGAGATTGTTTTCCTGATTTAAGACAAGTTCAAGGTGGATATGGGGTAATGGGGTAAGCTGAAATTAAATGGCTTATGCCCTAATGGGCAAATCTTTCTGAAAAAATATTGTGAAAAGTGATTCATAAAAGAATAAGAAATAGAATGTGCAGTTTAATTGATAAAAAGGGTAGAACCAACTGACTTACAGAATATTCATATTTATTATACACCACATAACATTTTCATGCAGACAAAAGTATAAATTTATTTAGTCTTGTACTATTAATATAAAAATACAGAAATATGTGGCTCTGACACGCGTGAAAATATGTTTTATATGACCACTCATGAAATAAAATACGATATGACACTGAAACCAATATCCTCTATATATTTCTGTCTGTTTGTTTTATTACTTACAAAAACTAATGGTATATAGTAGAGAGAGACACAAGTCTGGTACAGGTTTAAGATTGTAAAAGAAATTAATGAACAAATACAAACCAGTCAAACACAAACCAGTCAAAAATGTAATATATATATTAAGAATCCTGATATATGTCATTTTACACATTTTACTGAGTTTTTAATTGTTATAAATATAACTCTGCAAGTCCGATGTGTCGCCTGACGGGGCATAACTCAAGTTTGATATGAGCAATAATGCCGATAACCGAACTTGACCTTCCTTTTATGCCTACTAACAGTTCAATAAAGTTTCATAACGATTGAACACAAACTTTTTAAGTTATTGTCTGCACAAGCCTTATTTGAACGATTTTGTTAAAAAAATGGGCATAACTCAGATACAATAAGAGCAATTATGCAGAAAATCGAACTTAACCTTCCTATTAAGCCTACTAACACTTCCATAATGTTTCATAATAATAGCACAAAAACTTCTCAAGTTATTGTCTGCGCAAACTGAAGGGGACGCCGTCGCCGACGCCACCAAAAGTAACTCCTATAAATTCTACAGATATATAATGACAGTCACAGGGGTTATCAAGGAAACAGCCAATCAAATACAAGGTTACAATAAGCCATATGAAGGTTAACCAATCAGACTGGAAACAACCAATCAAATACAAGGTTAAATAAGCCATAATAGAGGTTAACCATTTAGATTTAGTATAACATGTAACATGCAGTATATGTTTAACGAAAATAAGCCAATCTATGAGTAAGTTACAAATACACATATTGAAACAGATCCAATCATGTGTGAATAAGTATAAACCAATCAGATTCAGCCTAACAAATACAAGGTTAAAATAAGCAATATGGAGGGTTAACAATCAGATGTATTAACACATTTTATATGTTCATCACAAATAAGCCAATCTATGAGCAGGTTACATACACATCTTGAAAACAGATCCAATCACGTGTGAGATTACATAAGTATAAGCCAATCAGATTCAGCCCTACAAATTCAAACTCAAACCTTCTGGTTCAGCATAAGTCACAGACTTATGGCCGGGTGAAGGATGCTTCGGTGATGAAGATTGTTTTGGTGACGGCTGTTTTGGAGGAGTGGCCTCCCTTGGCTTGGGGGAGGGTGACCTGCGCTTTGCCGATTCTGTTTCACAAACAGTCTTACATGTTAACAATATTTTAGTTGTCTATTCCACAGAATAAAAATTCCATTCTACAGATTAAAAAAACAACAGTTTTATACAGTAGTTTATTATGCAACTGAATTTTTGTTTTCTGTGCAAAAATATAGAAAGTATACAGGATAAGAGAGAATTTGTTTATAACATATAAATTTGTAAAATTACAGAATGATGCTTGGCCTAAACAAAACCCATACCATATAATATTTGGTCTTCAATGGATATAATGCTACTTTTTTGTCCAACAATAATTATTCAGTCAAACAATTCAATATAAATATTTTTTTTAATTTATTAGTTTCATAATTTGAAAATTAGATAAAAAAAGTTTTAAACTATATCTTAGTGACTTATCTGTACCAGGGCCCAGTCTCTGTTTTGGGGGATGCCACCCACTGCCCTGAGATGGGGGAATTTTGGCGTCATTTTCTAACAAGGGGGAATTTTTAACTAACAAAATAATACTTTCAATAGCCTGTTTCATTCAATAAACCAAAATAGAAATATCAGTTACTAAGGAAAATACAGTCACTCTAATTGAAAGACTAACTTTACTGATAAAACTATTGATTATGTTAGCTTTTGCTTAAAATGTTAACTTCTGGGGGAATTTCCAACCTTTTATGGGGAAAAACAACCCCTTTTTTGCTGTGGGAAGCAGTCTTATTTCGGCTGTAACAATGACAGATTGAGGGCCCTGTGTACACATCGTTTTGTACATTTGGAAAAATTTCATGTATCTAAACTCAACCTTTGTAATTTATTTATTTAATTATTTGTTTGTATTATTATTATTATTATATTATTATAATATTAATAAAAAAAATAATTAAAAAAATAACCTTATTTAATACTTTTTATCAGACGTTTGAGAACCAGGCTACGTAAGCCTTTGTATCAATTTAAACTTAATATATCACAGTAGTTACAGTAGGAGAATCAATGCACACAATAATCATAGATACATATCTGCTTATAAATTTTATAGACTTAAGATTAATAAGAAATTTAAAAACAAGTCAACTCACAAATGTTACACTATTACTAATAATTGTATGGTTAGTTGCAAGTGGCAATAATTTTTCATTTTCAATTTAAAAAGTAAAACAAACGAATGTGATGACACTAGAAATAAATTATGAATAACATCATCATAAAATTATGAAAACAAATAATATTAATAGCACACAAGTGTTCAACACTATTGTAGGTACTGTAAAAGTTTGTTAACAACAATCAACAATAGTGACAGCGACAAAACAACAATAACACAGGAACTCTAGCAAGAATTGGCCGTAACAGTTTACTGTAATTGCACAAACGTTTACGCAATTAACCATCAAAGATGTCTCATGTGTATATGTTTGGCCATACCAACTTTGTTTTATGGAGGTTATAGTATATATTAGGAGCTAAGGAAATAAAAAAAAAAGAAAGAACAATTCAATAAAATAATTGTACCGAAAAAAAATACCCGGAAGCAAGTGTACTGTTAGTAGCATGTTAATTGGATACTCTAATGACCTTGAGAAGCCTTGAAACAATTGAGGCATGTTGCGGGAAACCCAGACTTAATGCATGTGCGTACAGTGTCATCTGCACAGGCTAATCCGGGATGACACTTTACGCTTTTATGGTATTTTCTGTTTCAAGGAAGTCTCTTCTAAACATAAATCCACTGTAGGCGGAAAGTGGCGTCCTGGATAAGCCTGTGTGGACTGCACATGCTAATCCGGGACGACACTTTACGCACTTTAAGCCCAGGTTTCCCATGACACGCCTGAGATGTACATCAGTGGGTGGGGTAAAGAATTGTTAATGGGTTAATTGTAACAATATCAATTCTACACAGAGACATGCATGGAACCGTGACTACCTGTATCAAAATCTTCACCGTAATTATCAGTGCCTGAAAAGTTTACATTATAGAAAATCATGAATATTTACTAGTTTATTAAATTAACCACGTAATTGCATTCTTAGTTAATTTGTGAAAATCAAAACTAAGGTTCCTAAAACAAGCCTTTTTAATTTAAATGTAAAGTAATATGTTGTTTCAAATTCAAATATTGCCCAATGAGAATGTGTGTTACATAAATATTGCCCAATGAAAATGTGCGTTACATAATGATCGCTGATTTCTATTGGCTAATATTTAACTCAAAATTAAGACTAAGACTATGTACAAAATTTCCCTTTGCAGCTCTGTATATTCCAGAAACATCTTAAGTTGATCTTAAAATATGTTCACTTAAGTTCCAGTTTGTGTAAGGTAATATTTTTAAAACTACACATAAATTAATAAATCCAATTATAGTTAAGGAAATATGAGTTATTAATAAGTTGATAATTAGTGAACATTTAGCAGAATTTCATGTATACATGAAATAAAATGCTAAAGAAAAATGATGTTTTAAGGCTAAGGATAAGATTTACCTTCAGATGTTTATGGAATACGACCCCTGGGGTTCCAGAATCATCTTAAGTTTAAAATATCCACACTTAAGTTCAAGCTTTTGTAGAGTAATATTTCTTTAACAACTCAGAAATTGGCGAATCCCTTTACAGTATATCATAAAGAATATAGTTAAAAATTAATAAACTGTGAGCATATTATGTCACATAGATCGGGAATAAAATGACAACAAATATATATGATTTAAAAGTTAAGGATACAATTTTACTTAAGATGTTTCTGGATTATGGCCCCTGTGGTCTCTCAGTTTATAATATTTTCTATCTCACCTTCATCCCCGTCTGCTTTCACACCCTGAACTATTTTATTATTGACTTCCTCGAGGGCTTTTGATATGGCGTCTTCCGCAGCGGAATCGTTCTGTCGTCTTGCCAACTCTAGCGATTTTTCAAACGAACTGGCTGCGTTTTCATACTGACCAAGTTTAACTGAAATATGAACACATATTTAGGCAAATTGTAATTGAAAAGCAAATGATTTTGGTTCTTGTATTAAAAGAATTGTATGAAATGTAAAGAAATATCAACAGAATGATCAACATGCCATTGGAGTGTCATTACCAGCCGACTTTTAAACACAATGTTCAAAATTTCCAAGAAAACAGCGATTATTAGCTCAAAATGAATTGACATTTACAACAATGTCGCATGAAAAAGTTTCACAGAAAAATGGCTTCTGTGCCAGTCATTGGTTTTTGGAGCTAGTGCGATATAGAAGAAAGCTGCATGCTACCCATTTTTTCCTTGATTGACCCTTACTCCTAGTTACACTGACAGTAATGATCCCAGAAATATCAAGTAGCTTATGTCAATCAACCACTTGTCTCTTCCATTTGAGAAGCACCCCAATTTCTAATCCTGATTTTTTTTCCTACTTTTTGACCTTCTCACCTTCAGATTACACCACCAGTAATGACTTCAAGATTGCTGGTTAGAAAAGACCTCTGCTACTCAGCAAATGTTAGCTAATACCGGAGATTTTTGTAACCACCCATCTTGTCCTATTTTTTGAACTTTTAACCTTCTGACTGGGCTATCAGGACGGTTTTAACCTTCTGACTGGGCTATCAGGACGGTTTTAACCTTCTGACTGGGCTATCAGGACTGTTTTAACCTTCTGACTGGGCTATCAGGACGGTTTTAACCTTCTGACTGGGCTATCAGGACGCTAGCGTGAAGTTGCCAGCCCTCGTCGTCTGCTTCCTGTGCGGCCACTAACGACTTCTCGCCGTAATCTCGCGCGTCGCGGTATTTCTCAAGTTCCAAATAGCACCGACCAATTTCGTGGTAGAGCCACGTGCTTTCAAGAGCAGATTTACTGGAAGGTATTTTCTCTTGCCACCTGTGGACAAAGGTTATAATAGAAATAGATGCATCACAGACACATTCTGTTGCACAGCAACATACTTTTGAGTGCAAAATTGGTATATGATATTTTCTATTACAAACAACAACAACAACAGAGTAACAGCTGTATAAACTTACACTTTAATAACTGCTATCACTCACCATTCTGTGCATTAGATATATCACACAGTGTTAAATAATGGTCATGTTTAATTAATTTATGTTTTGCTTGCCAGTAGATGCCACAACTTACACTTCAATTGCCTGCTCGTATTCTCCCTTCCTAGCGTGAACACGGCCGAGGTTGTCCAAAGCGCGAGACTTGGCATCTTCCAGATTGCTAAAAGTAAAAAGTGTGAGAAGTACATTGTGAATATCATGAAAAATTTTAAGGTTTAGCATCTATAAAATGTATTATCAGGTCCTTCTTAGACAACAAACATTTTCATATCAGCAAACACTGATTTACCCACAAGCCCAATCCCCTTGCATGCAAATTTTATTTTCAGATCAATGAAAACAGATGGTTAGCAGCATCCTAAATTAATATTTTTAACAAATTTCTATGTGAGACATTGTATGCAGCTGAAATAGGTAATACAAATGTGGCGCGTCGTGAGAAAACCGGTCTTAATGCATGTGCGTAAAGTGTCGTCCCGGCACTTTCCGCTTTTATGGTATTTTCTGTTTCAAGTAAGTCTCTTCTAAACAGTAAGTAAGTCTCTTCTAAATCCTCTGTCAGCGGAAAGTGCCATCCTGGATTAGCCTGTGCGGACTGCACAGGCTAATCCAGGACGACACTTTACGCACATGCATTAAGACCGGTTTTCCCATGACACCCCTCAAATTTGATATAATTCATATGCTCTCCACGTAAACTAAGGATCCACCCTTGCAATTCATTTCATTCATCTCATACTTAAAACCCACTATTTGCCCAGTATAGTCTAGAAAATCTGACATAAACATAATGCCACCAAACCCAATTAAAAGCAGGCCACCTACCCTGAAAGTCACCTCAAACTACACACTTACTATTCGCGAGCAATGTCCAGGTCCTTCTGATGGTAGTCCATGGCCTGGTTGAGTTTGTTCATCTCAAGGTACGCGTTGCCGATGCTGCTGTTGAGGCTCGCGATCAATTCCGGTTTGTTCTGGATCTCCTCGTCGGACGCGTTCTCCACGAGCTTCAGTGTCTTCTTGGCCAGATCCAGGCTATCCTGGTACCTGCCTTCACTGTGAGCTGTGAAAGGAGCAGGTGTCATATATTTACAATAGCGCTCCAGGGTCCATTTCTAAAAAGGTTCTTATGTTATTCTTAACTGAAGTTAATTTTGTGCTCGAAACACAATGCTTGGGAATATGTACATGACGAATGCTAAATATTAATACACTTGGAATTAAAGTGCAACATCTGTGTCAAAATCATCTAACAAAGCATTTTTTTGTAAGAAAATCTAAGAATTTAAAGAATTTTCTTAACTGTCAACTTAGAACTTTCGTTAATACCAACCCTGACAAGTTTTGATGTTGACAGTAAATGTACACTCAAAGACGAATTTTTGGGGTAAATGGACACACAAAGACAAATTTTGGGGGGTAAATGTACACTCAAAGACAAATTTTGGGGGGTAAATGTATGCAACAAACTATAATGTGAAGTTAGAATAAGACATCAAACATAGAATGTAAATGATTTTTTTTTTTTTCACATAAAACTGTGCATTTCAAGGTGTATAAGTATGTTTGTTTTATAATGCTGTGGATACCTTTCAAAAATTTGAATTTTTTCTTAAGTCTTGTTAAAACCGATTGTGTCTTTGATAAATTTTCCAGTATTTAAAGACTGTGTTCATGCACGCATGGACACGGTTTTAATTTTGTGTGAAAATTTTGTAACTGCATAGAAGTATACATGTGGTAAAATCAGTTTAACTGCTTCAGTTATATAATGTAGGTGTCTATTGCACTAATTACTGTGCAAAATTTTAAAATTACAAATGGTTTGCTGCATAGAAAACATTGGTGTACTAAAACAGTTTATTCTATGATTGATGTCTTATTCTAACTTCACACAATAATGTGTTTTAATACTCAGTGCAAATTTATGGGCGTAAATGCAATTCCATTCGCAAAAAATCATTACTTGAAATACAGTGCGTAAAATTAATGTACTCCCTAATATAATTTTCTTTGCGTATCTTGTGATTTTTCTTCCTAAAATAATGTTTTACCACAACAGTCAATTAAAAAAATATGTAATTTCTTGCTTATACTTTAATGTAAATGAAATATAATGAAATGTCTTAATTTATCATAACAGTATATGAAATAATCATGTTATTAGTTTAAACCTATTTATTTTAGCTCGATTGCATGAAAAGCCAAAGGCTCATTGAGACACTCTCACGTCCGTTTCCTGGGTAGAACCAGTACTTGGTGTCTGTGGGGGAGATCTTCAGAACGCTCCCAGTGGGGATCGAACCCAGAACCTCCCGATCGCTAGGCGGACACCATATCCAGTAGGTCACCGCGACCTAAAACATCTTATTATTCGCTTCAACTAAGAGTAATTTTGTTTTTACCAAAATACTTAATAATTTTGGCTTTTATTCTAAGATTAACACAGCCATATTATTACGTAATTCCATGCTTTAAGAAAGTCATAAAATACCGATTAATGCCATGCTTTTGCAATGATGATGGAAATTAGATACTTTTTCATGTATTTACCATAAAATGCGGATAAAGCCGTTATTATGTAATATCATAATTTATCTCAATCGTCATGCAATGCATGTAATTGCATGCTTAAGCAATGACAAATGAAATAAGTTTTGTAAACCAATTTCTGTTAATTATTAACCCATACACTGACATTAATGTTCATGCTATGCTACACACATTCATGATTTTATAACAACTTAAATACACAATATTCATGATACATGAATATCAATACTAATAAAACCAAATGACACATACAATACAATCATAATATGGGATAATCAATGCAAGGCGAAGCACTGGGATTATATAGTACATTTACGTACTTGTATAATTATATACATCAATATATATGCATAAACAACAACAATTGTGATGTATATGATATCAATAACTTCAGCAGACTCATATTCAAAACTTAATTATTGCAAAACACCTTTAAACTAGAACTCCCGAGTCGGATGTTTCGCGTGACAGGGCATAACTCAAGTACGATAAGAGCAATTATGCCGAGAATCAAACTTAAATTTCCTTTTATGCCCACTAACACTTCCCTAAACTTTCAAAATGATTGCACAAAAATTTCTCAAGTTATTGTCTGCACAAGCCTTATTTGCATTTTTTTTTTTTTTAAAGGGGCATAACTCAACTGCAACACCAATGCTGCCGCCGCCAAAAGTAACCCCTATATATTGCCTTTTCAGGCGACACAATAAAGTAGCAAAATAAAACAATTTCATCTTGGCAACAATTCAAATGAAATGGTTTCTTAGCATATACTGGGGTTGCGCATGTAACTGTTGTAGCTGCTTAACATTTCTGTATCATATAAATAGTTTGACGCCAAACCCTTGAGATGTGTGATTAATAGTATTGATATACTTCTACTGTGTGGATAACAATTTGGTGTCCGGCTATACTAGCAATAAATACGCAACAGGGTGACACTGGGATATGTTTGTAATGGCAGCAGCAACAGTTTAAAATAAGATGCACCGCAGACTGTTCTCTTAATTTAGGTTGGTTTCCATTAAACAAAAATAACCTTATTATAGCATTACTATAGACAAGACATGTGGAGATTCCACAAAAACCAAATTTTTCGAACGAAATGCATAAAAGTCAGCACAATAATGAAAGAAAGTTCTGGGTGCCATATGCATTCCTAACCGAGGTCTCATTATAAAGTATCTTTGTATGAAGTTCTATTAAATTATCGCAATAGGTTCTCAAATTATTGAGCAGAAACCGTTTTTGTATTTTTAGTAACATTGACCTTGATCTCACCCACCCCATATGCAATCCCAAGCGTGGTCTATATACAAGGTATCTATGTATGAAGTTTCATTCAAATATCTTGATGCATTCTGAATTTATTGAGCTGAAACCATTTTTCTATTTTTAGTAATGGAGACCTTGACACCACCCACCCTATATGCAATCCCAAGCGAGTTCTTGATATAAGGTTTCTAAGTATGAAGTTTCATTAAAATATCTTGATGCATTGTCAAGTTATTGAGCGGAAACCGTTTTTCTATTTTAAGTAATGGTGACCATTACCTTGACCCCCACCCACCCCATATGCAATCCCAAGCAAGGTCTCGATATAAGGTATATATGTATGAAGTTTCAATAAAGTATCTCGATGCATTCTCAAGTTACTGAGCGGAAACAGTTTTTCTATTTTTAGTAACGGTGACCTTGACCCCACCCACCCCATATGCAATCCCAAGCGAAGTCTTAGTATAAGACATCTATGTATGAAGTTTCATTAAAATATATTATTGAGCGGAGACCGTTGTTTTATTTTTAGTCTTCGAACAATTTGGTTAAAAATAATGAGGTACGGAACATGAAATCGTTGCTATCTTTGACTTGCCATTGCACCTCTATTTAAATACTTAAAAGCACATTGTGTGTATCTTACGGTACCCACATTCATTTTGCAGTGTTTATAGTTTATATTTTAATGTATTCTAATGTTTTTTAAATTCCTCTGAAAAAATGTGTTGTTTTTTTGCGTCTTTTTTTTTTTACTGTTAAGTACAAATGCCATTATTTTTTTATATGAAATTTACAAAGAATGCTACAGAACTTAGCAGTTTATTTTGTGTGCAGTATTGACACTGTAAGGAAACCAAAAATAACGATGTTTTTTAGAGGCAAATTCTTGTTATGTAAAGTTTACACTTTAGTAAAGGGAAGTAACCATATGAAACTCTCACAGTGATCTCCCCTGCAAGTCCAAGTTCAGTTTGATCACAACTGCCAAATATTTCCCACAAAAATAATGATAATGAAACAATGCTCACATAAAAATAGCCCACATTTACTCACTTTAAAACAACCATGATCAAATTATAATGGTCCTGTATAATTATTCACGTTTGCAGTGATTAAATTTATAAATACCAGTGTTTTTTCGTCGTAGCTGTCTAAGATCACTTTGACCCTGATTTTCTTGCGATAATTATGCAGCGGGAAAATTGAATGCCAATAGAATTGGGCAAATTTCCTAATTCTAGGGAATGCAAACTTCAAACAATGGTTTAATGTATACCAATAACTGTTGCATACTTTTGGGGATAAAAAATTTACATAATTGTTTACATAAGCGGTTAAAATGAAGTTATAAACATATCTTCAACATATACTCTAGAACTGAGCATAAGTATGAACGTATTTTCTTATTGTATGTCATGAATAGAATATAATATTAATTCCCAGAATTAATCCACTATTTTGTTAGCCGAGCAGCCTGCTCTGTTAATAACAATCGATTCTAGATAGCGAGTTCAACACACGATCATTCTAAAAATAGCGCGCGTTGAGCTGCTGGTGTAAAGCTGTTATAATATACATGCATCAATTAGTGTACAGAGAAACATAAGAGCGAATATTTCAATAAATGGGGAATTTATGTTTATAAACATACTGTGCATGTTAATTTGAAATAGAATTGTATTGTGTTCTATAAAGAAACAATAAGAATTGTACATTTCTATCAACTTCTCCAGTAGATGTTAATCAATCTATAACAAGATACATTTCAATCAATAACATGTTGTGAAATAAGTCTCGCCCGGAATACGTCGAAATGATATTCATGCTACTTTTACTTCATTTGTGTAGCATTAATACATGATTTGCAATGCCATTTATACACAGAAACCCTTGATACATCATATTCCTACCGAATATTATTTTTAATCGCCATAGTCTACTGTAATATTTGTGTTATAAAAAATGGAAGTCATCATTATTTCAAATAGGCTGAATGTTTTCTGAAGATTGCTTTTCCTGAGGATAAACAGTATAAATGATTAATTGACTTCGAAATGTGTATGTATTATGCATAGATAACTTCCAAGATGAAGGTAGGGCATATTACTTAAGAATAACTATACGCGCCTGACACTAAATACTTTTCAATCATTCCCGCAATTATTTTCGTACATTGTTAATGTGTTATATTCGGCTGACAAATTTATATAATAATGATGTTAACGTAAATTATTTAGGTTATTCATGTATCACTGGTTAAAACCTGGGGCGGTATGATCGGTTTATTCACGGTACAAATATTAATAATTATTGAATGAATCACAAATTAATTTGGGGATCCGAGTTTTTGTATGGTGTCCGAAATAGCTGGAGTCCAAGAAGTCTTCTTATATAGGTTGGGACCGAAAATTCTGGGGTCCGAGAAGCCATGTAACCGATCATCTTGGCCCTCTTGTATTATGTTTAGGGTAAAAATCATATCTCAATATTAATGTCAACGCCGATTGTCTTTTTTACAGACATTTCTTGTTTCACCTTTGGGGGAAAGGTGGCGGGGCCCTTCAGATGGGGAATTTTATGTCAAAACGGGAACTGATTTTTTAGAAAAGCATGATTACATTTTTATATTCTACTTTGTTATAAAACATTAATGAATTGTTTTGCTACAAATGATAACTAACATTATGCACAAACTTGGTTTGATTACAAATTGCTGGGACTGTTTACAAAAATTCCTCTATCGAAGTTAAGTTTTGTCAGGTTTTGGTCAATTTTTTTTCAAATTAAGGCTTACGTTTCTGAGGGGAATTCTAAGGTAGATATAGGGGAAACTATATACCTTTTAAGCAGGGGAATGAGGCCGAATTTCGGCCCCAAATTAGTCCTAAAAAAAACACTGAACACAATAGGAGACAACTGTGAAAGGTTGGTTTTCTCATACTTTTTTATTTTTCTATAATGACAAACTGAACAAGACAAACACTGGACCACCATACAAGTACAAAGGTGTCTCTGATTATTATGATACAATGACATAATTTTTAAACTGAACTCGGCAGAGATGAGTATTAGAAAGCATTACACAGTCTTCATGCAGGGTATGAAAGTATTACAGTAAACTCCGCTTGTAACTATATCACTTTTAGTGATATATTGTATATAACGATGCTGAGTCCATGGTCCCAGCCCGATCCCTATATATTTCAATTGATATAATATCCCTTGTAACGATATTGCATGTAACGAAGTTTCGGGTATAACAATGTGTTTTTCACGGCCAGTCGCAAATATTCCCCTTACTTACGATATTTGGAGTCCATAACAGGTGTGAAAAACATCAATACATGTAATCAGGTATACAGTCGGCTTGATTAAATTATCAGTGTAGTGGCAATTGATTAAAAATGGCTTTGGGTGTGACTGTCTGTATAATTGGCTTGTTACAACTGTTCGGAGAAAGACCACTGTTAGTTCTGGCATTATTTAACGATGTCATTCGCACTAAACATAATTATTAGAACGTAATATACGTAACAGTGCAGACGCCATAAAATGATGAAAAAGAAATCATTGTAATGATTTTTGTTAATTATCCTGAATATTTATGAAACTTTCAAACATTGATTGCATATCTTAACGTTCTTCCATTATACATAGTTCTACATTAAATGTATGTTTGTAAAATGATCGGTGTTTGTATGTCCATGATCTTGGTTGCCTATTTACGGACGTAACGATATTCGAATATAGCAAAAAAATTATATGGTCCGCAAGTGGAGTTTACTGTATTGATATTACATTTTTAGGGTTTAATGTGAAACTGTTGTATCTGCTTAACATTTCTATACCAGATACAATAGTTTCTCACTCAACCCTCACTTTGTCCATACCTTGATCAATATTTTCCAACTTTGGAATTATTTTTTCCATATACTGTATATGCGCTATTGAAATAGGAATGTACAAATATTGAAAAAATGAATATGTTAATATTGTTGGCATATTAAAATATACTACCAAAAAAGGTATATACATTTAATTTTTCATATAAAATATGACAAAGAAGAAATATGGGATGCAAAACTCTAGGAAGCAAATAAATTTTTTTGGCATTCAGAAAATTAACTGTAAAAATTAGAACATAAAAACATCTGTGAGTATCTGTTTAAAATGTACATTTGGTTTGGGTTCATAAAATCATGGGTACTGATTACAACAAATATATTAATTACATGCTCTTTGAAAGGAAGTTCTCAAAAATGTGTAAAAATGTACCAAATTATCACGACCGATAACTTACATTCTTCTATTTCCAAAAACACTAGTATTTTCAAGAGCAAGTGTTCAAAAATGTGAAAAAATAAAAAACAGCAACCAACTTGAAAATATCCAGAACTTACATTCTTCAATTTCCAAAAGCACTATTATCTTCTAGAGAAAGTTATTAAAAATGTGCAAAAATCAACTATGGCAACCAAATTATCACTAATGGTAACTTACATTCTTCGATTTTCTCCAAGTTGGTCAAAACTTTTTCCATCGAACCTCTGGCGCCTCTTCTTGAAGTCCTCTTCTCGGCCTGAAGGTCTTTGTCACGTTTCCGCGCGTACATAGGCTTCTGTTGCCTCCAGAAGTCCGCTCGAGCATACAGGTACTCGAGACCGTCGCACACCTTGTCTTTGATCTCACGGCTCATGTCGTTACGCTTTGTGTGCCCCGTCAGACCTTATAATAAAATATGATGCAAGTATAATAATAGCGATAAAAGTAGCCATATTGACTTTCTTCACTGACTTTTATATGAAATTTACACAGAATTTACACTAACAATTTTCACAGCTCATGTCATTTCTGTTTCGTGTTCTCCATCAGGGGTCGTACTCCAGAAGCATCTTAAGTGAAATCTTATCCTTAGCCTTAAAATGGTCATTTTTCATAAACATTTAAGTCCATGTATACATGAAATTCTGCTAAAAGTTCACTAATTGTCAATTTATTATTAACTACTATTTACTTAACCGCAATTGGAATCATTCATTTATATGTAGTTTTAAAAATATTGCCTTACAAAAATTCGAACTTAAGTGAAAATATTTTAAGATAAACTTAAGATGTTTCTGGAATATGGCCCCAGACCTTATAGTGAAATATGATATAATAATAGAAGGCTTAATGTTTTTCTTCGCTGACTTAACAATTCCTGCAAATATTGAAATTAAAATTAAGTTTATATCCTTCTTACTATCTTTACTTACTTTTGGTCCTTATGTCATATAAAGAGTAATACGCCTTGGTCTTTAAGTCATATACTGAGTAACTTACTTTGCTCCTTAAGTCATAAGAGTTACATACTAAAGTAGATTATCTAGATATTTCCTTTGGTCCTTAAGAAGTTTTTATAGATACTTACAATGGTTTTTAAATCATATACAGTTACTTTCTTTGGTCTTGAAGTAGTTTTTTGAGTTACTTACTTTTGTCCTTTTTTAGGTACTTACAGGTCTTAAATCAGGGCTGGTATTCACAAAGCATCTTAAGTAATTTCTTAAATATTTTCACTTAAGTGCAAATTTTGAATGCATTATATGTCTTTACTTAATAAACAGACGCATATGTTGTAGATATTCCTCAAATAACACTTTTATAATGATGCTATTTTAAAGTGTTTGTTAGTGCTAAACTGTTTCTTTATGGAATTATACAGTTGAGGAAATTTTCCAACTTTAAGGATAAGGATAAAATTTAACTTAAGAGGCTTTGTGAATACCGCCCATATGAAGATTCACTTACCTTTATCCTTAAGTAGTTTTTCTAGATACTTACTTTGTCAAAAGCTGTTTTTATACTCACTTTCTTTGGTCTTGATTTGTTTTTCAATTTACTTACTTAGGTCCTAAAATAGTATTTCCAGTTATTAACTTTGATCCTTAATTAGTATACCAGGGTACTTACTTTGATCCTTGAGTTGTTTTTAGAGACACTTACTTTGGTCCTTTAGTAGTTTTTCTAGATACTTCTATTGGTCCTTAAGCCAAATTTATATTCAATTACTTTGGTATTTAAGTAGTTTTTCAAGGTACTTATATTGGTCCTTGAGTCATATTTATATACACTTACTTTCGTCCTTAAGTAGTTTTTAAAGGTACATATATTGGTCCTTAAGACAAATTTATATTCACATACTTTGGTCATTAAGTAGTTTTTCAAGGTACATATATTGCTCCTTAAGTCATATTTATATTCACTTACTGTTGCCCTTAAGTCGTTTTTCAAAGTACTTATATGTTGGTCCTTCAGTCATATTTATTATCACTTACTTTGGTCCTTAAGTAGTTTTTCTAGGTACTCCTTGTCCCCATATAGCTCCCCAAGCAACTGTTTAACAGTCTTCGCATCTGCAGACCCTTTAGGGGCCTCTCGGTCCTTTCTTTCCTCTTTCTTGGCAACAGGCTTCTGGTAGGCCCCTTTCTGTTGCTTTTTGGCCTAAAGAACATCAATAGAATATTGTTTTAAAAAACATCTTTATACTCGTAGAAAGCACATCAATGTCATGGTGATCTGCTAAGAGAACAATATAACATCAATATACATGTTTCATACAAAAGCAAATGAAATGTGATTACATCAATATATTTGGAATGCAATATACTTCTAAAAGCTTACCTAATGTATACATGCTATGCTAAGAGAACCATCTCACATTTAAACTGTGTTTCATGTAAGGTAAATAAAATGTAATCATATGAACCATATTTAGATTCTAACCAGTGTTTATTATTATACACATTTGTAACGAGTAAATAATGCAATCATTACAAAGAGGGAAAAATTACGTTGCTCTGCAAGTTATTAATGTAGCTGCTTTTTCCAGCTATATTTCTGTCTGATCCTTTGACTTTATACGTTTTTGCAAATAATTTCATTTTCATTAACTCTTTATCTGCTTTTAATTGGTTTCAAATGTGCCATGTGCAAAAACATAACCCATGTCTGTTTTTGTCACTGTGCAATAACTAAACAAAACATAAATGTTAGTATGGTGTAACCTACACCAGTGATAAGAGCTCACTGAATTTACAAAAATGTTCATTGAAGCTATTGAACATTTACATGAAATCTAAAACAAATACGATTTCAAGTGCATTTTAAAATGTTATTTTAAATACAAAATAAAAATATGTTATTTGTAATGAAAATAAAATTAAATCAATAATGAACATAATTTCATCGTCTACTAAATTTATATAGAATTAATATTTACATACAAACAGCTAAAAACTAACTACTTAATCTACCTCATTATCTACAATGTAGCGCAATTCAATTGTTTCTTAGTTAACCAGATAATACATTTGAACATACATGTACAAGCAAATTCTATCAATGACTGATTGCAAAAATATGTTATCTTCTTATATATTTCACCTCTAAGTTATTTAAGTTTTGTGCTGAGTCATAAATATAATACAAAGAAAACCTGAAAAGAAAAATATGAAGCATAATCACAAAGTGAGTAATATACTTAAATATCACATATTAAGCTGACTTGGACCCTTATTATTTATAAGGCTTCCCCCCCCCAAAAAAAAAATAAAAAATTCTTTAAAGTAAAATTCATACATTCATTAAGTCTGAGCCTTTGTAATGTGTAGTTCTCATTTCTAATGAAAGTTTTTATTATTGTAAAACAGCCTTGCTTTCTAATTTACCCTTTTGGGAAAGTAAACTGTTGACTTACATATAGAAGATTTGATCTGTATTTTTTAAATTATGTTAAGATTTTCCACAGGACCTTCACAAAATTTGGCGCAGATCAGTTTATATACCATAGACAGGGAATTCATTGACAAATTCATGTCCTTTTTTCCAAGGTGTGGAAATATCAAAATTATTTACTTGCCCATGGACAAGTTCATTGCAAAAATCTACTTGTCCGCAGCAACAGTCACTTGTCCAAACACAAATTGTAGATTTTATTCCAGGCCTTCCTGATATATTTGTTATTAAATAATAAATAAAACAAATTTTTTTATTAAAATGTGTAAGTATAAAATAATATGATAATTAATTTCCATCTTTTATATCATTTAACACACTGAAATTGTACTTGTCCATGGACAAGTAGACAGGAAACATTAACTTGTCCGACAGTAAAATTACCCGTGTCGGACAAGTCGGGCATAGGATTTCCACACCCCTGCTTTTTTGCACCATCTCACAAGATTGCCTCCCTTTCACCTCTGCCAAGTGTGCAACCGAATAAAATTCACACACACTTCAAAAATATCAACACTCCAAAATTTGCAACGAATTTCCAGTGCTATTAGCACCTCGAGATCAACGTTAGTCTTCTGTCGGATTATCGTCTGCGATCGATAAAGATCTTCTACCTCCTGAAATAACCACCAAGCACTCACTGCTTTAAAATGGAATATTGTTTAATACATAGGGAACCACTTACCTAACAAACTATAGAAATCCCGTTGCCAGTTAATTTTGTTTGAAGCGAGAATATGTGACTTGCGATAAGGAATATGCAAGATATTTTAGAAAGAAAACTGTCCTTTTACAGTCAATACTATCAAGTTAGTTCACTGGGTAAAACCACTAACATCTACCAAAATTAATACTATTAGTATTAATTTGTAACCTGAAAGGCAAGAAAAGCATGTTCATCGTCGAAAAATATCAAAACTAAGGCATTTTTTATTACATTTCATTCTATTACCACAAATAATCATGATGACAATGATGACAATAATGATGATAATGATGACGAATAGAAGATAATTATGACAATGTCGATGATAATGATGATGATGATGATGATAATGATTAGAAGATAATGATGAGTATAATGATGATGATGATGATAACAATGATGATGATGATGACAGAATGTTTGATGTTGTTATCGATTGTAATTATTCTTATAAATAATGATAATAAAACCATAAACATGTTTAATTTAATTTAAAAATATACATTTTAGCTCGATTGCATCAAAAGCCTTAGGCTTATAGAGACACTCTCGAGTCCGTTTCCTGGGAAGCACCAGTACTTGGTGTCTTTAGAAAGATCCTGAGAACGCTGAGTGGGGATCGAACCCAGGACCTCCCAGTCGCAAGGCGGCCACCTTATCCACTACGCCATATGACCGATAAACATGTGATATCAATAATATTATATAAAGTTAATGTAAATACTGCACAGGTATGTTATGGAAGTAGTGACCTCATATAAAGTAGAAAAAATAAAACACAACAGAATATTTAATTTTTGTGCTATAAACAGTGTATAGGGAGTGTACATTTACATAAAAAATCATATTAAATATCATTATAACTTGTGCTAAAACAACAATGCACATCAAGTTTTGCTTATAAAGAATTTTGGGAAGTGTTAGCTATAACTGGGAATGTTAATTCTCACTTTGAAGTTGATTTCCTGACCTGTAAATATTTTACTAGCTTCAAAACTCTATATAACCCCTTCTTTATATGTAGAGTACAAATTTAACATCACATTAGTTTAAACGTATTAACTAAGCTTCACGGTAATGTTTAAAACATCAAGTACCGTAAAATATCTATATTTTCGGACACTGTGCATTTTTGGACACCTCTTTTTTAACCAAAATAATTAGTTTTTGTCACTATATAGTTTCGGACATCCTGATTTTAAACAATAATTAATTAATCTTAATTTTCGGACATTTGATATGACAGTGGGATTTTAGCAGATTTCTAATATGTTTGCGTTAATCCGTAGATGCATCGCACATGTGTTTTTACAACTGGATGAAGGGCATAAAACCTGGCAGATGAATGAGTGGAGGAGGTGGACCGTTACATTAGCATCATTGGGTTCAGAGCCATGTGCCATAAATAATGGGTTTACCCGATTGTGTATACCGGTATTGATATCGTATATTAAAAAATACTGCTGAAATTATCCTATTAAGGAACCAGTCTTAACCAGTCTTAATTATTTACCAATAAATTCTGCTTAATTTAGTCATCTTTGAACTCGGTTGACAAAAATACAGTATTGGCGTAATTTTCTGTAAAAATTAATCAAACATATTAAATGATTTAAAATTAATTGCAAACATCTCTAAAAATTAATAATACTTTACGGCGTGGTATTTAACAAGCACACAAAATCATTAATCGATACTATCAGTGTATATTCGGCAAAAGACGTTATACACCGGACATATCCGAACGTAATTGCAATATTGTCATAGTGTCTATAAATTTTCGGACACCTGTAATTTGGGAATATTTTTGTGAATCCAAATGATCGGACACAAATTTTTTAAATTATTTTTAAGTGTCCGAAAATATAGATATTTTACAGTAATATAAACTTGTTTTTCATTGCCTAATAATTTTCTCTAATAAATGGTTGGTTTCTGCTTACATCTCCAAAAGAAATCTAGGAGGGGAGGTAAAATGTAACTTTTTTTTTCTTTGACTTTTGTTTTCTTCGCCGCATATTCACCACACAGTGTAAGTATATTGGACTGCACGTAAAATGTTTAAATGCCTCCAAACAAAGAAACTGTACCTTAACTATAAATAAGGTAATAAAAACAGAGATTTCTGGCAAGAAACTTCTAATATAAGCGAACAGTGCTCCTTTTCCCAAAAATCAGAAAAAGTTAATGATTGATAGGCCAAAAAACTGTTAGGGCCTGTGGACAAAATTAGGGGGGGGGGGTCTGGTAAGCAGAAACTAACATCATAGCATTGAGGAATTTTATTTGGGTAATATCTTTATCTCAGCATAAACCTATATCAATGGCCAATGAAAGCTGTTGCTACATAGTGTAAAGGTATTGGATTGGATTTAATACATTTTGACCAATGAAGACAGCCCTTACAAACATTTGATTGGCTATTGTTTTAGACCAAGAAAATAGTAATTCTGAGAACTTTTCAAAGATTCAACTACATGGCTTAGTCCAAAATAGATATAAATGCCTTTTATTTTACATTTGAGTAATCATGATATTGCGCCTAGCCACCAGACAAAAATATTATGTCAGGAAAACCAAATTCAAAGTTCTTGGAGTCTTGTTAGTGAATTGATCAGCAAAGATCCACTTTATGTCTTGAAAACTTTTACCTAAGACTCCTCTACAACCAAAGAAAAAGAATAAAGTGTAGATATGGACAGATATAGTGACAATTAGTGAACTGAAGTTTTACAATGTTCATATGTGTGAATACATATATTAAGTTGTTATTGTTGATTTTTTTTTAACAAACAATAATGTATACATTAAGGTTAACATTATACTGAGATAAATAAATATTTCCTCATATTGCACATTCATGTATAAACTATTTTATTCTGATTAATACTGATAATTATACTTTAATTGTCTTATTATGTGTTCAACACCGGAAAAAATATATTTTGCCAGGATCCCATATACATCATGCATTTCAATATTACAATACAATATAATTACAAAAACCGAAATGTTCATGTGTGATGAAAAAAAAGAAGAGACAAATAATGATTTTGGAAACTACCTCTTAAAATTAGTCAGTGAAAATATATGCCATTTGAACGGCATATTGTTTACAGAAACAAAAACTTTGGTTTCTGTTAATGGGAGACAACTGGTATTTTTCTAAAGGGTTTTACGTACTAAACCAGAGGCATGTTTTACAAACAATTTTATGACATTGTAGGTTTTAACCTTGAATAAACTACAGGAGAATAAAGCCTATCATATTTTGGGTATAAACTTTATAACATGCCAGAACAACTGCATAAAAGATACATTTGCAATATCTTCTGCTGTCAAGATTTATTTCATTTCATACATTTAACTGATGTTCCGAAATTTAGCTTGCATTGCTTATTTTTGTGGATGAATATAACCAAGGCATGTCTGGTCGCAAAAACATTGACTCAAGCTTACCTTGACTTAAGATAATCTTACGATGTTAAATAAAAAATCTAGACTGTGGTGAATAAATCTTTTACCAAATGACTTTTGATTATATTTTTAAATGGCAACAATATAAGGAATCCATCATAGCTAAAACATTTACTTTTCAAAACTTTGCAAAACAAAAAGGTTTAATTTAATGTCATAAATTGTTTATTAAAACTTGTCCCAGAAGAAAAAAGGAAGAACCATAGAGTCATAAGAGTTCCAGAACATTAGTAGCGTGATGTGCTCGATTGTATACCTTGGCCATCTGTTCCTAAAATAACACACAACATACCGATTAATGATAAATGCAAAATAAATGGCAAGGGTACACAATAACCTGACAATGACCTTTATGCATGAATATAGTTATTACCAGTCCATTATGATGAATTTATCCCATCATCAGGGGTGCATTGAGGAAATAAACCCCCATGGAATAAACTTTGCTTTATTTCAACACTGTGGTGATAAAGCAAACACGCGCAGTATAATGATGTCATCTTGTTATTTTCGTGATATCATTTTATGTTTTTTGTAATATTTAGTGTGCTTTCTTTCGTTAATTTTAAAAATAAAGACAGAAACTGATGGGATAAATAGAATACTAGGTAAGTATTGAATAAAGATAAATTTATTTGCTCGGCACGAAAACGGTTTTCTAAGCCTCCCTAAATAAACTTATCTTTATTCAACACTAACCTAGTATCCTCTATATATTAGTTTCCGCGATGAAATTGAGTTAAATACATGTAAGAGTATTCAGAAGAAAATACAGTTATGGCATCATTAAACATGTGAAACATGTGCACGAACAAAACTAAGCATCAACATATAACGCATATCATTCAAGCGTATAATTATTCTAATCATGAGTTCATGAGTGTCAGGTTAACGTGTCTGAGCGATAACATCATTTGTGAATATATATCTCTGACAAAATTGACCTGACACTCGCAAACTTTATTAGCATAAAATAACAATTGAGGTGCGTTGTGGGAAAACTGGTCTTAATGCATGTGCGTATAAAGTGTCGTCCCGGATTAGCCTGTGCAGTCTGCACAGGCTAATCTGGGACGGCGCTTTCTGCCTACAGTGGATTTATGTTTAGAAGAGACTTCCTTGAAACAGAAAATACCATAAAAGCGGAAAGTGCCGTCCTGGATTAGCCTGTGCAGACTGCACAGGCTAATCTGGGACGACACTTTACGCACATGCATTTATCTTTGGCTTTGTTTGTGCACTTTGACTCTCTGGCCATTCACAAGAGTCAAAGAGCAACAGTAGTTTCAGGGCCATGTATCAAATCAACATGATTTCCTTACAGACATTAATATTGTTTTCTTAATCATTTTATAATACATGTATGCATAGAGGTTAGTGTTGGATTAATTTTTCCAATTTATGCACAACTGCTAAAATAATAATATCAAACGTAAGTTACACTACTCAAAATTGTCCCTTTAGGTACTTAGTCTAAAGTCAAATAAAATGTGCATAGGTTAAGGTATAATTTTGAAGAAAATTATTAATCTATGCATGTGCTACCTTTTCCCTCTTCAAATATGTGACATTTAGTTAAAACACTGTATTATGTAAAGTTAGAATAAGACATCAAACCTAGAATGAACATGAAATGTTTAATTTCAAATAAATCATTGCATTTTCAGTTATTTAAGTATGTGTGTTACATTCTGTCAATATTAATGGTATAATTTGCATTTCTCCTTGACTCGTTGATTACAAACGCATGAGCACGGTTCTATTTTTTGTAGAACATTGGTATAATAGAACAGTTTATTCTATGTTTGATGTCTCACTCTAACTTCACATAATAGTGAGCTTTAATTTCTTTTAAGTATCAACAATTTTACATCTACATCCCATATGAATTAAGAAATGAAATCATAAGGAAATAATATGCAACAAGATTACAACATAATATTTTCATTTGATAATAAAAGTCAAATTTGTTTAATAATTATTAAAGAAGATATTTATCATTTAAGAACACAGAATTATATTCAACATAACAGTTCTGTTTTGTGTGTGTGTAATGACTGTAACAATGCTAGGAACAAAGAAAATAACATATATGATTTATTTTTAAATTCTTCTTGTTGTTTTTGATTTCACAACAAACATGATTTAATACAGAAAAATGTGACAATGTTACTCTAAGTCACAATATATTGTTTGTTCATTGAATGTCATACCAAAAATATACAAATATTGTTATAAATAAAGTACGATAAACTAATTACATAAAACAACTTTAGGTCCACCATGTCCTACACTACACAGTTGAGAAGAAAATTTCAAATATGTTTATAAAATCTACCGACAATAAAATACACATGTACCCTTATATACGAATGTCTCTAAACACTGAGATACAAACCTCCGGTTTGTGCAACTTATACCAAGCATAAAACTGTAAATAACATCCCTGTGATTAGATACATGAAATACTGGGGCTGGCATTCACAAAGCACCCAAGGGAAATCTTAACTTAAGTTGTACTTAGGTTGAAATTTTCAGATCATATTTTATATACGACATCCGATGATTTCTGTTCACACAAAGGTAAACTATTAAAAATCTAGGCAATATGTACTAGATTAATACAATTTAATTCAAAACAACCTATACATGAAACAACCACAGGCTTAGGTATTTTATGAATTTAAGAAATTAACTTAAGTTTTCCCTAAGGAGCTTTGTGAATACGGGCCCAGAGTTTCAAGCGTTTCAACAAAACAATCAGACATATCTTGAGGTTGCTACACATATCTTAGGATACTTAATTGTCTGTCATCACATGCATCTTGTGGACACAGCATAGATATTTTACATGTTGCTGTGATAATAATTCATATAAACATCATTTGTTTTGAAAATAATTATTAAATATTGGGGAAAAAACACACTTTTTCTGAAAACACTATTTTTGTATCACACTGTATTTAACTCCAAGTACCCATATAGTACCATGCATTCCTTTTGTTATTAGTAATAACCAACAATTCTGTATGCATGTTCTGAAAATTGGTCTTTCTCAATGCCAAAATGATTTTCTTATAAAAAAACACTACCCATATTGTGTCATTACCTAAAAACCACAAATTTGTCCTTTGGCAATGCAAGATTTTTGTAAATAAAGCAATTTTGAAGCCAAACCTAATGTTAACAGCAAATGAAAGCATACAACTGTTTTTACTTTTCTGGAAAAAACTACATGCGCTTGTCAAATTCAAATTCATGCAGGTAAAGTTAAAATGAACATGCATTATTGTAAATTTATTTATCAACTTTACTTTTAATTTTTATAATAAACAAATCTTGCCACCAATAATACTGCAACAGTTTTCAATATTTTATATACTGCTTAATTATTTTACATATTTTTGTAAAGGTTCTATGATCCAGAGCCCTAGCTATGCACCTACCAATATTTTCCCCCAGGGGAGGAGCAGAGAGCTCATCTAGGGGAATTTGACTAATTTTATTTTTTGGGGTATCATTCCCCACCATAGAGCCAAGCATTTTTGTCTACATCCCTTCTGTGGGAGATACTATGGGGGGGGGGGGGGCGGGCAATATTACCGGGATCTAAAACCCGATCAAAGTCTATTTCCCCGGAACCTGAAATCATTCAGCGTGCCAAATTCCTGTAGGGAATTGCTTTCAGTCTAAAGTCCCGTATATGCCCGTCGCTTCCCCCTGGGCAAAAATATTGATATGTGCACGATTTACAATCGATTGTTAAAGAAATCATATTAAAATATATTTCATACATCATTATTATAATGCTAGAATTTTGCTTATTAAAATGCTCATTTTTTTTTTTCATTTCCACTTTATAAAACACAACAAAGTCAAACAGAACTATGAATAACTCTGATGACATGTGTAAAATGCTGATGATATCAAAAAATCAAACCAAATTTATGCAAGAGCAAACATTAACTTCCAATAGAACTTTCATGCTTGCTATGCCCAGGCAGTAACATATTTGCATTTTCGTCAATTCCGATCTTTGATTGTTAATTTCATACTAACATTTTCACACATTAATGTTAAATATTATTTTCTAAATTTACTGATTTTTATGAGAAAAGCATTGTTAACAACAAGTTTATAAGACCTGTGTATCATACCATGTTACAACAACAACGAATTATTAAGAGGGAAGACACACAAAAAGGAATCTTATTAACTTGTCTGATATTACTAAATTTTACAAAATGTTATAAAAAAATTCTTATCTAAGTACCCTCATATTAAATTCCGGTGTGGGAATAGGTCTCCACTGGAAAGCATTAACCAAAGCAGTTTAATTTCAGTATTTTACTGGAAAAAAATGACCAATTCTTTTTAATTTCAGTATTTTTCCAGAAAGCATTGACCGATTCAGTTTAAATTTGGTATTTTAAGGGAAAACATTGACCATTTAAGTTTTTCAGTAAACTTTCTATATTTATCAGAAGACAATGACCAGTTCAGTATAATTTCAGTATTTTACTGGAAAGCATTGGCCAATTCAGTTAAATCTTCATATTTTACTGGAAAGCATTGCCCAGTTCAGAATATTTTCCGTGTTTTACAGGTAAACATTGACCAATTCAGTATAATTCCATATAATTTTACTAGAAAACATTGACTGACTGTAAATCATTACCAGTTAAGCATTAAGCAGTTTAATTTTAGTATTTTACTTTAAATCATTCACCAAAGCAGTTTAAATTTGGTATTTTACTAGAAAATATTCACCAATGCAGTACAATTTCAGTATTTTACTGGAAAACATTAACCAAGTCAGTATAATTTCAGTATTTTACAAGATAGCGTTGACAATTCAGAACAAGATAAATATTTCACTTTAAATATATTCTGGACCACCAGTTAAAATTTTAATCAAAAGATCTGTTCATAGATTTACTTGAAAATAATGAATTCTGTATAATTTATGTTTGAAAAAAACATACTAATTCCTTTCTCTTCAGTACCATATGACATAAGATCATAATGTGGAGCTTTCAAAATCATTTATTCATGTGACTTGAAAATTGCATAGGTAATTCAAAGTTTTTCTCTAATGCTCCCGATGAGAAGGATGACTTAATATAACAACTATTTAAATATGTCCTACTAAAACCTGCTGCTGAGCAATGAAGGCAAAATATCTTATTTTAGCAGCATACAAATGATAAAGCTGGGTGTATCTGTTATGAACTAGACATGTGTCAGTAGGACACGGATGCCCTCACATTCTGCTGGTTGTCACAAAACTCTGCTGATGTCGGGAAAAATGCACCAAACTGCCCAGGTGCACAAGTTCACATGCTGCTGAATATGTTTATAAAGTTTCATCAGTCTAGCAGTTATACTTTTTTAGTTACACGCGACACAAATCCAAAAATGTCATTTTTTGCAAATAAAGGGCCATAACTCCACTGATGGCGGAAAAAACTGCACCAAAATACCCAGGTGCACAAGTTCACATGTTGATTAATATGTATATAACGTTTCATCACTCTAGCAGTAACACTTTTTGAGTTACGCGTGACACAAGTCCAAAATTGTCATTTTTTGCTAAAAAAGGGCCATAACTCCGCTGATGTCGGAAAAACACTGCACCAAAATACCCAGGTGCACAAGCCCCGATGCCGATGAATAGGCTTATAAAGTTTCATCACTCTATCAGTTATACTTTTTGAGTTATGCGCGACACAAAAATCAGACGGACAGACAAGGGCAAATCTATAAACAAATACTGGCAATTAAAGTATAATAGTTTCACACGACAGTGAATCAAGTCAAAACAAATTTTCAAAACACAAAGTCTGTCAAAATAATGAATAAGTAACAGTGTTGAAACAGATAATGTCAATAAATACACAGCTTCAGTGGATTTCAAAGTTAAACTTGAGCTTAAATCACAGTAATATTCTAAAACCTAGAAATTATGATACAACATACTCCTAAAATGATCATTTCCATAAAAAAGTAAAATACAATAAATTACAACACCAGATGACCATGGTGAATAATATTGGCTCACTTCCATTACACATGAAAAAAACCTGATTTGGATTTAAGGCATTTTTTGTCAACAGAAAAACAACAACAAACCTTACTTGATTGAATTTCTGTGAATCAAACAAACTGTTTGTAGTTCCATTACTCGTACATAAAACATAACGGTATCTTTGTAAACATTTGAGGCGTGTCGTGGGAAAACCGGGCTTAATGCATGTGCATAAAGTGTCGACCCAGATCAGCCTGTGTAGCCCTCACAGATCCAGGACGGCACTTTCCGCCTACAGTGGATTTATGTTTAGAAGAGACTTCCAACTTCCTTGAAACAGAAAATACCATAAAAGCGGAAAGTTTCTACTTTTTACGCACGTGCATTAAGCCTGGTTTTCCAACGACACATCTCATTGGTTTGTTTTTTTTGCATATTGCAAGAATGACATCAACTTCACTTCAACTTCTATGGAAAATGACAGACTTTGTGTACCACCATGTAACTGGTAATTTTTACACAGTGAAATGTTCACAGAAAAAAACAGAACAAGATCACAACAACAATTCTAACAATTGTTTTTTCTTCTTAGTATTTCTGTTATTTTTGCCAGTCTTTCTTATAGGCAGGTTAAAATTTTCCTGTTACTGACAACAATTCCCACAAACCGTTGAAAATTACAAGCCAGCAAAAACAACAAAATATTTCTAACCTCCTCTGGCTTGTAGAAATATGACATGTCACCTTTGTTTGCCTCCAACTTGACAGATTCTGGAGCTGAAATTATAGACATAAAGTATATAACATTTCTTCCATTTTCTCAATTGTTGATGTCAACACATACATGCTTAACAAATGTTCATGTTATTATATTTTACTAATCACATCAATGGAACAAATACGAAATACTAGGTTAGTGTTGAATACAGACAACTTTATTTAGCCAGGCATAGAAAACCTAAGGTTAGGTTTTCGTGCCGAGCAAACAAACATATCTGTATTCAACACTTACCTGGTATTCTATTTATCCCATCATTTTCTGTCTTTATTTTGAAAATAAATGATTGACAATCACAAAATAAAACGAAAAACAACAAATGATGTCACGAAAATAAACAACATGACGCCATTATAATGCACATATTTGCTGTATTCAACAAGGTGGAATACAGCTAAGTTTATCCCACGGGGTGTTATTTCGTAAATGCAGGCGTGATGATGGGATAAAACAGTTAACTCAACTCTTCTACTGGTACAGTGAATCATGTGTAAATATTGAAGGAACCATTTTTTTTTGCCTCCATGTTTAATAACAAAAAAAACTGTCTCAGGACAGCA
Organism: Congeria kusceri; assembly: GCA_027627225.1. NCBI lineage: Eukaryota > Metazoa > Mollusca > Bivalvia > Myida > Dreissenidae > Congeria > Congeria kusceri. Next base: position 35,169,516 of record CM051040.1, on the reverse strand, counting down.
CACTCGAGTATTCATACCGCTTTGACAGAGTTATGGGCCTTGGCCAGTGACCTTATATAATGACCCTGAAGACTGTGAAGTTTTAATTGAATATCTGTAGTAGATAAAGAGATATGAAGTTGTTGCACGCAAACCTTAACCAGAATTTTCTAAGTACAAAAAGGGCATAATTGTGCTAAACTGCAGGTCAAAATTATGGGCCTTGGTCAGTAACCTTACACAATGACCCCAAAGACATGTGTGAAGTTTTAATTGAATATCTGTAGTAGTTAAAGAGATATGTACTTGTTGCACGCAAACCTTAACCAGACAAGTACAGGCAAACCTTAACCAGACAAGTACAGGCAAACCTTAACCAGACAAGTACACGCAAACCTTAACCAGACAAGTACAGGCAAACCTTAACCAGAGCATTATGGCGATGCTCACGCTGTCGAACGCATGAGTAGAAGATCTCGGACTATTCGGTGAATAGTCGTGTTAAAAACACTTTAATTTAAGTGGTGGAAAGATTTTTTGGAGTTAACAACAATGTTTATGTATTTTATAGCAAACCAAATTTCTTACATACAGGTTTGTAAACAAATCTTATTCTTATGATGTATACCATATATGTGAATTTTAAAGGGGCATCCATTGTACACATTTAGCATCAACAGGATATGATTATTAATGCTACTTTTTTCAACAAAATCACACAATTAGGTATTATATACCAAAAAACAATTAAACTCCATAATTATACAGAATTTGGCTTTCCATTGTTCTTACTTCCAATGCTGTTGTTAATGGCCTCTTGTGACTTCTGGATGCCCAACCGGAATTCCTGAAGTTCTGGACGGAGTCTGTTTCCTCGGTGATAAAACATGAGGGCTGTCTCAAAATCACCCTTCTGGTATAAAGCCTCTGCCTTTTGGAACAACCCCTGATGCACAAAAAGTAGTACATTTTCAAACATATAATATTTGTTGGTGTTAGTAAATAATAAAATAAAAAAAGTCACATAATTGTGGTTTATGAATACGTGTTTTTGCAACTTTTATTTGGATCTATGGAAAGTTATTTTCAAAATTACTTCAACTGTGACACATTAATTGATATAGGCAACACTTTGACAAATTTATAATGATACATTTATCATGATAAGTTTAAATTTATCATGGTAAAATATTATAACTGCATTTTCCGTTTTATGAAATCAAACATCCAAATGTGTCTTTTTTTCTTATTTTTTATATGTAATATAAATCCAAGTTTAAAGATAATATTTTTGGAAAAGTATATGATGTTCAAGAATGTTTGTTAATTCTATTCAAACCTTGATCAGCTGTTTGTTCTGCTCCAGGGCAGCCTCTGCGTCTGCAAGAGAGGCCTCTGCATTGCCGACTTGTAGATAACATTTGGAGCGTGTAACCAGGCAGTGTTGGTCATCCGGTTTCAACTCTAGGGCCTGTAAATACAATTAATTAGAATCTTGAGAACAAATTCTCCCATTTAGAAGTATTCAGAATTTTTTAACAATAATGCCATTCTAGTTTGGTATTTGAAACCCTCTTAACAATTGAACTTAAAGATGATTTAAAAATTGTTTTTTTTTTGGGAGGGGGGTTTCACCTTTTTAAAAGTATTTCAGTCATATCACGGCAGTCAGTTAACCTACTCACACTTTTCCTGGGCAAGCTTAGCCGATCTAAGCGGTTTACCAGTACTAAGAGCACATATTTATGCCAGTAACTGACAACTGCCCTACTTGAATGAGGTAGGGGGAGAATGGCCTTAGAAATAATTTCATGACCAATCTCCACATAAGTTATGCCGGGCTGGGTTCGAACTAACGATCCCCGGATTGACAGTCCAGCGCTCTACCAACTGAGCTAGCCAGGCCCGGTGATTAAACAATTAAAGGAGTGTATCAATGGCTAATCTGTTGTAACATTTTCCAAAATAAAATTATATTTAAAGAAGTAATCATTAAATCATTGGTTAACTATGTGTTCTTGTTTTTATAAACGAACATAAAATATGTTTTATATATAATTATAAAAAGTTGTCACCGTGACACTTTTTGCGGGTGTGGGAAAATTAATAGTAGTAGTAAAATCGATATGAATGAAATGTACATGAAGTTTTAATTGAAGTGCGCGTATTTGTAGGTGTCAGTTCGAATCCTGCTGGAACCGTGCATCAAAAAATATATTATAGGTATTACATATATTTTTTTTTAACAATAAAGTCAATATATTATTGCAAGTAGACAAATATATTTGTGAAAAATTGAAATATGTCTTTTGTTTAAATATGACTCTATACGCCCCATTAAGAAGTCGAATCCTTATCAGAGCAAAAAGCATTGGGCACTGGAGAAAATGTTAGATAACTTCAACTGGATTCAACAGTCACACAATACACAGTGCCCAAGAACAATAACTGATCAAAACTATACCCTTAAAATGTCCCCCTTATATAATATAAGTACCTATTTAATGGGGCTGATGATTCGGACTGTTGTATATTAAAGCTGCAAAATACATTCCATTGATGCATGACCATTTTGGGGGTAAGGCCGAATGAGTCTGGTATAATCAGATTTGGAACTTACAGGTTGTGAAATCCGTAAAATTTGAAAAAACAACAACAAAAAACAACAAGATACATTTCATTTAGTTATAATTTGAAGAAATGGCTTATTGGTTAACCTTAGCAATTTAAAGTTACATACAAGACATGCTGTGATTTTCGATCTACCAATATTTTCATCTTTTGTATTTATTAAGATTTGTTACTGTAGAGTTGGGTATATTTTGCAATCCATTTGGGAAAAATAGTTTTGTTTTTGTGTGATTGGGAACAGATCCATTAAACAGACCCAATTAAGAAGGGAAAAAAACACTGCTATATATATAGATTTTAGGAGTAAAGTAAATATGGGAGTAAACGTGCGCCTGGTGCGGGGCTCAAACCCATGACTGCCGTAATACTAGCATGGCGCTCTACCATCTGAGCTAACTGGGCCGCTGGTTCTTACCCACACACACTTCAGGTGTGTACATTTATGATATTATGCATCAATGAATGTAATTAATACTTACTTATATGATTTACTTACAGAGAAATTAACAGATTAACCAAATATAATCCTTCTTAATGTATAGAGTATAAGGCCTAATGTAGTAATGATAAGGGTAATCCAAATCCTGTACTTAATATGATTTTAACAATTTGAAAAGTAACACTTGTGGATTAGCAGCATTTATGTTTTATTGAACTGTCGGAAAGAATTATATCATGCCAGTAATTCCTAGTTCACTCAAAACCAGTATCAAGAGAAAGACAGTCGTGCTTAAAACAACATGCAAACTGTTAAAATACACCAATGGCAGTTAACTTTACCTTTGAAAAACTTTCTATGGCTTTATCAAACTGCTGCACATGGACGAAATGTTGACCCTCATCCCGCAGAGTTTCAAAGGAAATTGCGCCTTCCTGATTTTCAGACCCCTCTTCTCGTGGCATTTTGGAAACTTGTTTTAATAATACTGCTAATTGGACCTAATTGTGGTAACTAACATAAACCACTTTTGCAGGTGCGCGTTGCTATATGTTATAATTAGTTTCGTACTTCAGAAAACGTGCTTTATTTATTCAAAGAATATTTTTTAATATCAATAAATAGTAATTAAGCTGATTAGTGTGATATTATTTCATTTATTTCAGAAAGTTTACAAAACTATTTCATATTTTGTACATTCGAATAAATGGCCAGGTAACAACAGTCTCGTTTTCAATTTGTTTACAAATGGCGGACAAGGAAAGAAACGCTGACGGCGATGGAAGTAAATCGGTAGAACCAGAAACAAGATCAAGTCTCGAAGACTTCGTCACTGATAATTATCAGAAACAGAAGGTTGTAATAAATTTAAAAAAAACACTTTACTCGGTACCATTCTTTTCTAGTCTTTTATACATAGTGATTTTTTCTGTGTCAAAGTCATGACAATTGACAGTGACTGAGCACATATCTATGACAAATCTTCATGAGATATTGGAACTAGGAAACTTGATACCTGTTTTTGATACATTTTCTGTTATCAAGTTTTATAAGGTTAATAAAAATAGGATCGCGCACAAAAAATGTCCAATACAATGCAACGTTTATCAATGTCGTGCATATTAAACAGTACATCATTTACATTTCATTCATATCATTTTTACTACTGCTACTAATTTTCCAAGACCTGCGAAATTAACATCAATGACCAGCATTTTATTTCACCTTCGGGGGAAGCTGGTGGGGCCCTTCAGAATGGGAATTTACGGCAAAACAGTTTTTTTTTTTTAGAAAAGCATCATTACATCTGTATATTCTTTGTTATAAAACAATAATGAATTGTTTTGCTACAAACAATAACTTAGATTAACTTCATTTGATGAACAATTTCTGGATTGTTTACCAAAATTGTTATATCTTAGTCAATATTTGTCCAATTTTGGTTCTTTTTTTTAAAATACAGTTTACATTCTGAGAGGAATTTTAAGATAAATATAGGGGAAAAATAGATACTAAGCACTTTTGACCACAGTTTATTTCATAAAATGATATATGTCTGTCTGCTCTGTCAACAAGCCCATCAAAGTTTAACACAACTGCAATATTAATTCTCTGTAAATCATAATGAACATTATTTTTACAAATTTTAATGTTAAACTACCATCGATACTTGTTGCACCACCTTAACACAGGTTATAAGGCAACTCTGTTACTTTCCCATCTGTTTTGTGCATGCAGGATGAAGGACTCTTGGACTCAACCGATGAACTCACTGATCAGAGGACGTCAGATTTCTTTGCCAGGGCACTGACTGAGAGTAGAAGGTAACTGCATCAGATCTGTTTAACAATAAATACTGTTTTGTTGTGACCATATGAGTAATCAGATCTAATCAGATCTTAACAATAGCAATAAATACTGTTTTGTTGTGATCATATGAGTAATCAGATCTATATAAGATCTATTATATTTTCAATTGGGCCTGATCAACTTATTCAAATGATTTCGTGATAAAGCCATATTGTGAGATATTTAAATTGACTTTTTAAAATTTCCAGAATGAGTGCAGAGGTCAACAAATCTTATCGCAAACTGGACAAGATTCACACAGAGTTTGGCACGGACATGGTGAACTCCTGGCAGACGGAACACATGATGGAAGTTCTTCAGCCTCACGAGCAAGACTTCATCAACAAGTCCAAATACCAGCATCCGGATGCACCTTCAGATCCAAGCTGAAATACCATAGAACGTTTTAAAATCTCCTTCGGTGTTTTCCATCGACCAGCTAATTCCATGTTCTGTCATTTTGATGCACTGTCTGATTCTAGCAAAAATGCTGGACTGTTTTTAATTCTTGTTCAGTGGTTCATGTTTTTTTATGTATTAATATGCTGTTAATCCAAGCTAAAACACTGTAGCATTTACCTAATAATTCTCTTTAAGTGTTCCATGTTGTTCACCACTTCAAAGCACTGTCTGATCTTAGCTGAAGCGCTCAACCAGTTTTGAATTTTCGTTCAGTGTTCCATGGTAATATTTTTCATACATGTTCACTGTTGCTTGTTGTTTTCTGTCTCGCATGTAATGGGTATATTTTGAAGTACTCCAATTTCTAGTTATTATCTTTTTCGTATCGAAAAATCTTTAGTTTAGATTTTTACTTACTGTTAATTTCTGCCTTGAACGTAACATTTCTATTTAAAAAGCAATAATCTCAAATGCCTCATCAGTCCATTGTACTTGATGATTCATGTTGTTTTTTTCAAGTCTAAAAATGTAAAGTTCATTTTGTAATCACGCACAAGAATCAGAATACTCTTGTTTCGTCTATTGTTAGACTGTCATTGGAATAGTTTCACATTTTTGGTTGCTCTAGCAATTCATTATTGAAGTCATTAAAATGTATACATTGCTGTCTTAATAGTTAGTATATAATTGGACCAAATGATGATTATTTGTTGTGATATTTCACACAGATTACATGGGATAATAGGGTGTTTATTAATGGTAGATTTACCGGTATTTCATTCATAAATTACTAGATGGCTGTGTTCTTGGTTAGCTAAAGCATTTTTTTATTGTGTGGCTTAAACCACATTAGAATTCACATTATATATCGTTATTAAGCAGGAATTCAAAATATCTGGGATTTGAAGTTATAAATTAAATTGATACAAAATTTTTGTGACTGCCTATAGCAACACAATACTGGTAGTTTGCAAGGTTATACCCATTTATTGTGGATCTCTCATTATCAGTAAAAAGAAAACCAAATAGCTGGATAGGACAAATCATAATGCTAGCCATATTTGACTACAGTTTTGTTTAAATAGCCCATGTGTAATTCTGCAGCGCTCAATTATTTATTAATAAGGTTGTCACTAAGGTCATTACTGCCACACATTTATTTAGTATTTATCTTATTTGATGTATTCTTACTAAATTTCTTATTTTATAAACATATTAAAAACATTAATCTTATTCCTGTATTTTATAGTTCAAACTAGAGTTACAAACATGAAAGTATCTTTGCATGAATATGTTGCTGGGCTTAGAACAATGGTTGGTGTATAAGCCTTAAACCACAAAAGGGGTGCAAAAATAATATGCGATAATACTATTGAAAGTTTATTGTGTTTTCGGATAACATTATCCTGGTTATCTGTAAACATTAGGGTACAAAAAACATACCTAAAAGCAACAACACAAGCTATGGGATCCCCTTGTATGGGATCACATATGGTAATATTGTTAAGAAAACATGAACATGACATTGATGGAGTATACCGGTAGATAATTGTGAAACTGTTAATTCTGTAAATAAGATCACCATTTGGCAGACACAGTGAAATGTGTCAGGCATGTCTGACACAATTTTAAAATGTCTGACAGATCCAAAGCGCTTGCCAGACATTTTGTCTGACAGAATTGTTTAAAAATACTCATTTCACAGTGTGCGTCTGACTTTCAATCTGGTTGTCTTTCAACATAATGTTGAAGGCTGTCAGACAACGTGTCTGCAGAGCACCTCTTACGTTTAACGATGTCTGTTTTGGTATAGATCAGACAAATTAACCCAACTCCGACCTTTATGGATAAATATTTTACAAATCTGTTGTGATTCATATATTACATTTCATACAGGATTGTGTTAAATTGATGTACAGTCAGTTTAAATTTTTTGATAATGAGGGAATAAACCATTTATTGTACATAGGGGGAATCGTGGTTTTCTGTTTACAAACATGCTGTAATCGTCTGTAATTTAAATCGTTTGATTTACCTGTATCGATCAGTCCACATTTATAATGGCTCTCACTTGCATTTTTACCGACTACAAGAGTATTCAACTGACAATAATGTTATGGCATCATAAACATGTGAAATACATGCATGAATAAAATCAAGTATCAATCAGGTCAATTTGTCCGATCTATTTCTCTACATAACAAAGATCAGAAAACATGAGAAAGATAGAAGTACAAGTAATGGTAAAAATGACTATTATGTATTTTATAGAGCCTGCTTTTCCACTCAAACAATGTGACACATCTTTAACAACAGTATAGCAAGTTCTGTGTAACCTGTAAGACATTTTAACAACCAGTTAACATTTGAGCAAATGCAAAAATTGTAACAAAATAAGTCAAGAACAATTTTTTTTTGTAATATAAGGAACTGACTGTTATGTTTAAACAAAAACTTAAGTTCTCCCTTTTGACTTAGAGTCATTTTTATTTACAACTTGAAATTGACTGGTGTGTTGACTAGTAAACGAAAACATACCGTTCTCATTTTACTGAAAGTAATCTTTTTACAACTTGAAATTAGCAGTATTTAGCAAAATGTCATTCATGATGTAAACTGAAAGCTCTGAAAATCGTGTGTTCTGGAAAAACAAAATTAGAATGAAAATGGCCTCAAATGAAAAAATCAAAACGAGCAACAGGTTGAAGGCTTGACAAAATGATACACAGTTGCTTCTATGATTAATAATTTGGTCCAATTATATACTAACTATTAACAGTTTTCTATGGTGTGATTACAATTACATTTAAATGAAAATGATAATAGTTATGAATTACGAATGGTTTTCGTTTATCAGTGATGTTTATAATTCAAAATAAGCAATACATAACAGCAGTTTACATTTCAACGCTACATCGAACAACAAAACTATTGTCACAAACAACTCACTTTATTAAGAAATGGTTTGAGAAGTGTGCTGATTATGTAGACAAGTGAGCAAAGAATTGTTGTATATTCTTTGTTTTTCAAAACCATTATGCCAAATTTGAAAGCACAAAATTATGAGCATAAAAGTTATTAAGATTTGCAGAAAGAAACCTGGGTCTTAAATACAAATATGTATTCAACTAACATTATTAATTTTCACAGACTATGCACACACATTTGTAGACCATCAGCATTACTGGTAAACTGTAGATCATTAACTTGAATATGCTTGCAAACAAAGACCTAGTTCCATGAAATGAGTACCTCAACATATGTTCGATAAGAAATAATGTTCAGTCTTTAATACTCGATCCTACAAATTATTGTATGTCCGATTTGGAAATTACAATCATCTTAAGTCGTGTAAACAGTTTTAACTGGTATTAAAAAGTATAAAAATTTAATACATAAAAATTTAAAATCTACGCTGGCTAGTTGCTTTGGAGTTCTGTACCAAACTGTGCATCCTTTAGTAAACATAGACAGGTTATGTTTTGCTGTATACACACAATAAATCTGCACAGACCTCGTAAACAGTGAAAAACACAATGAATGAGACAATAAAGAAAACAAAACATAAAAATTTCGAGAGAAAAATGAAAGCCCTGACATGAACTCTTTAAAACTTAAACACTTAACAAATACACACATGTACACGTCATTAAAAATGCAATAACAAACGCATACACTATATATAATTATAAGCATTCATTTGCTTGTAATGTGAGACAATTATATCTTAGTTATCTTTATCTGTCATCATAAAAATGCTGCTATTTTTCATGTGTGATTTTGTGCCACCTTTGATAATTTAAAATTACAGTCCTTGATTAATGTAATTGTTTGTGCAACTTTGCATTACATTATTATCACCACTTGAAATAATAATAAATGTATGACAACATGTACATACATAGAACACATTTTTGAATGGCATTATTCTTAATACCATTTATAGGTTTCAAATTATTGTACTACTGTGCTGAACAACACATCACAACCTATCAATTCCTTGCTTTAAACTACAAGTAGTGTTATCAGTTTAAACAATTATCAACATTTGAACTACGAAAGCAAAGCAAGATTTAAAGAATACACAAAATAAAGACAAACCATATTTATATAACACAACTGTTTTTTATATTCTTTAATAGTAAGCACCATTTTTTTTTTTCGTAGAATAAAAATAAATACATTTATAAATAAATACATAAGACAGCTTTTGTTTACTACAATTCAACATTAAAACTTTACACTTAAAAGTATATACATATGAACATTTCTTTAATTTGTAAAAATAATGATCAACTATTCATCATTTGATACTCGGTATTTCCTTCTACGCTAGATATTTTTCCTGACGATCGCAGTTGCCCATCTTAGATGGGTTGTAACTAAAGATATTTACTATATGGTGGTTTGTTCTGTATTCTCATAAATTACCACATATTCGCAAACAGATCACCAATAGTCATCTACTACACACAGTAATAATGCTATTGAAATGATGTGAAAAATATTGGGACTTATCAAGAACATTTTGTGTGCTTTGCGTTTTCACTGAAGCTACTGCTAACATACAGAATAAGAAAAAAATATCAGAATTTTTTACTTTTATGCATGCACAGTTATTTAAAGGTAACAACCACCATTTTCTGCTGTAAATACTTGAAATAATATTTAACTTTGGTGTTCCATTTTATGAAATACGTTCAGCTAGTGACATGTTCTTATAAGTACCCTGTCCTTGTAATAAAACGACCCTGCCAAATTTGTGATTGCTTGAAAAAATCTGATGATTTCAGGGAAGAATAAAAATTCTGGATATTAAAGTATGAATTGCAAGGTACTATTTTTTCACCCAAATATTTGTTAAACGAATAACAGAAGACCATATGACTATGGAAATGGCTGAAGGACTAATGGTAATTAACAAATGTGTAAGACACAAGGCGACCATAAGCATACAATTTCTTAACACAGAAGATTTGAAGTCCGGTTTTCCCACGACGCGCCTCAAATATGAATTGATGACTATTCCGGAGGTTTTGTTAAATGGTTCAGTTTTGAATAACAAAAAACACCAAATTGAGACTAAAGTATAAATAAGGCAAGAAACAACTACAGTACCAGGTGCATTTTTCAAAACTGATTTTTTTAAAGATGATAACTTATGCCCTGTACAGTACGTTATATTTATCACTTACCATGTTACTATATTAAAAAGCACTACTCTGTAGGTATATATATTATACATATATCACATATAGTACATTTAAAAAAATAAAATAAAAACACAGACTAATAAATACATTTAACAATATGAACACGGATAAAATATAACATTTACTTACAAGATAACCTTTTATTATTTCATTTCTTAGTTCAATCTAAAATCTAAACAAAACAAATCGTCTATATTTTTTTCACACCAAGTTAAAAGAAGTCTAGCTTGCAGTCTGACTAATGTATATCCATTCTATTTTCTGAACAATGACATATACGCATGTATCATCAAATTTGTGTATAACATCCATACAAATATTTTGTGTCTATTCTTTAAAAAAAAAATACTCAAAAGACACTATCAACAAAACTTTGCATTTTTGTTTTAGTTTGGTGTTGTTTTTTTTAAGCGTAAACTTTGAAATGGAGCTATAACAGTTTTCATAACACAGTAAGTATATGCAAAATATACTGTGGGACTTGTACCAACTGCATACAATGTGGCGTGTTCTAACACTTTTGGTCCTAATTCGGCAAGCCTCTTTTTGCGAAAACATCGTTTGAAAAGACATCACCAAATTCATACTGAATTTAGTTTTTTTACTTGCCTCTTATGTTTAAGATGTTAGTGTTTATCTTATTAAAGAAATAAAAATATCAGCTAACATGTGCGGTATAATGTATATTCCTACTAAATTTGTTGACTTTGACCTTTTTTATTGCGTTTATGTACTGATTACTCCCATTTTACCGCAGTAGGCCATTGGCCTAAATAACTTATAATTTTTCTGTATTTACCATACATTGAGGCATCTGAAAATGTGAATAACTCAATTTCGCCTATTTACCCCATTTTGACCAAAAATCTCAGAAAAGGCCACATTTCAAAAAGTAAAATGTCTTTACTATGTTAACCCTGTACCCAAACTACTACCAGTATACATATCACAGGAATTTTGTACGCATAAAAATTCACAGACATGTACAATTGTGTGACCCATCGTTTAAGTATTAAAATCCTGTATTTATGACATCTAGATTGAAAATGCATCCCATTATGAGCATAATGGAGTAACATTACAATGATTGACAAATGCAGCCGTTTCTAATTATTTCTATATAATTCATCTGTAAAAAATCCTTCAAACAGCAACCATACTGGTATGTTTGTATTTACAAAATATTTAATTTACTTTATGCATTTTCGATAGCATAAGCAACATATGTGAAAATAATTCACATATTTAACATATTTGTATTTATTACACGTACATGTATTTATGCGTTTGAATTTACAAAATAATATTATCTTATGTGCACTTTTGATAGCATAAGTACCAGTAACATGAATTTGTAATGTGAAGATCATTCACAGATTTACACTTCTACAGCATTATTGCTTCGAAACATATTCACAGAATAATGAACTTCTCTCGTTTATGAAAGATCTTTACGTACTAGCTGCTTTAATGTAAAGACCCAAGGCACATTAAACTTGATGCGAAACAGTCTATCACTTGCAGAGCTATATCCCACATTCACCATCTTAATAACAGTTTCACGGATACAAATCTTTCATTCCGTGGACGTTTAACAGACGGCCAATCTCATTAAAATCAAATCCTAACATTGTTAGGATCTGAAGACATCGTATAACAGGTCACGTTCAAATGAACTTAAATGACGTGCATATTTTTTACTGTGTGAAAGTAGTTAAAACCGTGTGCTTGCCTTGACAATGCACCAATCCTAGTGCAACTTTGCAAACGCTCCAAGCATTTTACAAAAAAGTATTTATTTAACATTAGTCGGATGTTCATATCTTCACATTAAATCTGTCTGAAATATACATATTTCACAAACTGTGGTGCGTAAAATACATCTGCCTAATATAAAAGTATACAAATTTCATAGACTCGAGTCCCTGTGCAACTTTGCTAACGCACCAAGCACTCCGCCCGCAGCCCGGGATGATAACAGCGAGCCCAGCTGTGACTTCCTTCCTTTCTCCGGCGACGAACTTGTTGACGAACTGGTGCTAGTTGCACTGGACCCGCTGCCTGCCATGGCAACAGAAGATGACCATAACAAACTTGAGGTCGATAGAGTCACAGTTGGCACAGAGCTGGTTTGCGGTAAAGACAATGAGTTGGGACGAAAGTGGTCCATATTTTGTGAATTTCCGGTTTCAATTTTATCACCAGAACTAGGTATCACACCAGTAATGTAGCCATAGAGAGAAAACCCAGTGTTTTTCAGTTTGTTTATCACCCCTAAAGGATTTGTTTCTCCCGACACGGACGACGACTGTTGCCCACCTGGGGTCAACCCAAGTCCTACACCGTGGTGTGATCCTGGCGTCAGGCTTGCTAATGCTGATACCCAGGAAGAGGTGTTTGAACTAGAACTTGCGCTAGCTGAGTTCATACTATTTAGACTCTTCAATCGCTGGTCAATATTGGTTCCAGTTTCACCGTTACCTTGACCTAGTCCAGACCTCGGGGTCGAGGTTGAAGGTGAAGGTATTAATCGGTAGTTGTTTGTAGTCAGCGTCAATGTCGTGGTGGGGGTTGAGCTCCCCACGGGTTTGAAATGTCTGTCGGAAACAAGACTTGGGAATCGACTCGGGTTCGAGCTTACCGGACGATGCTGCGGCGAGGAACTTCTTGAATTGTCATTGTCCGATTTGATATCTCGCTCGTTAAGTACGGACGCCAGGCCCAGAGACATGCTATAGGTGCTAGTTCCCATTGCTGAGGTTTGCGTGCATATCGCCATTCTTGGTGCGGTTGATGACATACTTGAAGTGACTCTGAAATGAAAGAAAAGTTTATGATCTGTACACGTACCAGAGTTCACAGTAGTCACAAAATATTCAGGGGAGTGATTTCAGAAATTTTTCTTTAGAGGAAATACTCCCCCCCCATTTCAAAGGGGCTGATCACAATTTAAGTATATTTTGAATATACAAATATGGGCATCAAAAGGGTACAATCAGCTGAAAAAGAGGAAAAATCACACACCTAAATATTGTCAGTCATAAAATTAGCAGTGCGTGGGAGTTGAAAAAGCATCTCATTCTAAGCAATAAAGACATTTAGTTTGTGCAGATTAGTCATATTCATGCAAATCATTTACAACAATGCTTGTCAAATATTACAATAGGGATTATTTGTATACATAGATGGATATTTTTAAACAAGTAAGTAAGTATATTATCTAACAATATTATTTGCATCACAAACCAATTTTGATTTTATCAGCACAGTTTAATGTGTGTATCACAATTCAACAACTTACACCAACTTAAAGTAATTCAACATTTTAGGGCCATTGCATGCATTTTAGATGATTAGTATTTTTTTTTACTAATTTCTTTGTTGAAAAGACAATTTCTTTGAACGTTTTGTGATCCTTTTATAAAAATGTGACAAAATAAGCAAACACATAACAGTGTTTAAATGACACTCATATTTCTTTAACAAATGCTTTAACAAAAATTTAACATGTTAAGTAATGTTTGAATGTTGTTTTTTTGTTGTTGTTTTTTTAACTTGTTAACTTTTCAATTTCATAAAAGGAATATACATATATTCAGGTTCCAACTTATATAAGCAAACAATTGCCATTGAAGAAATGTATCACAATGGGAAAAAAAACTAGCAAGAAACAAAAACGAAATAACCAAAATACCTTATGGTACTCATGCCTGCATGGTAAAACACGAACCAAATGATACTTATGCACCTATCAATATTTTCCCCCAAGGGGGGAGTGGCGGGCATATATGGGACTTTAGACTGAAAGCAATTCCTGATAGGCGGGAATTAGACACGCCGAATGATTTCGGGTCCTGGGAAATATACTTTGTTCTGATTTTAGATCCTGGTTATATTGGCCCCCGGACCATTTGATACACCAATTAAGCATCCCCCATTGAGGGGATTTAGACAAAAATACTTGGCTCCAGGGTGGGGAATTAGACCCTCCAAAGTACAATAAGTCTAATTCCCCTGGGTTTGCCCGCTGCTCCCCACTAGGGGAAAATATGGATAGATGCATTACAATCAAACTGCATTCTTTAGTGTGAGAGATGTTTAGAAAATTTTAAGCGTTTTTGTGTGTGTTAATGCTGCAATGCATATGAGAAATATAGGTGGACATCTTAAATAGTGATTGTCACACAATTGTCATGGTAAAAACAAATGACACACCCTGAATTTTTTACATAACAGTAAATACTTTCAGCATTTTTCAACAATATTTGAATAAAACATAAATATTTATGAAATAATTACAAAACTTATGTTAACATTTTAAACTTATTTTATTATGAATACTTTAATTTTATTTTATTGTAATACATACCTTTTATTTTATTATTAATACTTAAATTTTTATCATTTACCTTAATTAGTTTTAACAATATCTCCCCCCCCCAAAAAAAAAACAAACAAACCCAAAAGCCCTAAAGCTCTCTGTTTAAAAACACCACAGCACCTATACTATGAAGGCAAAGCTTTTTTTCAATCACTGGTCCTTCAACCTTAATGTCACTTATACCATAAAACAAGCCCTATAATGATTATTAAAGCCAATCTGATCTGATTCATGATGTTCTGTGTCAAACAATTATTTTGCAATGACAGCATGCATCTAGGCTTTAAAGCCAATCTGATCTGATTCATGATGTTCTGTGCCAAACAATTATTTTGCAATGACAGCATGCATCTAGGCTTTAAAGCCAATCTGATCTGATTCATGATGTTCTGTGTCAAACAATTATTTTGCAATGGCAGCATGCATCTAGGCTTTAAAGCCAATCTGATCTGACTCATAATGTTCTGTGTCAAAAAATTATTTTGAAATGACAGCATGCATCTAGGCTTTAAAGCCAATCTGATCTGACTCATGATGACTCATGATGTTCTGTGTCAAAACATTATTTTGCAATGCATCTAGGCTTTAAAGCTGATGTTTTAATGTTGCAGTTCTTTTCTTTGTCAAAATTATCTGTTACCCTGTTTATGCAATCTTACTAAGTAAATGGGGTTAAATGTTAAACTTTTTATAAGGAAATACCCCAAAAATAATAAGCTTCAAAAGTACACCAAAAATACAACCTTCCCACAACCACCCAATATTTTTTGTCAAATTAGATCTCACATTAGGTAAAAGCTGCAAATTAAGTCCAAATACTCATATAATTGAAATCATGTTGGTTACAACTTTTACACATTAAAATGCTAACCTTTTAAAATATAGAAAAGATGCAAATGAGCTATCCAATTAACATGCAAAAATAAATTCTCTAAAAGTAAATGCTCAAAACCCACAAATAATGCCCATTATTTGACTCAAGTTGGACCTAAATATCAAGCTCAAGGTCAAAATTTATCCAATTACACTGTACAAAGTAAATAAACCTCAAATTTCAAGTAGTTTGGTCGTAATTTTCAAGCAAGTAAAAATGAAATGACAAGCCATAAAGCAGAATAAAGTAAACAAGCTCCAAACGTAATTCCAAGTGACAAGCCATAAAGCAGAATAAAGTAAACAAGCTCCAAACGTAATTCCAAGTGACAAGCCATAAAGCAGAATAAAGTAAACAAGCTCCAAACGTAAACCCAAGTAGTTTGGTCCTAATAATTATTGGAAATCTTAATAAATGTCAAGGTCAAATGTCTCCAATAAAATTCAGTACAAAGCACGTATTAAGCCCCAAATGTAATTTCATGTAGCTTGGTTCTAATACTTGAAGCAAGCTGGAACTAAATCCCAATATCAAATTTTCTCCTGTAATGCAGTATAAACTAAACAAGCTTCAAACATTATGGTACTTTAGAACTGTGCACCTATCAATATTTTCCCCCAAGAGGGGGGGGGGGGAGCAGCAGGCATATAAGGGACTTTAGACTGTAGGCAATTCCTGACAGGCGGGAATTTGACACGCCAAATTATTCCGGGGAAATAGACTTTGGTTGAATATTAGATTACGGTAATATTGGCCATATTGGGTATTTGATACACCTATAGCATCTCCCACTGAGGGGATTTAGACAAAATTGCTTGGCTCTAGGGTGGGGAATAAGATCCGAAAAAATAAAATTAGTCAAATTCCCCTGGGTGAGATAATATTGATAGGTTCATAAATGCCAAACTTAAATGCTCTCTTGTAACATTGTACAAAGTAAACAAGCCCCAAATGAAATGTCCAGCATGATGGATCCAAAAGCCCAGGCTCCGTGTTAGGTGGGTGCAGAGAGGGAGATCACACGCAATCCATGCTTACACATCATCAATATCATCATCATCATCATCTACAACTGTGCTCACTGACTCGGTATCGGAACCTGCCAGATTATCATCTCTGGAAGCCATAACATCAAACAGTGACTTAACATCTTCAGTTCTGTTTTCAGCTTTTAATTCACTTAGTATTTGTGAAAGTACAAAATTCTGACAATACTGAAATCATGTTTCCTAAAACATGAACATGTTGTCTTTTTTAAGTTTATGTTTCAAAACTTTCAAAATTATTAAAATCAATATTAATAATGCTTAATTTTTAGATTCATGATATTATCAAATAAGAGTCATCAATATAAAGTAAGGTATCAAGTTAAAAAAAAACTAAACATAACTTTGCAGAAACATCGAAGAGAAAGAAAGATAAATTTATACAGATAATGCCGCAAAAATTATTAACTAACAAAAGAGATAGAATGAAGTATAAAATCTTGTGTAGCACTTGTAAAAAACATAATCTCTAGAAATTTAGACAAAATTTCCCCAGAATTAACCAAAGAACTTCCATGATTTAAAAAAGTATGATTTACAGAAATTCTTGTGTGAAACAGTTAACATTTAAAAGAAGTCTTTCAACTGAAATGTTAAACAAAGTAAAATCCATAAAAATCAAAACAATACTAAAGAAATTCTGAGAAAGGTTGCCGTAAGAAAAAAAATTATGAAACAAAAAGGAAAACCGTTTAGTAATAAGCTAGGATATCTAACCTTGAAGCCTCGGACGGATGTGTGACATGTGAATCTGTGAAGGTGTAGACACCGGGACTTTCCTGGAAACGATTCGGAAAGGCTCCAAGGTCGTCTGAAAAGAGATGTAACATTACAGGAATTGAAAAGTCAACAGTGTAATTGTCAGAAAATAATAACCTAAAATTTCCCATTTAGTCGGAATAAAATACACACATTTCACATTTTTCACATTTTTTGAAAAATATTACCAACGTTTTCACAACTTGTAGTTGTTTCAGACACCAAAACAATGTAGATAGATAGAATGTCGGCATTATGAACATACACATGAAATATTACTATATTTTACATTTTATTTTTTCATTTGTTTATTACCCTAAAAGTATGATATACATTTGGGGATAGTACATTCAGATGATTATCATAATAACATCAATTTTTTATTATGAAAATAAGCGAATAATCTGATTAAATGAAATATTTTTTGTTAGTTCTGGGCAAAAACCACTTTTGTGAATGGTCATTTTTACATGTTCCTAATGATTGGAAATTGGACAATATATTAGATATATATACTTGACCTATTGCTAATAGTTACAGAGACACAGCCGATAAATATATTTGGGGGCCAATTTGGGGCCAAAATTCGGCCCCGTTCCCATTTAAAAAGTAAATATTTTTCCCCTATATTTACCTAAAAATTCCCCTCAGAGTGTAAGCTTTATTTTGAAAAAGAACTTGACCAAAATCGGACAAAAATTGACTGAGATAGAGAATTATAGTAAACAATCCCTGCAATTTTCATCAAACCAAGTTTATGCATAATCTAAGTTATCATTTGTAGCGAAACAACTCATTAACAATATAATAAATAAATGTAATAATGCTTTTCTAAAAAAAATCCCCTTTTGCAATAAAATGCCCCATCTGAAGGGCCCCGCCACATTTCCCCCAAAGGTGAAAAAAACAACACTGAACAAGCTCATTTACCATCCTCCTCATAATCCGACAGCGTGTAAACCTCGGGTTCAGATTCCGCGATCTTCTTCTCTCCCTTGATCTGAACGCCTGGTCTCGACTCGAATATCCCACCAAGGTGCGGTGTAGACAACATCTGCCACTTACGAAGAGTGACGGAACCTAAAAACGACAATTGGAGAAGTTCATTTATGATACAAAAACAGCAGTTTGTTTTAAAGGTATGAAAGATTCACAATTATGTCAGCAAAGTGTTTATAAGCTTATCTGGCTTTCAATAGGCGAAATTTGAAAATCTTTTTCTAATTTATTGTTTTACTGAATGATTAGGTATTATAAGCACTAAATAAAGTTTATTATGACTTGAGAACTATATACATGTATTTGTGTGACACTAAGAATTTGTAATAAAGAGAACACTATGTAAAATTTGCAAATTTACAACCACATATCATCCCTTGAAAGCCAGAAGGGGCTATCAGCCTTTTTGCATATGTGCTGATGACACCCTCTAGCTTTAAACAGACTATATTTTTTTTTTTCAATTATAAAAATAAAAAAAGAAAGTTTACACCTGATCTATCTAAATATTTATACAGGTATATGAACAAAACAGAGTAATATCTAACCTTCGAGAGGTTTCACTATCCGCAATTTTTCCGGCATTTTGTAGAAGTTCCCACTACCCGTCATCGACAAGTAACCACTGTTCGCCGAGAACTGGCTATCAGGGGTTCGACATCGCCCCTGGGTCATTGACTCCGTATCTGATCTTTCTGTGACCTCAATGGTAGTCCTGTTGGAAATACTTAGTATAATGTACATAGAATGAAATTTACAAGTTACTTTTTATTAGTGAACAGTATAACAAAACAAAAAAAGTACAATTTAACTAAACAAATGCTAGTTTTACCTTTCCCTCAATTGTTCTCTTTCCTTCTCTTCTTTGGCGTAATCAATTTCATTGAGTTCATTAGCTCTCCTCAGTGACAGTCTCCGCAGTGCCGTCTGCAGGTCATTGGACCCAGGAATACCCGGACGCCCCAACTTGTTACCACTGGAAACGAGAGATACACATTTCCATGAATTATGGATTCATGTACTGTATTAATCTATGTTTTTGGACACTATGTTTTCAGACACCCTCAAAATAGGCCAAAACAATTATTTTTCATGTCACTACGTTTTCGGACACTTTCAGAAAAGGAATTAAATTGCAATCTATGTTTTTGGACAGATACCATTTTGGAAATTAAAACCCATTATCATTAAACATTTTTCAGGTTTCTTCCCAATTGTTTATTAATTTATTTAACCTTGCAAAGATTTGCAACAAAAGGCAAGCTAATAAGCAAGTTGTACAATGCTACAGTATACAGCAACGGGGCAAAATAATCCCTACAGCACTAAACACAATCTATAATTGGAGATAACAATACTAACTTATTTCCGATCTTTATGTTTTCGGACAGATTTCAAACAATTATTTTTTTGCAACTCTAAATATTGGTATACTGAAAAAACATAATATTTCAAGTGTCTGAAAACAGATTAAATATGGTGGTGGATTTTATAAACAGGTCAAACAAGATATTTCTTACAAACTTCTTATGTCTAGCGCTCAATCAATAGAACATTTTGTTCCTAATAAAATAAAATAATTTATTCCCATAGCCGTTGAAGGACATTATGATCACAAAGCTGCAATCAATTTATTAATGCCAGTATTTTGCCATTTGTGAATATTGTTCTTTCAAGTATAAAAGCTACTGAGGTTTCCTATATATCATCTTGCAAAATGATTGACCGCTATGCAATGAATATTGTTCTTTCAAGTATAAAAGCTACTGAGGTTTCCTATAATATCATCTTGCAAAATGATTGACCGCTATGCAATAGAGTTTACCTTATCATCAACTAGCTAATTAAAATGAGGCGTGTCGTGGGAAAACCGGTCATAATCCATGTGCGTAAAGTGTCGTCCCGGATTAGCCTGTGCAGTCCGCACAGGCTAATCCGGGACGGCATTTTCCGCCTACAGTGGATTTATGTTTAGAAGAGACCGCCTTGAAACAGAAAATACCATAAAAGCAGAAAGTGCCACCCCGGATTAGCCTGTGCGGACTGCACAGGGTAATCCGGGACGACACTTTACGCACATGCATTATGACTGGGTTTCTCATGACGCACCACAAATGTATTTATTCTGTCAATCACATTACCGCAAGTTTGATAAAATCAAGAATCATACCTCTTAAGTTTTACAACATACCACTCATTCATGCACAGAAAAATAAATCAGACTGAACATATTTCCAATTTCCTGACATTTTAACAATGTTAAGTTCACCTCATTAAGTCGAAAAAATGTTCAACTAGACAAGTTAACCTACCCGTAGAGTGACTCCATATCGCTGGCATGCATGTCAGTGACCCCAGACTCATTGTCACTGAAGTACGTAGAGCTTCTCTGCGACACGGAGTGAGAATCCTCCGCCTCAGCCCCTAGCATGCTCGTGCTTTAAAACAGAACATTTTTTTAATTAAAATCTTACAACCAATCAAGTTTTTGACTGACATAATATAATATTCATATAAGACACGAAATCAGGGCGGTATAAGAGTTTTATTTAAGATGCTTTAAATGCAGGCAAAACTGACTTAAAGTTCACCTTGATATTTAAGTTTGATACCAAATAGAAACTCATCAACAGAAGTGCTTGCCCAACGAGTGTTATAAACAGAACATACCATTCTTTGCCAGGTTTTCATCAATAATTTAATGTATATGTATATCCAGAGCAATTAAGGCCAAAACAAGGCAGTCCAAAGGACAGCTATATCCCCCCACCCCCCCGGTGATCCTTAATTAGATTTTAAAGGTGACTTTGAAGTATCAAACTGACCTTAATCAGTTTCATAAAAATTCCTTAAAGGGCATTAGTGATATGGAGCCGACACGAAAATGGATGCTCAAACATTTGACCTTTAAGTGTGACCTATCTTGAGGTGGCAAGACTGTTCCATGCCTTCTGTACATCGCCTCAATGTGGTAAACATTTGAGCCAAGTTTTATGAAAATCCTTCAAAGGGCATAGGAGATATGGAGCAGACACAAAAATGGAGGCTCAAACATTTGAACTTCAAGTGTTACCTTGACCTTGAGGTGGCGTGAGGCACATTGCCTCAATGTGATAATTATTTGAGACAAGTTTCATGAAAATCCTTTAAAGGGCACAGGAGATATTGAACGGACATGAAAATACAGGCTCAAACATTCAACTTTCAAGTGTGACCTTGACCTTGAGTTGGCGTGACTGCTTATGCCCTCTGCACATGGTCTCAATGAGCAAACATTTGAGCCAAGTTCCATGAAAATCCTTTAAAGGGTATAGGGTTTATGAGCGGACACGAAAAACAGACACGAAAATGGAGGCTCAAAAATTTAACCTTCAAGTGTGACCTTGACCTTGAGCTGGCGTGAAAGGCCCATGCCTTCTGCACATTGTCTCAATGACCTAAACATTTGAGCCAAGTTTCATGAAAATCCTTCAAAAGGCATAGGAGATATTGAGGACACGAAATGGAGGCTCGAATATTTGACCATCAAGTGTGACCTTGACCTTGAGCTGGCGTGACTGACTCATGCCTTCTGCACATCGTCTCAATGACCTAAACATTTGAGCCAAGTTTCATGAAAATCCTTCAAAGGGTATAAGAGATATGGAGCAGACACGAAAATGTTACAGACGGACAGACGGACGGACGAAGGGCATGCCTATAACCCCCCTCCCGATTAAAAATGTTCTACTCATGAACACATTTATTATGATCAACCCAATTACAAACACTAGAATTCGGCGGGTCGGATGTGTCGCCCGACGGGGAAAAAAATCAGGTACGATAAGAGCAATTATGCCGAAAACCAAACCTAACCTTCCTTTTATGCCTACTAACACTTTCCTAAAGTTTCATAATGATTGCACAAAAACTTCTTAAGTTATTGTCTGCACAAAACGAAGGCGACGCCGCCGCTAACGCCTACAATACCGACGCCGCCAAAAGTAGCCCCTATCTGTTGCCTTTTCATGGGGACACAAAAACACTGTCGCGTGAGCTCCTCATGTATTACTGACCTTCCAGAGGATGCAGATTGCCTGCATGTCGTCCTCACCGCTTTCGCTGTCTCAAACACCTTCCATGTGTGCTTCCTGAAAATGTGAGATCAAACTGATGTCAATGCAAAACTAGGCCAAGTTTGTACCATTTTACATTTATATTGCTACAACTGTGCATGAGAAAAAAAAGCAACTTGAGGCTCAACGCAGAACTAGGCTAAGTATGTACTATTTTACGTTTAAGTTGCAGTTATGGCATGAGAGAGAGCAACTCGAGGCTCAACGTTAGCCAAGTATGTATTATTTTACATAAGTTGCCACAGATTTGCATGCGATACAAACTTGAAGGGTCGATGCAGAACTAGGCTAAGTATGTATTACTTGCCATTTAGTTGCAACAGTTTTGCATTTGATACTAACTTGACGGCTCAGCACAGAACTAGGATACAAACTTGACGGCTCAGTGCAAAGCTAGGCCAAGTATATTACTTTACATTACAGTTGCCATAGCTGTACATGAGAGAGAGCGAGAGTAACTTTAAGGTTCAGAGCAAAGCTAGGCAAAGTATATTACTTTACATTACAGTTGCCATAGCAGTACATGAGAGAGAGCGAGAGTAACTTTAAGGTTCAGAGCAAAGGTAGGCCAAGTATATATTATTTAATGTTAGTTGTGTCGTGGGAAAACCGGGCTTAATGCATATGCGTGAAGTGTTGTCTCGGATTAGCCTGTAAAGTCTGCAAGGCTAATCCGGGACGACACTTTCCGCCTACAGTGGATTTATGTTTAGAAGAGACTTCCTTGAACAGAAAATACCATAAAAGCAGAGTTTTGTCCCGGATTAGCCAGTGCATACTGCACATTCTAATCCGGGACGACACTTAACGCACATGCATTAAGCCCAGGACACGCCTCATATAGTTGTCACAGTTACGCATGTGATACAAACTTGTTGGCTTAGTACAAGACTAGGCTAAGTCTGTGTTGACTCAAGTGCATGCGTGATATCTGATGACGACTGATACAATGTTCCATTATTGAAATTGCAGATATCCAAAAAGGTTATTCATATCTCAACCAATAAGTGTGCTCACAATATTACATTGAGCTTATTTTCAAATTGTGAAAAAGTTCATCAGTGTGTAAATAAACGGGGTCCAATTTCTCAAATTTTCTGAAGAATAATAGGCTTTAAGTCTCTTATCAATCAAATCTTAATTCTCATTTAAATATTGATTTTAGAACAATAAATATTCATTTCTCTGATTATCTGACATACATTTTTCATTGCAAATGTTACAATATCTATACAATTTTATTTATGAACACTTTTGCAATATGAAAATAGTAAGCTTGAGCTAATCCTGTTGTAACTCAGAAATTGGGGCAAGCATTAATATGATAATAGTGTTCAATTCAATGGACCCACATAAATCTTCTTATCATAAACATAGATAAAACAGGTACAGTCTTTTTCGTGTAGAGTCTTTGTTACCTTCTCTGTATGGGAGAGTACCCTTTCGGATAATCAACCTCGCTGCGAAGGGAATTTTCCAACTCAGATGCCAGAGACTCTCCCGTTGAGTTGTGCAGCGATGACGACATGAAACCGTGTCGCACCACGGCCGGCCGTTCCTTACTTCGAAACTTCCGCAGTTCTTCTTGCGTCTCCTCCAGCAAGGCCAACAACTCTTCATTCTTTTCTTTCAAGTCAGCGATCTGAAAAAAAGAGGTATGTATTTTATATACTCCATATATTTTATGGATGAGTTGCTGTAATTATTCCTTCATTTTTAAAAAACAAAAGTCAACATGCAGAAAACATGTATAAGGTGCATCATAAATTTTGCCTGACACCCACATTTTTTGTCAGATATGTACAACTGATTTGGCGCTGTCAAAACTATTGATTATTTTACAGTTTCATCTAACCATCTTTGCTTTATAACAAATGCGACATAAAAGTAAGAATGACTTATCTCCCATGGAATATTACTCCAGAAAACAGGCCTGACTTACCTCCCTTGTAATATTTCACTAAATAACAGACAGAACTTATCTCCCTTGTAATATTAACCCAGAAACACCGACATACCTCCCTTGCAGAAAACAGGCCTGACGTATGTCCCTTGCAGGATTTTCCAGAAATTGACAATAAAACATGACTAACCTCCCTTGTGAGGTAGTTCTGGGAGTAATGGGCCGCCTCAAGTGTTTTGTTTGTTTAGATTTTTTCGCCTTTGTATTTCAGTCATAACACGGCGATCAGTTAACCTTCTCGCACTTTCCGTTGGCAATCTTAGCCGATTTAAGCGGTATACCAGTACTTAGCGATAATACCTATGCCAGTAACTGACAACTGCCCTACTTTAATCAGAGTTAGGGGGAGAATGGCCGTAGGAATAATTTCATGACCAATCCCCACACAAGTTATGAGGCCGGGCTGGGGTTCGAATTCATGATCCCCAGATTGACAGTCCAGCGGTCTACCAACTGATCTAGCCGGGCCCGCCTTACTTGAGTGTTTTCTGCTCCATGTTTTCTGACGTACCTCCCTTGCAGGATTTTCCATAAACAACAATAAAACATGACTTGCCTCCCTTGTGAGGTAGTTCTGAGAGTCACGAGCC
This sequence comes from Congeria kusceri, assembly GCA_027627225.1. Classification (NCBI taxonomy): domain Eukaryota; kingdom Metazoa; phylum Mollusca; class Bivalvia; order Myida; family Dreissenidae; genus Congeria; species Congeria kusceri. Next base: position 35,144,277 of record CM051040.1, on the reverse strand, counting down.
GCCTCAAGTGTTTTCTGCAGCTCCATGTTTTCAGCAGTAAGCTGCAATACAAACAAGACTATTGTGCTAGCTGTTTTAATACAACTATAGTAAAACAATTGGTGGCACGCTAAAGAAATAATTTTTGATTTATCATTGTTTATCAGCCAATGAACAATGATTCGGAATTCTGATGTGTAGTAATAAAGCCACGAGGGCATTTAATAGCCATGCATCAGAATGACAAACAGTTGTTTATTGGTCGATAAACAAGGATAATGCAATTTTTAATTTTTTTTAACATGATTTGACAAATATTTGTAATGAGAACTATGTTTTACTATGCTCCGCTCAGAATCGGGACTACTTTTTGCATTGTTTATGTGGTAGTTTAACCACGCTAATTTTGTTCTTTGTCTCTAGAAAAATTAGCGAGTATCATGTCAGAATATGGGATTTATAACCATTGATTTATAATCACTACACAGAAAGCAACTTTGTGAATGATAACGCTAACATAAAACTCACTTGGTGACTAACATACAATTCTGGTGAGTTTCTGCAAGGCAACAATCTGATGCACATTTGCAAAACTCCAAACTGTTGTTTTTTTTAGAATATTCTGATGCATTTCAGCAGGGCTATCATCTACTGCCGGACGTTGGCAACAACTCCAGACAGTTATTAACTAGTTTAAACCTAATTATTTTAGCTCGATTATGTTGAAAGCCAAAGGCTAACTGAAACTTTTTCGAGTCTGTTTCCTGGGTAGAACCAGTACTTGGTTTCTTTTTAAAAAGATTATTGGTGGCGTGTCGTGGTAAAACCGGGCTTAATGCATGTGCGGAAAGTGTCATCCAGGATTAGCCTGTGCAGTCTGCACAGGCTAATCTGGGACGACACTTTCCGCTTTTATGGTATTTTCTGTTTCATGGAAGTCTCCTCTAAACATAAATCCACTGTAGGCGGAAAGTGCCGGATTTACGCACATGCATTCAGACCGGTTTTCCCACGACGCCCCTCATTCAAACGCATCCCAAGCAGGGATCGAACTCCAAAACTCCTGATGGCAAGGCAGACATTATATCCATTGCACCACCATGACTATAATTTTATGAGCTGATAAAACATAATTATAGCATACAGTTCTTTTGCGTTTCTGCTGGGCTATAATCTGATGCAGAAGATTTGCAATAAAAATTCAAAACCATGGTTTATTAGCCAATAAACAACACAATAACCTACAGTTTATATGCATTTCTGCTGGGCTATGACCTGGTGCAGGAAACTTGCAATAACACCAAACCATGTTTTATTAGACAAAAAACAACACTGTAACATACAATTCCTATGCATTTCTGCAGGGCTATGATCTGATGCAGGAGGTTGGCAATAACACAAAACCATGGTTTATAAACCAATAAACAACACATTAACCTACAGTTTGTATGCATTTCTGCAGGGCTATGATCTGATACAATAACTCCAAACCATGGTTTATTAGTCAATTAACAACACTATAACCTACAATTTGTATGCATTTCTGCAGGGCTATGAACTGATACAATAACTCCAAACCATGGTTTATTAGTCAATTAACAACACTATAACCTACAATTTGTATGCATTTCTGCAGGGCTATGAACTGATACAATAACTCCAAACCATGGTTTATTAGCTAATGATCAACACTATAACCTACAGTTCTGATGCGTTTGGCAGGGCTATGATCTGATACAATAACTCGTAACCATAATTTATTAGCCAATAAACAACACTATAACCTACAATTCGTATGCGTTTCTGCAGGGCTATTATCTGGTGCAGGAGGTTGGCGATCTCGTCCTTCTGTTCCTCACATTCCTCCGTCTTCTCTGAGAGCTCCTTGGCAAACTGGGCCAACTGATGATGGACCTCCTCTGAGAGACACACAAATCTTATGTGAATCTTGCTTCATCTTCTAGTTTGGTGCCAAGAAATAAAACTCAGTATCCCAAGTTAAATTTTTACAAAAATACCTGTCATTTAAAAATATTTTCCATAAAAGTCCAAATAATAAGTTTTTAAGTTTTTTCCACACAAAATGTCCAAATAAATTCCAAAATCTTAGTAGACAAATTGGCTATTTTGGCTACGCTAGCACAGATCTTGTTTACCGTGTACCTTATTGTTCTATCTAATATATCATTGACCGTATATACTATGATAATAATACCAGTAGCCCAAATAATGGTTACTTAAATTGTTGAAATTATTCAAACAGGATATACATGAGTGTGGAAAATATCTCCAATTGAGAGGTATTTTTGCCAAACGGAAAAATGTGCTAGTTATTTTTATTCCTTAGTGCCAACATACATGTAGGCTTCATCCCAAAGCAGGATTCTTTAGAAACTCGCACGTTTCCCACAAAAGCTAACTTGCAGGTCTGGGGACAATTGAACTTTACCGGTACGTGTTTTTATTAGAATATGTACACGCGACGCGTTAATATTTTTGTAAAAAGAGCTAGCATTTGGCAACTGTTTATTATAGATATTTGACACAAATAATGATTTATTTGTTGATAAGTTAAGTGAATGAAAGGTTCTCTTTTCATAATGGAGGCGAACGCACCCACACCCCTTTTTCTAGTGTCAAATCTTCATGATAAAAGTTCTGGTCAGTTCAAAAGCTGTTGCGAATCATTTTGATATCTAAATCTATTTAAAACATGAAAAGGGTTGACAAAACAAAGAAACACACAACATTTAAACTGTTCATTTCGAAATAAACATAACTCAAACTATAGGCATAGTCGGGTGTAGCCGATCGCTAAATTCAATATGGCGGATATTTGTTTACTTGGACACAGTAACAAGCACTTGCTCATTAAGCATTCGTGATCCGCGTACCGGTAAAGTTTAATGTAGCCCAGTTCTGTCCTACCTTATATAGCTAGGACTATAATTATATATGTAGGCATCATCCACAAGCACTTTTTCCATACAATAATGCACTTTTTATATTCTATTACAAACCACCTCCACATGCTATTTAACTATGGTACAAATTACTGCTAACTACCTAAGGCCAGATCAAAACTTTTCTGTGTTTTGGGCAACCCGAGTTACCCCACCCTACCTAGCGAATACCCCCCCCCAACCCTACAGTTTTTAGCGACAATTAATTTCAATGAAATCCGTTTTCGTGAGATTTTAGAAAAATGTCAATGTTTTTTTTTACAGAAATGTGTCAGTTTAACAAAGTTTAAAAAAAACAACAACAACTCAATCCCAACCCTACCTTACGTTCTTGAGACTGTTGCCCAAGACACACAATTTATTTTTTTGGCCTAACAACTACTCGATAACAGCAGTCAACTAACTTACTAACATAGACATCTGAGTGTTTCTACAGTCTTGTCGACAAATAATTAACATATTTATATATAATTTACATATATTTATAACTTATTAAATTTCTGAACACCAATTGTACTTGCCAAACACAGTCTAATGAGCAAATTGTACCTTTTTTAACATGTCAATATATTATTCTTAGGAACAATTTTAGCCAAAGACCAATAACTCTTCAAATAAAAACAGGTCAATTGGTCGACATTTCACAACATTCCGGTGCTCACTCTGCCATTCTTCATATAGTCTCTAAAAAAGACCTTCACACATCAGTCATTACACAGCTGAACTTCGTTACCCGGAACTCACTAAAGTAAAAATTCTGGATATGTTGAAGGGAAAAACTATTCCCGACTTTCTCCCTTTTTATATTGCATAAAATTATTACCTCGAATTTTAAATCAGATTGTCATTTATGTCGAAGTGGTTTTCTATCCCGACAAGTACTTTCACAATTATTTCTATCTGTTTATCTCGAAGCGTGGATGCCTGTGGTAAGACGTACCAAGCCACGACCGAAGTTTGTCAAACATTGAAAACATCATCTTAGCACCTCATTTCTCAATTTTTAATGAGTATATGTGTTTACTTTAAATGAATAATTGATAACTGATCGTCAGTTCATTATATGTATACATGATCGCTATTTTATATAACGATATACTGAACATTTGGACTAATTAAATACTTCTAAAAAGTTTATATTCGGATATGTCAAACTTTGGATGTCTAGAAAACATTTGTGAACTCCCAGCGACTTCGAGATAACGACTTCGAGATAACAAAGTTCAGCTGTAGATAAAATGTAATAAGATCCGGAAATATTATCCAGAACACTGGTCCACTTGTTGATTTTTACCATATCAATTTACATGTCGTACTTTATTGTTTGTTCTTGTCCTCCATGAACTTTGAAAAATTCAAAGTGGCCAGTCTGGTGCATATTAATTGGTCATTTAATAGTCAGTGTTGCTAGAAACATGGGATTTGCACAGTTGAAATTCGACATTGTCCACTGATGACTGAAGAAAATTTGCAATAAAACTAATCTTCATTAATGTCTAACATGTACTTTACATGAGCAAGATTTCAATGTGGTAAGGAAAAATGCCCTACGATTCTAAGATTTTTTTTGGAAAATAAAAATACACACCAAGCTGTTGTACGCAGTCGTTGACCAATTTTTGTTCGCGATCTTCCAAACCTTCCGTCGCAGATTTCAACTTTGACGTCTGCAAATTATGAAATATGATTATTTTTTAAACAATCTTGACCAAACTTTCACGGGTTATGAACAATTATACTGGGTACACTAATGGGCAAGTTCACTTTTTTTTTTGGAGAAGAAACTGTCCTTGTCTGAGGACCAATACATTTTTTTTCAATCTTGAACAAATTTGCACAGGCAGGGGCGTAGATTCCTTTAGGCACTATAGGCACCTGCCTATACATTTTTTCAGAAATGAACAATTTAAATATGCCAAAAATGCAATAAAAACAAGAGGCGGGGTGGGGGTACTTTCTCTTCTGTGTTCAAACTCATTGTTTAACGAGTCGATTACGTCAATATGAAATTCACGAAACACACGCTTATTTTACAATTATTTTGTAGAGTCGGGGCTGAAGTAAGTTATTTGTAGCTACATATGAGTATAAACACTCCTGGCCCAAATTATCGCTTACAGCGTTATTTTGTAGCTTCCGCTTATTGTGCTTATACATTTTTTTAACCAAAGCTACGCCCATGACAGGTTATGAACAACCATACTGTTTGTTATGGGTATCCTAGAGGGCAAGATTGGATCAGTAACAACACAGCACTTGCCTTTTGGTGAACAAATGTAACTGTCTGTGGACATTTCTTTGTTAATTGCAAATTGTATGGGTGTGAGCTGTTACCTGTCAAGTGGAAATCTAAGCAAACAAATAGAGGCATTTGTTCAATTGATTGGTCATAAAAGAGACTAGTAAATCTTTTGATGAAGTCATATTAGTGTATGTTAAAGAGATTAGGATCGTAAAAATGGATATATTTCAACTTTGACATCTGTAAATTCTGAAAATATAATTATCCGTCTAGGCAAAATCAAAGGCAAAATCAAAGCAAACAAATACTGGTATGACTTTATTTAAAGACAATTTATTGGTCATAAAATTGACTGATAAATCTTTGATAGTCACATTTGTGCATAATGAAGACAGTAAGATCGTGTCATTGTAAATAAGGGTCAAAGCAGATAAATTCAATGAGACTAGGGGCCATATTCCAGAAACATCTTAAGTTGATCTTAAATATTTTCTCGTAAGTTCCATTTTTTTTAAGGTAATAGTTTTAAAACTACACAGAAATTAATAAATCCAATTACAGTTAAGTAAATATTAGTTAATAATAAGTTGATGATTAGTGAACATTTAGCAGAATTTCATGTATACAAGGAATAAAATGCTTAAGAAAAAAGATGATTTTAAGGTTAAGGATAAGATTTCACCTAAGATGTTTCTGGTATATGACCCCAGTTCAATTACCAAGTGTACAAGCAGCACTGATGAAAGTTTTTACTAAGGAAGATCATTAATACTGACCCAGGGTTCTTTCCCAATCATCAGACAAGTATAGCCCCAAATGCCAACATTTAGATAAATCTGCATGAGATTTACTGAGGAACTTTGTGAATACCGGCCCAGGGCACTGCAGTATCATTGGAGAAGAAAGCCTGCATGGTTTAATATACAGATGACTATGGTAGAAGGCAACACATTGTCAGTCAATGTGAAAGGCCGGGCCCGGCTAGCTCAGTTGGTAGAGCGCTAGAATGTCTATCCGGTGATCGTGAGTTCGAACCCCAGCCCGGCCACATAACTTGTGTGGGGATTGGTCATGAAATTATTTCTACGGCCATTCTCCCCCTACCTCTGATCCAAGTAAGGCAGTTGTCAGTTACTGGCATAAGTATGTGCACTTAGTACTGGTAAACCGCTTAGATCGGCTAAGCTAGCCCAGGAAAAGTGTGAGTAGGTTAACTGACCGCCGTGATATGACTGAAATACTGTTAAAAAAGGCAAAAAATCACAACAAACAAACAAACAGTAAATGTGAAAGCTAACCTCAAGATTCAATTGCATTTGTAAGGTGTATAGAGCTTTGTGAATGTATGACAGGGTCTTGATTAAGAAACAATGTTCTATGTATCATTGTTTATCGGCCAATAAACAACGATTTGCAGTTCTGATGCGTAGGAATTAAACCATGAGGGCGTTAGCCTGAAGTTGTTTAATAGCCACGCATCAGAATGACAAAGAGTTGTTTATTGGCTGAAAAACAATGATAATGCGAAAATTATTTTGATTCTTACATGATTTAACGTATATTTTTGCAATTGTATTTGTAACTAATTTTTACTATGCACCGCTCGGAATCGGGTCTTCTTTTTTAGTTGTTTACTGTTTTGTTTAACAACGATAATTTTGTTCTTTGTCTATAGAAAAATTAGCGAGTATCATGTTAGAATATGAAATCAACATTTTTATCAAGGAATACTGCTCCGGCCCCTTCTCAATCAATCTGAAAAGATATCACGGAAAGCTCACCTCAAGATGAAGCTGTATGTTCTCTTCCTCGAGCGTCTTGACCTTCTTCTGCAGCACCGGAAGGCTCGCGTCTTCCGGCGTAGACCCCCCACTGATGGACCCGCCATCCGTGCTGTCGTACGTCTGCGAGTAGATGCGCAGCAGCTCCTCCTTCATGGACAGGTCATGCCTGAGTTGATTGATGCGCTCGTTGGCCTGCGCCACGAGCTCCTCCAGATGCTCATTCTTCTCCTCGAAGTGTTTGTTCTTTTCGAGCAACGTCTGGCCGATCTTGGCTGCGAGTTCAAGGTCACGCTCTTTCTGCAAATACAGAAGGCAAGGCTTTTCAGTAAGTTTAAGGTCAAATATAGGTCACGGACAATTTGCAGCAAGGTAAGGGTCATGCTCTTTCTGCAAATACAGAAGGCAAGTGTTTTCAGTAAGTGCAGTGCCAAATATAAGTCAAGGATATTTTGCAGCAAGTTTAAGGTCGTGCTTTTTCTGCAAATATAGAAGGCAAAGGTTTCTTGCAAGTTCAGGATCAAATAAAGATCAAAGATCACATGCAGCAAGGTTTAGGTGGTGCTCTTTCTGCACTAAAATAGAATACAAAGGTTAACAGTAAGTTTTAAATCAAATATAGGTCAAGGACAATTTGCTGCAAGTTCAAGGTAATGCTCTTTCTGCGATTATAGGAGATACTACTTCGTGTTTGAAACAAATGAATTGTAGAAAGTTTTAAGGTCAAATATAGAACAAATGTGGCAAGTTCAATTTCTTATACAGAACAAGGACATTTGCAACAAGGTCAAGGTCACGCTCTTTCTGCAAATAAATACAGAATAGAGACAACTGCATTGCAGCAAGTACAAGGTTGCGCTCTTTCTGCAAATATAGAAGTCCAGGATTTTCAGTAAGTTCAAGGTCAGATATATGTCAAGGACAACCTGCAGCAAGTTCAAGGTCAAATATAGATCGAATGCAGCAAGGTAATGGGTGCACTCTCTCTGCAAATAAAGGGGCCAAGGGTTGTACCAAATTCAAGGTCAAATATAGAAGAAAAACAATTTACAGCAAGTTCGAGGTCACGCCCATTCTGCAAATAAAGAATACAGATGTTTGCAGCAGGTGTAAGGTCGAATAGAGCAAACACAACTGCAAAGAGGTTAAAAGTCCAGGAAGACAGGGTATAGACCGATCCAGGTTTTGTCACAAATAGTTGAAACTCCTTCCCAGCTATTGTTAAAGGATTAATTTCCATTCATTGAAAATCACAAACACTACCACATGCTCATTTGATTATCACAAACATTATGCACGTGCTCTTTTGTATGAAATAATTTACTCGCTAAACAAGTGATATCCAAGTGCGATGATTGGTCAATATTGCAGATTAATTTGAATATGATTGATATTTGTGGAACCATCTATTGTTTTAAAAATCGGACTTAAACAAAATTGTTAAATGTATTACTTTTTTCTCAATGACTTCCATTCGCTGTATGTGCCACACCCCTTCTCCTAGTGGATTGGGCATTTTCTTTCCTTTTCACTTATCTTTGAACAATTAGGCATGTTTGAAATCAAAATTCTTGACCACAATAAAAATATTAATTTCTACAGTTTCTATTACTATAATCATTCACTATGCACATAATCCTCTGTTGTTGTTGTTAAATATTGTTGTAGTTTAATATTGCTAGGACAATTCTGTACCCAAATTAGGGCCATAACAACTATCGCAGTCATCGAAATAAGTAGTTTTGCCAAGCAAGCCCAAATTCTTATATTGTAACTTGAGAGCAAGAAAATGTTACAAGCGCACCTATTTAAAACTGAGAATATAAGCAAGCCCGGTTCAAAATTCACCAGTGCAGGGCTTACGGGCTTGTGCTATTTACTCCCACTGATATCAGCTGATTTTAAAAACTTTAGTTACATATCTTACATTTCAGGCTGTCCATGGTTAATATACATAAAAGTTCCATGATTCTGACAATGTATTTTGATAAAATTCACACTTTTTTTTACATTCCGGCAATATATATACTTCCAGTAACACACTTTTGAAATCGACCAAAAAAGGTCTATATCACAACAGTTCATTATCCAAATTAAAACATTTTAAACTGATAGATGTACACGTAGAAATATATAATAACTTTATCTTTTGACACATTTAAACAACAATGACACATGTTCTACTAATCAGAAAACAAGTAAGGCAATCAGTCGGTCATATGTCAGATGCTTCGTTCTTGTCACTTGCAAAGATCAAATGATTTTCTTTATCGCTTTTAAAGAGGTCAAGTCAGGTATTATGAAACTGGTACAAGACTGCTGTATCTTACATTAATCCACCTACAGATAGTTTCCTTAACACTTAAACTAATGCCATAATCATTTTATCTTAGAGCTATTCTATTTAAGTAGACATTAATAACGACACTGGTTAACTTAAATGCTGTTATCCCTTTAATTTCGATTACCGGTATCTCATTAAAGATCTATATATAGAGAATAACAGGTTACTGCCTGTTCTTGTGTAATATATCAGGTGAGGCTTAGAATAATATAACGGTGAGGCTTGCGGAGCCGTTATTTTATTAGTGCCGAAACTGATATATTACACAAGACCAGACAGTAACCTGTTTTTCTATTTATCATACCACAGTTTTCTTAAAATTACACTAAACGAGCTGATTTTTTACCTATTTAAAAACTAAGAGCCGCGCTGATTTTGCTGAGCAGGCTTTTACATGTTCACGTACCTGCAGTTATGGATTTCTAAAAGTTCACTGGATAATACCTTAGGCCAGAGTTTTTTTATTTTTCGATTTACGGGAGCGCCGGTCCTAAATATTGCAAAACCCAAATAAAAATAAAATTCAAAATCGTATTTTTTTATTTTTTATTTTCCGCCGGTCGTCTCTGCTTCCCGAATTATAAAATAAATTGGTCTTGTGTAACCTATTTACGACAACGTCATTTCATAGTAACTTTAGACTGCTTTACAAATTGACGTTATTTTCTGGCTTTCTGCGCATATATTTTATTGTAAAAACGTGAAAACCAGTCCAGCTAGGGACAATAAAAACAGCAATGGCGTTTGCCGCCATGATGTCGTTTAAAGTTGCGCGTTTAAAGTTGCGCGGCCGCTGTGTATTTTAAAATTGCTATCCAAAACATAAAGAAAAAATAATAATTAATTAAAATCATACAGTTCCATTCTTTTGACAACAATTATAATGAAATAATATCAGAAAGCAGTATGGGACAAAAGATTTGGCAGGTGCCCGAAATGCAAAAACAAATCATATATGCAACACATAAAAAACATTTTATACATAAAAACGTTCTGTTCATAAACAATATAATTGCATATGTTGTTTCATGCAACGAATGTAAAGTATTCGTGTTTAAAAAACATACATTTTCATATTTTCCATGGGTACGAATGTATGTTTTGTTCTAGTGCTGTTCGTAACAAATTTGAAAAAAACTACAACAACTGTGTTCTTGTATATTTTTTCTTAGAATTTCAGCTTAAAAACGATGTGAATCAACAACAATGTAGATCTACTACATGCACATTATGCCAAAAAATGTTCTAGAATACAATACAGAATATGCGTTCTACATTGATTTAGGCCAGATTTTTTATAAATTTTGGATTGATGGGATATTTGTTTCAAAAAAGATATAACTTGGAAAATCCAAATAGTAGTTATAAAGCCTCCTAACAATATGGAAAAATGACTGGTTAGCCTAACAAGACTATCATCAAATCCACAACACTAATAACCATTCTAATTACCACCCGACAGCCGGTTTTAATGTTACCCGTTAAATGCCTTACATAAAACTGTTAAATGACTTACATAAACTTATCACTAAATAACCCATGGTATGTAAACCAACGTTTATCAGCTGAACCAGGTATACAGTCCAGTCACAATATTATCAGGTGTGACATGTCAAGGCGTCAAAAAGGTCTGGTATCTTGAATGAGCAAACAAACCTGTGCTGAGATAATTTTGGCTTTAAAGATACTCAACTCCAGACGGGCATTAAAATGTGCGTTTTTTTTTTAGTTATGCCTAAACATAAACCATGCGTAAAATAATCAGTATTTGTATAGAACACGATGAAATACTCTCATAAACTGTATATTTCATTGAAAAATAGCAGTTGAATACACTCAAACTTACCTTGAAACCAGTATTCCCCATTTAAAAATACCGCGCCTTTCCCCAGTACAAGCACCTGATTCAAGTGTGCGCATGCGCGACTTGACAGAACTAACCTGTCACGTGATCCATTATCCTAAATATAAACAGCGCTATTTTTAAATTACTCGATGGGTTATAGCGTTTGCAGATGCTATAGATTTTAGGACGATACAAAGGACGAAAGCTATGTAAAATCATCGTTTTTCAGGTAAATGAAAATATATGTGTCTACTTTTTTAATGTGTTCTACACGTTATGTAAGAAAACTGTGTATTTTTTACCATTTTCTTTCGTTTTTATAAGTGGACCATCCCTTCTCAAATAAGTATATTAAATATGCATTTAATGCATATTAAATGCTGCGGTATTGGCACCATATTTTTTCTGCGTTAAATGCGCATTAAATACACTTTTAGTACGCTAAGTGTATTTTTTCTGTACTTTCTCTGTATTTTTCACAAAAAAGTGTATTAATGCACTAGAAAATACACTTAAAATACATTTAAAATGCACTTAAGAACATTTTTAGAAGATAAAGTGTATTTTTCAAGGAGAATAATACACTTTAAATGCACTTAAGTGTGTTAATGCAGGAAAAATGCAAAAAAATACACTTTTTTTCTGCATTTCAAGTGTATTAAAAGCGTATTAATAGCAGAAAAAAATACAATGCCAATACCGCAGCATTTAATACGCGTTAAATGCGTATTAAATACACTTATTCGAGAAGAGATCTTGAGTTCAGTCCCTTTCAACCTGTGTTGCAATAGCCAAATTTTCTTCTAAGATTATAAATAGTGGAAATAAGCAGCCTGTAAGCCCTGCACTGGTCAATGTTGAACTAGGCTTGCTCAGTTTCTCAGTTTTTAGTTGTTCGCAGAACAACTATATGTACCGCTTTTAAAATCCGAAGGTGAAATTCACAATGATTTTAACTCAGTTATTATTACGCGACAGTAAGAAGTGCCGTTTGAATATCACGATCGTTTCCCAAATGCATCCATCGTTTTGATGAAGAATGTGATTATAACAAAATATGTTTAAAACAAACTAAAAACCGTCGGGTAATTCACAGCATTCAGTGTAGGATCAAATTTTTAGAATAAATATCGCGGAAGAAAGTAGTCCACTATGAAGCGTTCGAACTCATTCATAAATGGTTTTATCCTAACATATTCATCTTGCTTATAGTCGATTCAAGTTAATTAAGGTGTTCGTGTGAGGTGTTTAAAAATGTGTAACTTTTCATTTTACCCTGAATTATTGCATGACTTGTTGAATTCTTCACTTCGTCGTAATAATAATAATAAAGAATCAAATGGAATTCACAGTTTATCGGTAATTACGCAGAACAGGTACTAGCAATACGGTCGGTTACACTCTATTAAGCTTATCAGAAGATTATAGTCGATAAGGGAACAGACTAGACTGTGGCCGAGTGGTAACACGTTAAACTCACACGCCAGCCATGAGAGGCGGGATTTGTGTTTCTCATTTTTATTTATTTTATTTTTGTTTCACAAAATATAAGCGTTTGCTACTCCAGATGCTCTGTGAATGGGAAAAAAGAAGACATTTCTAAAATATAATATTCTGTGAGTAACTTCCTTTAAGCATTTTAAAACATAACCAAACATTATCGCGCAACCACTTTGCTAATACGGTTGAAAAGCTTAACACTGTCGTTGCATTTATAATAATGTTAAATATTTTTAATATTTAGCATACTGTTTGTTTTTAAGGTTTAAATTGAGTTTCGCTTTACGCCATGGTTATTTCTCGGGAAATTCATCTACTATCTTCCACTTAGATTGCCCGGTAATAAAACTGATAACAATCATTTTTCACTACGTACCCGGTAGATATGGTTATGAAAATGTAATGACAGAATGTCGGAATGCCATTAAAAGTAAGATAATTATGTTTGTAGCCCAAAGAAAGACCGTGATATTGTACACCGGAAAAAGAATTTGACTCATCAGGTTTCTTTCCCCCCATTATGTGTCATTTTCAATTGTAAGTTGTTTTGACAGGCCTTATATACATGTATATAATTCGTACATAGTATTGTGAGCTCCTGTAAGCGGCTGTCTAGTTTTCACACCTGTTAACGTTTTAATTAGTGGCGTACATTTTACAATGGACGTCAATTCATCATCTGCACATCTGACAACAGATAAAATTCAAAACGGCATTATAGAGAGACAAAAGCTAACCTAACAACACAATGACGATATATATTTAAAAATATGCTTTTATTACGTGGCAATATAAATTTTAACTTCGCAATGTCTATTTTAACGTCGCATTTTGAATATTATAAATCTTCAAGCAATGTCTCTTTTCAAGTTATCTTTATAATGTTGACACAAATATTATAGTAAAACACGGAATGTAGAATTTAACTAGTAAACAAAATGTTACGAATATTTTTGTTTGATGTTTGACTTTTTGGAAAGAACATATTATCATGTATAACATGTCGTGTTTTTTGGTTCTGGCTTCTTAACCAGAATTTAAATTCAGTGATTTGTATTTTCTTCAGATAAAACACTGAACAAGCTATTAGTGCAACTATCATATTTTACCAATAAAACGTTTATAAATTTATAATCACTGTATTTAAGGTGACATATAACATGATACCTCTCTGATCGCCCAGATTGTCCATGATAACGCATCGGGGTTTTCATTTTAAGTTATTATATGGTCATTTAGGTGACTTCATGCCATTGATTATATTTACTGGTTGTAAGATACAATTTTAATATTATTGTATTTTCAATATATTTGCAAAACATTCTACAAAATACACCATAACAGGTTTTCAGTGCTTATTGTCCTAATTTATTTGGACGAGTCGAGACGCTATGATATTGAACAGTGCACTAACATTTTGAATAACTACTAGTACAAATGAATGTTGCAACGGTCATTGAATGTTATTCTTGCTTTCTAATATTCAAAACTGTAGATAGATTTAATTTAGAAACGATCTCAATAACTCTTTCCAATATATTCTGTTTAATTTAAAATTGCTATTAACTTTGAATATAGTGAGTTGTGCCCAATGGTACGCAGCAGCGAACAACTGCTGTGCCTTCAGCGCTTTGATATATAGGTGGGATTGTAACACTTTCTTGTTCTCAAGTAATACTATAAGAATACAGGTGTGCTTGGCATAATTAACTGCTAATTTTGATGACTGGGATAGACTGGGATAAATGCTCTGAAACGGAATCTGCTCTGCGCGGAAATGGTCTTTCTTTCTACGCCCAAACACCCAGGCATTGAAATCAATATATAATCAATTGGTCTCCGGGGTCTCTGAAAAAGTCCCACACCTGGTACTGGGCCTGAGGACTGATAAAAACCCAATTTTGGCTGCCCCGAAATTCGTATTACTCCCTACAAAAAAACAAAGTAGGAGAAAAAGTTGCAGTGGTTGACTACATATGGTGTACGCATTGCGATCTGCAATCTTTCTCTAAGACACCAAGAACTTGTTCTACCAAAGAAACAGACTCAAGTGTCTCACTGAGCCCCTGGCTTTTAGACACAATCAAGCCTTAAATAAACATGTTCACACAAAACTTAAGTTTAACAAATGTTAAATGGAAATCAGTAGCTGATAAGCATCTGGCAGTGATATAATTACCTGCATTTTTTCAAACATATACATACCTTCGAAGCTCAAAGGCTGACTTTGCACTGACAAGAGTTAACCAAAAATCAAAGCATATAACTGCACAATTTTCTTCTCTTTTTCTCTCTCACAATTTGCATTAATTATACATCACATTAACTTCTGACTTAAAATTTAATTGTACAGCTCAGTAAGTTTCCATGCTTTTACACAAACTCATAACTTTTAATGACAATTTTTCACAATTTACATTGAAAACATTTTAGTAGTTTCAATTTGCATTACATTCAGAAGAAATTACGTTGTGCACTGACTGACCAGTACACAAATCTCTTCTCTTTACATTAGGCTACATATTGTCCAATTGTTTACAAATCTAAATTCTACCCTTCTTTCTACCCAGAAAAGGCAACTTTTGGAAAAAAAAATCAAATCTCTCAGAATTCATTGGATAAACAAACTTCATCCTTGACCCAAATTGCTAAAACGACCTGAGTTTTTTTTGGTCGATTTGGCAGAAATATAACTGCAAATAAAAAGGAAAATTCACGCAAGACCCTCATGCTTGTGCAACCTGCAGGATGATGTGCAACCACAGATATTAAAAACATTGCAGTTGAAGCATAAAGGAAGTAAGGAGCTTCCATATTTTATGATGGTTACAACTCATGTGCAATAAACACACAAAATGGTCTACGTGACAAAAACATGCCCTAATTTGGACCCACAAAATACTTTTCAGCCCTGAAAAAAACAGCAAGATCCACATTTCATCCTGACAAATCATGCAATAAAGAACAAGGCAACAAAACATGAGCAAAACACTCGAGAGGTTCACCCTCGATGTTGAACCTCTCTGCATGCAAACAAATTAAACGTTTTCATGCTGCAAATTTGATGTGCACTTAACAGATAACACGGCTGCACCGTACCCATACTGATGAACTGTTCCGACACAGAAAAACGGACTCGTTATCAAGAATATAGACTTACACGATGTTTGCGGTTCAATAAAACACACGCCATACGTATTGCCAACATGGCTTTGGTAACTGATAACCAGATTTTAAGTGTTAGCTAAAACAATTAAGTTCCTGTTGAATGTTTGCATAACAAAAATCTCCTTGTACCATCCAAGGCCAGCGTGCAAGATTTTCCACGAAAACAGTTGATTATTTTTGTCAAAAGGCCATAATTACAAATGGTCAATACCCTGAATGCAACAAACACAACTTTAGCTATGAAGATCTGTTTCAAGCAGATCATTTGCCAAAAAAGAGAGCAAAAGAGCAAAAAACAAAACAATGGTACAACAAATGGAGAAGACAAAATCAAACTGGTAAAAAAATAACAAAACAATAGCAAAAACCAAAACAAACAAACTTCGAATGGAAAAGACAGCAAAAACCAAAACAAATGAACATCAACTGGAAAAGACAAATAAAACAATCAATTTTCATATGTGATAGCTCAAATCAAATACTTGATCTGATCAATAGAGGCTCGTCAATTCAGTCACAGGTTGTTTCAAAAGCGTCCTACTAGTTCATGAATTAATAAGACTTCCAGCACTGGCGCTACAAGCTATTAATGGATTATAAATCTCGTCAAAGCCGGATGACAATGAGGCTAGGAGATGGCTGTTGCTGCCATAAATATTGGATACAATCCGGTTCCGACTGAAAAGGCCAAGTTTAAAGCAACATACATGCATAATATGAATTGAGTGAATTACTGCTTCAGAAAGCATATCCAAGCCTTTATTATGCCATTTTTTTAGCCAAAATTCGACCCAATTTCCCTAATGAAAAAGAACACATCTTTCCCCTAATATTTTAACCTAAAAAAATTCCCCTCAGAATTTGTACAGTGCATAGAAAAAAAATTGACCAAAATCTGACAAAAATTGGCCACGATAGGAATTTTCGTGAACAATGAAACGTTTTTTTCAAGAAACCCAGTTGGATGCATTTAATACATGTATAACATAACATTGTTTGTATGTTTAAATTACATAGTATACGTATAATAATAATCTATAATTTATAACAATGATTTTACAAAATTCTGGAAAATTCCCCTTTTTTACCGTTAATCCCACTCTTTAAGGGACTCGCCACTTTCCCCCTAAAACCCCCAAAAGGGCTGGTATCCGAATCATGAAACCAATGGATATTTAACAAATAGTGAACTCATGAACATAATATTGCTCATTCCTTCAAAACAGCTTTAATTTTTGTAACATAACATTGGATACCATCAAGTTCTGGCTAAAAAGACCGCGTTTAAACCAATTTTAATGCATATGTATTATTAATTATGTGAGACTGTTTGGAAAGCATAATAGGAATCATGAAACCAATGAATATTTAACAAATAGTGAACTCATGAACATAATATTGCTCATTCCTTCAAAACAGCTTTAATTTTTGTAACATAAACATTGGATACCATCAAGTTCTGGCTAAAAAGACCGAGTTTAAACCAATTTTAATGCATATGTATTATTAATTATGTGAGACTGTTTGGAAAGCATAATAGGAATCATGAAAACCAATGAATATTTAAAAATAATGAATTTTACTAACATGATATTTCTGTGAAACAGCTTAATTTTCATAACATAAATGTCAGATACTATTAAGTTCTGGCTGAAAAGGACGAGATTAAAACAGTTGTAAATGCAGATCTCAATGGTTGAGCGTGAAACTATCGTATCTGATACAGGAATGTTCAGCAGATACAACAGTTTCACGCTCAACCCTCGAATTATAATTAATTATGTCATATTAATTCTGAAACACTGTTTTCATAAAGCATATCCACATCATGAAAACCAATGAATATTTTACAAGTATTGATTTTCACTTTAAGGATATTTTTTTAGTTGCTAACATTTCAACTTATTTGAATTAACTTCCCCCATTTAATATGTTATCATTGATTATTTAAAGCGTATTTAAGCATACTGCCTTTTTTCTCCTAAAGCAACAGTTTCTATTTCACTTGTGCTAAAATATAATTTGAACTCCATTGAAAAATAGAAATAAAATGCATGCATGCATTTTATTTTTTAGCATGAAAAGGGGCGTAGCTTGGGTTCAAAAAAATGTATAGGCACAATAGGCGGAATCTACAATATGACGCAGTAATTCATAATTTGGGCCAGCAGTGTTTATACTCTGTGTGGCTATAAAAACTAACTTCAGCTAAACCTCGATTCTACAAAATAATTGTAAAATAAGCATGTGTTTCATGAAATTTGTTTCATTTTGACGTAATCGACTCGTTAAACAGTGAAGTATCAACACAGCCAAGAAGATCCCCTCACCCCCATCCCCCCTCTTGCATTTTTGGCATATTTAAAATGTTTGATCTCTGGAAAAAATGTATAGGCACGTGCCTATAGTGCCTAAAGGAAGCTATGCCCCTGATGAATAATCACATTCAATGCATACATTGTCAACACGTTATACCATAGTGTCAATTTGATGCAGGAGTTGTTAAAATTTGTATTTGCTCATAATGATAAAATCATATGGAAAAAAAAACTAGTTGCGTGATGTAAAAATATATATAATTTTATGATCTTTTGAGAGGACTAGTGTCTGATAAGAGCAAACCAAACATGTTTTCTTCAGATATAGATGTTATTTCCCGTTATTTCATTTTATATTGGTTAAGGAATTTTCATTTGTACATATTTAACACCAATCTTTTATGTCCTTTAATATTTAACAACATACGAAAATATGCTTATTTCATACATTTGCAGCGATGCATCAATTATGTGAAGCAGATTAGCATCAAATCGATACCCAGATTATTGAATATCCATATTCCTATCAAACATAACTATTTATTTTTGTGCATTTAATTATTGGCTTGAACTCAGGTGGCCATAAATGTTGAATATTCATGAAGATAGGGCAGAGTTTGCAAAGCATGTTATCTTAAACATGTACTACAAACTGACACCTACCTGGAAGATCTATGATCAGTAAATGTATTGGCAAATGTTTCATTTGTCCCTTAATGCTCTAGGACAAGCTGGGAAATTGGACAAATGATTTTGCTAACTCTGCTTATAATATAGTAATCATCTTAAAGTCATTGTATGTTGTAGTTAGTTCACTGATATTAATGTTATTTAAAAAGCATGATTTTTATGACATTTTTTTTTAACGGTAACTGCTAATAAGGTAATCTTTTAAGATAGCTCCATAACGGCCTCAGACTAAAATAGGAAAGGAATAATAGGCACCGGAAGTCAGTGTGACTGGAGAATGTGACTTACTGAATTCAAGGTTGAAAAAAGAGCTGTTTGTAAAACAGTTATGCCCCCTCTAGGTTAAATGTAATCTTTAAAATATCAAGTTTGGTGAGGATTGGATGAAAACTGTTGGGCATAGAGAGTGTATACTGCTAAAAAGGCCAATTTTAGATAAATCATGGGCCATAACTCTGTACTTCTTAGGGCAATTTGGCTGATTATCGAACATGGCCAAGATATTAAGGCCACAGACATTTTCTAGAAGTTTGGTGAATATTGGAGGAAAACTGTTTATAGTGGAAACGTCTAAAAATGCAATTCCTAGGGCAATTTGGCTGATTATTGAACTTGGCCGAGATATTATGGCCACAAACATTTTCAATATGTTTGGTGAGGCTCGGATGAAAACTGGTCTACCGACCGACAGATGGACCGACAGACATTAGCAAACCAATATACCTCGCCATCTTCAATGGCGGGGGCATAAAAAGATCAGAGTGCTGCCTAATTAAAACCATTTACCCCGTATCCATTACACCACGAAGACTGGGGACTGTCTAAGCATGTATTAGTTGACAATTAAATAGATTTGTTCTTACCTCTTCTAATGTTTCAGCATGGATAAGTTGACAATAAAATCCTGGATTTCTTACCTCTTCTAATAATCGAGTAACTGCCTCTATGTCATTGTATGTTTTAGTCATCTGCGTCACCCTATCCGCACAGAGTACTGAAAATACATGAATACAGACCATTAAATATCAGCCTGCAGTCTTGCCACCAATTTTCACATACCAATATTAGCCTAAGTCAAAAATAAATAAATTGTGTGTTTCAGGCAACTGTCTCAAAAAAAGTTAGGTAGGGTCGGGATTGAGTTTGCTGGGTTTTTTAAACTTTTTTTTTAAAGACCCAATACGGTAAAAAAACATTAAGAATTATATAAAATCGTTCAAATACAAATTTAACGGAAAACAATCGTCGCTAAAAAAATTCGGTCGGGGAGTTTTTGCTAGGTAGGGTCGGGTTGCCCGAAACACAGATTTTTTTTGGCCCTACGAGAAAAGATACATTAGTAGTATGTACATGAAATTGTTGGCACAAAACTGAAACAAACGAGAACTGGACATAATTCCTTCTGAACAAACATTTCAATGTGAATTTAGCCTTTGGCCACAAATATTTTAAACCAAATTTGTTATACTTTTAATATTCTGAAACATTACGCATGCAGCAAGCGTACATGCATCTCTTTATTATTAGTTTTATACTCTACTATAATCTATAGCCTTCCAACACTAATTTTTGCCTCAAATGTTTTTTTTCTATAGTAGAAAAAATGTCAAAGGGCCATAATTCTGCCAAAATTGGTTGCAGCCAAAATTCCTTCCGATCACCTACACATTAAGGTTCTTCAGCTGTGAAAGTTTGAGCAAAATCCGGCCAGCCGTTAAATAGAAGTTCAGTCCACAAAATCTAGGGACGTACATATGTACGGACGGAAAAAAGTCCAATGCTTAATGCCTCCAACTTTGTGGAGGCATAAAAACACTATGACAAACACACATGTAACACCTAATGTTTAGAAACTTTAAAACAGCCCTACATCTAACACGAGTTGTTTTTTTCATACTTGTTATATTTACAACCACAACCCATAGAACAAACCAAACTCAATAGATAAATATTTTATGACTGTATTATGCTGCAAATTTTGAAGCCAGAGAAAATACATTATTTTTCCTTATTTAGAAGTTTCACCTTTTTAATTTTGTATTGTTCGCTAAAATTTATCAGTTTTTTCCGGAAGTTAAAGATCTTATCATTTTCATTTCATCATTTTATTAACAGATTCAAGAAATGAGGTGCGTCGTGGGAAAACCGGTCTTAATGCATGTGCATTAAGTGTCGTCCCGGATTAGCCTGTGCAGCCCGCACAGGCTAATCCAGGATGGCACTTTCCGCTTTTATGGTATTTTCTGTTTCAAGGAAGTCTCTTCTGAACATAAATCCACTGAAGGCGGAAAGTGCCGTCCTGGATCCACTGTAAGTGGACTGCACAGGTAATCCGGGACGACACTTTACGCACATGTATTAAGCCCGGTTTTCCCACGACGCCCCTCGAATGTATTTTGTTGATATTCCTTACTTGAAGTGTCAAGCTCCCTGAAGTCTTCTTTATGATTAAGATCTTAGTTTTGTGTTTGATTGTTTTACAAACACCTTAGGCACAGTATTTATTGACCTTTCCTAATCAAAATACCATCTTTGAAATCATCCTACATAAAAGATGAATGTTTTCTTGTGAATAGGAGAGATACATTTTAGGTTAATTTTGTGATACTTGTCTTCATCACTCTTTGTGAGAAAGTAACTTTGTGAACAGTAAACTAACTCCACCACTGACGGTCCCAAGCTCGGATTGGAAAGGAGGAGGGTTGGGCGCGGGACTAGCAACCCCGCCCTGTGAAAAGTCAAACCGCTCCAGAAACATCAACAGCTAATGGTAAATTAATTATAGTTTTAAAATACAGCCAAGTGGAATTTAATAAGTATACAATTTTTGTGAATATATTACCGTTGTGAACAAATAAGTGTAATTTAAGAACATTAATAACTAATGTCTATGTGACTGTGTGCATTAAAAGTTTTAAGACTAAGTTATACAAATTATTCAATACTGAGCATTGTTGTTGTTGTTGTTGACTGTTTAATAATACTTTGTAAAAAATAAAACTCAACAACTGAACACTGTGTGAGTTTGCACTTTCAAACTTTCATGAAACGGACTGCGTCTCAACCACCCTCCGACCTGCGGTGTAATAACTTCTTCTCTTTTAAAAGTTTCAAACTTTCATGAAACAGACTGCGTCTCAACCACCCTCCGACCTGCGGTGTAATAACTTCTTCTCTTTTAAAAGTTTCAAAGCTACAAGAGCGACAGGACAGTAATATTTTTGCAGCATTATATTAGGCTGCTCCCGAAGGTCACCTGTCCCACGGACACTTCAGGCAAATTTTGTATCTGACTGGTCGTCATTTACCTAGAATCGGCCTGACCGTCAAACCTTATTCAAGGTTTCAAAATCATTTCTTAAGAATACATTTTTTCGGTCTTTTATGAGTTGTTGTCAGACTGAATGTCTGACATGTTTTTGGAGCTTTCTTCCCGAAAATGTGGCTTTCTTTGCCACAGTCACATAGACATTAGATATTAATGTTCACCAGCAGTCTGCCAATGTAGGTGGTTTTTTTCACACGGTCTGCTACCCTTTCCAATATAAATTACTTGAAAGTTCTTAGTCTCAAACGTTACCTAAAATGAGGCATGTCGTGGGAAACACGGGCTTAATGCATCTGCACAGGCTAATCCGGGATGGCACTTTCGCCTACAGTGGATTTATGTTGAAAAGAGACTTCCTTGAAACAGAAAATACCATAAAAGCGCAAAGTGCCTTCCTGGATTAGTCTGTGCGGACTAAACAGTCTAATCTGGGATGACATTTTAAAGAGATACATTTAGCCTGGTTTTCCCACGACACACCTCCAATATTGACCAAAGAACACACGTGATACTTAAACATGTTTGATTTCTGATGTTAAAGGTGACCAAGATTAGATTTAAGCATTTTTATACCCACAGGCCCACAGTTATGTGTGCACACATACGGTAAATGCATGAATCATAAGTTTCTTGCTGTTACTCTTTCAAAGACTGACATTGGAGCACTGGTGCAGTCTTTAATTGTAATTTTCAGACTTGCAATAAAACCAATCTACTGTGCTAATAATCGATACTACTCACTTGCCTGATAGTAGAAATTGTCAAATAAACTGAATGCATTTACATAGACAAAAACAGAAATTTTGTTGGCTCTCATATATAAGAAAACAATTGAAATCAATCAAAGTCCACAACATCTTACCCTTTAGTTCTGACTTTACAGAAAACACTCTGAAGCAATTGATAAGAATTTCCATTCTATACTTGGAACAAATGGATTTTCATATATTCTTTTTAGTTCAATACACGCTCCAATATTTCTTCAAAAATCGGAAAAATACAACACACATCCATTTGAAACAAAATCTATTCAAATTGTACTGATCTATGTGTCATGAAACTTTATTTTTATCTTCCTTATTCCGACAATACATCAAGGTTTCAACTAAAATTGTCTTCCAAATCGAAAAAGAAATCAACATTTTTATTGTATTTTTATGAACTGTACTACTGGCATTGTTTTTTTGTTGTACCAGTAGTTTTCTTTACTAGTTCTTTTACTTGTTGTTGTTGTTATTGCTGTACACGAGAATGTTGTTGCTGTTTTACTCAAGACTGACCACAATTTGTCTTTAATTATTAACGATTCAATATGATTCAGTAGATTGTTGTTGTTGTTTTCCACATAGTTCACGTCATTCTGTCCTCAAGTTGATACCAACAGCTTATTTAGGCCAACCTTAAAAAACTGTTGGTTTGCCATTGCCGACCCAGGGTGCTGGGTGTGGGTAGGTAGGTAAGCTTTTTTTTGGGGGGGGGGGGAATGCAAGATTATAAATGATCAATTTTGCATCAAAATAAAGTGTGTTTGGCAATGATTGTGTAATACACAGACATTGCCTTTCATATTGAATATAAATCAAGGGAATTTTCAAAAGAAATCATCAAAACAAAACCTGATTTATTTCAAACAGACTGCATCCAACCACTTTATATTCTCACTTTACATTGTACAAGCAGCAGATTAATGTACCAAACACTCGTACAAAAACATGAGATCAAAACTTTTCACTATGTCACTTCAAAATGTGTCATTTGATTGGCATCCTTTTCAGGGTGTCTTTGCCAGCAGCTTTGCAGGTGGCACAGATCGGCATAACAACTCGAAACTTTTTCAGCAAGTCCGGGTCTCTCAAGCCTTCAGACCTACAATGGCAGCAAATGTCTTTCTTAGTTGCCACACTTGAAGCATAGGATGCAAACCCTATAGGGGTACTGCAGGACACTGCTAGTCGCACTAAGATCTTGCCATGTAGAACATCACCTGAAAAAATTATTTAATTCAGTAATCTTAACCATTAAAATGTCATGAATGCTGTATGATCAGAGTCTACATTGTCCACTAGTATGTCAGTGGCATTCCTCATGTTCTATTATTACTGTGCACATCCGCAAAAATGTGCAAACGTTTACAATGATTTTGTAAAGACCCAGTTAATTATCATGTGTATATATGCATGCAAATTAACATAGTGGCGTTGTACGGCTATATATGTAGGATTGAGCAAAAAACTGTTGTATCTGCTCGTCAAACTGGATACCATAGTTTCATGCCTTAACCATCAATATATATTTATTAATTGTGATTAATTAAAAATAATTGTTTTAAATTAATTGTTTATGAATGAGATTAATCGGAATGGCAGCTGGAATTTCAGACACCCTTTCTAATTTGTATAGTTCAGAACATATAGAGTGGTAGAGTAAGAAGAATTAAATTTTGTTAATATTCTTTGAAATGAGTATTGTTTAATTGTTTGAATTGATTTATTAAAAGTACTTGATTCATAAAAGTTGAAAAAGACAATTAATAGTTGTTCAACAATACAGTGCGGAGTACTATACAAGAAAGATAACGTGACACATGAAAACAATCTTACAAAATCCTTTATTTTTATGAATGAGTATTCCATGACTGTTTATTTTTATGAATGAGTATTCCATGACTGTTTTCTTTTAAAGAAATAATGTGAAATTAAAGAAATGTATAAAACTGACCTTCAGGTGTTATCAGGCAACCACATGAGTAGTCATATCTTTCAAACAGTCTAGCAGCTGCCCGTGCATCCCTGTATGTTAGCGTCTTCTTGGCATAAATGCATCTTGGTTTTCTGCATTCTGTGCAGTCAACAATCATCCGAACATGTTGAGCAACAAGAACAGAATTCTTTGCACCCTAAAACAATATTAAACAACATTTGCATTAAAAGTATATAGATTTACATTGGAATAAGCATTATCAAATTGAATGAAGCTGACATACAAGTACTTAATTTTCAACTGTTTGACTATACAGATAAGTATGTGTTGTACAGGTTAGGAAAATCAAAATACCATGATCTGACAAACTGACTTTAAGAATTACATTTAGGATTTACATTTAGACAGCATTAAAACATTTTTTTCGCTGCCATTCAATCGACTTAGAACACTTATGTTCCAATATACTAAAAACAGTCTAATAACAACGAGCCCAGAAGTCATTAAAAGCATCGACACCAGACCTGCAATTCCTCTGACACAGCTGCAGTTGTAACATTATTAGTGGAAGGTGGATCGCCATCGGTAGTCTGCGTTCCTAGTACTGTCCCATAGCGGAAGGTGGATCGCCATCGGTAGTCTGCGTTCCTAGTACTGTCCCATAGCGGAAGGTGGATCGCCATCGGTAGTCTGCGTTCCTAGTACTGTCCCATAGCGGAAGGTGGATCGCCATCGGGTAGTCTGCGTTCCTAGTACTGTCCCATAGCGGAAGGTGGATCGCCATCGGGTAGTCTGCGTTCCTAGTACTGTCCCATAGCGGAAGGTGGATCGCCATCGGGTAGTCTGCGTTCCTAGTACTGTCCCATAAGGTTTGTAGTGTGCACTGTCATACAGAATTTGCACACTTTCCTCAAGGTCTGGGTGTTAAATTTCTGGGGAGTTTAGTTTACTAGACACGGATAGTTCTTCAGTGTCCGTTTTGCCGAAGTTAATGTTCGCCTCTTCAATCAATTTTCAAAACACACCCATCTACGATATTTTGAGGTCAAAAGTTTGGATTTTGTTTTTTATAACATTAATTACACTATTTATCGTATCCTCCCCTCGATATCTGGTGCTAATATTGCAGCATAATGTGACGGCGACTGGTTCATGGTTGAGTTTTCTTCTTTTCTCGTGGCATACGACCTACTTTGACGTCGCCATTTTAAAAAGGATCATCAAGACACCAAGACGCTTGCATTTCAATATGGTCTCTAATAAACATGCGTCTAAATGATACAGTTAATTTATTAACCCAAGGGTTAACAAACGAAAAGAACCCAAAGAAAAATAGAATAATCGGAACGAAAAAAAAAAGTTGAGACGGGATGATTGCGTCGACTCGGGCGGCAATGGCAAACAAAGTTGATTTTAATTTTGGCTTTATATTGTTGTTGTTTTTACATTACACTTGATAACTTTCGTCCCATTGTAATGTAAAGTACCTTCTACATATTTCAACAATACCAGAATTTTACCTGTAAATCATACACAAATAATTCATACTGAGAAATTATCTTGTCATAATTCCAAAAATTTAGTGATAATCCATTAACACAACTGAGATTGCTCCAGTCTTAATCTAGTCTAATTATTCATTGACTATCAATCTCATTAAAATCATCTCCAGTCTGATGCTACTATATTATCCCCTGACTGGATCTGATGACTTCGCATTAGAGGTCACTTTTATATGACCTTTCCAGAGCCAATCAAATGGTTGCTTTCAAAATGTTGTAGTATAACTTTATATATAAACCACAAAAACTATGCACAAAATTAATGTGAACTTAGTCGCCTAAAGTACCACTATATCCATTGTTATCCACGTGAAAATAAACTGTAAATGATTTTTTATTCCAGAGGATCAGTTGGAAATGCATCACCTCTTCAAAAAACCGTGGCAAAACATTGCTGTGCAAAAAGCAATTTCGCTGGGTGCAGCAGGGCTGAGATTTGTACTGTTTGAAAGGTCATTTGAACATTACCTGTTATACAATGTCTTATTGAGATTGATTATGAACCACAATTTACGTCTTAAGTTCCACAGAGGAAAACACTTCCATAGAAACTGATAAATTCTTGCAAAAAGAAAATTCACACAATTTGCTTTAATTCCAATCACATATATTCTGTTCATTCACAAATCTTGTTCGTCAACTCCACCAGCCAATGTTATTTTCAGGAATTTTCATGAGATCTCAGAAAGACCAGCTAATGAAAACACAAGGCATCTTGCATCAGAAAATGGTCTTGGAATTGTGTCATGGCAGGCAAGTCTGCCTAGAATCAATATTGTCTGCTGATATTAAGATGAATTTTCATGAAAACAGAAATGATGCAGCGCTAAAAATACATTTTTGGTACATTATAAGTAAGTTCAATAACAACATTTTTTTATTAAGTTACTTCAATACTAATATTTTCTGGTCATTGCTGCTACACAGAAAACAGATTTTCAAACAAATTTATTTTCATTTGTTTGATAATAATATAGCTGTAGTATATCAAATAATAATTTATCCCATCACGAAATAACACCCTGTGGGATAAACCTTCAACCTGTTCAATACAGCAAACACGTGCATTATAATGACGTCACTAACCTAGTATTCTCTATATCTCATTTTAATGATTTTTAGCATTTTGTTGAATAATTATGTCGTTGTTGTTATGGTAACTGCTGTATTCCACAGATAGAGAACACATATTTCCAAGCACATGTAAAACATCTTAATTTTAGTCCAGAAAATAAATAAGCAACACAAAAGCATCACCAGTTCAGTTTAAGGTCTCTATTATCATCAATTAGGCAAAAAAAAATTAATTCTGTGTTTCGGGCAACCAGACCTACCCAGCAAAAACCTCCCGACCCTAAAGTTTTTAGCAACGATTGTTTTCCACGAAATCCGTATT
Organism: Congeria kusceri; assembly: GCA_027627225.1. Taxonomy (NCBI): domain Eukaryota; kingdom Metazoa; phylum Mollusca; class Bivalvia; order Myida; family Dreissenidae; genus Congeria; species Congeria kusceri. The sequence goes on along the minus strand of CM051040.1, from coordinate 35,116,460 downwards.
CGTCAGATTTTAAATAATTTTCTATGTTTTTTTACCAAAATTTGTCTTTAAAAAAAAAAGTTTTAAAAAAAACCCTCAATCCCGGCCCTACCTTACTTTTGAGACCGTTGCCCGAAATACACAATTTTTTTTGGGCCTTAATTGTACAGAAAACTTATCAATGACATATGTATCTGACCGTCAAATCACAGTCTAGCCGAAGGCTTGTGATTTACATATTTATTGCAAAAGTATGAACATAATTGATTAATGCAGATGCATGGTTTATCTGCTTGATATAACGATACTTATGATATTTTAGCTTAAAATAATCCTTTACACAACTATAATAGTAAAATAACTGCATATATATATATTTTTAGTTTATGTATATTTTAAAATAATGCTTAAAATAAATAATATTAAACAAACAAAACATTAAAATATACTAAATATCCTGTATTCAATACAAGTAACAAGCACTTTTACAATACAAGTAACAAGCACTTTTACAATACAAGTAACAAGCACTTTTACAATACAAGTAACAAGCACTTTTACAATACAAGTAACAAGCACTTTTACAATACAAGTTTTATTCAAGATTAGTGCCAAGTACAACTATGATCTAGAAAAGATCAGCTTAAATACATTCTTTTTAGTTCAATACTTTTGGAACTTGTTTAAAACAGTGGCAATATATATTTACACGAAAAAACTAATCATATTAAAGACAGTGCATCATATACGATATTTCTTGGAATTGTTTCTTAATTGCCTAGTAGGTAGTGAACAGTTACATCCTTATTACTTATCCAATATAATCTTCGCACAGAACCAATCCAGTTGCACAAAGAAAATTCTGTTTGTTTGTTGTTGGATTTCATCGCCGTTTTTAACAGTATTTCAGTCATACCATGGCGGTCAGTTAACCTACTCACACTTTTCCTGGGCAAGCTTAGCCGATCTAAGCGGTTTACCAGTACTAAGTGCACATACTTATGCCAGTAACTGACAACTGCCCTACTTAAATCAGAGGTAAGGGGAGAATGGCCATAGAAATAATTTCATGACCAATCCCCACACAAGTTATGTGGCTGGGCTGGGGTTCGAACTCATGATCCCCGGATTGACAGTCCAGCGCTCTACCAACTGAACTAGCCGGGCCCGGCTGCGAAAATTATAGTTCAGTATAGACACAAAATAATTAATGTATGTCTCTGTTGCTGTTTCTAATGACTTCAATGGAGATGAAAAATGTTACCTGTTTCTGCTTCCATGGTCTTCATTTATATTTCCAGATCCCAAGCTGGGTAACACACTGGTAAACACTCATTCTTTTCAAAATAATTTTCGCAAGTGTTAGATACAATAACACTTTATTCTGCAAGGTTTTTTAAAGTGTTGTTACATTTGATGGCCACAATAAAGGCAATATTACTTTTTTTCTTTCTTTTTCTTTCTATTTCTTCTAGTCACATGTGTTTTCTTGTACCACACTCCATGTATTAAATTTTATCTACAAGAATGTTTCTCTGGGCTTTAAAAGCTTAAATTGGTAAAATTGTCCAGTATCGAAGATAAGAATATTTGTGGCGTGTTGTGGAAAAAACGGACTTAATGCATGTGCGTAAAGTGTCGTCCCGGATTAGCCTGTGCAATTTGCACAGGCTAATCCGGGATGGCACTTTCCGCTTTTATGGTATTTTCTGTTTCAAGGATGTCTCTTCTTACCATAAATCCACTTTAGGCGGAAAGTGCTTCCTGGATTAGCCTGTGCGGACTGCACAGGCTAATCTGGGACGACACTTTACGCACATGCATTTAGTCGGGTTTTCCCACGACGCGCCTCATTTTATTTCCTTTAAGTTATTGTCACCCACAATCTCTGTAACCACAACATTTTAAATGTAATTCACAGACAAAAACATTAACACTAACATGTTAAACTATACAATATGCAGTTTAAAAACACTCAAGTCATCAATAAACTGTCAAAAACAAAACAACTAACAGCACATCCAAATAAATCCTGATATATCAAACTGCGCAAAACATTTGGTAAGGATATGATTAATACATTATCACATGCAATTTTTTGTGGAAACCATGTCTGCACTCCCAACTTTGTATCTGTATATTTAACGCCAACACATTTTAAAAGGTAAATACATGAGCAGATGCAATAATTTTCCTTATAAGTTTGCAAATAATGAAAAACATTTTTAAAGGCATTTTGAATAATCCAATAAACTTTATAAGTTATCTACAATTATTTCAGGAAATTACAACATTATTTTTTTTACTAAACTGTATTTTTCCTGAGCCGTATTTTTTTCCCCAACATTTATCCCTACACTTTTTATATTTACTTTAATTTAATAAAATAAAATATAATTAACATATTGTTATAACACTTAATAAAACTATTACCTTTTTGACATGATTATTTCCAGAAGTCACTACTGTTTTATTACCATGCCTTACTTAACAATTATCCAGCAAAATTTAAAACTAGAAAATCACAAATACTTCACTAAACAAGAGGGCCATGATGGACCTAGGTCGCTCACCTGAGTTTAAGGCATAATGGCTGATACCAACAGGGAAAAATGGCACTAAACGCCTTACCTGAGTATAAAGATCTGGGCCTTGCAATTTCAAATATTTTGTTAGTCTATATAAACCATGTGACCCACAGGACATGGCCACCTTGTACCCCAGGGGCATAATTTGAACAATATTTGTAGTGGACCACTTTTCAATGTTACATACCCAATATGATTACACTGGGCCTTGCGGTATCAGAGGAGATTTTTCAAGTCATTTTGCTATTTAAATGTATATAAACCATGTCACCCCCAGGGGGTGGCCAATTTTAATCCCAGGGACATCATTTGAACAATCTTTGTAGATGACCAAACCACAATGTTTTACGCAAAATATAAAACCTCTGGGCCTTACGGTTTCAATAAGGAAGATTTTTAAGGCCCACTTGCGATATAAGTCTATATAAATCATGTCAAGCCCTGGGTCATGGCCACTTTTTACCCCAGGGCCATAATTTGAAAAATATTTGTAGAGGACCACTATACAATGTTACATACCACATCCGAAAAAACTGCGATTTCAAGAGATTTTAAAGTCATTTGGCTATTTAAGTCTATATAAACAATGTGACCCCCAGGGCAGGGCCAGTTTTGACCAATGGGACATTATTTGAACAATCTTTGCAGAGGACCACTATAAAATTTCACATACCACATATGAAACCTCTAGGCCTTGCAGTTTCAGGAGAAGATTTTTAAAGTCATCTTGCTATTTAAGTCCATATCAACCATGTGAGCCCTGGGGTGTGGCCAGTTTTGACACCAGGGGCATCATTTGAGCAGTCTTTGTAGAGGGTCCCTATACAATGTTACATACCAAATATGAAACCTCTGGGCCTTGCAGTTTCAGAGAAGATTTTTAAAGCCATTTTGCTATTGAAGTCCATATAAACCTGGTTACCCCTAGGGTGTGCTCAGTTTTGACCCCAGGGGCATCATTTGAACAATCTTTATACAATGTTTCCAACCAAATATGAAACCTCTGGGCCTTGTGGTTTCAGAGAAGAAGTTTTTTAAAGTCATTTTGCTATTTACATTTATATTAACCATGTGAGCCCTGGGGTGTGGACAGTTTTGACCCCAGGGGCATCAATTGAAAAATCTTCGCAAAGGACCACTATACAATGTTATATACCAAATATGAAACCTCTGGGCCTTGCGGTTTCAGAGGAGAAGATTTTAAAAGTCATTTTGCTATGTAAGTCTATATAAACCATGTGACCCCTGGGGCGTGGCCAGTTTTGACCCCAGGGGTATCATTTGAACAATCTTAGTAAAGGACCACTACAGGATGTCACATATTAAATATGAAAGCCCTGTCCAATATCTGATACTAAAAAGTTGTTCTTCTGAAAAGAGGTCCTTGGGTGGAGGCTGCCAACAAAGCATTAAAAACTTTGTTGGAGAGACATGATCTGTGTGTAGTTTTTTGTGTGCTGCACACATTTAATTAAACTGTACAAATGAAAGGTTTACAGTAGATGACTAGACTTTAGGCTCTATGCTACATGTTTATGTACATGCTGGTGAAACAGACTGCAGTTTCAGAGCCACAGACTCGATTGCTGATTAATTTTGTCTTACAAAAAATTGTGCAGTTCCACCTAAGTTAGACTACTTATAGATCTACTGCTATCATTTCATATTTGGCATTTCATTATTAAATTAGAAATTTACACTTCGCCTGTAAACAAATTCAATGTAATAGATCTAAAGTGAAAATATATGATATAAGACGGTCTTATATACTAAGACTGATTGACTACATTTCTTACACATTGCCTAAACATTACATCCAGCTAATTTACTTACACAACAACATGATTGACCATGCTGGTGGGTAACATTTTCTATGCATTTCAATGGTCATCTCCAATGATTCTCTAAAGCACCCTCACAACAATGTGTAACTTGCTAGCTGGTTTTATAAGATCTAAAAATAGCACACTGTAGACACCTGGCTGGAATGTCGTCTGCTGTGTTGATTTTTGAGTGTTGGAGGCTTATTGAAATTATACTGCTGCAGTATAAACAATGTGACCCCCCCCCGGGGTGTAGTCAGTTTTGAACCCAGGAGCATAATTTGAACAATCTTTGTAGAGGACCACTACACAATGTTACTTACCAAATATAAAACCTTTGGGCCTTGCAGATTCAGAGGAGACGATTTTACAAGTCTTTTTGCTATTTAAGTCTATATAAACCATGTCATCCCCGTTGTGTGGCCAATTTTGACCCCAGGGGCATCATTTGAACAATCTTTGTAGAGGACCATTATGCAACGTTACCAATCGAATATGAAACCTCTAGGCCTTGCAGTTTCAGAGGAGAAGATTTTTAAAGTCATTTGGCTATTTAAGTCTGTATAAACCATGTGACCCCCGGATTGTGGCCAGTTTTGACCCCAGGGGCATCATTTCAACACTCTTTGTAGAGGACCACTATACAATGTTACATACCAAATATGAAACCTCTAGGCCTTGCGGTTTCAGAGGAGAAGATTTTTAAAGTCATTTTGCTATTTAAGTCTATATAAACCATGTGACTCCTGAGGCGTGGCCACTTTTGACCCCAAGGGCATCATTTGAACAATCTTAGTAGAGGACCACTAGAGGATGTCACACATCAAATATGAAGCCCTGAGCCTTGCGGTTTCATAGGAGATTTTTTTAACTTTTCACTTTTTAAATCTATTTTTAGCTCTGATGACCTACATATACAGCGGACCGGAAAGATTTGAACAACTTTGAAAGAGGTCCACTGAAGGATCATTCCTGTGAAGTTTGGTGAAAATCTGCCAAGCGGTTTAGGAGGAGATGTTGTTTGAATGAAAAGTTGACGACGCACGCACGCACACACGCACGACGGACAACGGGCGACCACAAAAGCTCACCATGAGCACTTTGTGCTCAGGTGAGCTAAAAAAACAACATTTAAAGCACTAGTACATCTCAAAGAATATCAAAAAAATCTTCTCCATTGCAAAAATATTTGCAAAATTATTTTTTATTTCACAGCATTTATCACCTATCTATTGGCACAGCATCTGTGCCCAATAAAATCAATAATATAAATTTAAACACAACTGTTTAGTTTGTTATAAAGCATTGAAGAAAAATACACCTGTGTGGTATATCTGACATCTCCTGCTATGTTATTATTTGTGATATTTTTATTGATTTTATTAAATGTAAATAAAAGTAACAGAATTTTTGTCAGAAATCATCTAAAAGTTGTACATATAATATCATGAAAAGTTTAAAAAAAAAAGTTAGTTCAACTTGGTAAAATATCACTAAGGTTTTAACACTTTATATTACAAAACCATGCTTTTATTATTTTCATCATCATCATCATCATCATCATCGTCATTATTATTAGTAGCGTATGCATTTATTTAAATACTAACACAGATACATGTACGTAACCGTCGCTATCAAAACATTTTTTTTTTTTTTGAAACTTGTGTGACTTCTTTTAATTTGTTTTTTTTTCTGTAGCAAATATTTCTATGTCGTTTAGAAGCACATTCAATGAAAAAGAATATATGGCAACAATGACTTGAAGCACTTTTGCACAATTATTTTATGCAACGATAACAGTTTGCAAGATGCTATCTATGCATCAGTTACACCTTACGATCATCTTAAACAGATAACAGTATAACACTGATTCCTGTTATCTTCAGCAAAAAAATAAAAACAGATAATAATAATAATTTTCTGTTGCAAATCCAAGGTAACTCGCCAAACAAACTAAGCAAAATAATGGCTAATAATTAAATGAATAGATCTAATTTGTTTGCACATGCTCACTGAAGTAATTATTTATGAATAGCGAGTTTCATTATTCAATAAACACACCAGCAACACCATTAATAACACCAGAATCACCACAGCAAAGGTTTCAACAATAAAACAACAACAAAACCATATACTCAAAACGTGAGAGCAGAGTCAAACAAGAAAATAATCAATAATAAAAACTACCTACAGAAAAACAGCTCACTTAAGTCCACGCGTACATGACCAAATGCATTTAAGCCCCAATACTGACTAGTGAACGGTCAAAACTTTATTGACCATTGTCCAGCACCTGTCAACATGCACTGGGCAGTTATGGTCAGCAAGGGAAAGTGAAACTGGACTTTGGTAAGGTAGGCTCAATCTGATTTTCGTTTTTTTGTCAAAAGTCGCCAAGTCATTCACAAGTTGCCATTTCATGCACCGGTAATTAGTATTTTGATCTCTAATGCCCCTCAATAAACCTGAGTCAAGGACATTCTAGACCAATGAATATTATCAAACCAGTAGCACAGGCTTCTTTTTATTTCCTACCATTTAGAAGGAACTATAACTCTTGATTTATTGCAACCCAGCAGAATTGGGAGGTTTCTGAGGTTTTGTGGAAAATCTGTGCATGCTACGTGAAAATGCAAGTTATTGAGGAGAGTAAACAAATTGTGACGATGAAGATGATTGAATCTGAACCCACAGAAAGCAAAATTACAAGAAATCTGGTAAGTTACTCAGGGATCTCGGAAACGCAAAATCAAGCGTATTTGGACGCATATTTTTTCAAAAGGACGCATGTCAAACCCATGCCAGGAGTCCTTGGGACGCCTGCTTTTTGGCTTACTGCATATACCCTGTTACTTAACACATACATGAGTGTCTGCAGTAAACTCGGCAGTAGTGGTGATAAAATCAATATCGGCCCAAGTACACACTGCAGCTGTCAAAGTCTAGTCCTTAAGCTCCGCCCATAGCAGTCTCTTAGCTCACCCACACCACTCCAGACAATTACTGTTAATTTTCATTGCTAAATTACATTTGTCACTCATTGCTGTGCTTTAATGCACAAGTCAATTAGAACGTGCGAAATCGCCGAAATGTGACAAAAGGCGTCCTCAATTAAGAACAGTTTTGAACATATTTGACAACTTAAAACAAACAACATTGTTAAAATGAGTGAAAAACAGCTTCAGCTAATTTCATTTATTTATATTGCCAATCCTATTTCATGAATAACAACTAAATCTCAGTAATACGGTGATAGGAATTTTTGTTTTGACAGAAATTGTATACGAAAATCTAGGGCTGAATTTTATCAGGAATATAAAAGCATCAATCAATAATTATACATAAAGGAACTTTCTAGTATATAACACCTATGACAAGACATAAATTAACAATACTGGCGGTAAATGAAGTACAAAATTTGGTAACGTCACATATTTTCGCGACCTCGTGAAAATTTTTGTCGCCGATTTTACAGGTCACAAACATGCGTAAAACGCATGCAAACACATACTTTGGTGTTTAATATCACCAATAATTGCTCCTTGTTACATTTTTGTGTCATTAGCCTGATTCACAATTACTCTACTTGACAGTAACTTATGCTTTACTGTAATAACCGCATCATAACTTTTTACACATTACAAATAAGTCAACAAGTTTAGACCATCAATTGCTAATTGTCCAGAATTTACCTGTTTTAAAAATAATTATTGGTACAAAAATATTGTTTTATAAGACATGATTAAATATTATATATTATAATTATAATTGCAAAAACCAATAAAAATAATATAAAGAATAATAATATTATAAAGAATAATAATAATAATTATTATTATCATGATTATTATTTTATTTGTAACTGTCATATATTGTATAAATGAATAAATTGTAAAAATTCCATTCACTTTCGCGCGTCACAAACATAAATTTTATTTCTTTTCTACTTGGGACTCGTACTTTTTAGGGGGAAGGAGTCCCAGGACTCCTATTTTAAAATCCTACTGAGATCCCTGTTGCTGTCTTTTTATTATTTTATTTTATTTATTTGTTTATTTATAAAATAATTTTGCAAATTTGATTAATTCCCATATATTATTTAAACCAGGTTAGTTTTGTGCACTTTGTACTGTAATTCGTTCTATACCAGTATTATGAACTGACTTCTTACAATTATCAAAACACCCACTTCTCAGGGAATATCAAATCTTTGGAATATTACGATAGAAATGGCAATTTTTTTCTGCATAAAGTGGGAACAGTTTTTAAGAGATGCTGGGACTGCATCCCTTTACAAAAGGAAGAAAGAAATGGCAAATGACCCATCAAAAGACTGACAACAATCATGCACCTATAAATGTTTTCACCCACGGGGGGAGCGGCGGGCATATACAGGACTTTAGACTGAAAGCGATTCCCCGACAGGCAGGAAATTGACATTCCGAATAATTCCCGGCGGGAAATTGACATTCCGAATCATTCCAGGTCCCCCGGTAATATACTTTGGTCGGATTTTAGATCCCGGTAATACAGGCCCCCCGGCCATTTGATAGACATATAGAATCTCCCACTGAGGGGATTTAGACAAATATGCTTGACTTTAGGGTGGGGTATTAGACCCCAAAATAAAAAATATGTCAAATTCCCCTTGGTCAGCCCGACGCTCACCCCTGGGGGAAAATATTAATAGGTGCATCAGTTGTCAGGAAAACTATACCTACCTTTGTAAGACAGGTCTGTCAACTGCTCTTCTATCCAACCTGTTTGCATGGTGTTTTATTTCTTTGTAATCCAGTTTGTGAAATCCCATTTTACTCACACACAACTTTCGTTCGCATACAGCCCCACGATTATCCCCGTTTGCTAACAAAACATATCGATATCCAACTTCCAATTTTACGTTTGTACTTCACTTAATATATAATTAAATTCACAAAAGAAAGCCAATTTCATGTTCCATTCGATAGATTTCACGGAGTATATAACTGAAGGTGTAATGTTTCAAACAGGCAAAATCACACATATTTCCCCGACTTTTGTGTAACATAATACCGAATTATTCCGCAATTATCACTGTAATACTGAAGACATGCCAATTATTAAATCCAATTTGCAAGCTGCATGGCAATAGAATTCAAGATCTTAAATACCTCGTTCTTCATTTTCAGACTAATTAGCATGCTGAAAAATACACCTAAATCCAGCTACATGTATAAGAATTTAAAAGCTATGAAGTACATTATTTGATATATCTATTGTTCGTTTTGTGTTCTTGTTTTTTTCTCTTTAATTTAGAGAGATATATACACCGGTAACAGAACCATTTTGAATCCGTCATGATGAGAAAACAACACTACAGAATCGCACAGATCTGATGCACGTTATTTAATGTGACCTTAACCTTGAATCAGACGTCAAATGTTAACACAAAAAACTCCATGCTGTGACTTAAGAGTAAAAAAAATAATTGTTTGTTTCAGGTCACATCCCGCAAAAAATTAGGGTAGGTAGGTAGGGATCTTTTGTTATTATTACTTTTTTATTTGGTAAATGATCAACTTTTAAGATTCGAAATGAATATTCAAAACATATCAGTAATATCTGTAAACATTGTTTATAAGTGGTTGCTATCATAACAAAACATGCTATCATAACAAAACACTTATTTATCCAAAAAAACATTTAATTATTGGAAAAAGGTAAATAAAACAAAAAATACCTGACAAACTCAGTAAAATGTTCTAAGGTCGGGGCATTTTTTTAGGGTAGGTCGGTTAACCTGAAACAGACATAATTTTTTTTTACGCCTAAGCTGTATTTTACTAAGTTGTAATACATATAACTTTAGATTAAAAGAAATAAAACGATAAAACTTGCAGTATTTTTCATGGTGAAATAACCAATCACAAAAATAGAAGTCAAACATTGTTTAAATACATGTAAATACACATGCAGATTCTGCGTGAAACATTAATTCAATAAGCTTAATAATGTATTTTAGTTCTAGGTTTTCTTTAATTAAATAGTAAATAATTTATTGAATTACTTTTCGGTGGTCTGAAAATAATGTCCATGCACAGAGTAACGTATAAGCTGGAGAAATGGCAAAATGCAGAGCATTTCGGCGAACGTGCAATGTTCATAATAGACCTTTGTGATAAAATCGGAGCACAAAGATAATTTAAGTATTTAATATAAACATTTAAATTGGGGCCATTTTTTTGCTTTCGTTTTTAAACAGATAAACGGTGCATTAAAAGCTAGGCCTGTATTAAGCCCCTCCCAATATTAATCAAGAGTTCATATTCCTTGAGAACTTAAACTGATTTCATTTATCAGAAAACATAAATCATTTTGAAAGAACATTATAAATCCCCCACTTTCGCACATGCCAAACTAAGTAAAACCTGGACTAGTGCAAATCGTCTAAGTTTAGTTTTCTCATATGCTGTGTTACAATAAACACTTTAAAGTGACCTGTTCACAGATTGGCAAATTAACAAATTGACAAATTTTCAATTCTTTTGTCATAGGTCCCAAAAAGAACAAGAGCTGTCAGAGGACAGCGCGCTCGACTATTCAAAGTATTTCAGTTGGTACATAATTATTTTGGATAATGGAAGTGGCATAAATTTGTTAAAATACAAAACTTAAGTGAAGCCTTGTATAGTTTATACGTTTTTGGAACAAAAACTTTAACCACAAAATCTATGTAAAAAATGTGCATAACTCTATCAAAATATAAAACAGAGTTATGGGTAATGTTGCCCCTGATACTAGAGTTGATGATAAAAGTTAGTTTCAAGTTTCAAGTGAATAACTTATGTAGTTTTGAAGTTACAAAACTTTATGATATAAACTTTAACCAGAAATTTTATGTGAAAAGGGGGCATAACTCTGTCAAAATACAAAACAGAGTTATGGGTAATGTAATTTGGCCCCTGATACTAGAGTTAATGACAAAGGTTAGTTCCAAGTTTCAGGTGAACAACTTGAGTAGTTTTGAAGTTACCAAACTTTTGAATATAAACTTTAATCAGAAAATCTAAGTGAAAAGGGGGCATAACTCTGTCAAAATACAAAATAGAGTATGGGGAATGTTGCCACTGATACTGGAGTTGATGATAAAGGTATATACCAAGTTTCAAGTAAATAACTTTTGTAGTTTTGAAGTTACAAAACTTTTGAATAAAAACTTTAACCAATTCAGACAAATGAAATGGATACAACTATATTATTACAATTACAACACTTTCTCGATATTTTGGAAAACACGTGTATCACTTACATAGCGTTTAAATTCACTACCATTATTGTCAGTCAGAATGGTCGATTGGTGCGCTCGACAGATTTTTATGCTCCCAAAAGCCTGATGACAAAGCGGCGACTATATCCCCCCCACCCTTCGTTTTGGGGAGCATACAGTCGCCACTTTTTTCTTTATATAATATTTGTTTTGGGTTTATCCAACTGCTTTATGTTTTGCCATCAAGACATTAAATTACATTTTTCAAAAATATGAAAATCTGTAAACAAGTCCCTTTAAACAAATGCATGCATTAATGTTCAGAGTGTTGAAATGCCAATTAATTATACTCTAATTTCAGGCGCTGTATATAAAAAACCTTTGTGTCAAAAACTGATTGTCAGCACAGTCAAACGCGTTATCAAACAAATCAAGTGATAAAACAGTATTGCGATTAAATATCAATTAAATACTGTTTGGTTGACTGCCATTTTTGAATAGACAAAGTGCCAAATGCACCGAACAGGCACATTAATTTTGTTTATCTAAGGTGCATTTTACAAGTGCAAATATGTTTTGCACAATTCAAATAGAGGTTTGTTGACGTACAAGCTTCTTTTGCAGGTAAATAAATAATCAAAAATAAAATCAACTTTTTTCTTTCTTTCCATTAATTACTTACTTAATTAATTAAGCATTTACGAAAGGATTATCTGATTTAAAAGCATTACTATCTTAGTTACAAGAAGTAACATATCAACATACTCTCTTTAATACAAATAACAACTGTACTAACTAAAATGCAGTATGTTATAATACCAGAAGGACGGACGAACGGAAGGACATTAAGTACGATGGATAAAATTATGGGGGGAAATTTGTTTCACACACGGACAAACTGAATTACAGTGAAATTATAATTCGGATGGACTGACAAAGTGGCCACTATAATTATGCTCCCCACTTTTGGGGAGCATCAAATATGTTTTTACTGAAGTTAGAGCTTATTTGATCTCTTCATAATTATTCATAAATCTAAAATACTAAAACATTATTTCTGCCTCATTAACACAGACAAAAAAGCTGCTTTTAAATCCATACCATTTTGAAAATATAATACTTTAAGTGGCATATCAATGGTATATCGGATATTAAAACAAAACCATAGTATTAAACACTGTTTCAATCTTATTTCTCTATTAAAGAACTTCATATTTGCAAATGTTGTTGTTGACCTACAGGCGATATGCCCTTTGAAACATGACTTATTCATACATAAATGGCAATGCAACCATAGCAGTATATAATATTTCCAGGTTTATTAATAATTCAAGTACATGCTCTGCAAAGATACATTGCACGCTAGGTGATTGCATTGGCTGGAAGTTTGTGAAAATTCATAAAATATTCAAACAAAATAAGGCGGTCAAACAAACTGGTGGATTACTTCTGAAAGCCCATTTAACTTAACAATTTGATTATCAAAAATCAAAATAACAAATAGCCTGAATAATCAAAATAGAATTTGAAAATATAAGGAAATAAGTTAATCACTTAAGCAGAAATACATGACTTTAGCCAAGTTGTCCTGAAAATAAATCACTTTTAAAACCTCTAAAGTAATAGTCCCATATTATTGATACAATAAGTTATATGCTGTGTTTTCCCTAATAAATGCCCCCACTTTAATTAATGCCCCCCCCCCCCTATTTTTTTTAATAATACCCAAACCTCCATGCCTAATAAATGCCTCTATTTTGCTTCAACACTCAATGCAAATATTTGTTTTTGTTTGTTTGTTGGATTGGATTATTCCGCCGTAATCAACAGTATTTCAGTCATATAACGGCGGTCAGTTAACCTACTCACACTTTTCCTGGGTAAGCTGGTTTACCAGTACTAAGTGCACATACTTATGACAGTAACTGACAACTGCCCTACTTGAATCAGAGGTAGGGGGAGAATGGCCGTAGAAATAATTTCATGACCAATCCCCACACAAGTTATGTGGCCGGGCTGGGAATCGAACCCGGGATCCTCAGATTTGTAATCCAGCACTCTACCAACTGAGCCAGCTGGTCCGGCACTCAATAAAATATACCCAACACATGTTTTTGTAAATCTTTGAAAGAAATGCTTGCTGAATGAGGTACACAGTCAATTTTTTCTTTATACTGGTATATGTGAACGACAATCTCAATAAAATCAAATCCTAACATTGTTAGGATCTGAAGACATCGTATAACAGGCCACGTTCAAATGACCTTCCGAACAATAAAATACAAGCCCTGCTGCGCCCAATGACATTGCCTTTTGCACAGCAATGTTTGGCCACGGTTTTTGAAAAGTGATGCATTTCCAGCTGATCCTTGGGAATAAATCATTTACAGTTAATTTTCACGCTGATAACAATGGATATTGTGGTACCTTAGGCGAGTAAACATCCAAAGTTCATGTTAATTTCGTGCATAGTATTTGTGCTTTATATATGAAGTTATACCGCAACATTTTGAAGGCAACAATTTGATTGGCTCCTGAAAAGATCATCAGTTCTGAACATGACACCTAATGCGAAGTCATCAGATCCAGTCGCAGGATAATATAGTAGCGTAGGACTGGAGATGATTTTAAAGAGATTGATGTGAAAGAATGCCAAGAACTGTGGTCGTATTCCAGAAACATCTTAAGTGAAATCTTATCCTTAGCCTTAAAATCATCATTTTATTCCATGTATACATGAAATTCGGCAAAATGTTCACTAATTACCAAATTATTATTAACTACTATTTACGTAACTGTAATTGGAATCATTCATTTATATGTAGTTAAAAAAATATCACCTACCAAAAATTGAAACTTAAGTGAAAATGTTTTAAGATAAACTCAAGATGTTTCTGGAATATGGCCCCATGACTCGTATTAAACGCCCCCCTTAGAAAAATGTAAGGCCCAGGGGATGTTTATTAGGGAATATACTTTAATCTGTTTTCTTTCACTAAACAAAATATATCCTTAAGGTATTCATTGTGCAAAAAAACAATACATTCTTAAGATATTGTTTGTCCAAAGAAATTACAAAATCTTTTTTCGTTCTCAAAACATAAGAATTCCTTGCAATATAAGTCTATTGGCAGTTTAAACAGATGGCTAGAGATTACACAATTTTGAACCATTTTTATATTTGAAAACTATAAATGGATGCCGGATGCAGATAAGAACCTAGTTACGAAACTAGAAATCGTATCAATCCAACAATTTTTTTTCATTAGACAATATAACATAATGCATCAGTGCATTACATCAACTAGAGCTTTGTTACAGGAGTGGCATCAGGCCCCGAATGATAGCATGTTTGAAGGTGAGGGTGGAAGAAAACTTCATTACAATAGCTCGATCTGTTATTGAGTAATTGAGAAGAAACCGTTTTTCTATTTTTAGTAACGGTGACCTTGACCTGGATCCCACCCACCCCCTATGCAATCCCAAGCGATGTGTTGATAAAAACTATCTATGTACGAAGTTGAATTACAATAGCTTAATTCATTCTCTAGTAATTGAGAGGAAACGGTTTTTCTATTTTTTGTAATGGTGACCTTGACAGTTGACCCCATCCACCCCCTATGTAATCCCAAGCCAGGTCTCCATATAAGGTATCTATGGATGAAGTTTCATTAAAATAATTCAATTCGTTCTCCAGTTGAAAGCTGAAACCAAAAGTTGACTCCACCGGAAAATGAAAAATGTACAAGGGCAAAATCTCCAGAATTATGAAGTGCAGAGTAACAGTTCTTGTGCACTGCACTTCTCCTTTATGAGATCTATCCACCTATGAAGTTTCAAGTTAATATCTCTTATAGTCTAAGAGTTATGCTCCAGGCAAAAACGAAGTATGAACAATTAACAAAGGGCAATAACTCCAGAACCATAATGTACAGAGTAATGGTTCTTGTGCAATGCACGTCTACCTAATGAGATCTATCCACCCATGAAGTTTCAAATTGATAGCTGAAACGGTTTTGAAGTTATGAAAGAAAAACATGAAAAATGTGGATGGACAGATGAACGGACAGACAGGGTGATAACTATAGGGCACCCGCCAAAAATTTGCGGGGCCCTAAGGCCAGGACTTTTGATTTTACGGTTTACAAAACCGGCGAACATAAATTTTCCGAAAGTGAAAAGAAAAATAAATTATAATTACGATTTTTTTTTTACCGATGGGGGACGAAACGTTCAAATTTTCTAAATGTTTTGAGTACGAATATAATAATTTGCTCGGTAAGTCCGCTTACTTCCGTGAAACTGCTTTTTGTTTTTGACGGTATCAAACGATGATTGCCGATCGAGATCAACAAATTGTTCCCGAATTTTACGTACAATTTTTTTAAGCAAGGCGTCCGCCGTTGTTTATGTACATGTATGCCATGTAAAACCCGTGTTTTCTACAAAAGAGTGTAAAATGTCTGCTGAAACACGACGTCACGTTCCACGCATGGAAAGTGTGCATGTACCGATCATGTGCTTTACTTAATACAGGTCTTTAAAGACATTGGGTGTCCTAGTTTCCCGTCAAAGGAATGTTAATCCCATGCATGATTTTGGTGGTCAGTGAAGTGTTTCAAGTTTGAGGGTCGTCTCATAAATCTGTACTAGTATCCAAAATTGAACAAAAAGATTGGTACAGCAAATGGAGAAAAAATAGGTAAATTCTAAACAAATTGGCGTGGTTTTTCCATGCAAATTTACTTATTGGTGGACAAAAAATTAGCAAGTGAATTTTAGTTCGTAAATTGTTGATTTTATTATATATTGTAAACTTCTAATAATGTTCAACATGTTTCATAGACGGCCCTTAAAATGACTTGTCCATTTGATGACAGTTAATATTACCGTTAGAAGTACAGTTATTCATGGAAAGAATGAAACATGAGAAAATCAACACTGTTTTTAACAATAGAGTGACATTTGTCTTTAACATTTGACGCGCCGTTTTTGCAAGAACAAAGCATGTATATAATATAAATATATTTTAATCAAGATCTTTACAATTCACCAATTATCCAGTCAGTACTATGTTCAACAGCTGTAACGATTAAAACAGTGTTAAAACACTAAATACATGCCCATATGAACATAATTAATCGAATAAAAAAAGGCTCCATCAGTAGATCGAGTGTAACCTAAAGATTCGAGAACGACGAGAATAGTGGGTTTGGACATGACGTCACTGTGCGAATGTGATGCGCACTGGACATAAACATCCGGAAAAAATCATTACTTTCAGTTTCACAACTACAATGATGCTTTTGCTTTTAAAAGGCTAGAGGTATGCCGTTCAAACGGTGATGTTTCGTTTATTTCATTTCGTTTAAACTTGTACAAAAAATTGAAAACATCTTAGCCTTAAATTTAATAGCTAAAACGCACCAGATAACGTCATTTGACACATGCCTCAAAAAAATTTGGCGTACGGAGGGGATACCCCTCCCTAACCCACCCCTCTCGGGACGGGGACGCCAAAAAAAATCCTGTGGAAGGCACTGGATGTATATTTTCAGGTGGCATTTGTAACAAATAATATCATTAGTAACAAGATCTTTATGTTTTCGAGACCTCACAGCAATTATTTTCAAAATTTGCGTTGTGTGGTTAGATTAAGCTCGTTTTGCTAGGTCTGTGTTCGGGCAGTTGTGGATTCCAGTCCTGCACAGGTTAACTCGTCTTCTTTTAAAAAGGCATCTCACTTTACATTTTGTAAATCCATACAAGTATACAACTTTGTGGTAAAATCAATTTTAATGATGCCGTTAAAATATATGCATCTATTACACTTATTTACTCTGTAAAATTCATAAATACAAATGGTTAAACTGCATATAAAACATTGGTCCAATAAAACAGTTTATACCATGTTTGACGTCTTATTCTAACTTCACATAGTAGTGTGTTGTAATGTTGATATTGTTATTAATTATAAATTGCTAATGGGAAATCGTTCGTTGTGTTAAGATTTGAACACTATTTTTTTTCTTTTTTTTTTCGACCTGCCAGTGGACATGTTCCCCAAAATTTTTTGTAAACCAGAAAATAAAAAAGGACTGGCCTAATTTAACTTGTCAGTATGGCTACCTATGAAATTGATGTTCTTTCTTTGAAGCAAAATAACAAACATGCTAGTTTCGTGCACCAAAATGCACATGCAAATATTGGAATGTTCAAATTATAAGTCATAGAAGGATATATTATAATTTTGCAATTCAATGTTTGTCAAATGAAACATCAAATATTAATTTACATCCACTCCATAATAATATAAAGTTTTTACGACATTGTAGCAATTTTCAGTGTCCTTTATCAATAATAATCCTTTACAATTACAAGTCATTTATAATTCCTAGTTCAATTTAGGGTTGACCAATTTCAATCAATCATTGAAAGGACGCTCTTATTTTTGCAGTTCAATCAAAGTATAATAGGAGAGGGAGCGTTTTTGCCGACGAGCGACCTGTCCTCATTTAGTAATTAAGCCGTAAACGTTACAGCAGATGCATCACGTTACATTGGAACAGTCACGTCTCCACTTTTATTATTTCGTGTAATTGTAGGCTTAGCAAGAGACAGGGTTAAGGTTGCAAATTGAATCACACATGCAAATGTTCCTATAGTTTTGATCTTTAGTGACAACACACCTTTGGTTGATTTGTTGACGACTCAACTGTAGGATATTAAATAAACTGACTTAATATTCGTCTCACAGAAACAAATTATCCATGCTTTGAAAAATTATGTTTTAAGAAATAGTGCCAACCACGAAATTAATAACACCGTTTAAGTCCATAATATACCAACAATTTGCTGTTACAGGAATGGAGAACTAAAAAAAGTTTAGAACAAATACCCCGTACTTAAAAAATCTTCAGAAAAATGTCTTTTCAGTCCACAAAACCATACCATCACAGAACACCTTTACCGTATCCAAAGCACAAGAACCGGAAAATAGCATCATACATTGAACATCTCTCTCGGACTTGATTAATTAGCCCAACAGTAACCACACCGACAAAACAGTAGATTGACGACACTATCCCATAAAACAGTAGATTCACGACACTATCCCATAAAACACCAGTCCTCTAGTGTTAGAGGTATGCTCGTTTTCTCAGCACTGTTTATTTCCATATGGCCATAGATGGCATATACCTGATGACAATAACTGAGACAATGACGTAAATGCTCATTGATTCTACCTATCGTTATAACCTGAGCCTGTCAATCTAAATATGGATTTTTATTCTTCTTCCGATAGCAATTACGATCATAGCGTATGTATCGCTGATGAGAATTTCTACAAGAGCTTTCATTGACTGCCTTTTGAGAACAATTATGCCAATGGCAAAAGAGCTATTGGCAGGACAGCTTTTAACAGTTTTAAAACTACTGTTTCAACCATCACATATTAAATGGTGCTGATGGCATGTTAGAAGAGCTTAAAATGTTGGTTTTTTGTTTGTTTATTTGGATTTTGCGCCGTTTTGAACAGTATTTCAGTCATATCACGGCGGCTAGTTAACCTACTCACACTTCTCCTGGGCAAGCTTAGCCGATCTAAGCGGTTACCAGTACTATGTGCACATACTTATGCCAGCAACTGACAACTACCCTACTTGAATCAGAGGTATTGGGAGAATGGCCGTAGAAATAATTTAATGACCAATCCCCACACAAGTTATGTGGCCGGGCTGGGGCTCAAACTCACAATAGAGCTACCAGGTATTAGCCTATGTGTAAACTGCTTCAGACGTTGCTGTTTTGACCAAAACAAAAATTGCGCTGACATATTTATAAAACAGTTTACTTCGACATTAAAGAGCTATTATACTGACGGCAAAAGTGCTATTGGCAAAAAAAGCTTTAAAAACTGCGGTTTTGATGGGTTGGGAATTTCTAATGCCACAGTCTCTGCAAAAGTCATAAATCCCTATCTGCCCATAAGGTCTGGTAACCTCTAATTAATTACTTGCCCAAACTCCATTTTATGTACTGGCTACTCATGAACATGTAAGCATACCAGTAGGTACTTTACCAGAATGTTTCACCAACGAGGAGGGCCAGTATTCTGGTCATTTTTTCCTGGACCTCGTACAGTTTTACTGGGCTGGTATTCACAAAGCTCCTAAGGGAAATCTTAACTTAAGCTGTACTTAAGAGAAAATTTCAGATCAAATTTTCTATGTGAAATCCAATGATTTCTGTTCAAAGAAGGTCTTGAGCAATATTTGGTGTATGGGGGTCTTGAGCAATATTTAGTGTATGGGGGTCTTGAGCAATATTTGGTATATGGGGGTCTTGAGCAATATTTGGTGTATGGGGGGCTTGAGCAATATTTGGTGTATGGGGGTCTTGAGCAATATATTTGGTGTATGGGGGTCTTGAGCAATATTTGGTGTATGGGGGTCTTGAGCAATATTTGGTGTATGGGGGTCTTGAGAAATATTTGGTCTAAGGGTCTCTACAGAGAATAATAAAGCATTGTTTTGGCCACGATTAGAATATGTAACATAATACTTTGCAGGCGCTGATACAGGATTTTCAGTTACAGGGGGCATAAATATTCAGTAACTGTCAAGAAACTGCTGTTGGTTTTTCTTACATGTAAGGATATGGTGCAATATCATCAAAAGTAACATTTTAACAAAAATACCAAAGAACGGGTTTGATAATTGCAATAAATTGATTGAAAAGCACTTTGTTTGCAATAAAATGCATATGCTTAAGTTATTGTGAGTTTTCAAAAATCAAAAGTAGGACAATTTTAGAGGACAGGCGTTTGCCACTTCCGCCACCCTTTGAATCCGCCTTTTTCGGCACTTATCATCGGCCGTCCTGGATGGTGAAATCAATGTTTGTTTGGATTTTTCGCCCTTTTTAACAGTATTTCAGTCATAACACGGCGGTTAGTTAACCTACTCACACTTTTCCTGGGTAAGCTGGTTTACCAGTACTAAGTGCACATACGTATGTCAGTAACTGACAACTGCCCTACTTGAATCAGAGGTAGAGGGAGAATGGCCATAAAAATAATTTCATGACCAATCCCCACACAAGTTATGTGGCCGGGCTGGGGTTCGAACTCATTACCCCCAGATTGACAGTCCAGGGCTCTACCAACTGAGCTAGCCGGGCCCGGCTATATGTTATTGTTACGTTTTATAGAAGCAAATAAAAAGGATCGAACCATTAAAATGCGTAGTACTATCTTTCAAAGTTTAAACATTCACTCTCACAGGCTTTTTATGGCCAGACTTTGTTTGTGCAGACACAAAGACTCACTGTGGACTGATTTAAAGTCAATATTTAACAGTCAAAAAGATCTTGGACTTTTAACCTTTTAAACTTTATTTAATATTTGTAAGCAAATTTCTCTGATGACGTTATTTAAACAGGCATTGAACTATTTTTCCAAAATATTCTGGCCTATTTTTATTAAAATAGTTCAAAAGCGAATTAAACTTTAAGCGCTTTAAAGCTTAAACCATTTACGTAACTGAATAATTTAAGGACGTTGCCCTTAACTTTTATGGGTTTTTTTATCAACAGCACATGCAGATTAACAGCAATACTATTTTAAGAAGGGCAAAGAAAAACAAAGAACATTTAAAACTTAAAATCTGCAATTCTAAGACAGAATTGGGAAAATATGGCCTCTTTCAACAGTATATCAATTCTATAAAATAACATTCAAAAAGTCTTGATTTTTCGTGTGTTTTCCTCACAAGTTGGCCAATTTATGCTAAGATATGTAAATATAGAAATACTGCGACTTGGAAACTCTCACTAACCAATGCATTGTTTTTTTTTTTTTGCAATATCCCAAAATTAACTAATTTTTATTCCTTAGTGTTAAGCCCAGCCCAGTAGCTCAGTTGGTAGAGCACTGGACTGTCAATCCGGAGATCATCGAGTTCAAGCACAGCACAGCCACACAACTTGTGTAGGGATTGGTCATATTTCTACAGCCTTTCTCCCAATACCTCTGATTCAAGTAGGGAGTTATCAGTTACTGGCATAGGTATGTGCACTTAATACTGATAAACTGCTTAAATCAGCTAAGCTTGCCCAGGAAAAGTGTGAGTAGGTTAACTGACTGCCATGACCTGACTGAAATACTGTTATAAGCGGCGGAAATGCAAACAAACAAACAAACAAGCATTTCTTAGTGCCAACCTAGCATTCAAATATGATACAATTATATCTGCAGTTGTTAGAAGTACAAAAATCATGCATTGGTGATTGGTGAATTTGGAGATTGCTCTTTACTTAAAATGTCACAGGTAAATTAACACCTACCGTCAGCGGCATCTAATGACTCATCCAAGACCATATAATCCATTGCAACATTACCATAGCAGTTACATCGTGAATTTTAAATTCCCGAACCCCCACTATCCACATGAGCCAATTAAGTACCATTGAACGTATACCAGTAACCCCATACTTCACCAAAAACACAGGACACAAATGCCTGTATAGGTAAGTAATGCTTATTAAGCCTTTTTATCTGATTAAAAAATGGCACACTACAAAAGTATATCCTTTGACCATTCAATTTATACAGGAACTGGCCAAATGCCAAGGGCAATTAAATTACAGATCATTCTTAAGGCAGTTTAAATTTCAAATATTTGGTTTCCACTCATGTCTTTCACAAATTTTACTATCGGCAGGCAGTTTTAAAATTTAAATATTTTGTTTCACTGACATCGTTCTGTTTTATTACTATCATAGAGAAATATCTTATCACTGAATTGTTATTAAAATTACAGCATTTTTTTCTCAGATAAACACAGACAATTGTAGATTACAAACAAAACTAACCTGCATTTTCAGAGAAACATAATTGTTATCAGTATACAATTTTGTTTATGAATTTTGCTATTTCGGATATGGTAGATTATGTACATGAATGCAAAGAAACATTTTTTTTTTACATTTGTTATTCACAGTCTTTGTATAAAAAAATTTCAACAATTTTAACATTTCATTAGCCTCAGTGCATTTTTAACAGCATGAATAACAGGACAAAGGTTACAATCAATGCCACACTGATCTACCTATGACGGAAAGGAGATACACATAGGACGTTCTGTCACTTACCCTACCCTATAATACAAACCAATGAAACATGTATTGGGCCATTTCAATCAGCCAATTTAATAGATTTAAAGATGCAGTCAACCGTGACGTGTTTACGACTTTGATACCTATCAAGTACCAGTAATCAAACAAATGAAATGGATGTTCGATAGGCAGTCAGTGAAACTGGCAGAAATGCACACATTAGGTATACTAATATAAATTAGACTGTGTCGTAAATTCATGAAAGTAAACATAGATGTCAGAGATCTGTAGTCCGATAGCGACCTCTGAGACACCAAAGGTTAGCACAGTCCATTTGATGGGGTGCAGTCATGTGATTGCTATCCCATTTGATGGGGTATCAATGTGATTGCTATGTTCAGTGTCAGTTTCATTTGCCATTCATTTCATATACAGTATTCATGTTGATCGATGTACAAACAACTCTAAGCAAAAGAAGAATGGTTGCGTGGTATGCGCGGAATATTTTGGTGACTGCGAACCGGATTCGAATCTGGTCTGAAAACATTTTTGTAAAATTGTATTTTTAATTGAAATTTATTAAGTGATATCTGTTGCTTTATAATTTCTGTGTTCTGGAAGTTTTTTGTGTATTTGTTTCAATAGCATGACAATCATAACAATGACAAAATCGAAAACAATCACGCCAAGCACTTGCTGTGTCGGTCTCAGATTCAGCAGCATCCCATTCACTTGCTCTGTCCGTATAAGAGTCAACAAAAGTCATCAACAACCTTATATACTAAATACTATTTTTATAAAATAAAAAAAAAGTTTCACCAGTAGGATTCGAACAAATTACCATTGGTTCCAAAATACCGCACCACGCTTTTACCACCTGAGCCATTTATTCATATCGATGGTAGTGGATACATACCGATACAAATATTCACGGTACCAGTGCAGCGAGTTATCATTTCAGTGTAGTTACCTCCCGTTTATATGATTTACCTACTTTCGGGACAAACCATTAATCTAGTACATGGTCACGTCTCAATGCGCACTGTTTATCTATACTTTGCTTTCTTTTTTTTTATTATTAAGAGTGTACATGCACCATTTATTTCACCCCTAGCAGTCATCGAAATTTGCAGTTTGGCTAAGAAAGCCTCAATTCGTGTACTGAACCAAAAAAAGAAAGTTTGAATGTAGATAATTTTTTAATGTTTGAATAGATTTGACAGAAATCTTCTATTTGTCGTTAAAGTTTCTCTTATGAATCTACGGGGATTAACTGGTCGGTTTTGTAAAGTAGAACAATTTTGCAATAACCGCATGTTTTTGTGTGTGTGCATCTCTAACATAACCATGACAATTTGGCATGTACTTTACAAAGTTTCTTCTTTGGTTCAGTATATTATTACTGTTTGTTTGTTTATTTGGATTTTTCACCGTTTTTAACAGTATTTCAGTCATATCACGACGGTCAGTTAACCTACTCACACTTTTCCTGGGCAAGCTTAGCTGATCTAAGCGGTTTAATAGTACCAAGTGCACATACTTATGCCAGTAACTGACAACTGCCCTACTTAGATCAGAGGTAGGGGGAGAATGGCCGTAGAAATAATTTCATGACCAATCCCCACACAAGTTATGTGGTATATTATTACAAGCCCGCCCATATAAAACTGGGAATCTCAGCAAGCCTAGGGGTGGTATTCCAGAAACATCTTATTCTTAACCTTAAAATCAACATGTTATTTAACGTTTTATTTCCTTTGTACAGAGCATTGTGCTTACTGTTTATTAATGACCACCTATAATAGTATTAGTGTTCGTTCATATAAACATAATGGACTCGAACATTTTTAAACAGCTTGTCTTCACAATAAAATAAAAATAAAATGTGGAATGTCGTGGGATTACTGGGCTAATTGCATGTGCGTAAAGTGACATTCCAGATTAGCCTGTGCAGTCCACACA
Source organism: Congeria kusceri (assembly GCA_027627225.1). Classification (NCBI taxonomy): domain Eukaryota; kingdom Metazoa; phylum Mollusca; class Bivalvia; order Myida; family Dreissenidae; genus Congeria; species Congeria kusceri. The sequence goes on along the minus strand of CM051040.1, from coordinate 35,091,744 downwards.
GGCTAATACGGGACGTCACTTTCAGCCTACAGTGGATTTATGTTTAGAAGAGACTTCCTTGAAACAGAAAATACCATAAAAGCGGAGTGTCGTCCTGGATTCGCCTGTGCGGACTGCATTAAGCCCAGTTTTCCCACGTCATGCCTCAAATGTAATTTCATATTCAATTTATTGCTATTTAAAGTATACTGCATGCACCTTCATTTGGTTCCATTCTCAGTCCAAGGTATACAGCTATATAAATATGTGCATACATATTTGCTATAAGAAAAGAAGCAATCAATCATTTAGAATAAAGGACTTTAGGACTGTAAAAACAGTCTCAACTTATCACATAACATCCTCAAACCCCATACTATTTCAACTGCCCAAGCAGAAATTATCGCTATTTAAGTTACATGTTTGTATAATTAGCAAATACATTGCTCATGTGCATAACGAGGTATTTGCCAACCGAAAAATCCTCATCAATGTATTTTCTCTACAAGTTACAACTAGGATCTAAAATTAAACAGGATAGCCTACCAGGAAAACTCCACCTAAGATAACATGCATTTAAATCATTTCTTATGCATTGGCCCAGGTGAATTCATAATTAATTGCAACCACAAATTTCAAAGCTAAGGTACATGTAAGTGCAACATGTAAAAATGTAATTTGCAAAAACAATACAGAAAGCATGACTGTACATATCCCGCTCAACCATGATATTTTATTTCATTCAGTTTGTAATAAAGAGAACATAATTATTATTATTAAGTAAAATCTTATTGCTTAACAAGGGGCGGAGCGAGCGCAGCGATGTCAGAATAGCTGAGTGGTTAGAGCGATAGATTTTTAATCCCGGCAGATGTGGTTCGAGTCGAGGCAAAGGCAATTTTTATTTAATTGTTTTTCTTTATATGAGGCATGTCGTGGGACAACTGGGCTTATTCCATCTGCGCTAAGTGTCGTCCCAGATTAGCCTGTGCAGTCCGGGTTTCCCACAACATTAAATGAAATCTTTTAAAAATAGGAAAATCTGTCAGGGCTTGCATTAAGGGAAGTTTACGAGTAATTTACTCCCAGTTTTTGTCACAGGACTTCCAAAATTGCAGCCATGGAAGTTGCAGAACTTCCAAAATTTCAGCCATGAAAGTTTCATCATGTAAAGATGAACGAGTTATAAGAAGAAATAAAGTGATTCATCTCAATGTATACCTCTTTAACTGAATAAATTGGCATATTATAAACACCTGATGAAAAAAAAATGACCTTAAACAAACCTCGAATGTTATACTTAATTAAATTTTCTGAAATGTTCAGGATGTCACGCAATACTAAAAAAACTTCCAAATATTATGAGCAAAACTACTTCCAAAATCAGACGTTAGAAAGTTCAAACTTCCAGATTTCAACAGCTAATGAGAGCCCTGATCAGTACACAAGTCGTTTTAATGGGCTAGACACTTTAATATTATTAAATAGCGGTATATAATATAACCACTGCATGCTAGCAGAAGGTGTTATACATTTACTAAATTTGTGTATTTCCTTTTTAAATATTAAATAATAAAATCTACCCCTTTGAACCCTAGCAATATAAAAGACCTTCGGTATTTGAAATGGGTTAATACCCGATGCTTACTGAATCCTTATCTGTTGCTCTGTTGCTATTATTCCTATTAGACTATTTCATTCCAAATTCCTAGACAATTTAATTTCAATTGTTATAGCATGAGCATTGTTAATCACATCAAAATGTGAGCGCAAACGAAACACACACTCGGAGTTCACTAACCAGCTATTGCTTCTATAGTGATGTAGCTGTAAAGCACAACAAGGGAGGTAATACTACAATGGTAACATAAGTAAGCAGTTATCTCCCATGCAATATGCAGGGCTTTCCTTAGACTTTGAATTTCAAGAGTAAATGACTCTTGGGGTCAAATTTTCAAGAGTCAAAATCAAATTCCCCAAGAGTCAGATATAAACCTACAAGAGTCAATGCTTTGTGGGTAGTTTATTAATATTTATTATTATTATTATTTATTATTATAATTATTAAGACGCTTTTAGAATATTCTTAACATTCTAAAATACCACTGATTTTTTTTTAAAGAAATCGCATATCATGTACAACAATAAAGCAGGCTTTACTTCCTAAAAAAAATATACGTAGTTACGGTCCGCAAATATTATTTTACTGTTACAAAGTACATTAAATACACTGCAATAAAATAATTATTCAAATGCTAAAGATCGCAAAGTTTTTGCACAACGAAAGTTATACTAAAAAAAGAAAAGATTTCAAAGTTCTTGCACTACGAAGTTTTTTTTCCGAAATGACATGTATATATTTGGTCGATACACGCACGCTTTCCATGCGTGGAACGTGACGTTGTTTGTGTCAGCATAACATTCGCGCGCTTTTCTAGAATACAAAGGATTTACATGAAATACACAAAAAAATGTGTTTATGACACTCGAACACTAAAATTGGATGTTGGATATTTCGGATATAAGAAATGTTACGCAAGTCAGAATTTTCGCTGAAATCGGATTTCACATTTTGGAAATATATTAATAATTTTACCTGAGATATAAAGGAAAGTAATTTAAAACAATGCCTTTACATTTAGGAACTAAAATAAATGTGGATATTATCAACAACGGAAGCGGTGAGTAAATTGTGTTTTTAACGTTTAATGGTCGGAAATAAACATACACTAACGAACTCATGTACATTAACTAAAGTGTGGATACATGTATATTACGCCGATAGGTCTATTGTTCACGTCATTGGAAGCGTATACAGCTCTGCATTTAATTGGTCAATATAGATTTTTCTGAGCGACAAAACTCCGCCTCATGGGCGAAGCTACACGGTAACTTGACCGCTGATGAACAGCGTCTATTTAAAGTTGACTCCGCCTCCAACCAATAACCGCCGAGTGTTTTATCAACTTTGACATCGCTGTTCGACTGATTGGGATAATCAGCCAGCCGAGTTATACTGTATGACGCAAGTCCGGAAATTGCCCCGGGTCAAAGGTGACGCATGAAGTAATCGCGAGTCAAACAAGCGTATTTTGAAATTTCCACACGTCAAAACCCGGGAGCTCGGGTCTAAGGAAAGCCCTGAATATGTGTAAGTTGTGAAACACAATTTAATACAAGAACAAGATTCTGTTTTGATAAAAACACATGCCCCTGGTTGGTGCTGGGTAGCCCATTTCTTGGTCCAAATTAGGTCAAGGTAAAGGTCAAAGTGAGGTTGGGTGATATGGGTGGATTGGGAACGATCATAAGTAACAACTGTGTACATATCCAAGTGTTGTAGCAAGCGGTGTTGGTGCTAGACGAACGGTAAAATCTAGTTAACCAAGAAATGGCACTTTTGAATTATTATAAGTCCAAATTAGGTCAAGGTCAAAGTGAGGTTGGGTGATATGCGTGGATAGGGAATGGTCATTAGCAACAACTGTGTAAGTATCCAAGTGTTGTAGTAAGCCGTGTTGGTGCTAGACGAAACGGTTAAATCTACTTAACCTTGTCACGGACGGAAGGACGGACAGGACCATCACTATATGTCTCCTGCATCAAGATGCCGGGGGCATAAAAAACGTATCAAATGGGGCTGTAATATATCTATGAAGAAGGCAAATGATTTCTACATCTTATCACAAGTAAGTGTTCAGTGATGTGTAACAAAAGATGACCAAGTTAAGTCCGAGTCAAAAATCAAACGATTTAATATGATACAGTACTATTTTAAACAGTTATATGATCACGTATAAGCAAAGACCAGGACTAGATAAACAAATAATTTTATTTAAAAGGCCGACATATTTTAAATAATATGAAGGTTTAATGAAGGTTGAAAATAAACAATTCAGCATCAAAATTACTATGCGCACATCATATATATATATACACAAACCCACCCTACGCATGTAAGCGTCTACACAGCTGTATCAGTGTCTGCTACTATGCTATTTTAAGAATGATTCACTACCTAGTTCTGGAATACGTAAGACTAGACATGGGAGCACATACCGATTTTGACTCAGCGACCAGTCAATTTTACAATGACTAGCAATTAATTTTATGATTTTTTATTTTACAAAAATGAAAATATTACATTTTCTTCGGGAAAATTGTCCAAGAAATACTCAATTTTACCCAGCAGGCATTGGTAAGAATAAAATTATAATAACATGCTCCTTTCATTATATTCCATATGCTTCAGGTAAGACTCATCACATATAGATGTGCGCCAATGATTTTAACTAACACGTTTGTGAGCATTTTAGCTAATGCTATGTTGGAAAATGAGTTCCTTACAATATATGAATGGAAATAGCGTACACATTAACTGAATAGCAAATGGTGTTTCAATATTTATTTATAACCCTTTAAAACAGACATGATTTTAAACTGCGTCGATAGCTGGAATCTTAAGGACCAAAAATTGAAAGAGTGTATCGCTTTCGACAAACTCACAGTGATTTCCATGAAGGAGTAGATGCCCATTTTTAAAAATAATTCCGGGAGTACCCGTATCCTTTAACTGAAATCTTGTCTAGAGCACTGTGCCAAAGTGATTTGTAGAAAACCATTCTTGTCTAGAGCACTGTGCCAAAGTGATTTGTAGAAAACCATTCTTGTCTAGAGCACTGTGCCAAAGTGATTTGTAGAAAACCATTCTTGTCTAGAGCACTGTGCCAAAGTGATTTGTAGAAAACCATTCTTGTCTAGAGCACTGTGCCAAAGTGATTTGTAGAAAACCATTCTTGTCTAGAGCACTGTGCCAAAGTGATTTGTAGAAAACCATTCTTGTCTAGAGCACTGTGCCAAAGTGATTTGTAGAAAACCATTCTTGTCTAGAGCACTGTGCCAAAGTGATCTGTAGAAAACCATTCTTGTCTAGAGCACTGTGCCAAAGTGATTTGTAGAAAACCATTCTTGTCTAGAGCACTGTGCCAAAGTGATTTGTAGAAAACCATTCTTGTCTAGAGCACTGTGCCAGTGATTTGTAGAAAACCATTCTTGTCTAGAGCACTGTGCCAAAGTGATTTGTAGAAAACCATTCTTGTCTAGAGCACTGTGCCAGTGATTTGTAGAAAACCATTCTTGTCTAGAGCACTGTGCCAGTGATTTGTAGAAAACCATTCTTGTCTAGAGCACTGTGCCAGTGATTTGTAGAAAACCATTCTTGTCTAGAGCACTGTGCCAAAGTGATTTGTAGAAAACCATTCTTGTCTAGAGCACTGTGCCAAAGTGATTTGTAGAAAACCATCCTTGTCTAGAGCACTGTGCCAAAGTGATTTGTAGAAAACCATTCTTGTCTAGAGCACTGTGCCAGTGATTTGTAGAAAACCATTCTTGTCTAGAGCACTGTGCCAAAGTGATTTGTAGAAAACCATTCTTGTCTAGAGCACTGTGCCAAAGTGATTTGTAGAAAACCATTCTTGTCTAGAGCACTGTGCCAAAGTGATTTGTAGAAAACCATTCTTGTCTAGAGCACTGTGCCAAAGTGATTTGTAGAAAACCATTCTTGTCTAGAGCACTGTGCCAAAGTGATTTGTAGAAAACCATTCTTGTCTAGAGCACTGTGCCAAAGTGATTTGTAGAAAACCATTCTTGTCTAGAGCACTGTGCCAAAGTGATTTGTAGAAAACCATTCTTGTCTAGAGCACTGTGCCAAAGTGATTTGTAGAAAACCATTCTTGTCTAGAGCACTGTGCCAAAGTGATCTGTAGAAAACCATTCTTGTCTAGAGCACTGTGCCAAAGTGATTTGTAGAAAACCATTCTTGTCTAGAGCACTGTGCCAAAGTGATTTGTAGAAAACCATTCTTGTCTAGAGCACTGTGCCAAAGTGATTTGTAGAAAACCATTCTTGTCTAGAGCACTGTGCCAAAGTGATTTGTAGAAAACCATTCTTGTCTAGAGCACTGTGCCAAAGTGATTTGTAGAAAACCATTCTTGTCTAGAGCACTGTGCCAAAGTGATCTGTAGAAAACCATTCTTGTCTAGAGCACTGTGCCAAAGTGATTTGTAGAAAACCATTCTTGTCTAGAGCACTGTGCCAAAGTGATTTGTAGAAAACCATTCTTGTCTAGAGCACTGTGCCAGTGATTTGTAGAAAACCATTCTTGTCTAGAGCACTGTGCCAAAGTGATTTGTAGAAAACCATTCTTGTCTAGAGCACTGTGCCAAAGTGATTTGTAGAAAACCATTCTTGTCTAGAGCACTGTGCCAAAGTGATTTGTAGAAAACCATTCTTGTCTAGAGCACTGTGCCAAAGTGATTTGTAGAAAACCATTCTTGTCTAGAGCACTGTGCCAAAGTGATTTGTAGAAAACCATTCTTGTCTAGAGCACTGTGCCAAAGTGATTTGTAGAAAACCATTCTTGTCTAGAGCACTGTGCCAAAGTGATTTGTAGAAAACCATTCTTGTCTAGAGCACTGTGCCAAAGTGATCTGTAGAAAACCATTCTTGTCTAGAGCACTGTGCCAAAGTGATTTGTAGAAAACCATTCTTGTCTAGAGCACTGTGCCAAAGTGATTTGTAGAAAACCATTCTTGTCTAGAGCACTGTGCCAGTGATTTGTAGAAAACCATTCTTGTCTAGAGCACTGTGCCAAAGTGATTTGTAGAAAACCATTCTTGTCTAGAGCACTGTGCCAGTGATTTGTAGAAAACCATTCTTGTCTAGAGCACTGTGCCAGTGATTTGTAGAAAACCATTCTTGTCTAGAGCACTGTGCCAGTGATTTGTAGAAAACCATTCTTGTCTAGAGCACTGTGCCAAAGTGATTTGTAGAAAACCATTCTTGTCTAGAGCACTGTGCCAAAGTGATTTGTAGAAAACCATCCTTGTCTAGAGCACTGTGCCAAAGTGATTTGTAGAAAACCATTCTTGTCTAGAGCACTGTGCCAGTGATTTGTAGAAAACCATTCTTGTCTAGAGCACTGTGCCAAAGTGATTTGTAGAAAACCATTCTTGTCTAGAGCACTGTGCCAAAGTGATTTGTAGAAAACCATTCTTGTCTAGAGCACTGTGCCAAAGTGATTTGTAGAAAACCATTCTTGTCTAGAGCACTGTGCCAAAGTGATTTGTAGAAAACCATTTCATGTTTACAATTACCAAGGAGGCTAATACATGTACTGAAATATGTCAGCGTTTCTTCTTTAAGTACATTTACCATTAATTTTACCCAAACATTTCATGTTTTATTGTTTATATTTACCACAGAAACAGGGCTTTCATTAACTTTTGAAAACTGGAAGTTTGAACTTCCTGGCCTCTGATTTTGGAAGTTTTGCTGATAATATTTGGAAGTTTTGACAGTATTGCGCTACATAAGTCCTGAGCATTTCAGAAATGAAATTAAGTATAAAATTCAAGTTTTTCTAAGGCCAGTTCTTTTTCATCAGGTGTTTATATGCCAATTTGTTCAGTGAAATAGGTATACATTTAGATAAATTTCTGAATTTTTCTTCTAACTTGTTCATCCTTACATGATGGAACTTCCATGGCTGAAATTTTGGACGTCCTGAAACTTCCATGGCTGTAATTTTGGAAGTCCTGTGACAAATACTGGGAGTAAATTACTCCCAAACTTCCCTTAATGCAAGCCCTGCAGAAACCAAATCAATCATGTTTATATTGAAATATTTCAGCACTTCTTCTTAAAATGGGGAGACAGGATCCATTTTAAGCTGAATTGTAGCCAAATGTTTAATGTTTCATTTACCATGGAACTTAAATAATGTACTTACTGAAATATTTCAGGGTTTCTTCCACGAGTTCAGGGGACAGGTCACTTTCATCAATGGGTGGTAACACGGGTGTCTGAATCCAGTCCTGGTTCCCATACCCAGTGAAGTCGGTGATGGTGTCCGCCCGCAAGCGGTACCGGGGAATCTGCTCCTCGATCAGACTCAATATCTCCACTTCGGGTAGGTCATCTTTGTTACAAACATCTTGAAAATGAAAGGGATATTTAGAGTATCAGTCATATTCACAGGGCTTGCCCTGGCTCCATATTTTCTTTAGCCAAATGTACCAGATTTTGTCAAAATTGTTTTGTTTTTGGATATTTTACGGGGTTTTATGAAGATTAAAATTTAGCAAAATTGATTTTTCTTTAGCCAAATTTGCTAATTTGTAGCCATTGGCTAATTTGGGGAATGGCAGGGTAAGCCCTGATTCATTGCTAATTGTGGCATCTAGAAGATGAAAAATAACTAAATCTGTCAAGCTCATGTCAATAAAAGACTTTACACATTAAATCTGCTCCTCGATAATACTCAATATCTCTACTTCAAGTAGGTCATCTTCATTGCAAACATCTAGAAAATTAAACAGACTATAAAATATATGAACTGCTGATCTCGTTTAGCAATATAAATCACTGTAAATTTCATTCATGATATGTGCACTATCTAGGCATCTTAATTAAATAAAGTATGTATAATAAAGTAGATAATAAGCCCCTTTTCGTAAGCATAGACCCCAGGGCTCTAGAGCCCTTATTTAGACTAACAGGACATGAACAGGAATAATGTATTTTTAGAACATTTGTATTAAAGAACAGTGTCACTGCAAAAATTGGGCTTTCTTGGACATGTAGATAAAATTTTCAATTGTTATATGTCACCTGAGGATATAAATTACGACAATGAATTACCTGTTAAAACTGAAGAGTCCTTTGTTTGTATAGCACCCCCCTCACATGCAGTTACTTCATATTGGGTGGCCTTTTCATCGCTGCAGAAGTGGTTTGCCTCATCGCTAGAAAAGTTGACATCAGCTGGGTTCTCCAGTTTGCAGCTAAATGATCACCACGATCATGACCACTCCACTGCGGCCATTTAACTTTCTTCTTCCGCTAAAAGCCTACAAAAGTTAAAGAAAAAAGCTTTAGGAATGCAAAAACAGTTGTGTTTCCAGTGGCAGAGCAAAATAAACATGGTAGGTTGGTATGCTTTTTTTTCATTCTTTTTTCTTAAAGCTAAAGGATGATTAAGTTGTGAGCTGGTGATTCTTTACATACATTTTGGTACATGTAAGCAAGTTCTTATGTCAATAATCCCAACAGAATAAACATTGTTAATATTAAATACTACATACTTATTTTAACAAAGCACCGGTGTTAAATATGTTGTCATCTGTAATTTCTCATCCAAGTGAAAAAAAATAATTGGGGGTAAGAAAGTAGGGTCCATTGGACCACCAGAAACATAACTATTGTTTTTTAGGTCTTATCATATTTCCTGTTAAACTCAAAAGCCAAAGTTGCAAATGGTCACAAATTAACTACCGCTCATTCTGATATATTGAGAACAGGAAGAGATGTATTAATACATATAAACTTTGCAACTGCTGCTTTTTCTGTTCTTTTGGCACAAGTTGATAATTGATAACTAGTATCACTTAAGCCATTATGATTGGCAGTAAATCCAGAATTTAAAATAATGCCACATGCAATTAATTTATTGATTTTTTGCTGTACAATTAGTGTTTTTTAGGTGAATGAGAAGATTTAGCAGAATTCACAAAGTTTTGTTAACGAAAAATTAAACAAAAGATAAAATAAAAATATTTTGTACACCAAAATAAATTATTTGACAAAAGTCCCATCTAACTTTGCCAAAAGTATCTGGTTTTAAATGATAAAGTGTGATGCCCATTCAAAAAAGTATGTAACATCTGGTAACTATGTGTGAGCAAGTAACTTTAAAATGGTTAACGGAATACAAACAATTTTCAACTTATGAGAGCATTGGTTTTAAATGGATTTCACGAATGCATGCTCTTAATTTGACGATGGCTTCACTAAACATAAAAAATAGCGTAAAACGACATAATAACCTGTTAAAGAGCATTTCTTGGAAAGTATGACCTTCTGACCGTCAGACTGACGTCCTGTCCTGTCCTGCGATAGTGGGATGTTTTTAAGAAGTTAGGTATGGATGCTATATTCTAGGAATTCACAAACACAAATTAAATCAGTCGAAATGTATGCAAGATAATGCCAACTAAATTATGTTCATTACGCGAAATAAAACCGAAATCGTTTGTTTGTTACGTAATTCCATAGTCGCCACTGTTACTTTTGCTTGACAATCACTTGCAAGCGGCCATTTTGAAAGTATTACTCATCACACATTTGTAAATGGCAATTTGATTGGTTGATAGTGTTAAATCAACCAATCAAAAGGTCGATACTGAGATCTATGTCAAGAGGAAGCTTGATAGTGAGTTCGGTGGTATATTTTTTTCATTAATGTTATTTATTTATTTGTCCATTATATTATTCTCAAGCTATTTCGCCAGACTATGACATCGGCATCATGTGGTTTAGAAGTTAACACCGTATTGGTATGCTAAATAGTTCATTCATGCTATGCCAATACGTTTGCAACGTATTTTCGCGACAGTATTCTGTTAACGTGTTTTATTTATTTTTTGAACCCGGTCAATATAAATAATGCAGGAGATATGTGAAAAACGTGTGTTTTAAAACTTTAAAATTTTAAGTGATATCACATGCATTAAACAGATTGTAAAATTTAAAAAAACAAACTGGTTTGAAAGTAACTACGCTGAGTAATCTAACAGGTTATGTCCAGTAACATAACAGTCTGCTAAATAATCCACTTGTCCAACTTAGTTGTTAACCTATCAGCAATTATACAAGGCTGAAATCAAAACATGCATTTGTCAAAAAAGTATGTAATAATCATAAGGAAAGATTGAGAGCAAAATAGCAGTCTTCAAGAATAAATTTTATTATAAGACTGAAATCAAAACATGCATTTGTCAAAAAAAGTATGTAATAATCATAAGGAAAGATTGAGAGCAAAATAGCAGTCTTCAAGAATAAATTTTTTAATCAGTGGACTTTCGGTCCACTAAGCTAGCTAAAAAGACTGGACCGGACTACAGTTAAGTAGACCATAGTTTGTAGGTTTTTATTTCACATGCTTGTATTCAATCTGTTATAGAAATAATTTAAAACAATCATGGTTTTTAGACTGTCAATAGGTGAAAACAAATTGTTTTCTTTTCTTAGCTATGATTATCTTAATGACCAAAGGACCTTAAATTAATGGACCATCTGTCCAGTTAACTTAAACAGTTTGCTGGACCATGCAAACATGTGGTGGACTCGGTCCATGGTCCACTGGTTTATCGTGAAGACTGAAATAGGTGTTGCAACCTGGGCCCGTATTCACCAGACTATTCTTATACTTAAGAATAACAAAGAATGACAAAAAGAATATAATAAATAAAGTTTGCGTTGGTAAGCAATAAGTTAGATTCAAATTTAACACTGCTCTCAGAGTAGAACAATTACAAGAATATTCTTTATTCTTAAGCCTCAGGTCGAAGAATGGATTTGTGAATAGGGGACCTCCCCCAACCCTTCTGTCTGTCTGGGGTGGTCAACACAGAAATAGGAATATCTTTTCAAATGTTATATATTTTGAAAATGGTATCCATTGTTTTCGGGAATGGGTTTGGTAATGGCAATTTTACATCGGTCACTCTTGGTGGGAAACATTTATGAGAACTTTCAGTGTTTTTTTTTCAGTGATTTGTGAATATGCCTTTTTTTGTAAAATTGTGAAAAATATGTCATAAAACCCCCTCAAATTGTTAAAATATTTGTTATTAAAACAGATAAATATAAACTAGTATCAAAATCCAAATAATAACTTGATTTTCTTGTATTTTATCAAATTTAAAATACAAACACATGATAAATGTGATTAAAACACTCATGCAACCATTCAACATTTCAAAGATTTCATTTTTTTTTCTGCTTTTCCATTTGTGAATTTAGGCCAAAAAATTGTGAAAAATAGTATACTTTTTGGCTTTGTGAATGGTGCCGATTATCGACATGAAAACAAGGCAAAAAAAACACTGTAATTTAATTAATGAATTACTTAAACAAGTGTTAAATTGGTTGAACTTTGTATTTTGATGGTTTTTATTTATAACCATACAAGTAATTTCAACAGTTAACTTAGATTCACCTTTCCTAAATACTTAGGATTTTGTCACTTCTGATTTGGGATTTTTTGAAATTCCAGTTTGGAAAAAAATGGGAAAAAATTATCCATATTGAGGTTTGGAAAAGGGTCTTTTTACCAGACCCTGTTAAACACCAGTAAGCTAAAACATTGCTGAAATAGTCAATGACAAATGAAGAGAAAAATTAAAAACAACTTACTTAGAAGCATTCCAAATTATATGTGGCACGTCTTGAGAAAACTGGTCTTAATGCATGTGCAGTATGCAGAGGCTAATCCAGGAGGGCACTTTCCGCTTGTATGGTATTTTCTGTTTCAAGGAAGTCTCTTCTAAACATAAATACTCTGTAGGTGGAAAGTGCCGTTCCGAATTAGTCTGTGCGGACTGCACAGGCATATGGGACGACACTTTACGCACATGCATTAAGTCAGGTTTTCCCCGATACGCCACATTTGAAAATATAATAGATCTGGTGCGCTTTGAACACGTCCTTTGAACAGCACCTTTTCAATCCTGGGTATTTCCCTATTATTGGATATAGTCAGTCACCTTAGGCGAGAGTTGTTTTTTTTCTTGGTTCTCAAATCCCCCTACCCAATTTTTTCCAAAAAGCAAAAACAAACAAAATTTTAGAATGTAACCGATATCGTAAAAATGACCTTGTGAAAGGGTTTCAACCTTTTACACGGAATGCAAAAAAAATAATTAATGTAATGGTGATCATGTAGTGATTAAGTTAATCTTATGTAATATGATTTTTGTAAGTAATAAAGTATTAAGATTTTAATATCACTGCCCATTTCCATTTGTGAAATTCTAGTCATTAATTTACTCAAATCTGTGTTGTTGTTGTTTTTGCTTTTTTTTGCCTCCTCCTACTGGACACTTTTCCAAAAATGTAAGAGAACCAAGAAATAAAAAATCTCTTTTGCCTTATTTTCTTCACATATGACAACATTATCATAATCACTATCACTATTATTACCAGCATCGTTTCCCGCTGCTGTGGGAATGGGTCCTGTACCCATTACATTGGAAAGTTTGCGTCATGAAACCTTGCAATTGGGAAAAATTTAAGATAGACATTTTATAAATGAGGAACTTAAACAAGTTTTATAATAGTTGAAATTGATATTTAAATGGTGTTTTTATCTATAACCATGCAAGTTATTTATGATTTCCAACTCATATTTCTTATGTATTTACGATTTTGTCACTTTTGATTTGGGAAATTTTTCATTGGGAAAAATAAACCATATTTGCCATGGTGAATGGGGGGGGAGGTCCTTCGAACAGACCCTGTTTTATAAGGAAAAAAATCACTGATTACTACAATCGATTGTAAAATATGTCCCTTGAAAACCAGACGGTGTCATCAGAATATTTGCAAAAAGGGCAGATAGCCCCGTCTGGCTTTCAAGGGATGTTATGTTAATCTTTTAAAAGGGAAATAATGCCAAATATGGCAGGTTGTTTTTCCATTAGAGCCTTTTCCAAGATGGCTGAAAACAAGTAGCACACAGATCATTTCCAATTTGGATACTCGGAAATATTTGGTGAACCATGAAAATAGCAGTGGAGGGATGTTGCCACGGGGAGCTAGACGCTATCTATCAGACTTTAGAACTCCTGGAACAAAAGAACAATATCAAGGTAATTGTTCTGTGCTTTCTTTTGGGTAGTTTTAATACCTGTTATTTAGTAATGCTATGTTAGTTCTAGCCAATCAGAAGCAAACTTAAACCAATGACTACATGTATTTCCTTAATCCAGAAGTAAATATTTCGAAATGAAATTTATTATTTTAAAATTGAAACATTTTGCTGTAATGAAAATTGTGGGTACTTATTTTCATTTCTTAGCTCCAACGGTCCAACCTAGACTTTATGAAAAACATTTATGTCATTTCCATGGCAAATATTCCATTAAATTTGTGTTACTTCAGGGCCACTCAGCTATTAGTACGTAGCAAAAAATCCGAATGCCAAAGTAATAAAACGTTGCAATACAAAATGACTATTATAATTGAATCCAGAGGTTTAGGCACATATTCACCAACCCATTCATAGACTTACAGTAAAACAAGAATAGACTTAGACTCAAGAAAAAATGTGTGCGTATGCAGAAATGCTGGTTACCATTGTCATCGTTCTAAACAAAGGATGGTGTATAGGGAAAGATCCAGAGCAAAATATCCGGGTGCTGCACCCTACTCCTTTTGGGCTCTCCCCTGCTGCCCCTCAGGGCAAGTCAATACATAAGTGATGAATATCTTCTGAAATTCAATATACTTTTGCAAATATTCAATGACAAATGAATAAACTATGTTAAAAAACCTTATTATGAAGCATTCATCTCTGGATTTACCAAATAAATAAAAAATGTTAAAGAACTGGCCCAGCTTTCCACCCTGCTTCTTTTTAGCAACACCCTGTACCTTTTTGATTCTAGATCTTTCCCTATTGTAATTTAGAGATAATGAATACCAAGCAAATTCAAATATACAGCATTCTTAGCGCAGAAAACAGTTTCTTTATTCTTACATCTTAAGTCTAAGAATTGGTTGGTGAATACAGGCCCTACCGCCCTGAAGATATTAATCATGTATGTCTGATTGATCAGGTGGACCTGTTGCTGATATGTGGCGACTTTCAGGCTGTGAGAAACATGGCTGACATGGACTGCATGGCCGTGCCAGCGAAATACAAGCAGATGAACACATTCTACAAGTACGGGGGACACTCGTTTTAGTAGTTGTAATTTTAGTGCATCTTAGTTGATGGTTACATTAAACTTCTTCTGAAAAACAATGCAGTGAACACTTTGTAAAACATTAAGAAATAAATATCTGGCTAATGCAGTGGTTGGCTCAGTGACTCCTCACTTACATATGAGGCGTGTCATGGGAAACACAGGCTTAATGCATTTGCGTAAAGTGTCATCCTGGATCAGCTTGTGCAGTCCTCACAGGCTAATCCAGAATGACACTTTCCACCTACAGTGGATTTATGCTTAGAAAAGACTCCTTGAAACAGAGAATACCATACAAGCGGAAAGTGCCGTCCTGGATTAGCCTGTGAGGATTGCACAGTCTGATCTGGGACGACACTTTATGCACATGCATTAAGCCCGGTTTTTCCACGACACGCTTAATTTATACAAATGTAGGCAATCAGACTTCAATTCCAGGTCTAAGAATGTGATCTGTGTAAGTGGTTGCAAATATTCAAGCTTTTCAGCTATTAATAAAAATTCATCCCACCTTTGTCTGTGTCTGGAAACTAATTAGGGTACACACACTGTTTCTTTTCATAAGGCAGCTTTGGTGCAGAAGGACCACATAAACTAATGAACTATTTTGCTTACACTGTAAAATCAGTTTATTTCATGGTGGTTTAATGTTCGCATATATTGTAGCCCAAACATAGAGAGAATTTAAGACCCTGCATAAATTTTCTGTTTGCATGATTATAAAAAAATATATGAAGATCAAAATGAAAAATGGATGAATTTAAGACCACTTTAATTAGTCTTTATCGAGAATGCCGGGTTATGTTTATAAACCACGAAATAAAATGATTTTACAGGATGCTATGAAAGCTTTTATACCCAAAGCGTTTATATGTGTCATTTAGATACTACTCTGGAGAGAAGGTTGCGCCAGTATTGACAGTGTTCATTGGAGGAAACCATGAGGCGTCCAACTATCTTCAACAACTGTCTTATGGTGGCTGGGTAGCGCCCAAAATCTACTACATGGGTAAAGCTATTTCTTCTTCATTTACGTAAAATTCTTAGTAGACCTTTATGTCCTTTCAAATATTTTCGAATTGACAGACACTAATTTCAATGCACCATTTCAGGTTGCTTGATTTGCCAATGTATCAATGAGTTAAATGTCACACTACATGTACTTGTGTGCAGGATATGCCATGTATCCATGTATGATGCTCACTTATACATCTAATTATTTCTGAACAAGTTATACCCATAAGACTATAATCATTATTTACCAGCAGTTCTTCATTATTTGCCACAAGTTTTATCAATGCAATTATGGTTATTTATCATTATATGCAGTTTAAACCAACAAATCTTTTATCACTTACAGGTTATGCTAATGGAGATGGCCTATATTCGTTAACAAGTTATACCCATGAAGCTATTAACTGTTACAGGTTGCACATAAGCTCTGATAATGTATACGTCTCACTATACACTGCAGGTTATGCCAACGTGATTCAGATAGGTGGCATCCGAATAGGAGGAATGTCAGGCATCTTCAAGGGCAAGGATTATAACAGAGGTAATATGTCATATGAATTTAATTAAGGGCAAGTCTTGTCACTTTTAATAGTTATGAGCAAGTCATATCACTTTAGTTATGGGCAAGTCACATGACTTTAGTTGTGGTCAAGTCACATGACTTTAATTATGGGCAAGTCATGTCACTTTGAATAGTAATGGGCAAGTCATTTGACTTGGTAATGGTAAGCCATATCACTTTATTTATGGACTCACCATATCTCTTTAGATACGAACAAACCATGTCACTTTAGTTACAGACAAACCATACCACATATCACTTTAGTTACAAAAAAACCCATATCGATTTAGTTACGGACACATCATATCTCTTTAGTTAAGGACAAACCATATCACTTTAGTGATGGACACACCATATTTCTTTAGTTATGGGCACACCATATCACTTAAGTTATGGACACACCATATCACTTTAGTAATTGGAACACCATATTACTTAGGCTATGGACACACCATATCACTTTAGTTTTGGACACACCATATCAATTTAGTAATGGACACATTATGTAACGGGCACACCATATCACTTAGGCTATAGACAGACCATACCACTTTAGTTCACTTAAGGGCAAACCATGGCATATGTGTATGTGTACGCCATGTAACTTTAGTTATGTGTAAGCCATGTCACTTTAGTTATAAGCAAGCCATGTCACTTTAGTTCTGTGCAAGCCATGTCACTTGTTTGGCCAAACCATGTTTCTTTAGTTTCACTGTAGTTGTATACAATTCATGTTGAGATACCTAGTGGTCATGCCACTTAAGTTACAAGAAACCACTAGTTACTATAATAAAAAAACAACACATACCCAATATTATCTGAATAATTATTTTTACATTTACAGGACATTTTGAGCATCCCCCTTACTCGGAAGACTCCAAGCGTTCAGCATACCACGTCAGAAATGTGGACGTTTTCCGTCTTAAACAGGTTATTTTTTGTTTTGTTTTTTATTTTTCTACGCTTGTATCAGTGTATATAGTGGTTAAATATAACTATCAAACTGATGATTGTCAAAACAGTATGAATTTAGTATATAATAAGTTTCCATCTTAATCTGTTTGTTGGTCAAAGGGAGTGCAGACAATTCAGTTGTTGTTGTTGTTTTTTCACCCCTATAGGTCAAGCAGCTTATAGATATATTCCTGGCCCCATGTTATAAAAAGTTGAGCTGGTTTTTCGGGTTCATGATGAACCAGGTATTTTCGGATCAGGCTCAAAAATATGTATATACCTAAATTCCTAAAAATCTTGATCATTTTTAAATGTTTGTCAAATATATATTGTACATTATTCTGAACTCCTCTAATCATACGTTTGGAATATAAAATGAAGATTTTAACCCAAGCCACTTAACATTTCATGATATTTGATCTAGAAAAAACATTATTCCAATAATTAATTTTTTGAGAATGTCCTCAGCTGAGCTAGAATATCAAGATCAGCTAATGAATCTGTAGTTAATCCTTTGTGAACACTTGGCTTGAAGTTAATTTTCAATCCACGTTACAGGTAAAACAACCTATAGACATTTTCCTGTCCCACGACTGGCCGAAGGGCGTGCACAAGTACGGGGACACCCACAAGCTTCTGAAGCGAAAGAAATTCCTACAGGACGAGATAGAGAACGATAAGTTAGGAAACCCAGCAGCGGCGGATCTGCTGTACCTTCTGCAACCCGCGTACTGGTTCTCGGCACATTTGCATGTGAAATTTCCGGCAGTTGTGAAGCATTCGGTATGGTATTTTTGGGGGTGAACTTACAGATTTGAATTTGCTGGCTGTTTTGTGTGTTGTGAAGAATTCAGTATGTTTTCTTTATGGGGACTTGCAGATTTGAATTTGCTGGCCGTTTTGTGTAATAGTAATAAAAAATGAACGCTTTTTTGTTCTTGCTCCATTTGCATGTGAAATTTCCAGCAGTTGTGAAGCATTCAATATGGTTTCTTACAAGGGGATCTTTGTTGATTTAAAATTGCTGGCTATTTTATGTAATAGTAACAAAATGCATATTGGTTCTTGGCACATTTGAATGTGAAATTTCCAGTGGTTGTGAAGCATTTGGTATGGTATCTTTATGTAGACTTGCTGATTTGCTGGCTATTTCATGTAATAGTAAAATAAAACTTGTATTGGTTCTGGACCCACTTGCCTGTGAAGTTTCCATAATAAGACTTTCAGTTATAAAAACCATATTACTGGTATCGTGGGTAAACCTGGCTTAATGCATGTGCGTAAAGTGTCATCCCGGTTTTCCCAAGACACTCCTGATATACACCATCTCTATCTCAATACAGCAGAGTAAGTTGTTACTCTTGTACGATTTTTATCTGGGACCAAACTGGTGTGAACATGGTTCCCATTAGTCAGTGGACAATGGCACAGAAGGGGTATAAACAAGTGAAAATTGTATTCACAAACAATTATAAACTGCATTATTTATATGTCGAATAAACTGTTATTCCACTTTTCCAAATAATGTATTTGTTTATATTTCTACAGCCTTTAACAATCTATTTCAAGGACAGAGTAACGTACATGTATTTCTGGCTTAACCGGTGTCACAGTAAATTTCTACATTGGCAATCAATGCAAGTATACAGTATCTCATACTGAGGCAAAAAAAAAAAAATTGTGTGTTTTGGGGAACTGTCTCAAAAAAGTTAGTTGGGATCGGGATTACGTTTTTTTTATACTTTTTTTTAAAAGACACATTTCGATAAAAAAACATTGAAAATTATCGAAAAGCTGACTAAATACGGAATGCAGCCATCGCTAAAAACATTTCTCTCTAGTTAGGGTCAGGTTGTCCGAAACACAGAAATGATTATTTTTGGCCTGATCTCTCTCAGATAGTTCATACTGATATCTTTGTTTGTTGATATCATATCAATTAAGCTGTTACAGTTATGCAATATTATCTATCATTTACTCTCTAAATCTTTTCAGAATCTTCCCGATGCCAAGATAACAAAGTTTTTATCCCTGGACAAATGTCTGCCCAGGAGGCAATTTTTGCAGGTATGTTTTCAAGATGTCTGCAAGTATTGAGAAATATTGCTGGTAAGAAGCTTGACCTGTTTATCCCATTATCAGACAGGCATCGACGAAATTAACCCCCATGGAATAAACTTGGCTTTATTTCAACATTATGATTAGATAAATAGAATACCAGGTAAGTATTGAATTTTTTTTTTGCTCGGCATGAAAACGTGAATCACGCGCCACGCTTCGTGGTTAAGGTTTTCTAAGCCTCGGTTAATAAACTTATCTTTATTCAACACTAACCTAGTATTCTCTATGTGGAAAACAATGTACAGTTTAAAGTACTGGTAGTCTTTTTCAAATAAAATAAAGATCTGCATGAATAATGTAATTCTTCACCTATATTTTGAAAATACATGTTCTATAAAAGCTAGGCTAAGCTGCTTGAAATTCAGATTTTATATATTTTATTTGTACTGAACGTGTTGCAATTTTGATGCGGTCGCACACTTTGATAGAAACCGGAGTAATTGATGATATCCCTCTGTGTTCGCCCAGTTCCAGAGTTGACCGTAGGTCTTTTAATTGCCTGCTGGGAACCAATATGTACACTGCAAATCAGTTTAATGTCTCATGTCAATCTCCTAGCAGAGTTGTTGTTCGTTGATCTCACCATACACGTCTCCAATGGGTTCAATGACAAGAATCTTGTCAAAACAAAAAACTTATTTAACGCCAATTAAGTTGGTTTTAAGGACCACAAGCATAGAAATAAATAATAAATGGTTTTTAAATTATCATTAATGGGGACAAATTACGGGTAATCATTTTGATTCCTATTATTGGAGCTAGTTTTATGCCCATTTACACATTTGGAATCAGTTTGCAGATGTAAACAAAATGGACAGAGTGGATGGTATTGTGTGTTTCGTTTTGACTGTTATGATCATGTGACTAAAACCACGTGTTGCGACTACATTTTGAGCCAGCTACAGAGGTGAATGGAATGTAGCCCATGTGTAAGAGAGTGGGTTATCCATAGGCCAGGTCTCAAACCTGTGAACCCAGAGGTGGAAAAAAGTTTGCTGCAACAAGACCCACTACCTCTTTTGACCATCCATTTTCACAGGGCTCACACAGTTGTTGGCCAAATTGAGCCATTTGTGAAAATAAATCCCCGAAAACCAAACTTCGTCATGTCCCCATAGCATAACAAACAATTTGTACCGATTTGGATATTAATTAGGCACTTTACAGAGACTGGTTTTAGTGTAGCAACACATTAATTTCAATAAACCAGTCTGGCACATTAGCAATGTGTTTCTTACTTGGCAATTTCTTTTAATGTTTTATCAAACTTGTGAAAATTCAATGAGTTGTTTGGTCTCCCATTCCAGGTTATAGATGTACCACATGACAGCTCTAAGCCAATGAAATTGCAGCTGGATGCTGAATGGCTGGCTATTTTGAAACTGACCAATCACCTGCTGAATATTTCTCGCAATCCCAGCTATCCCGGTTCACTTCCAGGTGAAAGGTCAGTAAGCTTTTTTAAGTCAAAATAAAAATTAATCCAGGAAATTAATGGGTATGATGTTTTAATATTAATTTATAAACCATTCATCTTTTTTTTATAATCTTTAATTGACAATATAAATTGGACTAATCCGACTTGTAATACAAGAATTTTGATTATTTTATTTGTCCTCTGATTTCCCCTTTTCGATGACATATTTTATATACAAATAATTCTAAACTTAACAATATGCAACACTGCATTGAAGAACGAAAGTTGAATGAATTCTCAGTGTTTGTTATAACTCAAGGGCTTAGTGTCAATCTATTGTATCTGATAGGGCTGCAACTATATGGCAAAAGCTGTATTGCAATGTATTGCCATAAGCAGAAATTATATTGCAATATAATGCCATAAGCAGAAATCATATTGCAATATATTGCCATACGCAGAAATCGTATTGCAATATATTGTAAAACACATGAATCATAAATGATGACAAAGTATTCATGATACTGCATAATGTGTTTCAATTTGGACCATTATATTTATTGTTGTAAATTGTTCAAATCAAATAAAATTAAAAAAAGTAGTCCATCACTGTGAGTGATATAGGGCTATATCTCACTGATAATTTTCTATATTTTACTACTTAGCATTAAATAAATTGGGATATTGTTGCAGGCCTAGTATCTGATATGGAAAAAGTTTCACGCTGTATAGGCTCTATAGGATTCACACGTGTTAGTCTAGTGGTCCGTCCAACTGTCTGTCCATATTTCATATCTGCTAATAACTTCTAAATACCTGGTAGGATTTTGAGCCAGATTTTTCAACGAAAAGCTCGGCTGATAGATTAGCGAAAACCGATCGGTTGGGCGGGCGGGCGTTGCGTTAAGTTTCGTATTCCTGTAATATTTTCAAAAGTTTTTGGTCAATCTTCATGAAACTTTACAGAAATGTTCTTTGGATGGTCCTCTACCAAATCTTTGTAAATGGTTTCGCTTCGCTGCACAAGATGGCCACCAGAGCTAAAAATAGAATTATGTCTAAACGCAATTTTCTTCTAAACCTATGGCTAGATTTTCAAATAATTTTACACAAATGTTTGTTTAGTGTTCCTGTACCAAACTTATCCAAATGGTTCCGCCTCACTGCACAAAATGGCCACTTGAGCTAAAAATAGAATTTGCGTTAAAGTTTTGTTTTTCTGTCATATTTTCAAAAGTTCTTGGTCAATCTTCATGAAACTTTACAGAAATGTTCCTTGGATGGTCCTCTACCAAACCTCTGAAAATGGTTCCGCTTCAATGAGCAAGATGGCCGCCAGAGCTAAAAATAGGAATATGTCTAAACGCCTATTTCTTCTAGACCTATGGATAGATTTTAAATAATTTCACACTAATGTTCATTTAGTGGTCCTCTACCAAACTTATTCAAATGGTTCTGCCTCACTGCACAAAATGGCCACTAGAGCTAAAAATAGAATTTGCATTTTGTATTCCCTTCATATTTTCTAAAGTTCTTGATCAATACAAGGAACATTTTCATCCATCTTGCATTTGATCATTATTTTCCAAAGAAATGATGGACACTTTCTTAAATGCAAATATGCAACATTACATAGAAACAAACATATTAAGTCTGTACTTTAATGCCATCTCTCTAGTCCACACTTTTTTCCCATTTTATTTTGAGACCAAATTTTTGCCAAGTCGCACCAAACTGCATACATTTTAGATCATCGACATGAAACTTCCATACTTCTTCACCAACATTGACTTGTACATGCACCCCCATCGGCAAAATTAAAATCTGGCTTTAATGCGTTTTCCACATTTGTGGGGGTATTCATAACTGTTAGTGATAGCTCTAGTTTATGTTTACATTTCTGTGAAAATTAATTCATTAAACATTCTTTATTCAGAAAAGACTTCTCGCCCACACCCAAGGAGCTTCAGAACATACTGGATGACTTTGGAGGCAATCTGACGATTCCCGAAAACTTCACGCAGACAGTCCCAGTTTTTGACCCCGAAAAGTCGAAAAAACAAAACCAAATGCCGTCGCCCCAGACCGAAACCAATCCCCAGACAACGCTTTTGTGCAGCATGTTAGATCTGACGGATCCCAACGCCGTTTTTCTGGGGAAAGACTCAACGCATAAGCTTCCTGAAGATGCTGATGTAGATAGAAACGTTGATAATGCTGCAGGAAGCGACGATACAGATGATGTGGATGAGGATTATGAGAGTGAGCCGAGTTTTATTTCATTGTCGGGGAGCGAGCAGAGTTTTACAGACCAAAGTTTTAGCATGTTGTCTGCTGGTAACGAGAGTGGGTTATCCATTGGGCAGGGAAATGATAGTATCGCGTCATTGGGAAATGCGGACGAGATAAAAATTGATGACAATGATGCTGATGATGATAATGATAAGGGAAATTATGATATTGCTCGTAATCTCAGTCAAAACATGGCAGATGAAGGCATGTCCCCTTTGCACTCCAGAAAAAGACTAAGTTTGTTGGAGAAATTGCAACAATGCAAGTCCAGTGAGAACTTAAACGATACGCACGAAATTCACAATGAAGACGAAGATGAGTTTGCAGCAATCATAGCTGCTCAGAAAGAACACAATTCCTCGCTCGAGCAGCTTTCTCCAATGAAATCTGAAACGGATTCCGAAGCCGTTGATGGCAACGTGAGTAAGAACAGTTCAAGCAGTTTAGACTGTCAGTTACTAGAAATAAGTGACGACGATCCAGAATTGCGTGAAATGCTTTGCGCTCAGAAACACTCTGATAAGAAAGTGGCAAATAAAGTGATTGAAGTGTCTGAAGAATGTGACGATCCAGAGCTTCAAGAAATCGTAGCAGCGCAGAAAAAGAACCTAACGGAAATAGATTGTGTACCCGAGTTTCAGAAGGACTTTGATCTTCAAAAGCCAAGCATCCAATCAAGCCCTATTGTAAAAATGGAAGAAAGGTTTCAAGGGGACGATGTCGCGGGGGACAGGGGTGGGGCGAAACGGACCGAGACGCAGAAAATGGAGGTGAAGAGTCCAGCAGCGAAGAAGTTTAAACGCAGAAACCAGGACTTGTACGTGAATGAGGAGAACAAAGAATTTTAATGGGAAAATTATTATGCTATATATCGAAGGTGGTGGGGTATATAATTAACAAATAATTTCCACTTTATCGTTCTTTATCGGCCATTTAACAACGATTTGGAATTCTGATGCATAGGAATTTAACCACAAGCGAGTAAGCTCGAGTGGTTTAAAACCCGTGCATCTGAACGTCAAAGAGTTGTTCATTGGCCGATAAACAACAATAAAGCGAAAATTATTTCGATTCTAACATGATCTGACAAATAGTTTTGCAATTGTAATGAGAACTACATTTTACTATGCTATACTCAGAATTGGGACTACTGTTTAACAACGATGATTTTGTTCTAAAAAAAACCAGCAAGTATCATGTAAGAATGTTAGTTTAAATGTTAGAATATTGGTTTACAAATCTCAATCGAGTTGTTGGTCTTTCAGTAGACCACACTCTGTTCTGCTCTCTAAGTCCAACAGTTTTCATCCGATCTTATTCAAACTTGCTGAGAATGTTTGTGTGATTATCTCGGTAAGGTTCGATAATCAGCCAAAATGCCCAAGGAATTGCAGAGTTTTTGCCCTTGACTTATAAAAAATTTGCCGTTTTAGTTGTTTCTGCTCTCCAAGTCCAGCAGTTTATTTTAATATGATCTTCACTAAACTTAATATTTTAAGCTTGTTCTTGACCTAGAGGGGGGCATACCTGTTTTACAAACAGTCTTGTTTGACTTTAAATCTCTTGTAAGAGAAATAAATCTTGTTGATCTTTTGTTTCAGTAATATGAAATTTTCAGTATTTCATTAACAAATAAGTTCATAAACAAATTACGAAAAATAATATATTTAAAATTACACATTATATCAGGAACATGTTATAATACGTTACATTTTACAAACTCATACATTGCTAGTTGATGATAAATTTTATATAATGTCACATATATGAAAACCATGTATCATATATTACATTTTACAGACTATTTATTAGGAGTTTTTATCTAAATAATGATTGTCTTTCCGTTGATAGGTTGTTGTTTTTTGTCCGTATGAGAGATGCAGATGTAGGTAACCTACTTTTCTTGAACAGCATAATTGTTAAAGGGACTATGTCATCGAAAGGTGCCCCAAGGGGGCACTTTCATTACAAAAATCTGCAATTTTTTATATTAAGACTGGCACATAATGACAGTTAAGACAGAGTATATATAATGGGAAAAGTATGTACTCATTCAGAGATAAAAATCAATTTATAATAAGGGTTGTGTTTGCTTGGCCCTTTTCATGTTCACATTGTTACGTCAGAATTGTGAGTATTTTGGATAACCATATTTTGTACACGATTCGTTAGCAATCATCATTTTTGGTTAAAGCTGTTATTCTTCGTATAGCGCCTAAGTCGTGACTTTTTAAACATCTCATTGTGTGCTATTTATTATTTTTTTAGTATAGCTCATTTCTATCATATAATATCCTTTATTGTGCAATAGGAAGCCAATTTTTCGTTGACATAATCCCTTGAATATTCATCGATCTGATGTGATCGATGCAATTGTTGTCATTTTACACACCTTATGCTGGAAATAAAAGATTCAAACAGGTCGTGTGTTTTTGGGGGCAATTTTAATACGGTACTGAAGTCAGTGCATGTGTATGAGTGTGTGTAGTACATTTTTAGCTCAACTTTTCGAAGCAAAGGCAAGCTATTCTACTCGCCCCGGCGTCGGTGTCGAAGCTAGGTTAAAGTTTTTCGGTAAGCTAGTTTCTCAGGAATGGCTCGAGGGATTTCATTGAAACTTTAAACATTTATTCCCCACTTTAAAATGAACCTATAGGCCAAGTTTTGTAACTCTAGTTTGAAATTTGTCAAAATTATGGGGCCTTTTTACACTAAGAAATTTTTACATATAAGCTATATGGACAGGTTAGTTTTTCGGTAAGCTAGTTTCTCTACTTTTTGTTTCCGCTCTCTAACTCGAGAACGGATTAAGCTATTGTAATGAAACTTCAAATATAGATACCTTATAGCGAGACCTCGCTTGGGATTGCATATGGGGTGGGTGGGGTCAAGGTCACTGTTACTAAAAATAGAAAAACAGGTTCCGCTCAATAACTTTAGAAAGTATTGAGATATTTTAATAACACTTAATACATTGATACTTTAAATCAAGACCTCACTTGGGATTGCATATGGGGTGGGTGGGGTCAAGGTCACTGTTACTAAAAGTAGAAAAACAGTTTCCGCTCAATAACTTGAGAACGTGTTGAGATATTTTAATGAAACTTATTACAAAGATACCTTACATCGAGACCTCGCTTGGGATTGCATATGGGGTGGGTGGGGTCAAGGTCACTGTTATTAAAAATAGAAGAACGGTTTCTGCTCAATAACTTGAAAACGCATTGAGATATGTTAATTAAACTTTATACATACATACCTTATATTGAGACCTCGCTTGGGATTGCATATGGGGTGGGAGGGTCAAGATCACAGTTATTAAAAATAGAAAAACGGTTTCCGCTCAATAACATGAGAACGCATTGAGATATTGTAATACAATTTAAAACATACATGCTTTGTATCGAGACCTCACTTGGGATTGCATATAGGGTCAAGGTCAAGGTCACTGTTAGTAAAAATAGAAAAACAGTTTCTGCTAAATAACTTGAGAACACATTGAGATATTTTAAAGAAAATGTATACAAAGATACCTTATATCAAGACCTCGCTTGTGATTGCATATGGGGTTAAGGTCAAGGTCACTGTTAACACATTGAGATATTTTAAAGAAAATGTATACAAAGATACCTTATATCAAGACCTCGCTTGTGATTGCATATGGGGTTAAGGTCAAGGTCACTGTTACTAAAAATAGAAAAACGGTTTCCGCTTAATAACATAAGAACGCATTGAGATATTTTAATGAAACTTAATACATTGATACCTTATATCAAGACCTCACTTTAGATTGCATATGGGGTTGGTGGGATCAAGGTCAAGAGCACCATTACTACAAATTTTATTGATGTGCTGACTTTAATGAATTTCTTTCGAAAAATTTGGTTTTCGTGGAATTTCCATATTTCTTTTTTTTATATTAAAAAAATGCCAGTAACTCTGACAAACACAAGAAAAGTCGAGCGCGCTGTCCTCCGACAGCTCTTGTCATCGAGTGCACCGGGATTCTCTCCCATATGGCCATCGTCCCCCAAACAAGTTGGGTAACGGGGGATGGTGCAAGATACAGTAGACACCCCTTCCGTGTGTGTGTGTATTTCGAAGTGTATGAGGTCCTTCCGGGCTTGAGGAGTGTGTCCCAGCACTCCTACCTAATTAACTTACTAGAGACTCATTAAAGTTGGGACGAATTTTGAATTATAGCTGCAATTACCAGCTATTTATTTTTTAATGAAAGATATTTTAATTTTGGTGTGGTCTTGTGCTGTGGGGGGAAACTGGAGTACCAGGTGGAAATCCCACCTGTCCGGTATGGTGACTACCAACCAAACTCACATGCGCCGGGAGTAGGAAGCGAACCCGGGATGCCTAGGTGAGAACCGTGTGTACCAACCACTCCGCTAGGCCAACAGCCAGACGCCCCATTCCAGAAGCAACCCGAGCTCTTATAGTGCCCGGTGTGAAGCACTTAGTACACTGCACCTCGGTTTAACGTCTCATGCGTAAGACAAGTAAGTAGGTTAGGGTGTAGTGGGGGCTACAACCCACAACCCCTGCTTTGTGAAGCCAGTGCGTTACCACTAGACCACCGATCCGCCACAAGTGAAGTGATCTTTTCAAATTAGGGATAGCTCAAGTACCTACCAGACAGGGATTGTTCGGGTCGCGAAATCTTGCAAATTAATGAAAAGATGTGATGACACAAAATCTTGAAAATTAATGAAAAGATGTGATGACAATTTAATTATAAAAATTTATTTGAATTTAATTTGTATTATTGTACTTAGTATTTCAACCGTTTAATTCATAAAAAATGTAAGCCATGTCATTATTTACATCCAAAATTCACATCTCCTAATAAGGAATTTGTCATTACAGAATTCGGATGATTCTTTTTGTACAATCCAATTTCGAAAATCACCATTTAAGGCACCCCACTAAAGGTTCTTATACAGCGCTCAATATCATTGAAGGAACTACTCTTTATTTCTCGTACATCCGTACCCTACGATCATACAATTTTAACTGCTATCGCTTAGGCGTTCCTGCAACGGTACAGTAGGTTACCGAACCGGACTAAGGCCAGAGACAAATTCTGTGTTTCGGGCAACCCGACCATACGAGGCACCTACCCCTGTGTCTTTAAAAAAGTTATGAAAAAAAAACTAATTTCCGACCCTACCTAATTTGTTTAGACTGTTGCCCAAAACACACTATTTTTTTGGCCTAAGCAGACTCGGTGAAACGTGTGAGGGGGGCATCGGAGGTTTTTCTTTAAGGGCAAAACGAACCGTCAGTGTTTGAGTCCTACATCCCTGTGTTGATGGTACCGGGTTTATGAGGTCTTTCCGCTTCGAGGCTGCGGTGTTTGAGGGTCCGGTTGTATTCATTTACCCATTGCTAATACACTTCTTGAGACAAACCGAAAATGGTGTTGGCTTGTACTCGACGCGGCAACTTCCAGCAACCTAAATTTTACTCTGTTTTTGCTGGGATATTGTAGTTCTCCAAGGAATCCCTCATCGAAGGTTGATCGTGTAACTATTGTATCTGATATAGATATGTTAAACAGATACACCAGTCTTACGCTCAACCCTCGAGACCTGTCGTTACATTGTCCATCAACCAGACTGGCATGCTCCGGGGTAGCGGGGAGGGGGGGGGGCAGAATCCGCACTGCCTAGGGGAAAATCGAGTCACGTCACGGTGCCAACCACTGCGCTAGCCTGATATTGGTTAGGGACTGGATTTGAACCGGGTGCTTCTATGTATACATCAATATGTTACAGTTATGTGGAGAATAATGAAATGGGACTGGCAACAAATGCAAAACTGTATTTGCTTGTACATGCAACGTTCATGCTGTTTACTTCTTACGTATTTGACCATTTATAATTTATATAGCGCAAATTGCGTTGGTTATTATCGTTTATTGAAGAATCTTGGTAAATTCCAATATATTTTTGCTATAAACGCCTATTATCCAATTCTTTCAAATAGTCTGTATCCAGGTAGTAAAAATGCACCCGTGTACCCGCCAAAGCTTACCCGCTCCGCTGGTACCCGTCTGGTCCTTAATACTAGTCTGTTTAATGCAAGTGCGGGGTTCCCCGGTCAGTAACCGCACACCTACCTACTTCCGGGCGTTGCCATGTAAACCTGATTACGGGATCTCAACAGTAAAAATACATTTACCAGGGCCCAGGTTTATTAAGAATCTAAAGCTGTTCTTAAGTTTAAAATAAATCGTATTTATAATTTGTGGTTGAAACACCATGCTTTTGGATATGTGCGTTACAAGTATCAAGTACTAATTAAAGTGCTTGGAATGATATTGCAACTTCTGCGTCACACTCTTCAAAAAATGTTCATGTGTATTTCTTTATCAGAAATTGGAATTCTAAAAAGGTTTTGTTTTTTTATTTTTGAGATACAAACCATACGCGCATTTAAAACTCACGCTTAATTAACAGCGGGTCATTACTATATTATGAGGTATCAAAAATCAACATACCAAACTGTCCAAGAATGTAAGTGAGTGCGGGACTTTCTATTATTCCGTGGCGATTTGGGTCGAATGTCGTCGACATTTTGTATACACTTGACTCCACTCGATATTGTCAACGTGCGACTTTTATCCTGTATACACTTGACTCCACTCGATATTGTCAACGTGCGACTTTTATCTCGTAAACAAAACAAACACCGTAAAGAGACAGTAAATTTTCGCTTTTAATTTTCGTAGGAGTTTTCGTATGTATTGATACATTTATAGGTCATAACAATGGCATAGGTACCGTCATCGTAATAAAAGAATGTCATGTTTATGATTATCCGCGTCTTTCCGCCAAAAATCTTTAATTCTGCTCGCCCCCGCTTTTCTAGAATATATCAAGAAGAAAGTTGCAGTTTTTTGGCATATATATTTGATTAGATACAGAGAAGAACCTCTGCTATTTTTTCGGGCGAGTGTCCCGACGTATTTTCAATCATATGAGTTTAAAATAGTACACTTAGTAATTCAATTAGTACTTGAGAAATCACCAGGATGGAATGCGTCAGTAGTGCGTAAAACAATGGTATGTATGATTGCTTTTCTTTCTAAGGTTTTGTAAAATTGTAATAGATATAATTTAACTACAGTTTTGAGTTTATTATATACAAGTTCAAAAAGTACGTATTTTTGCATAATTGTAATTCTTAGTAAATAGGCATTTATCGTGTAATTTCTTTGAGCAATCGTTTTAATGACTGGATGTAAAATATAAAAACAAAATCGCATAAGGTTATCTACCGGTATATCAATAATTTGATTCCAACTAACGATATATAATTTAAAAGTGTATGATATAAGACCGCGTACACGGGGACCATCTATACAAAAATAATATAGACATTCCTGCAATGCGATTCTGTTACAATCGCTTTTCGCGGCTATTCTTAATGGTAACCTACGATGGATCGTAAGTCGGTGTTGATACGAGCGATTACCACAGTCGCTCGTCGCAAAGAAAAATCCGAAATTTCTGAAGTTGGTTATTAGACTTGTTCAAATAATTTTCCTGACCTAGGTTTTATTCATTCCTATTATAAAGATGACGATGATGATTTTTTTATTGTTGATATTGCTGTCGTCGTCGTCATCATTATCATCAGCAACATCATCATCAACATCATCTTCGCCGTCATTATTATTATTATTAGTATTATTATTATTATTATTATTATTATCATCATTATTTAATAGGTAATTTTCGATTTATCGTTGTTTATCGGCCAAGAAACAACGATTTGGAGATCTGATGCTTAGGAATTAAAACACGAGGGCCTTAGCTTGAGTGATTTAATAGCCCGCATCAGAACGACGAGTTGTTTATTGGTCGGTAAACAACGATAATGCGAACATTATTTCGATTCTAACATATTTTCGCATTTTTTTACAATTTAAATGAGAACTATATTTAACTATGCTCCGCTCAGAATTGTGACTTCTTTTGCGTATTTTGGGGTAGTTTAATAACGATAATTTTGTTCTTGGTCTATATAAAAATTAGCGAGTACCATGTTAGAATGCAATAATAATGGCAATAATAATAATATAATAACTGTTTTTTCGTGTTGTTTTTAATAGATCGTCGCTTAAATTCTAACCAAGACAGATACACCATAAATCATCGACACTAATTTTAAATTATCAAAATTCAAAACATCTTATCGGGCTGGAGTGCATTGTAAACTTAGTTCCATATTTAAACTCGTCATCTTCGTAAACACTGAATATGTGCATATATATAAGGTATTTATGATCTCAGATCGATGGTTTTTATTGTCTAATAATTTATATGATTAAAAACAAAACATGTTCGAAGCATGTTTTAATGTACATTCGGAAAGAGTTTTATTATAACGTCTCCAAGTTGAATCAAAACTCGAGCCATGGAAATTTGGTTTAGTACTGCGTTCGTACTCTTCTTATGCGTATATGTGGTCTTATACGCAAAACAAAGGGCTGAATTAAACTGGGAAACTGAAATGCATTTAACAATAAAAACGTTCTGTAGACAAAATAAAAATACTGCAAACTGCCGTTACATGTACTGTTTTCTGACTTAGTCTTAGCTTAAAATAGTATTCATAAAATGTGTTAATAGATCGGAGTAGTAAAAATTACAATTAAAACTCTGGCAAATTGGCAATCTCCGTAAAATCTCTCAATAATTTTCTTAAAACATTGACCAATAATAAGGCACGTTACAAATAAATGTTGCATTTTTTCATTGGCCAGTAAGATGGCGGTTATTTTAAATGATTGAAGACTGTTCACTTATCTTTTGACCTTATATGTAAGAGTTCTTATGCAGTATCACAGTCCATAACCAAAGCGGCCAGTTCGTTCAAGAACAAATTCGGAATGACTCAGCAATACACAAACGAGGCTTATCAGCCGTTTCCGGAAGACGAAGAGTACAAAATATCCGGAAGTGACGACAACGATGACGTCAGCAGTGAGGAGAGTGACAGCGCGGTTTCGACCAATGACAGCGCGTATCAGACGATATCGAAGACGTCACGTGATTCGAGCGCAGGCACATCCGGTGTGAGGCAACGCCGTAAAACGACAAAGAAAATACGGTAATTTTTAGTATATTTTTCCTTTCATATTTATTACAAAAATACATCAACAACAGCGACATCTACCAAGACCAATGCATCCGCCACCGACGCCACGACCAGCAAATGATTTACCTCATAAAATTAAAGGACAAAAACGTGCACGTTGATACTCCTGTTATAGTTGAACAATGATTGTTCTTCCCGGTGTGTTTGTTTCGCGCATTCTTGAAAAAAGCGCGGTCTTAAACTCGCACATTTTTCATTTTCATGTATAGGCATACACTTTTTGTAATAAGCATGCAAAACGAAAATCTACGCGCTCTATTCCTAGTCGGAACGCGTAAAACGCGAAAATTACACCACTGCGAAATAAAAGGATTTTACAATATTATGTTAGTAACTATACTAGTAATAGTAAAGTTGCATCCTTAAAACGTGTAGGCCTACTCTAATTTTTGAAGAACCTCAAAATTTGGTTTACTCACTTGATACAAAAGTACAACATTTATCTTCCTACATGATCTAAACTGTTATTCCTTACTTACATCCATTTCCATAGCCCCATTAATAAGCCCTATAACGAATTTAGAGTTACTGCTGGCGCATATTACTAGAAGTAGCTCAATATTCGTCCATAACAAATTATTCTACCATTATCCCGTCAGTGATTCCAACAAATGGGACGTCTTCCGAGAGACGTCGCAGGAGAACGTGACGTCAAGCGACCTTGACTTTTGGAAGAAGGTTTTCAAGGTCACCAAGGTCGTGTTCGCCGGCGTCCTGTTCGTCTTCGTTCTCGGAACAGCCGTCATCTCGAAAGGGACGCTATTCCTCATCGTCTCAAACATTTTCCCGCCAAACGCCTTACAGAACTCCAGCCTGAAAACGGTGAACGGGCACTTCCGGTATCACACTACAGGTAGGCTGAACGTGAAACTATCGTATCTGATAAAGAAATGTAAAGCAGATACCACATTTTCACACTTGACCTTCGATTTTATCTGTTAAAGGGACTTGTTCACAGATTTTCGCATTTGTTAAGTATGCCATTAAATGACTTAACTTGACAGATTAAAGCATCGGAATTAAATAGCTCAAGTATAGTAACAAGAAAAGTATTTAGAAAAAAAGAAAATACAAAAATTGGTCCTACCGGCGTTCGAACCCAAGACCTCCGGATTAAAAGTCTACCGATTTAACCACTCGGCCACTCCGACTACGACATTTGACCCTGCATTATTTACGTTATGTAAGTGTTCCATGCGATATCAACAGTTTCAACAAACGCTATATAGTGTTATCAATTTCAGCTGATGATCACTCATGAACGAAACGTTTTTTACTTCAGTGAAACTATTTTAAGACATTTCTGGAATCAGACCCCAGATGTTTGCATTTCAGACACCGCGATCACCTACATCTTTAAGTGAAACTATTTTAAGACAATTCGGAAATCAGACCCGTGATGTTCGTATTTCAGACACCGCGATCACCTATCTATAAGTGAAACTATTTTAAGACATTTCTGGAATCAGACCCCAGATGTTTGCATTTCAGACACCGCGATCACCTACATCTTTAAGTGAAACTATGTTAAGACAATTCTGAAATCAGACCCGTGATGTCCGTATTTCAGACACCGCGATCACCTATATCTAAGTGAAACTATTTTAAGACATTTCTGGAATCAGACCCCAGATGTTTGCATTTCAGACACCGCGATCACCTACATCTTTAAGTGAAACTATTTTAAGACAATTCTGATATCAGGACCGTGATGTTCGTATTTCAGACACTGCCATCACCTATATCTAAGTGAAACTATTTTAAGACATTTCTGGAATCAGACCCCAGATGTTTGTATTTTAGACACCGCGATCACCTACATCTTTAAGTGAAACTATTTTAAGACAATTCTGAAATCAGACCCGTGCTGTTTTTTGTATTTCAGACACCGCGATCACCTACATCTTAAGTGAAACTATCTTAAGACAATTCTGAAATCAGACCCCAGATGTTTGTATTTCAGACACTGCGATCACCTACATCTGGTCCCTGGTGCTGATAGTTCTGGCTCCATACGCCTTCACCATCATCTCCTGCCTGTGGCGGCTCACCTTTAAGAAAATACGGCCAATTGAAATCAAACCTTTGTTTTTGGTAATTGTGTATATTCTTTTTTTTCATTTTCTGTACAATGATCCGTTTTGTGATTTTTTTTGATAATCCACGACGCCTGTAGACAACCATCTTAAGGAAATTTCATCGAACAGAAATCAAATCTTTGTTTTTGGTTATTTGTCTTTGTCGTAAAGTGATTTAGTTTTGCGGTTTGCGTCTTTGCTGCCATCTGTTTGTGAAGGCTCATCTTTCGGCCAAAATAAATGAGGCCATTGTTGTAAATGCATTTATATTCGCGTTAAGGAGATGCAGTTGTTAAATTGTTTCATGTGCACTAATTACGCATGTCTTTATTGTAAAGTAATGTATTTTAGAGCTGTGCTGCTTTTCCATATATCTATTAAGAAATATTAAGAAATATACCGTTCAAAGTGATAACATTATTTGTATGAACTATTTGCTTTAGCCATATACCATGAAGATGACTTTTATTTGGTACAGATGCTTGTGACGGAGACTGCGCACTCAGTAGGGCTGAGTCTCTTCCTGTTTGGCCTGCTGCCAAATCTAGACCCGGTTTCCGGTTCCGCATTTTGCATGAGTGCAGCGCTTATTCCCGCCATTTTGAACCTTATATATCCAGGTAAATGTGATTTGTTATGTTTCTAAATGAGATCTATATTCAAGTAGTGTTTAAAAATACATTATTTGACTCATATATGATATCATATTTCTTAATATTTCGACCATATTAAAAACATGGGTAGCGTAGTGCATTTCGTTAAAGGAAATCATTTCAGCGTTGAATAAGATTAAGTTGGAAAAAACTACAAATTATTGAATTAGCTATTAATTAGCGTCCTAGTACCACAGTCTAAAGTGCTTTTGTATTCGATTATCTCATAATTAGGAGATTCTAAGTCCTAATAACGAGATACCTAATTAGGAAATATTAAGTCCTAATTAGGACTTAGTATCTCCTAATTAGGACTTATGGTACTCCTAATTAGGACTTAGTATCTCCTAATTAGGACTTAGTTTCTCGTAATTAGGATTTAGTATCTCCTAAATAGGACTTAGTATCTCCTAAGTAGGACTTACTATCTCCTAATTATGAGATAATGGGATACACAATAATTTAGACTGTGGCACAAGGACGCTTCCATAATGCATCTTCTGTTTTCTAACATAGTACCTCACAAACACAGAACAACAATCGTCTTTGCCCATTTCAGTAAGTCCACAAAACGATACAGAAAAATCTATATGGAAACTGGTGCGTCGCGTGGTATCAGCGGTTGCCATGGGAACCAGCGTCCTGTCGCTGGTGTTCTGGGCGGTGTACGTGCACAGAATGGAGGGGGCGTGGCAGAAGGACTCCCCAGGGCTGCTCATCTTGTTCATATTTGCCCCCATATTTGTGTCGATCACGTGGTGGGAGAATTTCGTACCAAAGGTGAGTATAAGTGTTGCTATAGCAACCGGCTTGCCTCGCTGATGTCTCATGAAAATTGTATTGATGTTTTTTTTAAATGACGCGAATGACATTATGATCTGTAGTCTTATTTATAAGCTATGCAAGAAATTCAGTGTTACTTTGTATAAAGGGCGTAATTCGCTGTAACGATTATTTGCATTTTTATTATGAAAAAGGTAGCTCAATATTCGCTCAGCGCCAAGTTATATCAGTGATATATAGCAACTCATAAGCTAACATAAATTCAAACTAATTGACATGTCCACACAGAGTGAAAATTGTATCGA
Organism: Congeria kusceri; assembly: GCA_027627225.1. Lineage (NCBI taxonomy): Eukaryota > Metazoa > Mollusca > Bivalvia > Myida > Dreissenidae > Congeria > Congeria kusceri. The sequence goes on along the minus strand of CM051040.1, from coordinate 35,055,599 downwards.
ACTGTTTTTATGTTTTCTATTGGCTTTTATATGAGGCGTGTCATGGGAAACGCGGCCTTTCTCTCGGCCTTTATATGAGGCTTGTCGTCCTGGATTAGCCTGTACTGAGTGCACAGGTTAATCCGGGACGATACTTTACGCACGTGCATTAAGCCCGGTTTTCCCACGACAAGCCTCATATGTTTTTGCCGTCCCCTGTAAATGCTCGAGACGTTCATAGGCCGAGCTAACTTCCGTTTCCAGGGGGACAAGAAATCCATCGGCCTCAAACGAATAAAGCGACAGCTGCACCACTGCAAGACCAAGGTCTACCTGATCGTGAACACTGGGAAAATCGTCGTCACAATTGCCATGGTAACCGTTATCTACAGCGTGGACTGCGCCGACGGAAGGGACTGCCTCGAGACGCTGTATGACGCGAGACCCAACGCGACGTTGTTATCCGGAACGTTTGGACAGACGCTGTTAGTTGAGAATGTCGTGCACGGCGAGTGTTCGCGTTATCTGCCGTTGCTTGTCGCCGCCGTCAATATCGTCTCGAGCTTCGCGTGTTACAGGTAGGTGGCCTTTATAATAGCTTATATTACTTCGATTTGGATGGTTATGACCATTATGCATAGTGCTTATACGAAAATAACATAACTTCGAGTGTTTTGATTACGATTTTTGTTCCTTTTTTGTCGCCGCCGTCAATATAGTCTTGAGCTTCGCGTGCGTGTTGCAGGTTAGGCCTAAATTAAAAAATCTTTAGTTTGCCCTTTACCGACCCGAAATTTTAGAGGTGGGTTGGTAGGAAGGAAAAATATTTTATTTAAAGCTAAGTAGTGAAATATAGAAATATAACAGTGAGATATATCCCTTTATTATACCTCACTTGATTATTCCTCTGTATATTGCATATAAACTGCAGCGGGCAACAATTTGAAATGTCGCCTGGCAATGTCGCCCGCTACCGCTATGTCGCCCGGTACGCAAATGATACGGGATTTGTTCGGTATAATACAATAAATATTGACTTCCTTGAGGGTGACAGTGTGTCTGGTCAACCCTCGACAAACACTGTCGACCTCGGCTAAAGCCTCGGTCAACAGTGTTTCCTCGGGTTGACAAGACGCACTGTCACCGTCAAGGAAGTATATTTATATAATATCACTCACGGTGAGGGACTACTTTTTTTTATATTTTATTTGATTTGGACAATATTTAATTGTAGGTGTTATCACAAATTTATCATATATAATTACCAAAATGAAAAGAAGTAAAGATTAATAACAGCACATGTTAAGAATACCTGTCCGATATGTTGAAGAGTCTTTCCTCTTATTTTCTCATGGATTTTCCTCTGACAGTCGTATTGAGCCAAGGAGACTAGAACAGACAATTTCTTGCGGGTACAAGTTTTACCCACAAGGCATGAGAGCTGATCACCTTGGTCCAAACTTAATTTTAGCATCCAAAGTATTTATTTGATCCTTTGCACTTCTTTAATTCCGGCATATTACACTTGCACTTGTTGTTTACTGTTTGCTATGAACAGTAGTCTCCCTTTGTTTACATGCTGTATTGTCGGTTCTCCAAAATCCAACAACTATCCAAAGTACCCTTAAGTAATAACTTGTGTTTATTTAGCACACATTTATATATTATTTTGTGTGTATAAGTCTTTATATCCAGTAATCACGCTTAAGTAATTAAGTATTCAATATGTTATTGTAAGAAGTGTTCAGCGTTCAATTCTCCGCCGTCTTGTTTTCTATAAATTCTTTACCGACTTTTAACCCAATTGTGTTGTTAAATCCGAATAATTCATAAAGAAAACACGCTCGTGAAAATATTGATTGTCTCCCTTTCGGGTGATGATATCACGCGTTATCACACCGAAAACAAACAAATATCCTCTATTTATTTTATTCCGAGAATTTAATCGTTGTCATACATGAATGTCGTCATTTAAATAGCAATACATTAGATTTGTTTGAAAATCACAATTACTTTCTTCATCTTGATTGATACTACCAATATTATACATGGTAAAACTTGCTTTAATATGGGACACAACATAAAATAGAATACGCATTGCTTTAAAAACAAATTGTTAAGTACTTGTATTCTATTTAATACCAATTTCAGAATTAATTAGACACACATATTAATTTATACAGCATAGATACATACTGTCTGACAAGAAAACATGTGTATTATTACCAATGGCTGAACTGGCTAAACAGTCGAAATCATATTAAATTATTATTAATACAGTACAAATACATACTGTTTGACTAGAAAAATGTCAAATCAATGAATTGAAAATTAAAAATAATTTGATGAAAATGTCACAAATAAGAAAATCAAAAATATTGCTAACTCGGATGTCTCTGTCCTCTCAAATATAAACTGTGTTTTTGTAAATGACAGTTTAACAAAGAACAGTTTAATACTAGTATCAAAATGTTGGCTGCTGATAGAAGAATTATTCCATAACAAAGCCAGTATTGACATACACTATTTTGTTAATATCAGAGTGAAACTCCGCACAGCCACTTGTTGATTTGCTAAAATCGAAACTTTGTATTTTTCTTGTTCTCGTCTACCACACACAATAGATCATACAATACATCATCGCAAGTTTTACTTGTTTAAACTTTATGAATGTTGTATTTATTTATTGATTTCAACAAACACGCTGAATGTTAGAAATATGTAAATCAAATTTCCATATGGTCCCATTGTAAAACAGCAAAAACTTATTGCATCGTTGGCCGCTTTTCTGTGATTCAGATATTGCGAGTCTCTCTTTGGAAAGATGGTTCTCTCTGCTTTCAAAATTTAAAATGAAAAAAAATGTTATTCTACTTCTAAGAAAATTCATCTCATTTGATTGTAGTCACCTGTAAGATACACTCGCAATTTCGACAAAAGCACATGCTGCCTATACATAAACTGCTGAATAATCAAATTTCAAGTAATTCGGTGTCATGATACATCAAAATGCACACAAGATGTGTCGTTATGCGAAATGTCTCTATCTTTTGACAGAAGAAAAAGCGAACTATTTAATATAGTACGGACAACTTTCAAGGGCACAACCCCACTATTTACTGTTATATAACCTTGAAACAAAACGTAATTATATACACAGATGATGACGTCATACGTCGACTTGTATGTACACGACAAAATGTGAAACACACCATGTTTAGTAGCCTCTGGTAGTATCTGGTCACTAGGCGCTTGTTTTCACGCACAAACGCATTATACTCTTTTGTTCAAGCGCCTTTATAATCAAAATTGCCAATGAAAGTTGTGAGCGAAAAAAAAACGAAATTTAAAGCAAGAAAACAGAACTAAATAAATAAATAATTACCGCAGATGTTGCAATAAAGTATTTTGAGTCGGCGGCTTTTGTGTGGGTCGGTCGGTAAAGGGCAAACAAACTGAATTTTAATTAAGGCCTTAGTGGTACGTGAGTATCTATTGTACACACCAGGTAATCCCCACATGGTCCCATAGTAATAGCAAAGACGCCTGGCGTCGTTCCTTTTTTCGGATGTTGCAAATTCGGTCTCTTTAGAAAGATGCTTTCCACTGCTTTTAAAATTAAAAAAAGATATGTTACTTTTAAGGAAATGCATCTCACTTGAATGTAGTCACCCTTTATATAGGCTACACAAAGAATGCATGCGCGATTGCCTTTAGGCTTTACATAATCTCCGGAACATTCACACTTACTCTGTGCGAGACTGTACACTAAACCTAGAAGATGCTGCTACCATAGGCGTAGTTCGCTTCTTAAAAATATACTTAAACCAAGCATTTACAGGGGCGGCTCCAGGATTTCGGGTAAGGAGGAGGGCGGGGGGGCGTAAACTTGTGTTCGTGCAGTTATAATCCCTTTATGTTGTCTGTGGGTCTGCAGTGATCAGCTACAGATCCGTATCAAAGATATATAATAAATATTTTCATATCATCATCATCATCATCATCATCATCATCATCATTATCATCATCATCATCAACATCATCAAATACACTTTGTTTTACTGAATAAGTACTTCACCTTATGTTCGAAAGACATGTTGGATCATCTGTATGTCATGCACCTGTTTTGGCGGTAAATTGCCCTTGTTTGATGAGCCTGTCCACTAAATACGTATTTGACAATGTTATATATATCAGGAACATCTTTAAACATGTACAATCTGTAGCTGATGACATTCCAACACGCACGCATCGATAATTATTTGTATTATTCACTTACCGAAGTGTAATGTTCTCTTTTTGAAATGAATGTCATTAAATAATTTATACATTTGTGCTCATCAATTTGTCTGCAAATGTGCTATACACTGTATTTTTGTTCATCGAAACCAACTAACGGACATACAGACGAACAAGTTGTTTTTACATGAAATATTGTGAAAGATACTCGTATGATTGCGTTATGAACTAATATGGCAAGAGATGCCGACTTTGTGTCAATTTCGCTGTATATGGTGCCGGGAAAAAAATGAAATCGCCAGGAATTGGAGCAATTGGTACAGTCCACACTTTGTAGAAACAAGGTTTCAGATTGAAGTGGTTCAATAAAGTCGATTTGTCATTGAATTATCAGAATACAATCCCACTTAGCAAAAACAGAGTTCAGAATTATCTAGTTCACTCGAGTCGGTGTGTTATTAAATACAAATATCACTAGACAATGAAAATTAATGTATTGATGGATAATATGAAAACCAATCCAATGCCATGCTATTGTTTTATCTAATTGTGTACGGTGGAGCCCCATTGATCAAAGGTAAACAACGTTTAATGCGTATGGATGTCCTAGTTTGATCGTCATTTCTACAGAGGTTTTAGAATCCTAATGGAATTTTACGATGCTCCGGAGGGATTTGAATGATACACAACGTTCATCCAGGAATTTTAGTATTTGTGTTCCTCTAATTAAGGTTTATATATACACAAATACTAAAATTCATGGAATGATCACATTACAAGAGATTGTCAGAGAACACTCAGCTCTCCTAATTACCAACTCCTATTTGAACCGCTCTCTTATATTTTTCGATCCTTTAACATAAGTCTTAAATACAAAGAAGTATTATATCAGTTTGTAATGATGGTATCTTATACTCACGTCTGTGGTTCGATAACAAACCAAGATGCTGCGGTACCGTCAACAACGTGTCATGGAACTATCACAGCTTACCCCTCCCCCAACCCCCCATCCCCCCAGCCCCCCCCCAAAAAAAATCCCCCCAGCCCCCATCCTCAGTCTTGTTCCCCTTGTTCCCGAAAAGTTAATTGCAAATTCGTTCATAAATATGTTTGTGAAGTTGCTAACTAACCAACAAACAACCAGATCAAACAATCCAACGTCGGCAAATACGTAACGTCTTTGGAAAAAGGAATGATATTTCTTTAATAAATTATTTTTTATTTAGCGCTGTTTGTCGACAAACAACGGTTTGGAGTTGTGCTGCGTAGCAAAAATCCACGAGGACGATAGCCCGAGTGGTATAATAACGACAAAACGCTGATTATCATGAGATAAACAACGATAATACGAAACTTATTTATATTCTGACAACATGATCTGACAAACACATTCTGCAGCAACATTAAGACCTATCATGACCCCCCTTTTTTCCCTTTAGCCGCGCCTTGAACGCTTTTCGAAACAAAAAGCAATATTTCATGCGCTGTGAGTCCAAGAACAAGATCAGACCTAGAGCTTTCCCATTGGTCCCAATCAACAACTGCTCCTTGCACCCTATTCATACCCTAGAGCCCCCCCCCCCCTCTGCCGTACCTTGTGTGTTAAAGGTTACGCATGCGCAAATAAATTCCTTTATTGTTACATATAAAATATATAATGTTTGATCTCAATTTTCACCATGACCAAGCTACTTTTTAATATATCACCATACATCGTTGGAAAGATAAGGCTATAACCTTTTGAAAAAACAGCATGTCAACAAATTCTATATGTTGTAACTCAAAATATTTACCTTAGAATAAACACACCGGTTTTGACGGGCATGGAGGCTGCCATTTTGTGCATGAATACATGGGCCAAAAGTAATGAAGCTGGGAACCAATTAAGATAAAGTAGTGCCTAAAACTTTATTTTTTCTTATTTCTTACATATATACCTTTAAATTTATACCAAAACATATCATTTAAACTGTATTTTTAAAATCATATGCATTATACACTGAACCATATGTGTTTATTATCTAACTGACAGCATGTAACGCTGAGGATGTGACTTCCGTTTTGGTGTAATTTGACCTTGTTTGCTTCTCTAATCCTATAGCCTCTACACCTGCAAGTTCGTGGGTGTTAAGCATTCGAGTTTGCGCATGCGCATGAATCCATATTCTTTCATTATAAACAAATCACATTACCGGTAAATTGATCAAAATTCAGGCAGTATTTCGGCTTACACTTGCAAAGAATTCAAACACGCGACGTTGCGGCATTCCAGAAAAAAATACCGTCATAATTTTATCCACGAACTTACCGGAGGCCACGAACTTGCCAAATTAGATGCTACCTTGATATTTCAGGGGCTGTGTGGCCGCGAACAAGATCCTCACTCAGATCCCGAGCTTCTCACTTCCTCTCGTGCTGGCTACGCCAATTTCCGTGACCATCATGGTCGCAGAGCTCTCCAGAGACGTAAGATTTCAGCTGATAATGTGTAACGCGATAATTAAATAATTACATGGTAGAAACGCTTCTTGTCGTGTGCTGGTTACGCCCATCTCCGTGACTATCCTCAGTGGCCGCAGAGTTCTGCAGAGACGAAAGATTGCGGCTGATGGCGATATTATTATCGATAAGATCCCATTGAAAACTCCCGATCTCCCGATCGCAAGGCGGACACCATACCGTAACGTAACTGCGACATGTATATGAAACATTTTTATGGATGTACCTCTTGATTCAAAGTCTATTACGTTCCATGTTTGTTTGTTTTTTAATTTGTTACTTAAGAAATAATTTTTGATTTATCGTTAATTTTTCGGCCAATAAACAATGATTTTGAGTTTTGATGTGTAGGAATTAAACCACGAGGGCCTCAGCCCCGCATTGTTTAATCGCCACGCCTCAGAACGACAAAGAGTTGTTTTTTGGCCGATAAACAACTATAATGCGACAATTATTTCGATTCTAACATGAGTTGACATATACTTTTGCAATTGTAATTGGAACAACTTTTTACTATGCTCCGCTCAGAATCGGGACTACTTTTTGCGTTGTTATTAGGTAGATTAACAACGATAATTTTGTTCTTTGTCTTTTGAACAATCAGCTAGTATCATGTTAGAATATTGATAAATACAGCGATAAACGTGTTAGAACACAGTTATGCTGTTTTGTAATACATTTATTTAATGAGAAAGAAGTAGTGGTTTTGGTTTTTGTTTAAACCTATTTATTTAAGCTCGGTTGTGTCGAAAACTAGATTCCATTGAGAACTCACGATCTCCCGCTCGCAAGGCGGACACCATACCGTTACGCATTTTTAAACTGTGCCATGTATATGAAACATTTTTATGGATGCACCTATTATTTCTACATATTTATTATGATCCATTGTCTGTTGTGTTTTTTAATTTGATACTTTATATTATATTACAATGTTGACTTGAACTATTTCAGGAGCTCTCCATGACGTCTGGGTGTTACCTCCCTTTCCCAAGATGGATGGACGGACTGACCTACGATTGGTCAATGATCATTGCTAGCATCATGGGATATTTGACAATCGTCATGGTAACCACTTACATTTGGCGGCAGACGAAAGAACGCATGCAGCAAGAAGATCGGTAATGGTTTTGTTTTTAGTTGTTGGCAGAACAACTAAATGTACTGCTATTTCAAAGCCGAACAGTCAAAGAACCTTGTTCCTAACAGCTTTAGGCCAGTCAGATTCGATTACGCGAAAGTAAGAGGTGCCGTTTTGAATATCGTTTAATTCGTCAAATATTAACTGTTAGGAAAATGAATTTGATTGCAACATGATATGTTGGAAAAACTTTCAATGTACGATCAAATTATGACTACACGCGGAAGAAAATAAAGTAGTACCTTATGCGTCGTAGACGAAAATGAATTTATTGGGTCATGAGGCGAGCCGAGAAGAAACATAGTCCATATAATCTATAACCGCATAATAAACCTCGTTGGCGCCGACTCATGTTAAGGTTATATGTTGAGTTTGGCATGATTTATTACTGTATTACTTATTTTATTATTAACTTGGCCATAATAATAATTACAATAAAGAACAAAATGGAAATCGCAGTTTACCGGTAATTACGCAGCATAGATACTATCAATAGCGGTCGGTTACACTCCAGTAATTATATATGAAAATTACACTTGAAAATCGATATATCGTTATGTTATCAAGTTTTATTGAAATATAAGCGCACAGTGCACCAACATTTTCAATAGCTACTAATGAATGTTATAAAAGTCATAAATATTATTATAAACTGTAGACAGTTTTTACTTAAGACCAAATCTCAACAATATCGTTCGAAACTGCTCTGTTAAACTTAAATTCCTGTTAGTATAAACATTTGGAGACTGAGTAGTGCCCAGTGTTACGAAATATTGAACAACTGCAGTGCCTTCAGCGCTTTGATTATGTATTGCTCTGTGCTGAATTATTTAACACCGTAATTAGCCTTACAACTGCCGTTTTTAATCATTGAAATGTCTAAACAAAATAGTATAGCATTATAATACATTCAATAATTATTTTCTGTTTTAATTAACACCATTTACTTTTAATTATAATGGAGAAACTATTTTACCGAAATATTACACTAGTTAAGTGGCTCATTCGGGAAGCCAAATGGCAGCCTTTTGATAAAAGAAATATAAAGTTGCGATATGCTGGTTATAGGTATACTTTGGTCTCGAGACACGGGGAACAGGCACTAAGATCACAGATGGGCGAATGTGATGAATTGAAAAACTATTATTATTCGAGGGAATAACGATTTTTATTTTCCAGAATGTTCGTTCAGCCGATGTACTGCGGCGTGCTACTGGAGCAATCATTGATGCTAAACAGACGAAAAGACGAGGGCGACACCAAGGCAATCGACGTCAAGGTATACGAAAACGACACGTTTACACCATCTGTGTAAACATTTTCACCGAAAAAAGCTTTGCGTTGTCAAGCTGCACGTATCCTGGATACTTTTGAAACGCCCTGCGTTTAATTATATATACTAAGAAAAGCTACGGTTTTGCTGTACATGTACATAAATGTACTGTCGATATACAAACATAAAGTATATGCCGATGATTGGTCGACGGTCTTTGGAACATAATCGGTTTTACAATGAAATAATAACTTTCACAGAGCAACAGTTCCCTTTATTTTTATTCTTTCGTTTACGAGACTCTCCGTGACGGTCTATGGAAAGCAGCTATAGGTCCTCTTTCTTTCTTCCCTTTTATTGGCGCCCTTTAACACGATTTACTTCAAAGGCCATAACTACAGCAGGAGGGTATTCACCAAGGTACCAGCTTTTCCTGGGTACTGTATCCATCCCAAGAATTTCCATTTGACTTAAGAGTTATCGGGAAGGCATACGTCGGGGGGTATGGGGGGAGCTTTCCGGACATTCTCTTTTCTGTAGTATTTCTGTAATACTACATTTTTAAACAAATAGAATTCTGACATACTGTGTCTGGAAACGTACTTAAACATTTGTTTACATGTATTTTGAATGTACCCCACAGACAATGGAGAACGCCCTCCCCATACCGGAAAACCTGGAGACGTGGCGCCCGGGGGAGGACGATCAGAGCCCCCTGCGAGCAGACGACACCCCCTTCATCTACCTGTGCGCTACCATGTGGCACGAGACCGAGAACGAGATGACCCAGATTCTCAAGTCGCTCTTTAGGTATTTATTGTTTTTGGTTTTTACCATAGCATTTCTGATACATACGTGTACTTTTAGTCAGGTAGTGTTTTTGAGAACACAATGACGCGGACTCTTAAGTCGCTCTTTATGTAACTTATTTGGTATTTTTTACGGACATGTATTTGTTACCTGCTACCTGATTTGGGAACGGTTTGACACTGTTGTTGCCGGTTTGACTAAAAGACGTGGCCGGTAGTTGTCATCCCATCAAAAGTGGTGATGAAACTAGGCCACTGGTCCAGAATCATACAATGATTTTATTTGCCGTGGATGGCCAAGTAAAAAAAAAGCCAACTTTTGACCTACTCAATCATCCAATCGAATGTGTTTGAAGGCGATTATGCCGTTCTTTCATTGGTTAAAACATGCGAAACTGTTCATAATAGAAAATATAACGCAGTACTGTTTAAAGGGTTCGTGTCAATATGCAAACGTTATATTCTTATTTGAGACACTTGTTCTACGACTGTGTAGAAGTATATAGCAATCTCAATTTTATCGTTATTGACGTTTAAATTTACGTTGACATTGGATGCAGTTTAAGGTACGAAGGAGTGTTCATGTACCTCTGTTTTCTCCTTTAGACTGGACACCGATCAATGCGCGCGGAGGAATCTTCAGTTGTTCTTCGGTATCCGGGATCCGGACTATTACGAATTTGAGGGTATGGTTTTCTCATGATCTATAGCAGGTCACGTGACCAGTCTAAGTTTGTAATATTTCTATAAAATATGCAATACAAAGTAGATGTCTTATTTTTCTGTTCAAGACCACACGCACGTGGTCGTCACATAAAGACTATCAACAGTATTGTTTATGTACAGTTGGTATTCTATACAGAGTATGTAAGTAGATATACGTAATATTACGCTAGTCAATTGTTCCAATTGACTAGCGTAATATTCCTTTTATTATATACCACAATAAACTTCAGATGTGCATTTACCTTAGTGTATTTGTTTAAAAATTACAATAATGACTAATCATTGTAGGTATAGAATATATGTGTTTACATAAATCTATGACGTCATTATAAAGTAGTCCAGCTAGTATGGTAATACGGGATTGGAAAAATATCGAGTAGCATAATACGGTTTTTTTTTTCTGGCGACATTTATTTCACCGATTGATAAAGCGTGTATTTTGTTAATATTTTAAACAGGTACATAATAAAAGTGCATATTTGATTAGGCGCATTTAGAGGGGGGGGGGGGGGGGGGGGCGTAAGCGGCGTAAGCGGCCTACAGCCCCTATAAAATCGTCCAACATTCTTTTCTTTTTTTAAAACCTTACCATAATTTTAACCGTTGCATTTCATTGTCAATGATCAATGACATGTTATTCATAAATTTATTGTAATAATCAAACCCGTTATTATATACGTGTTAAAAAATCTTAACACAATAAATGCTTTATTAATCGGTGAAATACATGTCGACAGAAACAAAATCCCGTATTTTGCTACTCGCAATTTGTCCAATCCCGTATTACCATACTAGCTAGACTACTTTTTTAATGACGCCATCATAGAGTTACGTAAACAAATATAGTCTTCACATACAGTAATTAGTCATTATTGTAGTTTTTAAACAAATACAATTAGGTAAATGCACATTTGAAGTTTATCGTGGTATATAATAAAAGGAATATTACGCCAGTCAATTGTGTCAACAGTATGTATTAGTCTCGTGGCTTGGGTTATTTCATATCACACTCAAGGCTCCGCCTCTCGTGTGATACGTCAACACACAAACCACTCGACTAATACATACTTTAAGAACAATTGACTAGCGTAATATTCCGTATTTACGTTCTTCTTTCTTTAAATTGTTCCATTTTGTCAATAAATGTACTTTTCCGATATATATTCCTACACGTAAAAGATACCAAAAACAGGTTGTTGGCATTGACTGAATTTTTTTCCGCCCCCCCCCCCCCCACTCTAACTCAAAGTCCTGTTTCTGAGCTTGATGCGTAAGACTATTTTGTACGGAATCCGGTTAGTGTTATATGAAATATCGTGCCTCTTACTGCAAGGGCGAGACACGAGAATTGCGCGAAACGCGAAGCGAGACACGATATTAAAGCGAGACACGAAGCGAGGCACGATATTGTAACACGAGATCTCGCACTGTCGCAGTATCCCATACCACGAAATCTCGCGGCAAAATATCGTGTCTCGCTTCGTGTTTCGCGCAATTCTCGTGTCTCGCTTCGTGTCTCGCGGTAAAATATCGTGCCTCGCTTCGTGTCTCGCGCAATTCTCGTGCATCGCGTTCAAAGGTCGAGACACGAGATGCGAAGCGAGACACGAAGCGATACACGATATTATATCGTTCAAAAATCGCCCGAATCTCAAGTATCGCGGTAGATTTTCAAACCACGATACACGAGATACGAAACGATACACGATATTCAGGCGAGACACGAAGCGAGGCACGATATATTGTATCGTTCAAATATCGCCCGAATATCGAGTCTCGCGTCTACCGGTGCACCAGGAATTTATCACATTGTAGATGTTTGATGTTATTTTGTAAAAATATGATGATGATGGGCCGTCATGGTATGAGTCTTCAACGACTTGGGCCGTCCTGACCCGCATTCATTCGTTAGGGAAAAGAGTGTTTCCCTGCTTTGTTTCCCTGCTTTCAAACCGCGAGACTCGATATTCGGCGATATTTGAACGATACAATATCGTGTCTCGCTTTGTGTGTCGCCGGATTCTCGCGTCTCGCTTCGTGTCTCGTGGTTTGAAAATTTTCCGCGATACTCGAGATTCGGGCGATATTTGAACGATATTATATCGTGCCTCGCTTCGCGTCTCGCCTGAATATCGTGTATCGCTTTGTGTCTCGCTTCGCATCTCGTGTCTCGACCTTTGAACGCGAGGCACGAGAATCGTGCGAGACACGAGAATTGCGCGAGACACGAAGCGAGACACGATATTGTAACAGTAGATCTCGCACTGTCGCAGTATCCCATACCACGAAATCTCGCGCCAAAATATCGTGTCTCGCTTCGTGTTTCGCGCAATTCTCGTGTCTCGCCCTTGTCGTAAGAGGCACGATATTGCATATGGCCTAACCGGATTCCGTAATTTTGCAATGAACGTTACAGTAACTGGAGTTTTCACGTGTTTTCAGCCCATATATTCTTCGATGACGCGTTCGATTACGTCAACGGGGAGTCACGCGCCAATGGTTACGTCAAACAACTGATGAGGACCATTGATGACGCAATCAGGTACAGGTTCTACCCGTAGAGCTGTCGGTTATACGTTTAGATCATTATTATCGGTGGTGACGGTGAATAACACGATTTACGCTATATGTAACTGGTGAATACAACAGAGCTAGATTTATATTTGGCATCACCACCACCATCACCACAACTGCATTCTACTCCACCACCACTGCCGCCGCCAACGCTGCTGCTGCTACTAATACTACTGATAATACTACTATCTATTACCACCACCATCAACAACAAAAACACCACCACAGCCGCCACCACCACCGCCACCTACTACTACTAATACTGATACGAATACTACCTTCTATTAGCACCACCAACACTTCCAATGATACTTCTACAGTCACCACGCACAGTCTGACCTAGGGCGACACTTTCCGCTTTTATGGAATTTTCTGTTTCAATGAAGTCTCTTTTTAACATAAATCCACGGTAGGCGGAAAGTGTAGTACCGGATTGGCCTGTGCGAACTGCTGAATAATGCATTAAGCCCGGTTTTCCCACGACACGCCTACTACCGGTATATACCTGTCATTTCACAGCTCCGTCCACACGGCGGGTATGAAGATTCCGCCCCCCTCCAAGATCGACACGCCCTACGGAGGCCGGCTGGTATGGCGACTGCCTGGGGGTAACAAGCTGATCGCGCACCTCAAGGACAAGCAGAAGATACGTCACCGGAAGAGGTGGAGTCAGGTAGGCTGCACTGCAGTAATTCTTTGAAAATGAGATGTTAGAATTAAAGGTTACGCATGCGCAAATAAATTCCTTCTTTGTTACATATAAAATATGCAAAATTTGATCTCACTTTTCACCATGACCAAGCTACTTTCCAATATATCACCATACATTGTTGGAAAGATGAGGACAAAACCTTTTGAAAAAACAGCATGTCAAAAAATTCTATGTGTTGTAACTCAGAATATTTACCTTAGAAAAAACACACCGGTTTTGACGGGCATGGAGGCTGCCATTTTGCGCATGAATACATGGGCCAAAAGTTATGAAGCTGGGAACCACTAGACAAACAAGTAGTGCACAACACAGCCTTTTTTCTTATTGCTTACATATATACCTTTAAAATGATACCAAAACATATCATTTAATCTGTATTTTACAAATTATATGCATCCTGCACTCAGCCACATGTGCTTATTATCTAACTGACAGCATGTAACCCTGAGGATGTGACTTCCGTTTTGGGGTAATTAGACCAGAAGTAACTTTTCAATATGCAATTCGTATATATTAGATACCAGTACATCATTGTGTATCCCTCCGTGGTCCATTCAGATTGATCCATACAGATTGATCTTTAAATTGATACCAGGCTTGCACAATCTGAAATAAATGAAATGCTAGAAAAATGATAAGAAAGTTTGCCGTTTTATAATGGGACCCTATGGGAATTGGAATTACTGGTATCTAACCTTTAAGAAAACCAGGAACCGGCCCTTAATACACTTATCACTTATATCACTTATACATAAAATCCCCATGTAACTGTGTTATTTTATTGCGTTTATTACTTTTCACGGGAATAAATGTGAATAATATCATAACTGACACGTTATCTACGATTTTTAAAGCGAAACCTGTTTTTTTTCAGGTAAAAAAATGAAAAAAAAAAGTACGGAAACTCGCCTTTTGCAGCTCACAGCACATGGAATCATGTTATTCGCAAATATAACACGTTTTATACCTTATTACTGTCCATTGCATTAAAATAAGTCTAAATGAACTGGTATTCTGACTGGTTTATGTGATTTAGGTGCGAATTTTAGTTCACGCTGCCCATACGATCCAAGTACTGAAGCGCAAGCCAGATGGTTTATCATGTGTCATTCTCAAATGCGTTTTTAGGGCATTTCTACTTAGCAGATCGACCTGAAATTTTGCATTTGTGGTACAAGTAGGTTAATAATGGTGTAGAAGAGGTTTTTTTTTCATGACAGCAACATTTTGAGTTTTCTTTAAGGTTAGATACCAATAAATCATTGTGTATCCCTCCGTGGTCCATTCAAAAGTAGTGACTATTACTTAAGAGTACTTCTTCTCTTCTGGCATAAAAGCCATTTAGGTATCTTAGACATGCCTTTTGTGGTTATTTCTAATATCCTATGCGTGTCTGCAACATTATGGTGCATTTTATTGGAGGCTAACTTGAAAGGTGATCTTTTGGGGTGAGTTTACTGTGATATGGGGCTTTTGTCGATATATGACTGCCGAAACCCTGTTTTCTACCGGTGCCTGCATTCAAGTGAGATGCATTTTCTTAGAAGTAACATAACATATCTTTTTTATTGCAAATTTTGGAAGAGGACAGATTTATCTTTAAATTGATACCAGGCTTGCACAATCTGAAATAGAGGAAATGCTAGAAAAATGGGTGGAAAGTTTGCCGTTTTAATATAATATTGTCCCGCAAACCAACTGTTTAAAGCAATAAACTACCTCTCCTCACTCGCATATTTGGCTGTGACCTTAGACGTATATGTGGGCCCGGCTAGCTCAGTTGGTAGAGCGCTGGACTGTCAATCCCGTGTTCGTGAGGTCACTCCCCATCCCGGTTACATAACTTGTGTGGTGATTGGTCATGAAATCATTTCATCGGCCATTCTACCCCTACCTCTGATTCAAGTAGGTCAGTTGTCAGTTACTGGCAAAAGTATGTGCACTTAATACTGGTAAACCGCTTATATTGGCTACGCTTGCCCAGGAAAAGTGTGTGTAGGTTAACTGACCGCCGTAATATGTCTAAAATACTGTTAAAAATGGCAAAAAATCCAAATAAGCAAACAAACAAACAAGTTTCATTCTGTAGGTGATGTACATGTACTACTTCCTCGCCCACAAGCTGCTGTCGATGGGTGGAGGAAAGGAACGAATCCGGACGGTCGCCGACAACACGTTCATTCTCGCCCTTGACGGTGACGTCGATTTCCAGCCGTCAGCGTTGCAGCTGCTCATTGACCGAATGAGGCGAAATCCGTACGTTGGCGCCGCTTGCGGCCGAATTCACCCGATTGGTTCCGGTGAGTGTTTTTGTAACTTCCGGTGAAATTTGGTGTAACTTCCAGTCAGCGTTTGTGTTACTTTCTGAGAATGTGTGTTTACCGGTTAGTGTTTGTGTTACTTCCGGTGAGTGTTTGTGTAACTTCCGGTCCGTTTTTCTGTTTGTTTTCTGAGTATACGTGTGTACTTTCAGCGTTTGTGTTACTTTCTGAGAATGTGTGTTTACCGGTTAGTGTTTGTGTTACTTCCGGTGAGTGTTTGTGTAACTTTCGGTCCGTTTTTCTGTTTGTTTTCTGAGTATACGTGTGTACTTCTGGTGAGATTTTTTGTTAATTCCGGTGAATATTTATGATACTTCTTGCAAGTATCTGTTTTGGCGAGAGCTTTACTATAATTAACTGTGTATATTTCTAAAACGGGTCGGCAAAGGGTATTTTTTCTTGAAAATTCAAATCTAAATCCCCCAAAGGATACAGTACCATTTAAATATATATATATACAAGTTGAATGATGGTCTGCATAATTTTCTCAGTGCCGCATTGTTTTTCCGATATAATTCCGTTGACAAACCTTGGACACATCAGAACAAATAAAAATCCTTAAGTGAAAATCGTCCTAACTGCATTCATGCCGACTATAAACCCACCGGGTCATTGAACTTGTAGCGGACATCAATTATGATTCTACAAGTTGGATCGAATATACACTCTTGTACTGAACTAAAGTCAATTAAAACACGGTATACCGTTTCCCTCCGCTATGCCACTCTTGGCAAACCGGAAGTACGTTTTAAAAACACCCGTACTCGGTGAACTTAACGCTGTAGAATCAAAATAGCGTCTTGCTGCGTACTCCAACAATGGGCATGGTTCAGAACGGTGACTTTATGAAACCAAACAAATCCTCATGTAAACATTACCTTTACTTTATGTAAAAAAAAATTGTTAGAAATTTATGGCACGCACGACAATCGACTCGAGCGTAAAAAGTTAGTCATCTCTTATAATACATGTAGCAACGTGAATAACCGCGGGTCCGTAAATGATTATCTACATAATAAACATCATATTCCTAATTCAAGTGTATCAACGTTTTATGAAATAACAATTAAAACGGTAATATATATTTTTGTTGAAATATTATGTATGAGTGTCACTTAACCACAGCGGTTTTGTTTTCAAAACAATTTTTTATGCCCCCACTATCAATGATGGGGGGGGGGGGGGGCATATAGGGTCTACCCTGTCCGTGGGTTAGTACGTATGTACGTGTGTACGTATGTACGTTTGTACGTATGCACGTATGTTCGGATTCTTGTTCGGACAATAACTTTGTCCAGAATTGGAAGATTTTCAAATAACTTGGCAGAAATGTTAAGAATAATGAGACGTTGTGTCGCGTGCAAGAACCACGTGCCTTGGTCCAAGGTCAAGGTCACACTTAAAGGTCAAGTATATGTATATATGTTAAGATTCTTTTCCAGGCAATAACTTTGTCCAGCATTGAAGGATTTTCAAATAACTAGGCAGAAATGATAACCATTATAAGACAATGTGTCACCCGCAAGAACTAGGTCCAAGGTCAATGTCACACTTATATGACAAGGTAAAATATGAATACCATAGACTCTGTCTGGAGCATAATTTTCTCCGGCATGGAAGATTTTTTGGAATAACTTGACAGAAGTGATAAGCATTTTGAGACAGCATATGGTATGCAAAACCAGGTCCTTTTGTCTAAGGTCAAGTTCAAATTTCAAGGTCAAAGGTATGCATACAGACAAAGCGGCGCCATGTAGAAATGGCTGCATAGGTGGGGGCATCCGTGTCTGTGGACACATTTCTAGTTAGTTTTTTGTTTCAGACTCCGTGTTATAAAAAAATAAAATAATAAACGCTATTTGTCCAACTCACAGTGTACATTCAACCAACCCGTCAATTTCTAGTATAAGTGTTAGAATTTAATAATTTGAGTTTGTTTTTTCTGTAATAACTGTCTGATAAGATCAACGACGCATTTATAATTTTGACATAGTGTACTGATTCACGTGTCTTTGTCGGTTATTGCCAGTTCTTAAATTTTAGTCATTCCCTAACATGTTAGTGAAAAAATAGAAACTGAATCAATTGATTTATTGAAAACGGTATTGTTTGTAAAACTGTATACAAACAACTAGCAATCATGAATGAATTAGGTATTGTTCATGTGACGTCCGCTTGGCACAACATGTAACTAAACGCGGCACTCTGGCCAGTTGACATGTCAAAATATTCACCATTAGGCCAACATTTTTTATGTTTTATTTTACGGGAATTTTTTTTTAATTGAGTCGGGCGGTAGTAATAAAGATAAAAATAAAATCACTTTTTTTTTACAGCAATCTACAAAAAATATACATTATAATTTAAAAGAGGAGCATTTTTTTTCAAACTGAACACATTTTTAACAGTCAAGGCTAAAAACAAGCTCTTTTAAGACATGCTAGTTTAAAAGTTAATTCATTAGTTTGAAACTCTTAAAAAAAGTATTTGAACAGATACAATCATTACTTCATACTTTTCCAAACATTTATATGTCCTTTTTACTAGTATATGTGCTCTGAATAAAATACCAAGTCGGCGGGGAAATTATAAATACAATTCACAATGATTACTTTTATTTTTATTTGCGTTCGTTGAAAATTAGGGTAGGGATTCCCGTAAAACAAAAGACAAAAAAATGTTGGCCTTACTAGTATTACAATGAGTGAAATTGATTCATAGCTAGAAATGGGCCTGCTGATTGGTCTGTTAAGTCAACAAATAGTCTAATGGCCATAGTGGCGGCTAGATGTTCCAGATGTCTTCAGTTGTTAATTGAAAATTGGGTGTTGGAAACTAAAAATAAAAAACTACCGTGTTAACCAGCCATCAGGCATAAATTCAATGTTTGAACGCTTGAACTGTCGTGAATTATGTGTGTGTACCAAATGCTTATATTAAACTCGCCATCATTGGTGGCAAAGACATTTTATGTTCAAACATTTAATCATATTTGGACACAAATGCACAACTGACTAACGAATTTTATTTTTCTGCCATATTAAGTATTCTTGGATCATTGCTAAATTAAAAGAGCCAGACTCTTTCTATTAGCTGAATGCGTTTATAGCTGAATGCATATGGACTGCTAGAACAATATACACATTGGTACACACATTAAACTGTGTACTGGAATAGAACAACTGTAGTTATTGCTATATTGCTACTATATAGTAATCTCGTGTAAAATGAATTGGAACACTTTACTACTATTATGCCTTTCGACGCGCATGGAAGTAACGTGTGGTCAACGCGAGACGTTAATGTATCCCTCCAAATGTTTGCAAGGACACGAGCTGACAACGATTCTTGGCCTAAATTTAAAAAAATGCGTTACCGAATGCGCATTAAGGGCGTCATGCGCGTGTGTTAGCTACCGACGCAATATAGCATTATGCATTCTACATGACAAAGTTTTCGCTTTGGAGGCGGAAGTCGACGCGTCACTGGTAACGTGCGTTGGTTACGTTTTCGTGGCAGTTCGAGTAGAGCCGCATCTTATGACGTCACTTCCGGGACAATGTTCAAACTCTCCCTGCCCACAGGGGACAATGTGTACGCCGTTCCAGGACTCATTCAAGTGCGAGTACAAAGAATGTCCGTCATCAAAAGAGACTTTCCAACCAGACGGCGATATTTTAGGAAACTTGAATTCCATTGGGAATTTTCGTCTGGTGCAGTGCGATCCGGGATTCGAACTTTTCGGCGTTGCCAGGCAGGAATGTCTGTCGACGGGAAAGTGGTCGGGAGAAGCGATATGCTCCATGGAGTGTGGACTTCCGCCTGTCGTTACTGACGGGGTTATTGGCATAGCCCGTATTAACACATTTACCACCGAAATGGTGAATGAGACCGTATCTAACTTCTCGCGGCTCGCCAACATTACAACGTTTCTGGAAGGTTCGTTTATTCAATACGCGTGCGCCAGCGGACTTCGAATGGCGGGCGTTAATTTTACGGAGTGCCTCGAGGGTCTTTGGACCGAGACGCCGACATGCGAGGTTCCGGTCAGCGCGACCGGCGCGGAAAACATGCATAACTGCAATCAGCGTGTTAAGAGCTACTCCTACGAAACCGGAAGCTGCGTCAACGTGTGCGCAGAGTTCGCCAACACCTTTCAAGGCATTCCTGAAAAGAAGTTGAACTTCCTGGACGAAGAGACGCTCTTCACGAACAATTTCACCGAATGCAAGGCGGCCTGTCTCTCGAGAACCGCCTATCAGTGCTCATCCTTCGAGATTAACGAATCGCTCTGCAACCTGGCGATCGAGAACGCAAACCAAGGCGGATACTTCCGGGACGCCAGCGGTTACACATATTACCAACGCGACTGTCGGGTTTAACGCCATAGTGCCAGAATGCTTACAGTTACCTAACGCAGGCGACATTTGTCTGGGCGTTGTTTTTTTATGAAAAACCTCAGTGAATAACGTATTGTTTTCGTACTGTAGTAAACAATACAATCAAGATCATAAGCCCGTTTCATACACTTTTTCATGAACGGTTCTCTTACGTAAGTATTTATAAGAAAATACGAGCGTTTAAACAAAATCTTACGCAACCACCTGCTACGAATTCGTAAAATTCTATATAAAAGCTATCAATGGTGAAGGGCTGTCGTAACATTTATAACAATTTTCGTAAAACGTTCGTACGTAATAATCGCAGATTTTTTACGAAAATCTTACGAACTGCCTGCGAAACGGGCCCCATATGTACATGCATATAATCGCCAATCTTACTTTGACGTACAAAATCGTATGTTTGACCTGTCCCATACGCATTTACTTGTATACTATTAGACATTGCATCCGTCTTTGTTTTTTGCTTTAAAACATATGTGTATATACTTTCATCCTTCACTTTCTTCACCTATTATTACCACGGTCTGTATCCTGATAATTCTGGCTCAGAAGATAATGCATGCTCAGAAGATAATGCAGGCTTCAGCGCAGGAGCAGAGTGGGGTAGGTCAGTTTATGTATAATTGTATTTTTACCCTTACCCCATGCATTCTTTTTGCGATAGATATGAATTAAGCGATCCATTATCTATCTACAGGTACCTTAACTTTCGAAAACATTCGTCAGATAAACCTATAAATAGAGAAATTGTTACAAAACATCACCCAAATCAGCGGACAACGGTATATTTTATTCATTAAAAATATATGTAAGCATTGTTTTGTACATCGAACTTGTGTAAACAAAGCCCAATCACCGACAATGAATATTGAGTCTTTCTTGGTTTAGTAGCATAACGTACGTTTCTATAAAAAGGGATTTTTTCCAAGCTAACTGCAACCAATTGGATAATGGCTTGCTACGCGATAAATACAAGATAATAGCGTGCTTAACTTGGATAATGATTGAGCTTGCCTTTTTATCATGCTTATTTACAGCTATAGTCTTTATGTACCTGTCTTTCTTCCCCTTTATGTGTCAATTTATCCCTCTGTGTGTCTGTCTGTGTGTCTGTCTGTGTGTCTGTCTGTCTGTCTGTCTGTCTGTCTGTCCGTCTGTCCGTCTGTCCGTCCGTCCGTCCGTCTGTCTTCTATCGAAAATCGTATTGAGAATACCCCAGGAGTGGGATGTGACTTATAATTATATCGTGTTGTGTACATGTGCGGATGTATGCCCTTTTCCCCCCAAAATGGTACTAGTATTTGACTTACCCTGTTTATTACCTGACCAGAATATGAAGGGCCCCATGTGCCGTTCCCAAAGTATCTTACATGCACTCCCAAGAACAGTTGCGACAATAAATTCTATTGTTAATAGTTAATTGGGAGAATCTCTGCGAATCTTGTATATTGTGTTTTCCGGAACGCTAAAACTTCATCAATAGCTGCCATTGTATAGTATATGGAGGAATATGAAAACAACACACCTCTAGCAACTCCAGGCTAACCTCCCCGTCTGTATGCATTAGCGAACAATATTTACCTACAATCAGGATCTAATGAATTAACATATTTGTGCATATCAAAACCTATTTTACTCCACTATCACATGTCAGGATTTAAAGCAGTCATCATAATTATGTCTCTCCATAATTGTGGGAATACATGTTGATTTCTTACATTGTTACCTCTCTTGTTATGAACTGCGCCATTTGAAGTAAAATCAGGTCCAAGATTACGTCAGTGCTATACTTTAATTCTCATTTAAGCTCTAGGCATGTTGCTATTCAAATTTGTATCGCATTCTGTATGTTAGAGTCTGCCTAAACGTACTAAAATGGCTCTATATTAAATATTATAATAACGGGTAAATCTGCCAAACGCTCGGAACACAATTATGTCACTGTACGCTCGCTAAAAAAAGAAACGCAATTTGTGAATAATGCAAAAATAATTCGAAATTAGTCAATGGTCCATTACATTAAAATTAGCAATATGTACTTAATGGAATACCAAGGTGAACTGTAGTAATTATTGTAAACTAGGCAGATAACTCTGTAACTACATAGTGTGCCCATTATTTAATCTCTGTGACCATCAGACTTCCCGACTAGCAGACCAACTTCAATTGACTAGCAAACCAACTGCAGCAGACTAGCAGACGAACTGCAGCAGACTAGCAGACGAACTACAGCAGACTGGCTTACCAACGTCATCAGACTAACATAATAGGGTTTTCAAGACAAAAAAATAATTTAAAAAAAAGTTTTAGGGTCGGCCCTTTTAATGACTATCAAACCAACTTCATCAGACAAACTGGATAAACTTCAGCAGACTAACTTTTCTTATTTTCTGTCTTGACACCAATATAACTCCTGGGATTAGAATTATTAAGTTGTACACTACCTCATAGAGTACAGCAGAGTAGATCAAAGTAGCTCGATTAGATATTGCATTTTAATACCGTAAAATGAATACTGGATATCACATTGTTAGCATGCTAATAACGCTGTTTTTCATACCCTACTCATACATATTAATGGATGTATAAGTGTATAGAGATTATATGTAGGATACATCGTACTTTATTTGACTTTAAACATATTATAATATAAATATTTTAAGAAAGAAAGCTGATTCAAATTGCACAAATCATAGATAAAAAAAGGCAGCTCGATCATTATCCATTAAATGTTTTGTGTAGCCTATCATTATCCACCATATAGCAAACCATTAACCAATTTTGTGCAGATAGCTTGGAAAAATAAATGTGTTTCGAAACGTAGGTATGTTACTGAACCAAGCAAGACTGCATTTTCATTGTCGATTATTGGGCTTTGTTAACACAAGTTTGATATTTAAGAAAATGCTTACATATATTGTTAAATTATTAAAATATGCCGTTTTCTTCTGATTTGGATTATGTTTTGTAATAATTTCTCAATTTATAGGTTTATCTGACAAATATTTTCGGAAGTTAAGGTACCTGTAGATAGATAATGGATCGCTTAATTCATATCTGTCGCAAAAAGAATGCATGGGTTAAGGGTAAAAAGACAATTATACATAAACAGACGTACCCCAATCTGCTCCTCCGCTGAAGCCCTCATTATCTTCTGAACATGCATTATCTTCTGAGCCAGCATTATCAGGATACAGACCGTGATTACACTCTGTTATCATCAATATTAAAAATACCCTGGGCTGTTAAACATGCCTAACTAAATTCCTGAGTAACACGTTGCTGACCTGTGACAAGGTTTGTCAAACAGACTGCATACGATCGAAGCTTTTTAAATGAGAAACCATGTCAATATATATTGTATAAAATATTGTAATATGTTAAGTGATAGCTTTCCATGTATGCTCGGAGTCCGACAGGGCGAATGTTTAAGCCCGTTTTTGTTTGCCATGTTCTTAAACGACATTGAGGACATATACGTTCACAGTGGCCTATCGGGTATTGACGTTAACATGTTCAAAATGTTTTTAATTCTCTATGCTGATGATATTGTAATTTTTGATAATAGTAGTGAAGAACTAAAAATCAGTCTTAATTTGCTTGACCAATATTGTAGCCAATGGTAGGTTTTCCATGCAGACTATGAGACATTATAACATTATTAAATATTGGATAAAACTATTACAGTGTAATGAAAACAAATTTGTTAAAAAAGTTTACACAATGTTAAAAAACGAGTTTGAAAATAACCCAAATAAGAAAAATTGGTGCTCACAAGTTAAAATGCTCCTCTGTTCCTTAGGTTTTAACGATGTGTGGATAATGCAATGCGTTGGAGATGTTAAAGTGTTTTTATCAATCGTTAACCAACGTCTAAAAGACGCATTTGTACAAAACTGGTCAAGTCGATTAAGTGAGTCTAGTAGAGCACTATTGTATAATAACGTCAAGTCTTTTGAATACCATGACTACCTGAGTCTAGTTAACTGTAAAGAATTTCGAATGTTTATTACAAAATTACGTGTTTCATCTCATAGATAACATATAGAAACAGGCCGATGGAATAGACCAGAAGCCACACAGTTGAAAACAGAACATGCTTTTTATGTAATACGTTAGAAGATGAATATCACTTTATTATGGAATGTGTTTTATATAATGATTTACGTGCTAAATATATACCCGGTTATTTTTGCACCAGGCCAAATATGCAAAAATTCATACAACTACTTCAAACAAAAAACTAAAAAATTGCATAGAAATTTAGGGGCTTATATATTTTATTCCTTTGAGTTAAGAAATCAGTCCTTATATGACTAATTTTACTAACCAGACTGTTGTTATACTTTTTGTAACTGTAAGTATGTACTGAGATTTAAACTTAACTTAAACTGAGATGTCCTAATCATGTGACTTGTATGTATTTGAAATTGTTAGGCTCGCAAGCGTATGCATATTTTTATGACATATGTCTCTTTATGGTTATATCTCCACCTTATATGTTACACTACTCTATTATTATCCTGTATAGTAAAATATGATTGCGCCATCTCCATCTCCAACGTGTTTTACAGTTTTTCATAATTGTATGCTCCATAAGCAACAAACATTGTATACATGTACTTGTTTAGTTATTTCGGTTCTATACTCTGTCCTGCCATATTGCTTTATGTAAATATGTTGTCGTCATGGGTCTTTGGACCTAATGGAACTTATGAAAATAAACTATAAAAACTATCAAACTATGTATATGATACTGACGTTATTTAATACTATTTTATCATCTTATATACAGCACAAATCACGTTTATATACTAATTATATAATATTTTTTGTAAACCATGAGAATACAGTACAGATTACTTTTATGTATTACTTAGATACAAATTATTTGTGTAAAGCATGAAAATACAGTGTATATTACTTTTATGTATTACTTAGATATAAATTATTTTTGGAAAACATGAAAATACAGTATAGATATCTTTTATGTATTACTTACATATAATTTTTTTCTAAAGCATGATAATACAGTATAAATTATCTAGATGTTATATATATTTCCGGTACATATATTTACACTCTTTTAATCATTTATACAGTCAATTTTATTTGAATATATCATTGTTGTTGCAATATGATGTACTTTCAGTGTGTGTACTGATTCACGTTTCTTTGTCAGTTAGACCATACCAATTTGATTCTATGTTTAACGTCCTCGGGCTGGTAGGTTTTCCGACGCCTGGACGAAAAAACAACAACAATTTTCACCATGTAAAAAATAGTTTCTAATATTTGTAAAAACATAACATTCTACGAGTCAATTTACACATTAAAAATACTGTGTGACAGTTGGTTCCAACTATGAAGAGGATATATTTACAGTTGTGCAGGTAAACATTTGCTTTTGCTATAAAACTGCCATGAATAAGTTGTGAAAGAAAAATGTTTTTATCGACTCATTGTTTGGTTTTTCCTGTCTGGTTGGTAGGTTTAAAAAAATAATGGGGACGCTAAACATAGAATCAAATTTGTATGACCTTATTGTCGGTTCTAAAAGGTTTGCTACTCCCTCAAATGTCAGTGAAAAAATAGGATCAATAATTAATAATAAACTCAACTGTTTGTTAAAACATATACAAACAGCCGGCAATGGATGGGGTATTGTTCTTTTGACGTCAGATTGGCACAAAATGTAAACATACGCGAAACAGTCAACTATATTAGTTTTCCAATTTGTATTCTACAAAAGAGTGTTGTTCTTTCAGAAAATATACTCAATTATCAACAATCAAAATGAAATAGGAAACATTGTTTACGATAATTTTATAACCGCAGTACTTCACCATTACGAGTAAAAGGAACAATACAATGTTTTCATGACATTGTTAATGACATTTTAATTGTTTTGCTCTCAGCTACCGGTAACAGCTAATGAATTTCGTTGATATATATAATATAAAAAATGTCAATACATCCACCATTATTACAATCTGTGGAATTGATTCATAGCTCGACAATTGTGTTTGATTGAAGGGCTGTTAAGTCAATAAGGCCATACCAATTTGATTCTATGTTTAGCGTCCTCGGGCTGGTTGGTTTTTGGATGCCTGAACGGAAAAAACGACAATTTTGACAATGTGAAAAATCGAGTTGGAAATCATATTAAAATTTGAAAACCATGACTTTGAGGTGTTTTTACCAAAATGTAAAAACAGAGTGCAACTAGTCAATTTACACAGTTATAACACTGTGTTAAAGTATGAAGATGATATATAACAGTTTTGCAGGTAAACATTTGCTTCAGCTTGTACCACTGCCATGAATAAATTTTGAAATAATGTTTTTATCGACTCATTGTTTGTTTTTTCCTGCCTGGTTAGTAGGTTTCGAAAAATCACGGAGAAGCTAAACATAGAATCAAATTTGTATGGCCTAAATAGTCAAATTCCTAGGTGGCGGCTCAATGTTCCAGATGTCCCTTGGTGTTAGTTGAACATCGGCGTTTGGAAATTACAATAATTATGAAGAACTGGATCTTTACTAGGTTCACCAGCTCAGTATTTAATGTTCGAACATCCGAGCGCGAGCGTTATGTGTGTGTGTAAAATGTGAACGTTATTAAACGTACTGTGACTAACGCGTGGGTCTCAAAGACTATAGTCTTCATTCGGTTTGCTGAAAATGACACGCACGCATGCCAGGTCTCAAAGACTTCAATCTTAATTCGGATTGCTGCTATTGACACACATGCCTGGGTGACGAAGGCGTTTTAATATTCATGGATTATTGCTGAATCAAAAGAGCCAGACTCTCTCTATTAGCTGAAATCGGTTGTAGCTGAATGCACATGCTTTCTCTCTATTAGCTAAAATCGGCTGTAGCTGAATGCACATGCTTTCTCTCTATTAGCTGAAATCGGTTGTAGCTAGACTCTCTCTTTTAGCTGAAATCGGTTGTAGCTGAATGTATTTGCTCTCTGTGATAATCGCTTGTCGTAAACTACTGAGTGTGGAGTCAACTTTCAAGCAGTGCACTGACAATGATGGTGTTAAAATTCCATTTGTATGTTTGACGGTCATTGTGTGGAAGCATTGAAAGAAAATGTGTATAAAGTATTATTGGACAGGATAGTCTTAGTATGAGCTCCTTAGTTTATCACAAGTTTTAGGAGTAAAGCGGTCAAGTGAATACTTAAGAAGAGTGTTTTGAAAAGAACGTTTACGTACTGTCTTATTTAGCGTTTACGTTTACGTTTTTCTGGGATTGTGTTTCTAATTATAAACAAAGTTTGTGGTTTTAATAACAATCTATAAAATGGTAAACAAATATGAATGTGAACTGGAATATGCCAAACGTAGATAGATTGCTATACAGAATATTATTTTACCATGCATGAAAATAGATTACGACTGTTTCTATTGTGCCTGCCATCGTTGTTGGGACTCACGTGCGGTCAATACGAGAGTCAGACGTTAGCGCATCACGCCACATGTTTACACGGACACGAGCTGACAACGATTCTTGGTCCCAGTTTCAAACAATGCGTAACTGAATGCGCGCTGAGGACGTCCTGTCAATCTGTTAGCTACCGACGAAATATAGCGCTATGCGTGTTACACCACAAAGTCTTCGCCTCGGAGGCGGAAGTCGCCGCGTCATTGGCAACGTGCGTTGGTAACGTGTTCGTGGCAGTTCGAGTAGGGTCGCAACTTATGACGTCACTTCCGGGACCATGTTCAAACTCTCCCTGCCCACAGGAGACACGTTGCACGCCGTCTCAGGACGCTTTTACGTGCGAGTACAAAGAATGTCTGTCATCAAAAGGGACTTTCCTACCAGACGGCGTTATTTTAGGAAACTTGAATTCCGTAGGGAATTTTCGTCTGGTGCAGTGCGATCCGGGATTCAAACTGTTCGGCGTTGCCAGACAGGAATGTCTGCTGACGGGAAAGTGGTCGGGAGATGCGATATGCTCCATGGAGTGTGGACGTCCGCCTGTCGTTACTGACGGGGTTATTGGCATAGCCCGTATAAACACTTTCACCACCGAAATGGTGATTGAGACCGTATCTAATTTCTCGCGGCTCGCCAATATAACAACGTTTCTACAAGGTTCGCATGTTGAATACGCTTGCGCCAGCGGGCTTCAAATGGCGGGCGTTAATTTCACGGAGTGCCTCGGGGGTGTTTGGACCGGGACGCCGATATGCGAGGTTCCTGTGAGCGCGACCGGCGCGGAAGACATGGGCAACTGCAATAATTTTGTTAAGAGCTACTCCTATGATACCGGAAGCTGCGTCTACATTTGTAATACGTTCGCCGACACTTTTCAAGGCATTCCTGGGATGAAGTTGAACTTCCTGGACGAAGAAACGCTAGTCACGAACAATTTCACCGAATGCAAGGCGGCCTGTCTCTCGACAACCTCCTTCCAGTGCTCGTCCTTCGAGGTTTCCGACTCGCTCTGCAACCTGGCGATAGAGAACGCCAACCAAGGCGGGTTGTTCCGAGACGCCAGCAGTTACACGTATTACCAACGGGACTGTCTAACGTAACGCCATAGTGACAGAAAGTGTATACAGTCACGTAACGCAGACGACGCCTGTCCGGGGGCATTGTAGTTCAGGTCAAGCCTGAAAAGGGAATGTCTGATTATTCTTTTTTAGATTTACTTCGAGTCTCGTTCGTCACCCACTAATAAAACCCCGTTTTATAAAAAGATAAAAACATCGACAAAAACTATTTCGAAGAACGGAAATGAAACCATTAACAATAGCTGGACAGGAGTTTACAGGTGATAAATTTAAAGACTGGACAGGTTGTGCGCAAGCTTACGATGACGTTCGAAGCCGTATATGACCGTTGAGTGATCGACTGCACACAACTGTGCAAAAAAGAACAACGCTTGTTTGTTTTGATCTGTGCTGATTTAAACAATACCACCATTACTTTACTTTTAATTATAAACATTTATGGTCATACGTCGTTTGTACAGTACACGCAACGCGAAACCCGCAGAATTCGCGCTGTCGCGAGGAGCCTTATGCACATCAATATTCACGGAGCGACGTCACGAAAGTTCGCGACGATAGCGGCGCTCTAGCGTGAGATTTCGCGACGAATATGTCACGAAATTTCGTCGCGATTCGCGGCGATATTACAGGTATATGTGCATATGTTCTTTAAAATCGTTGTACCGTTTCACGGTTTTCTACATTGTGTATCGTACAGTGTATGTTAAATATTTATATGTCCATGATATACATTGTGTATCGTACAGTGTATGTTAAATATTTATATGTCCATGATATTACGGTTAATTAATAAACAATTTTATAATAAAAGGCTATAATTTGACAGTATTGTTTGAACAAAAAATGACCACGCGCATAGATGTCAAAATTGGAATAAATCTCTTTATAAATTGTAAAGAAATTATGAAAAATAGAAATGCTGCGTTAGAAGTGTGATTGTGTGTACGTTCAAATTAAAGCTTACCATTAGAACAATTAGCATTATTATCTACTACAAATTATAAAATTATAACGGATCGTCCTCGTTTTCGCTACAAATAACCACTCCGTTCTAATTTATTTTTCTTCCATTTTAAATCAAACCATAAACCATACACCACATTTCACTTATGAGTGTGATGTTACTTTTACTTTTAAACGATTTATTAATTATTCTAAAAAGCGCAGAAATGTGCTGTTATTGTTATGTGCATGCGTATACGGGGTTCTTGTGATGAGTATGAACGCGCGATGTTTACTGATTCTCCATGCGCGTGATTATTTCAAACATTCCCTACCTCTGGAATATCCAGTTATTTATTTGTTGACACGTATGCCATCGTCACCACATACCAGCATATTAATATGCATCATATTTGTAATTATAATCATCATACATTTTCAAATCACCATTGTTTTACACGATATTTTATAATGATTAAGGACACCGGTTCCACATAGAAGTTCTTGTCAATGTTCGGTATCTCTTACACTGCAATGTCTCTGTGAGACGCAAAACATTTTATTTCCGCAAGTCCTTTTCCATGGCAGGAGCAAGTCCTCACACCGTCGGGTGATGCAGCTAAAAGGGGAAATGTTACATCAATCATCAAACCTCTGTCTCGAACAACAAAGTTCTCATGCTCTCTGGAAGCAAAACCCTCATATAAGTATGTGGCCTTTTTTTCATTTTGCACACCATACCGAACATGCCCGATGCTACTGAGATCATAATCATTATGTTTCATTATCTTGTCTATTAATCTGGAAGGGTCAGTAGAGTCCTCAAGGTCTTGATATCATGACACAAGGATGAAGTGATTCTGCCTACACGCTGCCTCTGCCACAGAATACTTTTCCAGGTTGCTGGCCTGAACAGGTGATACTTTTAAATCATCTAATATGACCTTGCATTCCCACCTCACCTCTCCTCCTTGCTAATCGTGTGCTCCTTGACAAGAATCTGAAAAAAGAAACCTGATGTTACAGCAAATTCCTTTAAAGCATGATACTTTAACTTTTTGCTAATGATTATTTGGATTGTTTGACTGTTAACAAAAAGAAATGAAATTCTTTTTTTACCACTAAGGGCATTGGCCATCATGACTATATTTCCCTCATTGGCATTTACAGCACATTTCTATGGCATAAAACATGACTATATTTCGCTCATTGGCATTTACAGCACATTTCTATGGCATAAAACATGACTATATTTCCCTCATTGGCATTTACAGCACATTTCTATGGCATAAAACATGACTATATTTCCCTCATTGGCATTTACAGCACATTTCTATGGCATAAAACATGACTATATTTCCCTCATTGGCATTTACAGCACATTTCTATGGCATAAAACATGACTATATTTCCCTCGTTGGCATTTACAGCACATTTCTATGGCATAAAACATGACTATATTTCCCTCATTGGCATTTACAGAACATTTCTATGGCATAAAACATGATATTCAAACCAGCTATGATGGTTTGTCAACAACAACTGGACATATTGGATATGAAATGTAAAAATCAAATAGTAATTAACAGATGTATTTTTCAGTAAAAAAGTATATTTTACTGGCGGCATATCCTCGTCATCCGATGCTGTGTCTGTATCGGGGTCGTTTTTTTGGTGTGAAGATGCAAGCATCTGGACAAATTCTCTTCAGCCGCCTTAAGGCCTCTTCTTCGTCGATGATCACTTGTATGGCTGGTTGTTGCGGTGGTCTTGTTTTTCGTGCTTTTCCATGTATGGACCGCTGGAAGCTGATTTCAGTCAGTGTTGACCCGTTACCTGAAATTACAGCACACTATGATTATTTAACTTGTATTTGTTCATTAATTATGAATATAGATATTATCAATTATCAATATAAATTATCATTATTAATTATCAATATCAATTATCAATAAAAAAAATATGTTACTTCCATGTAGTCCATTTAGTTAAACATACTTTACATGCATGATTTTTGTAGGAAGTGGTGAGGTCCGTATAAGTTAACCGTATAAAATAACATTCTCATTGTGATTGCGCGAAAACGCACGAAATTTCGTCGCGAAATTTAGCGAAATTTCGTGACTTCGCGAGCTAGCGCTCTGCGCTTCGCGACAAAATTGGTTCGTCGCATATCGCGAACTTTGCGGGCTTCTCGTGGTGTGTACTGTACGTCTGACGCACGTAGACTAGATAGATAAGTGGGAAGTGTCGCTGTTATTTCTAAAAAGTGTAAAGCAAGGTACGATGTCCTGTACATTGTCAACTTTTACTAATAATAAACAAATACCACATGTATGTGCATGTACATATAGAACACCATACATGTATATAGACGTCTGTGTTGTCAATCAAAAACACCCGCTGAAGTATAACCTAAATTCTAACAGTGGCGATCGAAGGTTACTTAAATATCGCAAATATTAAAGGGACCTGGCGTATTTACTATTTTATTTTTTTTGTCCTGGATCCCAAAAAAAAGAAAAATACAATATTTAAGAATTAAAAAATATAACACTACTGATAAAGAAATGCATGTGTATTGGAAATAGATCTAAAAATCATCAAAGAAATGGATAAAATTATAAAGCGTTTGTAACGCTTTTCATTTTTATTTTGGAAAACAAGTGGATCGCTTACATAGCGTTAACAATTCACCGCAACAACTATCAGTCAGAATGGGCGAGTGGTTATAGCAACACATTTTCGACCACGGCGGTA
This sequence comes from Congeria kusceri, assembly GCA_027627225.1. Classification (NCBI taxonomy): domain Eukaryota; kingdom Metazoa; phylum Mollusca; class Bivalvia; order Myida; family Dreissenidae; genus Congeria; species Congeria kusceri. The sequence goes on along the minus strand of CM051040.1, from coordinate 35,022,684 downwards.
GGTTCTAGTCCCGTGGAAGACAGTTTATTATTATTATTATTATTATTGTTTTCACTATATAATATATAAAATAGCATAGACTGTTCCTATATTAAAAGGAAATAAACGTATTATGATGTAAGTTGTATTTTTTTGACTCATTTGTCGTAAGTCATATACTTGTATGTTATACATATATTTCCATGTACATATTTATTTTATATATTTCTATTAAAAATTACACTAGAGCTGCTGTGACTTTATTTATTTATAAAATGTACAATGTTTTTATACACCAAATGGAGTTTTGTTTGTAACCAAAATGTGTTCGTGTCATAGATATTGTTGCAATATTGTGATCATATAAGAATGTAAGATTTTTGACAAAATATATATTTTAAAGAACATTAAAAAGTATGAATAATACTGTAGAAATAAATTATTAAAGTTTTTATACTAGTTTTTAAAGACTTTTCATCTTTTTTTCCGGTTGCATTGTTAAATCTTTACATCTTTGATTTATGTGTAAATTATTAAAGTGTGTGCAACTTACATGATTGTGTTTAAATAAAGTGTTTTATCGGATCATGTTACCTTGTAGAAGCTTCACATGACTGTCTGTCTTAAACACAGACGTTAAATGACTTTAAAGATGGGCTGTCTGATTTCTTTTGATTTATTTCGGGTCTCTTTCGTTACCCACTAACAAAAACGTTTTATATAACATTAAATAATATAACATTCATTTACTGTTTCATGTACAGTAATGGACTTTATGCCTGATGTATATTGAATAAACCATTAAAACGTCAACATCGACAAAAACTATTTTAGTATGCTCTCCGAAAGGGAGAGCATATAGTCGCCGCTATTTCCGTCCGTCCTAATTTTAATATCTTTGCAATGCAGTTTGTCCGGGTGTGAAACGATTTTCCACGATGACTTTATCCATCACACTCCATGTCCGTCCGTCCGTACTTCCGTCTTACCGTCCGTTCTTCCGTCCGTCCTTCCGTCCGTCCGCTACTTCGTTTTCGCTCGAGCTCTCATGGACTAATGACCCGAATTTGATGAAACTTTATATGCAGCATCCCTATAGGGTGGACATTTGCAAATTGTTAGGTCGTTCCGGTATGTTGATATTTCAGGGAGTTATTGCCCTTTGATTAGAAATAGGAAATTTTCTAAGGAAATTATCGTATCCGCGCGAGATCTCAGGAACTAATAAACCGAATTCAATGAAACTTTATATGCAGCTTCCCTACCAAGGAGACATGCGTATATTGTCATTGCGTTCCGGACTGATGATTTTTCTGGGAGTTATTGTCCTTTTTATACTAACAACAATACGTTGCAATGTAATATTTTTGTTTCCGCAGGAGATGTCAGGAACTGACTATTCAATGTAACTTTATATGGAACAGTTCTACCAAAGGCACATGCGAATATTGTCAGGTCGTTCCGGTCTGATGATTTTTTTCACGGAGTAATTGCCCTTGGATTATTAATTGGCTTATTTTGTTAGTCCACACTATAACTTTGCCATGGATAAAGAAATCTTAGAATTACTTTGCACAAGTGTATGTTGTAATGAGCTGGTGTGTGCCTCTCATGAATCAGGTCCCTAGGTCAAAGGTCAAGGTCACTCCTAGAGGTCTAAGGGCAAAATTGACACTTTGCTTGTCTGTGCTTAAACTTGCCATAGATTAAAAAATATAGCTGGCACAAATACCTGTTGAACTTAATGAGACAACATTAAGTGCATATAACCAGGTCCTAGACAAGATCAAGGCCACACTTATATGTCAAAGGTCAATACCAGGTTTTTTCCAATTAAATGACACAGATGTTTGCCTACATGTAAAAGAGACGGCATGTTACAAGCATTAAATTAGATCTGTAGGTCAAAGGTCAATGTCATACTTAAAGGTCAAACTCAAAATTGGCCTTTTGCTTGTCCGGACTTTTAACTTCTGTAATGGATTTTTAGACTTTACCCGAATGTGAGACAACGTATCTCCGTATGAATCAGAATCTTAGGTTAAAGGTCAAGAGCACATTTAGAGATCAAAGCGGCATCGGGGAGCATCCATCGGTTCTACCGATATTCTAGTTTATCGGAAATTGCAAATATACATTTTCTGTCGATACAGACCGGCGTATTGTACAGTAACGACTATATTCGGTTTTGAATTAGAAAATAAGAACTGCGTATGCGCCAACCATCGATCTGACTCGTTGAGACGCGGTATATAATAGTTTGTTGCGAAATATTTCTCTGAATATGCATTTCTGAACATACGTTTTTCTCAACATTTATTATAATATTATTTTAAAAATAAACTGACATCGTTAGAATAAATGGATGGTTTACGTTTTAATTTTCTTACAGACTCTTTCAAGGCCAATTATGTTATAATAATGTGTACGAAAGTTAAAGAAAATAGTTGTACACGTATTTGTTTTTTTTATTATAAGAAAACAAAATAGCGAAATTTATTAACTTAGAAAACTATTATTATTTATTAAATTAGAAATATAATTTAAAACGTCAATAAAAAGAAATCGACAATTGCACTATATAGGTAGAATAGTAATAATGTAGAACGTCCGCCTAGAGGCTTTGGTGATGTGTTTATGTTTTCGATAGATGAATGAGAGAACATCTCGAAACTTAATACATATTAATCCATATGGATCTTAATATAATACATTTTTTTAACGAAAACACGAATTTACTCAGCCTACGTTACACAATGGCTTTTGTAATTACCGACATTTTTACATAAAATTCATCCCAGCAGATTGTCATTAAATGTACAGGGACAACATGTTTGTATAAACCACCGCATCAGATCGTTCGCGCCCACTCCCTTGCTTGGCAGCTAGGTCTGTAATTGTCAAAATTCCGAACCCATATTTTCAACGATGGCTGCCTCCCTTTAATCTTGCCTAATACTTCATATCTTCTGTCTGTAGCATCTCATAATTACTTCATCGTTCTCACACACAGACTCTCACTTGATTCCATCAATCACACACACATTTTTACTTTTTACACCAGTCACTCACAAACATCGTTGAATACCCGAATTATCTAGCATCAGTCACACACATACTCTCAATTTTTTCTTAACCCTCACACTTTCAAGCATGATTCTTATCCTCTTACTTCATTCACACACAGACCCTTACACTTTTAAGCATGATTCTTATCCTTTTATGTCATTCATACGCAAACCCTCACACTTTCAAGCATGATTCTATCCTCTAATGTCATTCACACACAAACCCTCACACTTTTAAGCATGATTATTATCGTCTTATGTCATTCACACACAGACCCATACACTTTTAAGCATGATTCTTATCCTCTCATGTCATTCACACACAAACCCTAACACTTTCAAGCATGATTCTTATCCTCTAATGTCATTCACACACAAGCCCTCACACTTTCAAGCATGATTCTTATCCTCTAATTTCATTCACACACAAACCCTCACACTTTCAAGTATGATTCGTATCCTGTAATGTCATTCACACACAAACCCTCACACTTTCATGCATTATTCTTATCCTCGAATGTTATTCACACACAAACCCTCACACTTTCAAGCATGATTCTTATCCTCTAATGTCAATCACACACAAACCCTCACACATTAAAGCATGATTCTTATCCTGATTCTTATCCTGTAATGTCATTCACACACAAACCTTCACACCTTTCAACATGCTTCTTATCGTCAACCACACTCAGGATAACGCTGGGTGCGGTCATGTTCGCACATATTTGCAAGGTACTAACATTTTTTTGGCATAAGCAGTTATCCAACCTCTAACTAGAGTTCACCCAAGAGGAATTGGATCCTTTGATGTGTTACTTACGATACAGCAACACTGAATATTTTAATGGGGATCGCGTTATTGAAAATCTTTTAAAACTTAACCGCTTAGCAACACAAACCACAACCCGCTGCAACTACCACCACCACCGGTCATCATTTTAATAATAATAATAATAATAATAATAATAATAATAATAGTCATCATCCTCATCATCATCCTCATCATCATCATAAACAACAACAACAACAACATCATCAACAACAGCACCCCTCATTGTTGACAACAATTACAGCTACAACAACATCAACGGGAAAAAAAACACCATTTTACCGGGTCTTTGTATGATCGCCACACCATAACAAAATCGGTGGTTGCATTGCAGGCCCGATGGTCTGGTACCAGAAGTTCGAATACGCGGTGAGCCACTGGCTCCAGAAGGCGACCGAGCACGTGATCGGCTGCGTCCTCTGCAGTCCCGGATGTTTCAGCCTCTTCCGGGGCTCCTCTCTCATGGACGACAACGTCATGAAGCGCTACACGACGCCACCCACCGAGGGACGCCATTACGTGCAGTATGACCAAGGTATACTGAGCTCCTGCTTATTTATGCATTCTGCATCAAGCCTTAAGTCAGCATTTGTTTTTCATAAAAAATGATGCAATATGACATAGCACAAACATAAGAATCTGTCTCTGCTATGCTTTGCAAAAGAGATTACCAAAATTCAGAGGAACTAAATGATACTCTAGGTCGGAATGTTACTCCTCTTACAAACAACCAGTTATCGTTTCATTATTTCATTACTTACGCACTGAGATATGTCAACCTCCAAAAAGAGATTTGACTGGTACCGAGCGTAACTCAAATCAAAACCCTGTCACCTCAAATGTCCACGCGGCCATAGTCAGATCACGTGCTGTAAATTGAAACGATGGGCACGCAGAGGAAAATAACACCGTAAAATCCTTGCATTGTTATAATAACTCTAGGTGAAGACCGATGGCTGTGCACATTGTTGCTGCAACAGGGCTACCGTGTGGAGTATTGTGCCGCATCGGACGCTTTGACGTACGCACCGGAAGGTACGTCTTCATTTGTTGTTGTAGTGACACAACGTGAGAAATAAAGCAGATATATTGTTTTTTCTATATTGCATTAAAACATATCAGATTTCTCAACAGCATTCATTACAAGACTTCACAAAAGATATATGACTGATATATATGGTACTTAATGCCAATCCATGGACACACTTTTTTTCATTTCGAATCGACTTTTAGACATGTATTTATATTTACAACCGTTTTTACTTGACTGAAATGGTACTTATTTTTTCTCTCTTTTGTCTCATCCCAGGTTGCTACGAGTTCTAAATAAATTATTTTTGTTGTTTATTATATATTTTGTCTCAAAGATTTTTTTAGTTTCGAGTGAATTATGTTTCTATTCAGTTTTGTCACATCCATGTATGTTTATTATTTCTTTTTTATCATCTAATATTTCTGTCAGTTACCGACCAGTTTTTTGTTGTTGTTTACTAGTATCTCTATTTTCGCACCCCAAATTTGTATGAAGTCTCCGTAAATTCTATTATAAAGTTTATAATCTCTTTTTTCTCATCCAGTGTTTCTACGAATTTTCAATATTGTTGGTCTTTTATTATCTATTTTGTCTCTACAAGTGTTTCTTCCATTTCCGGGATTTTGTTGATTGTTACTCATTTTGTCTCTTCAGATATGTTTTGGGTTTCTTGGTTAAACGTTAATCGTTTATCATCTCTTTCGTCTCATCCCAGGTTTCAACATGTTCTACAACAAGTAACTTTTTTCTGTCGTCCATTGCTAGAAACTCTTTTGTCTCATCCCAGGTTTCTACAAATTCTTAAACCACCAACTCTTTTTGTCAGCCATTTCTAGCATCTCTTTTGTATTTACTCTCATCCCAGGTTTCTTTGAGTTCTACAACCAGTGACTTTTCTTCTTTTGTTTATTGCTAGTTTCTCTTTCGTCTCATTTCAGGTATCTACTAGTTCTACAACCAGTGACTTTTCTTTGACATTCATTGCTAGTATCTCTTCCGTCTCATCCCAGGTTTCTACAAGATACACAAACAGTGACTCTTTTCTTTCGTCCATTGCTGGTATCTGTTTCGTCTCATCCAATGTTTCAGTATGTTCTGTTATGTCTCTTTTATCTCTGTTTGTCTCTATCCCATCTACGATTTCTACATCTAGTAATTGCTTATGTCGTCCATTACTAGTATATATTTTGTCTTAACTCTGGTTAAATTAGTTCTAAGTCAGTTCTGTTATAAAGTTTATAATCCCTTTTGTCTCATCCAAGGTTTCTACGGTTTCTCAAGGTTTTTGTCTGTTATTATCTATTTTGTTTCTAGAATTTTTTTTTCCAGTTCCAGGATTATGTCGATTAGAGCTACTTTTATTATATCTTTTCTCCCATCTACGAGTTCTCAATCCATTATGTTTCTATTTTATCATCTCTTTGGTCGAATCACAGGTTTCTACGAGTTCTACAACCAGCGCCGCCGCTGGACTCCCTCCACCATGGCGAACATCCTCGACCTCCTCATGGACTTCAAAAACGTCACCAAGAGGAACAACGACATCTCCATGATCTACATCTGCTACCAAATGCTTCTCATGGTCTCCTCCATCCTCACCCCCGGGACTATTTTCCTCATGGTCCTCGGTGCCATCAACATGGCGTACCCTCAGCTGTCCCTCTACTGGGCCCTCTTTCTGAACCTCATTCCCGTCGCGATCTTTATTCTGCTGTGTTTCGTTGCGAAGAGCGATATTCAAGTAAGTGACCTTTTAAAGATTGCACAAATGTCGTTTTTAAAATCTTCATTTTTAAGTCTTCGGGATTAATTTTATTTGCATTTGCATTCATTTGATTAATTCTGGGCATAGTTTTAGGTTCGACATATCTTTAAACTCCAAATGCTTTGCATTGGTCATCTGTCTGATATGAAGAACCTTTAGTTGTTAAGTGATTCTAGATTCCGGTTAGTTTCACCTGATCAAAATATCATTCCATGTAAAAAGGTTTGTCTGTTTGGGATTATCTGTCCCATCAATAGACCATATCTCAAAAATATATTACGAAGAACCAAAACGTTTTTTTTTTTAAATATTTAAGTCTCTTTTTGCTCTAAAGCACTCCAGTTGTAGCTTTAGTACGTAATTGCAAAAGGTGCTACGAAAATATGTACCTCAGCAGTGTATATATCACTTATTGTTCGCTAGCTTGCCTACGCCGCCATCTTGTCGACGGTGTACTCGCTGGTGATGATGCTGGTGATAGTGGGACTCATCAAACAGGCGGCCGAGAACGGCTTCTGTTCGGTCACCACCGTGTTTCTGTGCTTCGTCGCTGGTGTGTTCATAATCTCCGCTTTTATACATCCGCAGGTATACATAATTTCCGCCATCATTTGTCCATATACACGAAATATCCGTTTTCATACATTTACTGGTAATCCTCGTTTTCCTTCTCATTCGCCCGCGAGAAAAAAGCCAATGGGATATAAATCCACATAGTAACACATATTCTTGTATTTTTCTAACAGAAATCCACAGCAACCATTAGTTAAGTTTCAAACCCTTTTATCCGAACAACCATCATCTTAAAAGGCATTGCTAGTATTCGCGTTGATACTTTAAAATTACTCAAATATCCGGGTCATATAAGGCAGATTTACGAATATTAATTTTACGAATTAGGTTTCTCACCAATCCAAATCCTGGTCACGGCATCAAAAAATATTTTTTTAAAGAGATGTTGACTGTTTAAAGGTTTATTGCCGCTCTGATTAAAAAAACTACACAATACATTTCATCGTCCATTACAAAACATGGTGTTTTTAATATAAAACGGAAATGACGTTAAAACGTCAGATTTCATGGCGTGCTTTTCCGATGGGGCGCAACGTCTCGGAACGTCTTTCTCGACATCTTTATTGTAATCACTCCTCACGTGCAGGAGTTCTGGTGTATCGTGCACGGGTTTCTCTACTTCCTGGCCATCCCATCTATGTCCATGCTGCTGATGCTCTACTCCATCGGGAACCTGCACGTGGTCTCCTGGGGAACCAGGGAGGCGCCGAAGCCCGCCGCCGGTGAGTCGCTCAGTGACGTCATTTACGTGACGCCCGATCGTTTTCACCAAATTACAAGTGCGGATAGTATAATTGTAATATTTATCTGTTTTGTTATGGTGGAATGTAGATTATTATAGATATTTATCATGAACTCATAAATTGAATGTAATGCACAGTATATTTAAAGCTATATTAATTGATGTTGTTTGAAACACACCCTCGAGTGAAGGTGGGTGTTATTTGAAGTGAAGTAAATTTAATGTATTAAATATTTTGTTTCAGCTTCTAGTAGTAATTCGATTTGATTAACTATAATTCACATGTTTTTACCTTATTGTTTTAAAACAAAAACAGTTAAAACATTATATGTATGAAATGATGAAAATAAAGCATTTTTCAGCAAAAAAAACGGGCGAGTCTGCCAAAGCCCCGCCTCCCAAGAAAGGGGCGGTCCAGGAATGGCTGGAGAAGATCGGATTGGCTGACAAGGAGGGCAAGTCCGGTTACATGTTTACTTTCGGCAACCTCTTCCGGTATGTTTATTTGTTCATTATCAACGACCGTGCATGTATTGTCCTGATATTAATATTGGAATATTATTTTATGTTACGATGGTTAATTTCTTGCATTTAGCTAGAGAATGGCCATTTGGTCTGCAGAGTCCAACGGTTGTTCGCGATGTTTGGGTTTTCTTCCGCCAACTTTGTTCCAATAATTTACCGAGTCATTAAAGACAGTTGATCACAGATTGTTTTTATATTTTGAAGTATGTCTGAACTTGACAGATTGAAGCATCGGAACTCATGACTTCAAGTGTAATAACAAGAAAAGGATAACAAAAAAGAAAAGAAAAAAGTTGCCCCTACCGGGGTTCGATCCTCGGACCTCCGGATAAAAAGGCTAATGCCTAAACCATTCGGCCATTCCGATTTCTATATAAATCCCTGAATTGTTTACTTTATGAAAGTGATCCACTGTTGTCAAGAAGTTAAACGAAAACAACAGAAACACTCCAAATTATTCGTTTAGCATTACAAACGCTTTATAATTTTATCAGTTTCAACAGATGATAATTCCTTAATGAAACGCTATTTACAGTATATTTCTATCTATGTCCGTAGATTTATTTCGCTCCATTATACACACTGCTCTTTTATTTTTGGAATTTGTTTCAAAAAGTTGGAATGTTGTCAGTTCGTCAATCGGTGAACAGATCGCTTTAATAAGTGTTCCATATAACATCTACTGCTATTCAAAATAAACATTCTTATGTTAGCTTAAATACAAGTGGTTTGTATAGACCTTTAGATTTAATTATGTTTTGTTTTTAATTGTTTTAAAAGTCCGACGTGACGACGCACGGTATCGTAAAATCTCTTTGTGTCATGTTATGCAGTGAAAGAGTGGACAATATAAGTGAATGATAACACGACCATTTCGGTGTAGGTTGAGTGAATTGATGTTGTGGCATAGTTCACTCTGATTTATAAAAAGATCTTATCTAGTTAATTTGTGGTAATAGAATCTTGATATGTTCACTAGTGGCTCGGCCACTCGTGTAAATATGGGTTCTATGATCACTCATGCAAAACACACACTCTTACACTACAATCAACAAATATAATGTATGTCTCCATGGTAACAGGTGTATGTGCTGCCCACAAGAGACTCAAGACAGCGGCGACATGAAATTGAGCGCCATCTTGGATCGCCTAGATGACCTTGAAGCTCAACTCGTTGACCCGCCGGCCAGTCACGTGACCAATGAAAACGAGGCGCGGAGTCACGTGACATTTTCGGAAGCCTCGGACTTGTTCGAAGGCGCCAATGAGAGAAGTATGATTTCACATCTCATGTTTTTTTCGATATTTTCACATATTTTTAACCATGTTTTAAGACGTTTTAGCTTTTCATAAAGCAGTAATTATATTTACGGGAATTTGTAACTTGACGTCCGTAATAACCCTTTCCCAAAACTAGGTTACTTCCCTTGCGTAATCACGAGTGATGTCCCTTGTTCACTTCCGGCGACGTTTATTAATTATAAGGCGGGATAAGCCTATTGATATTTACCGAAAAACATGCAATATATTTGATATTCAATCATAAAAGTGTGTTGATGTCGTAAAAATAAATTTACAAATATCAACATTTGTATATAATATACATCATGTACTTTATTGATCAATTTAATTAAATTATTATTTTGATTTTTAACAATATTATCTACTCTTTGCAGATTGACAAACAAACTGTACACAGTACGATTATAACTGTTATTATGCAACAAAACACAAAATAGCGATTTCAGTATCTAAACAACCTATGCCTTCATCATGTATTAAATTTGCATTATTGAATAAAATAAACAAAAAGCTGTTTTTAGTGAAATGATTTTGCTAAGTAACTCTAAGCTAAGTTAGTAACATTCTTCTGGCGACTAAAATTACGAAAATAAGGTATCATCACAGAAAGTTTGAGCGTAATTCCGATGTTTTTGACAGCAACTTTCTTATTTGAATTCCATACACATGTGTGTTTAACTTTAAAGCTTTTTTCGTTGCAGATATTCTTGTTGTGTGCTAAATATTTACAGTGCTTGAACAGGCTTCGCTTTAATCTTGAAATATAATGTAACAAAACAACTGTCTTTTTAATTACTATGAACACAATATTACAATAACTAAAGATGATGTCACTCCTCATTAAATGTTATAAAAGATGTTGTTTTAAAGAGATTAAGTAAGTAATTTGTTTATTATTGTGTCATGCGTTTAAACAGTGGTCATGATAACTTCATATAATCAACGAAACAAATAACACCCTACCCAATGGGTCTATATGTCACCAGGAAATAGATATGTCGTGATAATTACGTACGTAGGTGAATATCTATCATAAAATAGACATAGATATATACATTTTGAAAAAAGGTCACACAATTCAGAGTAACTAATTAACTAAGCCAACAGAAGAGTCTAATAAACGTTAGAATAAATAATGTTTTCTTGTTGAGTCTGTTTGATCAAGTATTTAGTTTTCCTTTATGCATATAACTCTAACGGAGATTATTTCTTCATTTCTGTCGGAATCATGGTAAACAAACAACATTTTATTCTCGCAGCAGCTACGGTAATTCCCGTATGTTTTAGAAAAACAAAACACGATGAGCTCTTAAATGTTCACCACCTTTCAATTCTTCAGAATTGAAAATTAAATGCTGTGCTATATTATTTCACTCTTAAATTTAAACCAATTTATTATTTCGAAAAAAGTGTTTAATGCTTTTAATTAATATGTTCTGTTCTGTTCAACAAGGTGGCGAAATTTCATAAGGTGATTGGCTAAGAACAACAGTGGAGGCAACAACATTTTAAAATGTGAGATAAACTTTAATTTGAGACGCAAACAATGGAGACGAAGTGTGACATGTTAGTTGTCTCTGCATGTAGATCTTTATCATCAATGCATTACGCAATTGCACGGATTAGCGGTATTGTTCTAAGAGCAATTTGATAAGATCCCAGCGGTTTGTGGCTTTGGTATTTTTATGACCCCCTCTTCTGTCAGATAACTAAGTATCAATTGAGAGAACATGTGGTGGTATTTATGTATGGAAAACAACCGTTTAAGACGAGACAAGGAGACTACTTCTTTTTTTCCGGATACCTGTCGTACGGATATGTGGCCTTAGTAATGAGTTTAAAACGATACTACATTTAGTTCTAATAATTTATTTTGTATGATATATCCTCTATGAGTTTTTTTTTATACTATTTAATCAAAAACATATGGTTTAAAAATTTCCATTACAAGTTTTAGATCTATTATACTTTATATGGCAAGCTAGGGAAAACGTCGCCGGAAGTCGGGTTTCAAATATGGCGGATGTGAATTCGCAATAACGGGAGGTAATTTCCAAGGGAGATCACCTAGTTTAGGGAAAGGCCTATAGCGCCGCTGGATAAATTTTCCAAAAACATATTAAGTAAAATCGTACTATTGACATTAAAATCGTATTCTTTCACTCCGAGTGTAAATGACATATAAGAGTTTAAAATGAATGTTACTTATATTAAATTTTGCGAAATAGATCTACTTTATCATTATAAGACTGTAAAATATATGTTTGTCTTCTGTATCTACAAATAATAAATCAATCAATAAATAACAACAAGAAAATGAGTCTTTAATGAGTTAAATATGCATGTATTTCACATATTTATGATGGTGAACAAACGCAATATATTTTGATTGGCATTGGTTTTAAGTTCTTACTGGAATTTACAGTAATTGCAAAATTAAAAGTTGTAAACAATGTATTGAGACTGTATTTAGACAAATTTATGTGTATTGCATGATGTACTCAGTTTTGTAAAATTATCCGAGTATTTATCGTGTAGCGAGTTAGCAACACATGTTAATAATTAATTTCCATTCACCTGGACTGGTATTCACAAAACTCTTGATATCAGCAGATAATGGTCGCCACACCATGTCCACACTGAGACCACAGCAGGGTACCAATACACAGGGGTGTAATACCCCAGATTTGGGGGGCGGGGGGTGTCAAATCAAGAAGGATTAAACTAGGCCTTTAAGGTTTCAAAAAGAAGCGTTGTTAATTCAGGCCCATGTCTAGTTAGCGTTGCATGTTGATATACATTGTAGTGACCATAGTTACTGCGTGCTCTTACGCATATTTCCTCTCCTCTCCATTTTACCCTCCTGACCGGAAGTAAACCCTTTGTTTGAAGACGCAGATGACGTCAACCGGCAGCGTCGCCCGCTCCACTGGACGCAGGACCCGGACTTCCGGGAAAGTATCCCAGAGAGCATACCGCTTCCGGAAGTGACGTTCTGGCAGGAGCTCATCGACACGTACCTGTTTCCAATGGAAGGGGATAAGAAGCAACAGGAGAAAACCCAGGCGGAACTGATCGAACTCAGGTATAATCGCACTGTGTTGCTGTTGTTGTTGCTGCTAATGTTGCTGTTTTTTGTCGTCGTCGTCGTTGTTGTTGTTGTTATTACTGCCACTGAAGTCGCTATTGTTACACTCTAACAAATACTTTTCTCATTCATCGGAATTTTTCTTTGTTCAGATGTTTTAATATTTAATAACTGTGAACAATAATACCGACGTAATTCATGCTATAAAGAAATAAAAAAGTAAAAAACGAAACAAAAAATACACAAAGAAACAACAAAAAATGTTGTCTTTTTCATTTGTCTATTTGCATACTGTATATTCTATTAAAGTGTGCATGTACGATCTTACACCAGATTTAGTGGCATAAATGCAATTAACCAAATAAAGTTCATTAACATATATTTCTATTTAAAATGGAATTGAAGTTAAGAACAAACATTGCTTTTAAACGCACAATATGCTTTATAGGGTACAACACGGCTATGGTGTGCCATGGGCCCATATTAGCACACCTTCGGCAGTATTGGCCTGAGGGCTTCAGCCCGAGGGCCAATGCTTCAGAAGGTGTGCCAATACGGGCCCATGGCACACCATAGCCGTGTTGTAACTTTTTTATTACACTCCTTTCTCGTAAAGATTTATGTTCAATAAACAAGGAATATATCCACTGCATAAGTTCATGCAATTTATCAACTTCTATTCAATGAATGTTTTATAAGTTATTTCTATGTGAAAAGTGCGCTAAAAAGGACGTTACTTAATGTGACGTCACGATGACGTTATAAATGTGTTTCGTTTACATTCATACCTGATGTAAGCGAAACGCGTTGTGATTTGGAGTTTATTCTTATTTTCTTTATTAATATGTTACATCGAGATACTTTTTAACATGCGCTCTGCAGCTGTCATTTTACGTTGCTAACTGCAATCGCCGTCAACGACAGCACGAGAAATCGATCGTATGCCAAAATACCCGCATTTCGGCACACCGGAAGTAGAAAAACCCATATTTGGCACACCAAATGTGTATGCCCGGCGCTTTGAATACCGTATTCGGTAAAAATCAATGTAGATTTGTTACTATTTATAGTAAGAGATGTAATAATAAGAACTTATTAAACGGCAAAGCCGTGCCGGAAGTGGTTATTGGCACGATAAAGTTGTACTAGCACGAGGGCTTTAGCCCGAGTGCTTATACAGGTTTGGAATGCCAATAACCACTTCCAGCATGGCTTTGCCGTTTAATGAGTTGTTTATTATATACCATCGCTATTATCTTTCACAACAAAAACAAAACTCGTGTGACCCAGTTTTTCAACATCGTAAAGACCGCGGAAAAGCGCGCGCGTTCACATCATTATTATATTACGTCGGGATAAGTTCGTTCCAAAGTATGCATGTTGTATTTTCTCGATAGATACGCCGTTAATAAAGGTTTATTCAGAAAGTAATATAAGCACGTTTTTATTGTGACGAATTATCGATACGCACGTAAATTAAATTCAACTTTTATTCAGACAAATGAGAGATTGCGTCATTACGCTCACGTGCAAATAACCTGAACTGCATGTATTGGCACGATAGGTAAAGGTTATTGATTTTTTGCCTGTACACATTTGTTACTATTTATAGTAAGAGATGTAATAAAGTTTTTTAATCTCCGAATAGTTTTCATCTGTACAGACGGAAACTCAAATACATATAATTATATACGCTGAATTGACCGTTGGTTTAGGTTACACAACACTAGTAAATGAAACCTCGAGACTAATACTTGTTGATTTATTCCAGATTGAAGTGTTCCTTCGTCACTGTTATGTTTTTCTCTTTGCTTTCAAGTTTTACTGTCAGTTTTATCTGCTTTTTTAAAAATAATCTTAAAACGACATAAGAGATGCTGGTGATCAATGATTAGTTGAAGCAGTTGAAAATTATTGTCTTAAAAAGCCGGTCATTTAGGGGGCTTCTCATACATGTATTTGAACAGGATCACAGCGTGTCTATTCTTCCGGCTGGTGATCAATGATTAGTTGAAGCAGTTGAAAATTATTGTCTTAAAAAGACAGTCATTTAGGGGGCTTCTCATACATGTATTTGAACAGGAACACAGCGTGTCTATTCTTCCGGCTGGTGATATCTCCCAATAATAAAAAATCCATTAAAGATTCTGAATTCAGACGGCGATCCACCAGATAATCACCAAAATCTAATATTTCACAGTTCATTGGCTAATTTCCAACCTCCACACAAAATTGTCTTGCAAATTCGTTCCTAACATGTTGCGTAAAGTTGACAACAGGCACAAAAAAACCACGAACGGCAACAGTAAACCCAATCTCATTAAAATTATATCCTAACGATGTTAGGATCTGAAGACGTCGTATAACAGGTCACGTTCAAATGACTTTCAGAACAATAAAATATCAACCCTGCTGCGCCTAATGAAATTGCTTGTTGCACAGCAAAGTTTGGCCACGGTTTTTGAAAAGTGATGCATTTCCGTCTGATCATCGGGAATAAATCATTTACAGTTAATTTTCAGGGGGATAACAATGGATAAAGTGGTACCTTAGGCGAGTAAACATCCAGAGTTCACGTTAATTTGGTGCATAGTATTTGCGATTTATATGTGAAGTTATACCACTAAATTTTGAAGGCAACAGTTTGATTGGCTCTTGAGAAGGTCATCTGAACGTGACCCGTGAAGTCATCAGATCTAGTCAGCGGATAATATAGTAGCATCAGACTGGAGATGACTTTAATGAGATTTTTCAGAAAACCCAACCTTCGCGGCGGAGGTAAAAACAAGCCTGGACAAAAATACGTCAACCTGTTCATTCTTGTATTTTACCAGGAACACAGTGTGCCTGTTCTTCCTTCTGGTGAACGCACTCTTTGTGACGATCGTCTTCTCCCTTCAGCAAGTGAACGCCGACTCCGGCGGCAACATCTCAATCGAGCTTCCGTGTGCCGCCGGCGGCCGCGGGGAGTCCATCGAACCCATCAGCTTCGCGTTCACCGCCGTGTTTGGCGTCCTTCTGGTAGGTACACAGCAAATACAAGTACTGTTTTGTATTGCAAAACCGCATTAAATATATTGCATCTTGCAAACAGCGGAGCCCTCAGCGGCACCTTACCGCCATGTTTGGAGTCCTGCTGATAGGTGCTGTATTACGGCTGTATGGGAAATAGTGCATTGTATTGTATTAACTATTTAGCGAAGTCGAATTGAATATATTCGAATATGGACAGTATGAGCGAAGCCGCAATGAATATATTGCATTTTGGGCAAATACACATTGAATATATTGCAATATAGGCAAAGGCACATTGAGTAGATGGCATCATAGGCAAATATACATGTGCACATTGAATGTATTGCTATCTGAGCAAAGCTCCATTTAATTTAAATTGCGCTGTCATTTCTGTTTGATTCCAGGCCATACAGTTTCTGTGCATGTGTATTCACCGGATGTCAACTTTCCTCCAAATACTCTCCATAACGGAAGTTGGAGTAGGCACGCCGAAACACACGGAGACATCCGGAGACTCGGCTATCACGGTGGAGAAAGGACTGGATTTAGTTAGAAGCATGCAGGTTTGATATTCACTGTTCAAAATACACTTTGTACGGGGTTTTTCAAGCTACATAGTCTGTAATTAACCGTTTAGTCTTGCACCAAATCTAGTGCCAGTTTGAAAGTCTTTTGTGGTTCATGAAATTTCTGAAAACAATAACAGTTTTGGATTCATATGTTAACATTTAGTCTGACACCAATCTACTGTGTCTACCAATTTGAAAATTGTTGTATTCCATTTTCTCAAAAAGCCAGTATAATCCACTCACTTTATACAGCTCACTGCAAAAGAGATAAATTAAAATCGCTTTTACCCATTTGAACGTGTTTTAGGCAGTCAAGGACGACGACACTAAATCGGTGATTTCGTCGGACGGAAGTGTTGCTGAGTCGACAGCCGACACCGACGAAGCCGGCGGGACGAAGAATGTCGCACGCCGGAAGGAGCTGTGGTCTAAGCTTGCTCGTCGGCGTCGGGAACAACAGTACAACACCCTGAGCAACACGTTCATGAAAAACTTCAAGTAATAACAAGATTAATAGGCGTGTCGTGGAAAACCGGACTGCACAGGCTAAACCGGAACGACACTTTACGCACATGCATTAAGTCCAGTTTTTCCACGACACGCCTCATTTCGTTTCTGTTTATCCCAAGCAATTTACGGTCATGCAGTTGTCTAAAATATGTTTATTCTTTGCCGCTATAAACACAAACACTAATGGTACGCGTCAGTGACGTCAAATTCTAGTAAGCTCACAACTTTTCATAGCAACCTCTGAACTGAATGTTCTGTTCGTGACGACGAACCCACTTTTTGTCAGTATAGTGATTTTCCACATTAAATTCATTGATTGCAACACCAGTTAACAGGATAGCAATACCTTGACTGTGACGTCACGAGTACACCCCCAATTTCGATTGGCCGACCGATTTTCTATGTCTTTCTAAATAGGTCAGTCCGTTTTTTAACGTCTTTTTTTGGCACAGAAACTGAGCTGTTTTATTGCTACTTTGTATTCTTATATACATACTTTTTCAACACATAATATTTAGTAATCATAATAAATAGTGAATATTTTACAAAGCAACATACAAATTAATGTCAATATATATCGTTGTGTCATAAATATTACACAGAGTACCATTTAAATGGTGGGTTTTTTAACACTATTGTGTATTATATAAAATGCGATTTTTATCCCCACATAGATTTTTAAAATTATGGCACCGTATCGACAAGGCAATTTTTATATACGTTGTGAATTCCCATAGTACAATGGTTATAATAACTGTGATACAATGTTAAGCAGTGTGCTCGGGCAATGGTTTAAAACCGTAAAGTCCCGAGGGTAAACAACCTAACATCGTCGTCGATTCAACACCAGACAGGAGTAGCTATATATATGTCTACTATAATTACGCCCCGCGTGCACAACCAAGAAGAAATCATAAATATGGCTCAGCTATTTAAATTTTATGAAACTTTTAATACTATATCCTCTTCAAAACTCATAATGTTTTACCAGCTATTTTACAGGGTGGCCACCGACTCTGGAAAACAGGGAAAACGGGGAAAAGTGTGAACAAAAATTCCCTGCAGGGAAAAATCAAGGAATTTGAAAATTTGGCAAAAATCAAGGTCAATTCAGAGAACTTAACCTAAAGTGTTAGAACAAATCCAAAACAAAAAAAGTGAAATTTAGAATGTAAAAAATAATTCGACATTAAAACAATAAAATTATCATATTTGTTTTAAATAGAAAGTTAACTACAGTAAAAATGGCTAAACATGGAAAATAGTGGTCCTATATTTATGTACGCTATCAGCATTTTGCACTAATTTTACCGGTTAATTTGGCAACAAATGTCAGGGAAAATCGAATTTCGGTCAGGAAAAATCAGGGAAACATCAGAAAATTTGATTTTGGAATTTCAGTGCCCCCCATTTCAGATTTCTTATCACTATATTGTTGTTCTTGTTGGTGATGATAATGTTGTTGTTATTAACAAAATATATCTTTTATCTTGTTTTATCGTTGCACAGGAAGTTGCAACGCCACATGGAGGATACAGACATGAGCTCATCCATGAACCTCGCTGCCGGAAACTCCGTCGAGACGCCGGGCATCTCATTGACGTCACCGGAAAACGGAGACGCGCAGCGTCAGGAACTGAAATCCGTCAGGAGAGTGTTCAACAGACTGGATCGGAAGAGCATCTTCACAATCGTCCAGATGTCAAAGGACCCCAGGTAAACAAATTTGGTAAAGAGGTATAAGCATGTTCTCCCCAGATTAAGCCTATTTAATTTAGAATGGAGTCTAAGTATTTTAGAGTCCATTCTGAAACAACTTCATAACACACATCTATATTAAGGCCCTGTCACACTGTGGCGAATTTGAGCTTCGAGCTATGTACGAGTTCTAACACGCCGTAAAGTGGCCGAGTTGGTCGCGGAATTGTTTCAAGACGACATTCGTTCGAGTTGTCTGCAACATATCAGTACGATATGCGTACGATATCTTTTCGACAATCGAAGACTTGTTTTCGAAAATGTTCAAGTATGGACGAGTCTATACGACTTGTGACGACATGCGCACGAGCAAATGTCGTAGGAAAGCCTCCCAAACTCGCATCAAACTCGTGTTATGTCGTAGAACGATAATATGCGGCGAAACGCTACGACAAGGGAAGACATGTCTACGGAATGTGTTCGAGAGTGCGCAAGATTCCTTCGACATGTCCTCGATACATGTACGAGAAAAATAAGTCGACGTGAAGCGGCTTAAATTATCGCCGGTACTATCTACACGACCACAGGCGAGTTGTTGAGAGTTACAACTCTCAACCACTCGTAGCTCAAATTGGCCACAGTGTGACAGGGCCTTTAATAACAGTTAAAATATTCATCACCGTTTTGTTGACATATAGAATTTGTATATATCTTTTTAAACATTTAACATTGTATGCTTTTGTTTCCAGAATCAAACGGTCTATCGTGCAACGGGGCGAGGTCGTTGCCAGTAGATGGCGTAAAGCGGTCCTACGCGCCAAAGTTCAGAGCGCCAATTTAGCCTCTACGACCGCCGGATCCTCGCAAGCCGGAGCCGACGACATAGCCAACGGCCGACCAAAGAGCAAAGTCACGATTGTGGACATCGCGCGGCTTGCAGTCGCCGACCGGGACAGTAACGTCCCGTCTGAAACTGAATCCGACATCGATGTTCCTGTAGAGAAGTCGGCGTTATAGACCGTTTTTATTAGCGCTTTAGGTTACGCACAACCATATTCATGTAAAGAAGTCAACGTTTAGACGCAAAAAACATACAGTAATCATTGAGCTTTTATGAAGCATTACTGGCCACAGATAAAAGCAATGTGAAGTAACATGTGAACAACATACACAAATGATTGAACTACTTCCAAGAGACAATCATTCTTATCATTGACAACAACAACCACAACCACAATAACAACCATAACAACAACAACAACAACAACATCGGCTGAATTCTTGACGTCCAACTCTGACCAAGGACTTCAAAAATAGGAAAAGGAAAAAAAGGAGAAAATAACCTTTTGTACTGGACATACATAGAATAATTAAAAATGTACCGGCACTTTTGTTCATAGTATTAGGGCTCTGAAGTGTGTAGACAAACTAAAGGTATTTCGGGGGAGCATATAGTCGCCGCTTTGTCCGTCCGTCCTTCCGTCCGTCCGTCCCGGTTTCTTGTCCGGAGTATTTCTCAGCAACTACTGACCAGAATTCAAAGAAACTTCATGGAAAGCCCCATTACCGAGAGGAGGTGTGCACTGAACCAGGATGTGCCGCTTCAATTATTTTTCTCAGAGTTATGGGACTTTGAAGATTTCCGAAAGAAGCATTTAGTGCACAATTCTTATCCGGTCTATTTCTAGGCAACTACTGGTCTGAATTCAATGAAACTTTATAGGAAGCTTCATTACTAAGAGGAGGTGTGCACTGAAGCAAGGCGATCCGCATCAATGATTTTTCTCAGTTATGGGACTTTGAGGAGTTCTGAAATAAGCATTTAGTGCACAAGTTTTGTCCGGTCTATTTAAACGCAACTACTGTCCAGAATTAAATTAAACTTTATAGGAAGATTCATTACCCAGAGGAGGTATGCACCAAACCAGGACTTTCTGCTTCAATTATTTTTCCTAGAGTTATGGGGCTTTGAAGATTTCTGAAATAAGTATTGAATAACAATTTTTGTTCAATCTATTTCTGCATAACTACTGGATAAATTTCAATTAAACTTTATGGGAAGCTTTATTACCAAAAGGAGGTGTGCACTGAACCAGGATGTTCTGCTTCAATGATTTTTCTAAGAGTTGTGGGACTTTGAAGATTTCTGAAATAATAATATGGTGCACAATGGCTGTCCGGTCTATTTCTACGCAACTACTAATCTGAATTCAATGAAACTTTATAGGAAGCTTCATTACTAAGAGGAGGTGTGCACTGAACCAGGGCGTTCCCCATCAATGATTTTTCTCAGAGTTATGGGACTTTGAAGATTTCTGAAATAAGCATTTAGCGCACATTTCTTGTCCGGTCTATTTAGACGCAACTACTGGCGAGAATTAAATTAAACTTTATAGGAAGCTTCAAGCTGTCAGAGGAGGTAAGTCCTGAACCAGGGCGTCCTGCATCGATGATTTTTTTTAGAGTTATGGGACTTTGAAGATTTCTGAAATAAGTATTAAGTTCACAATTTTTGTCTAATATATTTCTGCACAACTACTGGACTATTTCTGCTTCAGTGATTTTTCTAAGAGTTGTGGGACTTTGAAGATTTCTGAAATTATAGTGCACAATTCATAACTTCTTAAAGCTTCTGGAAGGATTTTAATAAAACTTCAGATAATTATTCCCCATCACAAGACGATATATCGCGTACATGATCCATGCTTGTACATCAAAGGTCAAGGTCACAATTCAAGGTCAAAGGTCAAATACAGGTAAAATACTTGTATTTCGTTTCCATAACTTTGTAATGCATGGAATGATTTTAATATAAATTCAGAGTATTATTCCCCAGGACCAGACGATGTGTCGCGCACATGACCCAACGATCTGTCGCGCACATGACCCACTCTTGTCCATCAAAGGTCAAGGTCACAATTAAAGGTCAAAAGTTAAATACTTGTATTTTATTTTCGCTCTATAACTTCATACTGCCTAGTAGGATTTTAATATAACTTGAAAAAAAATTTCCTCATGATCAGATGATGTGTCACGTACACGACCCATGTTTGTAGGTCGACGGTCAAGGTCACACTTTATGGTCAAAACTTTAGTATTCGCATTGTGTTCCTCTCCGTAACTTCTATCCTGGAAGGACTTTAATATTACTTCAAATTGTCACTCCACATGACTAGACAATGTGTCAAGCACACGTCTCATGCTTATCAGTCAAAAGTCAAGGTCACAATTCATGGTCAAGTATGTGTGAATCATTTCTGCTTGTACTCTTCATTTTGCATTTCAAGCTCATTTTTATTTTTTGCAGGTCATGTTGTCAGTCAATACATTGTTCCCTGTCAAAGCTCTTCATCTGTCTCAAAGCTCTACATCTGTACCAAAGCAGTGTGTGGGGGTATTAATTACCTTTAGTGATCGCTCTAGTTTTCCTAAGAGTTATATGACTTTGAAGGTTGATGAAAGTGTATAGCCAATATTCAATGAAGCTTTATTGGTAGCTTCATTACCAAGAGGAGGTGTTCGCTGTACAAAGATGCTCCACTTTGAATTTTCTTACAGTTAGGGCATTTGATGATTGCTGAAATAAATATACATTGAGCACACTTGTCTGGATTCTGCTCTTCTGATTGCATTTCCATTACTTGGCATAGTTCATTGGGGAGCATCCATCAGTTCACTGATATCCTTGTTTTACACTTAATTAAACATTTATTACATTTTGAATGTATATGCTTTTAGAGTTATTTCACCAGGGCCTATACAGTGTAGTGGTAATGGAATATATACCGTTGGTTTCGACGATGTGGCCTATATATTTGTTTTCATTACTGCTAAAGGCACCATGTCGCTTTGATTTACTGTTAATTATTATATGTTGTCATAATAATTATATTATATTATTAATTATCTTTCAAATATTGCATAAAAATATGTATTTCTTTTCTACTAATTTACACTACACATATACTTCGCCGGTGAACGAGTACAGTATAACAATAAAACAGTGTGCGTTTTTCCTTTACTATCCAGTATATTACAAGTAACATATCAATGTGTGCGTTGTGTTTCATGTTTTTTCCGGTTGTATTCTGAGTGGTATGGTGAACTGTCACACACTTCCGCTACGGCAGCTCATACCCAGAATGAGACACCATAAGCTGCTTTCTAAAAAACAAAAACAATTTTAAATGGTGTATTTGGTATTTTTGTAGATACAGCACTTGTGGCAACCGATTATTATTTATTCTCACACAGCAATTATTTTTAAAAATCATGCACGATATTCAAATACAAGTACAAACATATATAGCACACTTTTATATTAACATATAAATTACATCCTCTATCACATTCCTAACAAAACTTTTCTGATTAAACATTAATATGCACTACTTATAAACATAAAGCCAAATATGATAAATAATTTTATCACCAAATATATTTCTTAATTCAAATATATTCAAAATGTTAATAGATTTTATCAATAAACATGTTTACAAAATAACAACAACAAAATATAGCAAAACTTTTAGTTACATATTTAAAAATCAAAATGAAGTACCGGTAATCCAACAAATGAATGGTTTGTGCATAGATTTAGAGCACTCATATCTCATGCTTGCACAACGCCACATTGCGATTTTTACAATACAATCACGGAAACATTCCTGTCTACAAATACGTTACACTCAAACTAATATTTGTATTCCCCCATTGAGTAACAAGATATACATAATAAAGTGCAATTTTCTCTCCCATCAATTAAGAATCCTTTAAAACTCCTGGATCTAGACGTCGATCCTGATCACCACCAAAATATATTCATTTGTTCATTGTTAAACCTTCTCAGGAAAATTAATATATTTTGCGTAATGTTGCCAACAGTCCAAAACCACCATATTCACGAAACATATGATATTTTATAATATATGGGTGCTATGATACATAATCACATGAATACATGTATATGTTAATAAAGCAGGCTATACAATTAAGTTCACAAATATAAAATTTATAAATAATGACACAAATAACTTACACAATCTTATTGAATAGTTTTTCATTCATAAAATCAGCACAAACAAACGGAAATTAATAAAAAAAAGTCATAAAATACAGCGAATTATGTTAATACTTAAAGTTTGTTCAAAGCAAATGGCACACACTACAAATATGATTTCAATGTTAACAATACAATGAACATTTCTTGACAAAAACGACCATGGAATGTGCAATTTGTATCTGGAGTTAGGTCCCTAATAGTGCATAAAACACGCATTAATTAAAATACTGTTGCCATGTTAAACTCGGATTAAACATAATATAAAGATTGATCAATCCACGATATGGATTTCATACTCATGTACAGCTGTTATAGTTTGCTATATCAGGCAGATAGCATCTATAACAGTCAATGATACCAAGAACGTACATCATTTATTATTTTTAAATCGGCATAAATCACAAAAACGTTACTTGTACAATATTTTCATATTAAACGCACACTTTGCTACTGTAATGACTTCCATAATTGGAAAACTAAATCATTCATACTCAATTATTTCAATTGATCCAGAATTAATGCACTAACATTCAATACACAGGATAAGTTTATGTTTAAACTCATATTTTTAAGGAATGTCTGGCGTCTCCGTGGGGTACTCCACTCTGTGTATTGGTCCACCATTGTGACCACAGCAGGGTGCCAATACACAGAGGTACAATACCGCAGATTTGGGGGTGGGGGGCAAATAAAGAAGGATTAAACTAGGCCTTTGATCAAAAACAGTTTTACAACAAATTAAACACAGTCGAGTCAATATAGTCAATTTCAATACATTACTCAAAGATGGCGACTCAAAGCAACCCGGTGACGTGTGTTCTCCGATGAAATTGATCAATTTCTGTATGCTTTTTCAACATTATATGAATTGATATATGTGTTATATATGTATTCGTAGTGAAACTAGTCCATTCCTCACTACAAAATGTAAATAATGTGGTGTTTTTCTCTCAACTTTTAGAAATCAGTAACTTCATGTACGTGATCCTGTAAAAGCCGGTTCAGAAAACCGTTGCTCTGAGTTCTTTAAAAATCAGCTTTCGGCAAACCTCACCGTTATATTATCCTAAGTCCCACCTGATATATTACACAATACAAGGCAGTAACTTGTTATTCTCCATACATCTAAACAGCCTATAGAAGCTAAACGAATAACTAATGAAATTATCATTATTTAAACATACTCATAAAAGTATAACATTGTCTCGACATGAAAAACACACGCACAAACTGAAATATCGCAATAAACAAATGATGATTAATGCACAGCTTATAATAAAACGAAAGGAATTGTATTTTCAGCATACCGATGAAATAATAAAGGTAACTAGTAATACAATAAGAATCCAATAGACTTTTATGAAACATAAGACGTCGCATTCTTAAATCAACACAGAGGAGAAGCGGTGTATAAACAGCAATATCACAAGTGAAATAAATATATTTATAATGAACGTGAACAAACTGATATTAAAGTATTTTAAATTATGCACATACATATTTGTTATGAATACAAGTAAAATACCGTAGGTAAACTGATGAATGACCAATTCTGCAGGGAATTGAATAAATAAAACATTGTACTTGTTATAATTATATATAGTATATTATATAGAGTATACGGAAGAAAAATAAGTTTGTCCGTACATACATACATACATACATGCGTGTATGCACTCATACATGCATGCATGCATGCATGCATCCATCCATCCATCCATCCATCCATCCATCCATCCATCCATCCATCCATCCATCCATCCATCCATCCATCCATCCATCCATCCATCCATCCATCCATCCATCCATCCATCCATCCATCCATCCATCCATCCATCCATCCATCCATCCATCCATCCATCCATCCATCCATCCATCCATCCATCCATCCATCCATCCATCCATCCATCCATCCATCCATCCATCCATCCATCCATCCATCCATCCATCCATCCATCCATCCATCCATCCATCCATCCATCCATCCATCCATCCATCCATCCATCCATCCATCCATCCATCCATCCATCCATCCATCCATCCATCCATCCATCCATCCATCCATCCATCCATCCATCCATCCATCCATCCATCCATCCATCCATCCATCCATCCATCCATCCATCCATCCATCCATCCATCCATCCATCCATCCATCCATCCATCCATCCATCCATCCATCCATCCATCCATCCATCCATCCATCCATCCATCCATCCATCCATCCATCCATCCATCCATCCATCCATCCATCCATCCATCCATCCATCCATCCATCCATCCATCCATCCATCCATCCATCCATCCATCCATCCATCCATCCATCCATCCATCCATCCATCCATCCATCCATCCATCCATCCATCCATCCATCCATCCATCCATCCATCCATCCATCCATCCATCCATCCATCCATCCATCCATCCATCCATCCATCCATCCATCCATCCATCCATCCATCCATCCATCCATCCATCCATCCATCCATCCATCCATCCATCCATCCATCCATCCATCCATCCATCCATCCATCCATCCATCCATCCATCCATCCATCCATCCATCCATCCATCCATCCATCCATCCATCCATCCATCCATCCATCCATCCATCCATCCATCCATCCATCCATCCATCCATCCATCCATCCATCCATCCATCCATCCATCCATCCATCCATCCATCCATCCATCCATCCATCCATCCATCCATCCATCCATCCATCCATCCATCCATCCATCCATCCATCCATCCATCCATCCATCCATCCATGCATCCATGCATGCATTCATGCATGCATGCATACATACATACATACATACATACATACATTTCCTGTTAGGACTTGATCACATTTTTGTCATGCTAATTTCAGCAACAAATGAATAACAAATTCATGTAAACTGTGAATTAATAAGACTGTTCTGGGAACGTTTTCAACAAAAGCTACTCTGCAGGCTTCTTGTGATGCTTAGTTTTCTTACTTACTTTTGAAACAGATCCTATAAAGATTAATCTTTTGTCAGGATACGAAATTAAGACATACATTTGGACACGTTTCAGAAATATAGATATGAATTCTGTATTCAAGGCATTTCAGCATTGTCACATGCAACAATAATTTATTTATTGTTAAACTCATTTTCTTTAACAGTATTAAATATTAATTCTAACTTTGGTATGACAACGCTGGCCAACACTCACAATTAAACGTTACGTTTTAAGCACGTGCATACCAATAACGAAAATTAAAATAGATTCTTAACAAATACAAAATCATCTTGGAATGAGGCGTTCTTAAATTGTATCATCATGTTATTAGACTATATCGTGAGGGTATTGTGCGATTTTATTGACCTGGCACTCATGAATATTTCGTGAATTTTCGTAAATCTATTTTAAGCTACTAACCCAGATAGGAGACTCAGACATGAATATGTATTGGTGAAATCCTTACTACGTAACACTTGATACTGTAGTGCAGTGGTAAGTGCGAAAAGTTTGTAAGCTTGATGTTTTAGGTTCGAATCTCAGAACAGGCACTTTTAATTTATTTAATACATTTATTTTTATTTAAATGATTTTTCTTTTGACGTTACGAAACGGATCTCATCATCAACCTCGGTTTTGACACAGAAGAGATCTGCACCGATAATGCGAGCGAAACAGAGTCTTTGTGAATGCATTTTTATGTTTATAGAATGATTACACTAATACAAATAAACCACATGAAAAAAGGGGAAAAAAACAAAAACATTTAATGAGAATCGAGCGCTACCGGAGATTAATGAGTGCCAGGTCAATAAAATCGCACAATAAGATATAAGTTTTGTCATACATTAGTCACACGTAAGTCACATATTAGAATTTTCTTAATTAATAAACGTTCATGATAATCTTACCTGTTGAAGGCAAATCGGGATTGAAATCATTGTAAAAATCTTGTATCACTGGACTCACTTTCACTGACCATGACTTCCCGCGGTTTGGAGGCTTTGTGGTAATTCTTCTTTCATGTATATCTTCTAGCCTTGAGATAGATCCTCCGTCATAGAAAACATCGTCTTATAAAGTCATGGACAGTTTTGAACGAGCGAAGCCGCTGGACATGACATTCCGCCCTATACCTGTTGTCTGAACACGTTTCAAAGAACAAGTTTTAACGCCTTCAGCCATTGCAGGTAATGTTTCGAATACGGTTGAATTCTGTGTAACAGGTCTATGCCAAACGGGATGTTCTGGTTGATCCGTGGGCACGGATGGAATATGACCTTTATTTAGCTTTCTCTTTCTAGAAGGCACAATATCTGGATGTACATTATCTTCTTGACTTGTTTTTTTAGTGCTTTTGTAAGGCACTATCTCTAATTCCATTTGGTCTAGAAGATACTGGTCAGGTGGTTTGTACTTTGGCACGCGTTGGCGCCTAGACACCAATCTACATTCAGATGCAATTTTTGGTCTAATGGATTCAGATTGTCCGCCTGTGCCTTTGGGGCTATAATGACCTAAAATAGACACTCGTGGTCTGTCACGATGAAACATTTCATCAAGATTGAAACCTTGGTGAATGATCTCATTTCCTGTACTGCGTGTATCATTCCTTTGTAGGTAAGGTTTCATATTGTCCATGTTGGTACGTATTACTTCGTGAATATTTGCATGCCTCTTACCAAGCAAACTGCGTTGCTTTCTTTCATTCAGATTCAGATTAGTTTTGACGAATTCCGTTGCATTGCCCTTATTTACATTTGACGGATATTTAAACATATTTTAGTTCCACAATATTGACAAAATTACAAACAATCACGATTTACCATAAGTACATATTGGAAAAAGGGTTATCGAGGGTCTTTCCCTGGGAGTGTTAGTTACATATTGTAATGGTGACAAGCGTACTTTGAACAATTGTTGTCATTTAGGAAATCAAAAGTAAATTATGATAATAATAATAATAATAATAACAATCATAATAATAACAATAATGATGTTGATAATAATGATAACATTTGAAAACAATATGAACAAATTAGTGAATAAAATATATAGTAAATAGACAATCATATGCAAATATAGATAGTTGTAAGTCCTGTCCAGCAAGCAGTTAAGTTTTAACGTTAAGTTTTAAACTAAACGCTTTGTCGTTACAATATATCTTTGAACTTCTGTAAAAATAATTGTATTGTCTTCATTATTAAATGAGGGGTTACCGTAGAGGAGCAAATCACTATTTAAGGGATGAAATGAGCGCAGTGCATTAAAAAGAGATATTCGTTGCATGCGGTAATTAGGGCATTGAAAGAAGTAATGTGTAATATTTTTACCGTCATTTCCACATGAACAAAGGGGTGAGTTTGCAAGGTGGTTTAGGAATAGGTCGGAGTTTAGGTTGCTGCAGTTATTTCTTAGTCTAGCATGTAAAATTGATGTGTTTCTATCCCCAGTGTAGAAATATTGGGGGTTATCTTCGCATAAAAGAAACATTTGTTTCAAGGAAGCTTTAAATTGTGATAGGGTTTCACTGTTGCGGATATCGATATGTAAGGAGTTCCATAGATCTATGGCAGATGGCAAGAACGAACGTGAATATAATAATGTTGGCCTTGATAAAATGGTATAGTCTTGTGCATTTCTAAGATTACGAGATGACTGTTCTTGAACTGTTCGTGGAAGAAGGTTAGACAAGTAATTTGGACACTGTCCGTTATGCATCTTGTAGATGCTAATCAGTTTTAAATATCTCCGTCGTTTGTCTAGACTAGGCCATTTAACGTCAGTATAAAGATTTCTAAGAGATACAGGTCTAGTTAGGCCTGCAACAATACGTGCGGCTTCATTTTGGATTTTTTCTAATAATTCCTTATCATACAAAGAACAACCATCCCAAACAACGCACGCGTATTTTAGTATTAGCCACATATGACTGACGTATATTTGGTTTAAACTTTTTCTTGAAAGTCTGTATTTAAGTTTTCGCATAATGCCAAGAATTTTCGACGCAGATTTAAACATGGTTTATTCAATATACAATAGACATACAGTCCGTGAGTATACATGATATACAAAAGTAAATAAATACATACACGGTGGTCATCTGTATAATACAATTAATTATAAGTAAATTACTAGCTGTTATAATACATTTCACAATAATAATACTATCAATATTATAATAAGTAATATATAATATAATATTATATAATAAATCAAAATACAGTGCATTAGGTAAAGCGAGAAGTCAAGTGTGCAAAGCAAGAAATGTTAATCGTACTAATATTTATACATATTTCTTTCAGTAAATGCTTTATGAACATACATAGCTAGGTTTCTGTTAACAATTGCATTGTCAGACTGCATTAATTCTATATATTTTGGTACATTAGGTCTTTTCCAGTAATACTGTTTGATATACAATTTTCTAATATCAGTATATAGTGAACATTCTAGTATAAAATGAAACTCATCTTCAATAACATTACAATGCTGACATTTTCTTTCTTGGAAAGGTATTGGTTCAGGTTTATGCCATCTACCTGATTCCACTTCTAGCCTGTGTGAAGAAACTCTTAATTTACAAAGATTATATCTAAATTTATTAATACTGACATGTTTTAAGTAAGGTTGAAATTCAAATTTACAAAACATATTGTAATTTTTTGCTCTTGATGAATTATTTAGTTCTGTCATCCAGTTTTGTATAAAAGCATCAGTTATTCTAGATTTAACTAAACATAAGAAACACTTTTCATCACCTACACCTTGGTTAATCCATGAATAATGTAAACCTAAAGATTGTAAAAGATTACATACAGATTTTGCCCATGAGTGGGTATTTGGTCTACTCATTAAAGTGCTATACATATGTAAATACATACATTTAACGTATTTGTGCTCCTCTAACTTAATAATTTTTAATAACAACTCTTTTGGTTATCAAGGATGTTCTACCAAGTTCTCCATATACATAATAATTTTGGGTTTGGATTTTGACACCTAATAACCTTTTACAAAAATTTAATTGAACCCTCTCTAATGTCATAGACTCATTTAAGCCCCACACCTCTGATCCATAGTTTAAAATAGGTAAAACGAGCTGATCAAATAATTGTAGCTTGTTTTGTATAGAGATTAAAGGGAAGTTAATTAAGTATGAATTTAATTTAAAAACAGCTTTTGAAGCTTGACCTGCAAGTGTATCGAAAGTACTTGCAAATGATCCACCTGTAGTAAAAACTATTCCCAAATATGAAAAGGTTTTAACAATTTCTAATTCCTGGCCTTTATATAAAAACTTAATATTTCTCCTTAACTGACCCCCTTTTTTGAATATCATGACTTTGGTTTTAGCTGAGTTTACACATAGTTTCCATCTTTCACAGTATTCTTCTAACAAACATAAGCCTTTCTGCAATTCTTCTTCAGATTCACACATAATTACAATATCATCTGCATATAAAAGCAAAAACAATTTCAACATACCAATATCAATACCATTAAAGCCATTTAACATATAATGTTCTTCTAAGTCATTCAGATAAAAGGAAAATAATAGCGGTGATAAAGACTCACCCTGTCTAACTCCTAAAAAACAAGAGAATTCTTCATTACTTATTGTATTACCCAATTTAATTATTCTTGATTTAACATTTGTATACATTGACTTAATAACATTAATAATATTTCCTCGAACGCCTAGCTTAAACAATTTGTACCAAATGATATCTCTTACCAAATAATCGAATGCTTTAGTAAAGTCAATAAATACAGCATGTAATTTATATGATCGTGCCATTTGCCATCATGGCTTAGGGTCAGAACAAGATGTTTGTGACTTTCAATAAAGGTGACGGGTACATTTCCGAAACATAATTTCGGTAATAGAACATATCTTTTGCGTTGTGAATAAAATTGCTTCAGTTTTCTGTGGGTTAAAATCATCTAACCATCTTTTGGTCCAAATGTTGATGAGGCATAGGTCGTGGTTCACGATACCCTCAAGGTCAACTAAATTCGATGTAGTACATGATAAGGAAGTATCATCTGCAATACTTAGAAGATTATCGACAATATCATTTACGTAAACCAGAAAAACAACGGCCCTAATACTGAGCCCTGTGGAACTCGAGCATTTACTTGTAATGACTGAGACATAGCGGAACCCACAAATACTTTTTGGGTTCGGTTAGACAAATATCTTTCTATCTATTGTAACATGTTTCCACTGATACCAAATTGCTTAAGTTTGAATAACAGACCTTGATGCAAAACTCGGTGAAAGGCCTTGGAAATGTCACAAAAAATCACGCAGTAAAATTTCTTGGTATCAATAGAACGAGCTATTTGATCAACTATATCAATCAGTTGGTAGACAGTTGAGTGACCCCTGAGAAATCCCGATTGCTAGCAATAAATTAAGTTATGCGAAATAAAGTGATTATAGAGGTGTTTATATACTACTCGCTCCATAAGTTTTCCTAGACAGCTCAATAGGGAGATGGGACGATAATTGGAAGGTATATGTGAGTCACCTTTTTTAAATAGGGGCATGACAATTGCATTTTTCCATAATGAGGGAAATGTGCATTCTTGTATTGATTTATTAAACAGTAAGCATAACGGCTTTGCAATAGACAAGCAAGTACGCTTAAGAACAAGATGACTGATTAAATCTTCACCAACCGCTTTATTAGTTATTAAAATATTTATTTCGTCTATTATTTATGATTCAGTTATAGACACGTTTTGCAAATATTCAAAAGAAATGTCATTTGGGACAGGGAGGACTCCCAAAGATGTATCTAAAGTTGATATGGAAACAAAGTAATTGTTTAAGCAAGTTGCTTTTTCTTCATCAGACATGTATATACTTACGTTTCCACGAGTATCAACCGATTGCAGGGTCGGTATCACATCAAAATGAGAGTGTGTATGTATTAGATGCTTCAACAGCTTCCAATTTTTTTTAGAGTAAGTGGAATGTAAATCGTTTAATGTAGTTTCAATATTGGAGAAAAATTATTCTTTTGCGTGTTTAATCATATTATTGACCCTGTTACGAGCGTGTTTGAATTTTGCCCAATTGTTTGGAGATGGATATTTGATAGCGTTCGATTTAAGTCGCTCGCATTTTCGCGCAAATGTACGTATCATCGAGTCATACCATGGTTTGTCATTTGGACGTACGGTAACAAGTTTGTACGGAGTACATGATTTCATCAATTCTAGTCATTTGTTAGTGAATAGTACAGTAGCGTCTTCAACATTTGACATACTAATAAAGTTCCAATTTTCGTTGTCAATTGAGTCATTTAGACGTTGAAAATCTGCACGTTTGTAAAGCCAAACATGTCTTTGCATCGGTTTACTAATCACTGTTGTGACTTTAATGTGTACGGCCGTAGCACGATGATCACTGACTGAAACATCAATTGAAATTACTTCACTGTCCAATAAATACAGATTATCGGAGACAATAATTGGGTCAATTAAAGTAGCTGTGTTGGCCGTGACTCTGGTTGCTTCCGTAATGACATTACCTAAATTAAATAGAGTCATATACTGTTTTAAGCGGGTGTAATTTTTTAACTGGTCTTCATTTATGTCACCGAGCATGATTAAATTTTGGTTTATATCCAAGGCTTTATCGATACTAACTTCAAGGTCGTTCCAAAAAGATACACTGGCGTTAGGGGGACGATAAAAGCAGCATATTAAAGCAGTGAAGTTTCCTGTTTGAATTTCGATCCAGATTGAATGCACGTTAGAACATTCTAACTCAAGTATACGCCGCGACAATAAAGACTGATTTACATATATTAATAAGCCGCTTCAGTGAGGTGTATAGTCTTTCCGGTGGAGAGCTATATTAAAACCATCAATTAGTAAAACATTATCGGGAACGACATCAGAAAGATGAGTTTCCGTAAAACATAGTATATCAGAATCACACAAATTACTTATAATATAGTCTAATTTGTTTCGCATTGACCGCACGTTTAGATGCAGAACAGTTAGAGCACAGCTATCTGGCCCCGAGTTAAGCTCAATATACCCTGACAATATTAATATAAATCTAAGTATATCAATGAGTAAAAGATTTAGCTCGAAGATAAACGGTCGCCTAATGTATTCTGAGAATAACGCACGCGAGAGTCGGAAAAAGAAAGTAAGGAGCAATACAAATTCGCGTGTTGCACTCCACACGTAGACATATTTTTGACGACAAATGCAACTAATTGAGTTAAATAATCCCACGGTCATTCTGTATGCAGCAATATCGTTACCCATTAGGTAGAAGGTGAACATACATCCATATATGACAGCATGGCCGTGAAATAAGAGAAAAATAATTCACGTTTCATGAAACTGCTTGACGAGCACTGGACAGGACTAGTACGAGACATAAAATAACAAATGTAAAGAAAACAAAATGGAGCATATTGAAATGGTAGCAAATGGTAGCAAATGGTAGCAAATGGATGGTATAGGTTTAGCAAGAATACAAAGCATTGTTGTTAATAGTTAAGCAGTGCATAGTTATGTTCTCACACAATAAAAAAATGCGAACACAACTAAGCGTAAAATAAGATAAAGATGTAAAAAATGCTTAAATGCATCAAGGTTACCTATGGAAATGTTTACAAAATTTAGACTTAATACCTAGGAGATCGATAGGTATATAGATGTATGCATGCTCATACGTAATTTATCACTAGCACATCTTATTTTTCATGACGCACGGCAAAAGATAAATCAGAAATGTGTTTACTGACAAGTACTTTCGCACTTCGTGCGATAAAACGTAAACACAACTGTAATAAACAAAAAAGCACATACATGTTAGCAGTTAACTTAATGATACCACAGACGAATAAAAAAGTACTTATTAATTGTGTACTGAGAGCAAAATCCCTAAGGTGACTGTCTATAAGTCTATACAAATCGGAAATAATAGCTAGTCAAAGATTTTACAGTATAATTGGTAATAGTGACAGTGATATAACAATATCGTTAGTACATTTTACAATTGACAAAGTAATAATGTTTATAGTATATTTAGATAAACAATATCGAACACTTATGTTGTAAATGTATAAGAACCTTATATATGACCGTCTATTCAAAACGAAATAATAGAAGGCCAAAAAGGTTAAAAGTGCATAATGGTATTGTACATGTACGTATACATACAGCAGTTAACGTGACAATTACCTGTAAACACATAAAATGTAAGTGAATCAGCGGCGTACATGATAATTATTAGAGATTCGAGTAAAAAATAACTGGATAATTTTCCATTTTGCTCCACTGATTAATATCCATTTTAATGTAGTAGGCCACTAATATACATAGTAAAATACTGATATCAGTTCAAGTAGACCACGGGGATTGCATGATATGCATGATAAATACCCATTTTGATGTAGTAGGCCACTAATATACATAGTAAAATACTGATATCTGTTCAAGTAGACCCACATTATGGGTCATGAAGGAATAACAATACATACACACACAACACTACATCAGAACAAGCAAACGCAATAGAACAGACACACGGCACGTGTATAAATATTTACAGGCTATTTACAGACTATTCTCGAATTTTCAAGCCAACAAACAGTGCCCTTGGCTGGAGAAATAAAATGATGTTATAGATATAATATGTACAAGTTTTACATCTGAATGCGAGAAAACAACAACATATACTACAATGTGTAAATGTTTGTAAACTGGTATTTAATTTTGTGCAATTTTGATGAAACCCATGGACATGTAGTAAGATAGCACGTTGTTGTCATGTTAAATGGGGTACCTAGGCAAGTGTTTATCAATTATTTTTAATACGATTATGCATGTAATAAAAGAAATAGTTTATATTTAAGAAGAACACAATTCAAGAGGTATCGGACGATGTTCATCGAATAGTTCATATAGACTATCGGTAATGATAAATGTGCATAGCCTATCCGATAGTAGATAAAATTACAAAAAAGCGTTTGTTGTGGCTAGAAATATCAAATCCGGCTACAGATGTTTTCGTGTGTGATTCGACGACACTCATGAGCTGGTTGACTGACTGTTAGGTTTGAATGAATTTAAGTCACCGATGTGGTTGATTCTATGAACTTTGGACTTGGAGTCCTTAACCAGAATGTTCCCGTCAGACGACCACGCTCCAAGGAGATGCCCGGTTTTAACGAGGGACCTAGCACTGAAAAGAAGGGAGCTTCGTTTGGATGTTAGTTCCTCGTTTATGAAAGTGTTCTTGTAGTCATGATCTTTAAGTTTTGATCGGCATAAGTACAGTTTTTGTCTGGCTCTTTAAGACGTGAATTTTACTATGATGTCACGTGGTTTGCTGGGGTTAGGTTTCCCTACCCCGTGGGACCGATCTATTCCTGATAAGGATAGATCAGATCCTATCGCATTCGACAGCTTCAGATTCAATTCGTCAGTGTTTTGAACATTCTTTTCCTGGATCCCAGAAACACGAACTAGATTACGTCTCGAATACTGTTCTTGGTCGTCTAGTTTCGTCGAGTAAATTTAATTTAGTCTTCAGTTCGGAGTTCTCACGACTAAGATTAGAATTTACATTTTCTAGAACTTCCCGTTTTGATGTTAATTTTGAAATGACGCTTGTAGCCACGCTCTCAACAATAGTTTCAATATGGGTGCGAAATGTTGCAACTAATGTGTGCAGTCTGCTGTGTGGAACGTCTCCCTGTGATGCAATCTTAGATTTCGCCGTCAACGTATAATCTTTTTCTTTCGCAAACTCCCAAGTAGTGGTATTTTTGGCGAATATCTTCTTTAGATTTCTTGCATCATCTAATTCAAGTTCTTTTCGTGTTTATTCATCGTTTAGTATTTGTGTTGTGTCGTCAGGTAAAACTTCTTCGCAAGCAGAATTTGTGTACTCCTCTTCATCGTTTGCATCATCTTGTCTTAAAATCTCGGGTATGTTTCTATCATGTTCAAATTGTTTGAGTACTGACCTGAACTGGCCATGCGTGCATTGGCCATGCTGTCAGGCATGTGAGCATGTCTTTTAATCGGTATTTGATGTCTGTGTTCAGTGGTTTGAAACTCTCTCTAGGTTGTCCTTCTGTGGGCGGATATTAAAGTGGACGTCCTGAAGAGGGTAACTATTTGTAGGCTGTAAATGTGGGGTGCTTCCGTGTAAAGGTAATTTATAGAAAACGTCGTTGTTTGCATCTGCCTGAACATGTGTTTCTCTGTCAATGTTTTGTACATTCTGTTCAACAGAGAGAGCTATGCTACCTGTTGAAAGGATTGCTGATTGGGTTACATCTTCTGGTGTTTTGAAAGGATTATCTTCAATCTTATACGAATATTCATGTCCAATTCAATTTCACCATGTATATAATTTTTCTTTTCATATTGCATATTCTCGATGTGAATATTTCGTTCAGTAAAATGATCGATTTTGTTATTTTCCCGTTCCAGTTTCATTTCTGTGTTCCATGGAGAAACTACTGGTTCGTTGCTACTGAAAAACGTACCTTTATTTGTACTTTCACTTTTAAAAATCATTTTATCGTGATATCCTTTTTTATCCTCATCTTGGGCTTTAGTCTGCACAAATTCTTGTAAATTGTAACTTGGTTTATTTTTGGAACTGGCTGAGGAACCATTGTTTGGAACCCTTTTCATCTTGGATACTGTAATTTACAAATGAAAATTTAAACTTCCTGCAAACTTATGACGCATAATGCTGTACTAGGCATACATCAGCAACTGAATACAAAAGTAATTATAACTTCTTACAACATATGTTAATCTTTGTTTCTATAGCATCAAAACCCCAAATGAATCTGATATACAACTGAATTCTTCTTTTGATTCGATTTACACATTTTAGAACACAGTACATGTATATATACTTGGCCCACCTAAACACGATCAATCAATATTCTCAAGTTCAGGAGTGTCTAAGGGTGTAGCTGAAGTATAGTTTCCAGGTGTGCAGGAATTGGTCACACCATCGTCAACCTATACATTTCAAACATCAAATTATGCACGTACATTACTTAGGAATGTAATAGCTTTCGTAAACGTAACGTGCTAAACTTTGAAGACATTTCTTAGTATTGCGGTTAGTTTTTCAGGATCCCGATATAAAAATTAAATCCTCTCAAGTTTCGGAAGCAATACGATATTTATAGCATGTAACATATTTGTAACATGTAAGCATTGGAACATATTCTACTTGTCAACATTCGGTATGTGTATATCATATGTATTATCTGTTTGCACTTGAATTTAGAAGAAATAAATAATTTAATAACGAGTATGCATGATATGCTAAGGAAGTCCATTTGCATTTCTTTGCATCGGTTCCACTTCATAAATTATTTTGCTAAACAAGTTTATATACATCGTACCTCAGGTGACTGTAACGCTGTCTTCTCATATTGTTTGATCTTTTCCAACATAAGTTTATCCTCATTGCGGAGAACTATGTTGCTGCTAACGACGTCAGAGTTTCTTTTGCTGTGAAGTGTACACACCCTTGGCATCCTTTGGTGTTCGTCGCAAAGCCATAAAACTTTTCCACTCGGAAGACGGCACCTGGTAATTAATAGCTATTTCGTAATTGCCTCGAATATGGGCATTAATTCACCATAATAAGATATATTTTAATTATATGTCCGAAATTGCGTGAATAGAATAACATTATGCTTTATTGAAATAAACGTTATGAAAAACTGCATGTAACTTCGTTACACATAGGCATACAGATACTTGAGTGGACAATTCATTTTCAACATGCACTGTTTATTTCATAGTATTGCAATGAACCACTAACATTAGTAGAATCATGCAATGAGATGTATTAAATTAACCATGTTATATCGATACTTTACCTTGCCAAAGAATGTCTTAATGGGTTGGCTTTAGGATTAGAAATTGCAGACCTTAGGTGATTCATTGCGGCAATAAATATTTTTGACTGTTCGTTTTCGGGCTGAAACTAGAATTGTCACATGAGTGACTGATATGCCCCCACAATATGGCCGTGTCACAAAACTATGGCATCAATTCGAAAGAAATTGACAGAGAGAGAATGCTTAAATTTGTGAATGGTCAACAGTGTATTTGGAAAAATTGAATTTCAATGAGAGCCATAACTCTGTCAACATTTAGTGGTTTGTAACCAAATTTGAACTTGATCTGTATTTTATGATGTTACACCTATGTACCAAAAATAATTTAAATATGTGAAGCATTTTATGAGTTATTTTCCATGTTTTGGGGGGATTTAAGTCAAAAAGGGGGGCCATAACTGTGTCACACTTTAGTGGTTTGTAACCAAATTTGAACTTGACCTGTATTTTATGATGCTACACATGTGTACCAATAATTATTTAAATATGTCAAGCCATTGTTGAGTTATCGTCAGAAAACCATTGTTTTAGGGAATTTAAGTCAATCAAAGGGCCATAACTCTGTTAAGATTTAGTGGTTTGTAATCAAAGTCGAACTTGATGCTACACATGTATACCAACAATTATTTGAATAAGTCAAGCCATTCTTGAGTTATCGTCCGGGAATCATGTTTGTAGGGAATTTTAAGTCGAAACGAGGTCATAACTCTGTCAAAATTTAGTGGTTTTTAACCAACATCGAACTTGAACTGTATTCTATGATGTTACACATGTGTTCCAACAATTATTTGAATATGTCAAGCCTTTCTTGAGTTATCATCGGGAAACCATGTTTTTAGGGAATTTTAAGTCCATGAGGGGCCATAACTCTGTCAAAATTTAGTGGTTTGTAACCAAATTTAACCTGTATTCTATGATGTTACACATGTGTACCAAAACGTATTTGAATATGTGAAGCCTTTCTTGAGTTATCATCCGGAAACCAAAAACCAACAGTCCGACAGACCGACGGACCAACAGAGCGACAGACCGACGGACCAACAAGCTCACTCCTATATACCCCCCCCCCTAAACTTCGTTTGTAGGGGTAAAATACGAATTGACAAGTTTAACATGCAAAAGGCTTTCTGAAATTAGATCATCATTCATTTATTTTATGCATTTAATTAGCTCTTTTAAGTTAAAAGTATTAACCATGGTTGATCATGTTTGAACAAAGAACAAGATGACTATTTGTACAACAATGTTTTGCAAAAAAGAACTACAAACCAGCAGTTGCACATTGTCAGACCAAACCATACGCGACTTGATCCAGTCCCGGAAAGTCCTGCCTCTAGCTCCAGAGAAACAGTTCAGTTGCAGCGGTCCATGTCTTAGAACCGTATAAACTCGACACAATTAGGGTGCAAACCTCTTAAGAAAAAGATCTTGCTGTTCGGAGGACATTAACTCTAACGGATACTTTTCAGATGTTGTGTGCCAACTCTGCAAAGATCAGCAAAATACAGTTCAGAGTTTATAATGAGATGTGAAATGCGCCCAATTCTGACCTTCTGCCCAATTACTACAGATTGCTCATTTCATATGCTTTTGTGTCAAAAATGAATTTTGCGCAAACAATTACCGAACCATATTTATGATTGAGATAACAATGCTTAAAACTGTGAATTTTTTTTCAGCCCAATCAACGTTGATGTCACAGGTTGAGAAAATTGTGCGGCCAGTCAGGGACTCGAACCCGGGACCCGTCGCTATCAGGGCGAATGCTCTCCCGACTGCGATTACCGGGCCGCCAAACAACTTCTCCCCTTAAGTAAACTTAAGTTCATGCCGTGGCATACACCCTCGCTTGAATATGAATTCGTCCTCGAATTCAAAGATTCATGTTATATATAATTAACCACGGGCCTCGTAAGAGTATACCTAGGAAACAGTCACGGCCCCATGTTGGGCGCAAAATGTCACAGGGTGAGAAAATTGTGCGGCCAGTCCGGGACTCTAACCCTGGACCCCTCATTATCAGGGCGAGTGCTCTCTCGACTGAGCTAACCGGGCCGCAACACAACTTCTCCCACAGGACGAGATAGATAATGACAAACTTGGAAACCCAGCAGAGGCGGTTCTACTGTACCTTCTGCGACCCGCGTTCTGGTTCTCGGCACATTTGCATGTGAAATTTACGGCAGTTGTGAAGCATTCGGTATGGTATTCTTTCTGTGGACTTGTTGATTTGAAATTGCTGGCTGTTTTATTTAAAGGGACTGAACTGCAGATGGTCTAATCGTAAAAACGAAAAAAAATTGTCAAAAATGCACGATTTTCTTGCACAATCGTATAGAACACACTAAAATGTTGGAAACATGTGTTTTTATTTGCCGGAAAAACAATGATTTGTTGTATTTTTCCGCCTTTTTATCATCCGAAAATTTATAGCATCTGCAGACACTATAACCCATTGAGTAATTTAAAAATAGCGCCGTTTATATTTAGGATAATCACGTGACAGTTTAGTTTTTTTGAGTCGCGCATGCGCACACTTCAATCAGGTGCTTGTATTGGGGAAAGCCATGGTAATACACGATGAAATACACAGTTTATGACAGTATTTGATCGTGGTCTAAATACTATACAACTAGTGATGTCTTTACCCATGGTTTTACTTTTTCGGCATCACTACAAAAACGCTAATTTTTATGCCCATCTGGAGTTCAGTATCTTTATGAGTAGTAAGAAAATGAACGCTTATTTGTTCTTGGCCCATTTGCATGTGAAATTTCCAGCAGTTGTGAAGCATTCGGTAATCGGTATGGTTTCTTACGAGGGGATCTTTGTTGATTTAAAATTGCTGGCTGTTTTCTGTGTTATGGTAACAAAATGTGTATTGGTTCTTCGCACATTTGAAAGTAAAATTTCCAGCGGCTGTGAAGCAAAGCATTTGGTATGGTGTCTTTATGTAGACTTGCTCATTTGCTGGTAACAGTAAAATAAATCGTGTATTGGTTCTGGGCCCATTTGCATGTGAAGTTTCCATTATAAGACTCGCAATTATAAAAAACAGCATATATACCATTTCTATCTCAATACAGCAGAGTGAGTTGTTACTCTTATATCTCAAACTAAGGCCCCCCAAAAATGAATGTTTCCGGCAACGGTCTCAAAAAAAATTAGGTAGGGTCAGGATTTTTACAATGTATTTTTTTAAAGACACATTTCGGTAAACAAAACATTGAATTATGTAAAATCTGGTGAATACGGAAAACAATCATCGCTAAAACATTTTGCTAGGCAGTGTCGGGTTGCCTGAAACACATAAATTATTTTATTGGCCTGATTCTCTTAGATATTTCATGCTGATATCTGTGTTTGTTGATATCACATCAATTAAGCTGTTACAGTTATGCAATATTATTTATCATTTACTCTCTAAACCTTTTCAGAATCTTCCCGATGCCAAGATAACAAAGTTTTTATCCCTGGACAAATGTCTGCCCAGGAGGCAACTTTTGCAGGTATGTTTTCAAGATGTCTGCATGTAATAAGTATTGAGAAATATTGCTGGTAAGAAGCTTGACCTGTTTATCCCATCATCGTGCGTGCATTGACGAAATAAACCCCCATGGAATAAACTTTGCTTTATTTCAACACTGTTGGATAAAGCAAACACGCGCAGACTAATGACGTCATCTTGTTGACTTTCATGACATCATTTGATGTTTTTCGTAATTTTTAATTTGCTTTTTTTTCATTATTAATTTCAAATAAGGAAGAAGTGGTGAATATTTTTGCTCTGCATGAAAATGTGAACCACTCACAAGGCTCGTTTTTCAGGTTTTATAAGCCT
This sequence comes from Congeria kusceri, assembly GCA_027627225.1. NCBI lineage: Eukaryota > Metazoa > Mollusca > Bivalvia > Myida > Dreissenidae > Congeria > Congeria kusceri. Next base: position 34,980,166 of record CM051040.1, on the reverse strand, counting down.
AGCTAAATAAACTTATCTTTATTCAACACTAACCTAGTATTCTTCATGTGGAAAACAATGTACAGTTTAAAATACTGGTTGTCTTTTACAAATTAAATAAAGATCTGCATAAATAATGTAATTCTCGTATTGTTTTATTTTAATATACATGTTCTTTATTTTATTTGTACTGAACGTGTTGCAATTTTGATGCGGTCGCACACTTTGATAGAAACCGGAGTAATTGGTGATATGCCTCTGTGTGTCTGCCCAGTTCCAGAGTTGACCGTAGGTCTTTTAATTGCACGCTGGGAACCACTATGTACACTGCAACTCCTAGCAGAGTTGTCGCTCGTTGCTCTCACCATACACCTCTGCAATGTGCTCAATGAGAAGAATCGTGACAAAACGGAAAAAACGCACATTTAAATTGATGTTTAGGACCACAAGCATAGAAATAAATAATAAAAGGTTTTTAAATGATCAGTTATCGTTTTCTTTTTTAAAGCAGATGAACTTGTAAAGTACTGGGCACAGTGACTGCATTTACCAGTAATTTTATTGGTTATTATGCTGTGGCAATATATTGTCATGACAAAGGTGTATTGCAATACAATATGAAAAACTCATACTGCAATACAATACAATATATTGGGATATTGTTGCAGGCCTAGTATCTGATATGAAAACAGTTTCACGCTGTACAGGCTATATAGGATTCACACGTGTTAGTCTAGTAGTCCGTCCACCTGTCTGTCCATATTTCATATCTGCTAATATCTTCTAAATACCTGGAATGATTTTTAGCCAGATTTTTCAACGAAAAATCTCGGCTTATAGATTAGCGAAAACCGATCGGTTGGGAGCGCGGGCCGGCGTTGCGATGTCGTTAACAATTTGCGTTCAGTTTCGTATTTCTGTCATATTTTCAAAAGTTCTTGGTCAATCTTCATCAAACTTTAAAAAAATGTTTTTTGGATAGTTCTCTACCAAACCTGTGAAAATGGTTTCGCTTCACTGCACAAGATGGCCGCCATAGCTAACAATAGAATTATGTCTAAACGCCATTTTCTTCAAAACCTATGGCTAGATTTTCAAATAATTTTACACAAATGTTCGTTTAGTGTTCTTCTACCAAACTTATTCAAATAGTTTCGCCTCACTGCACAAAATGGCCACTAGAGCTAAAAATAGTATTTGCGTTTGATTTTCGTATTCTTGTCATATTTTCAAACGTTCTTGGTCAATCTTCATGAAACTTTACAGAAATGTTCCTTGGATGGTCCTCTACCAAACTTGTGAAAATGGTTCCGCTTCACTGTACAATATGGCCGCCAGAGCTAAAAATGGAATTATGTTTAAACACCATTTCTTCTAAACCTATGGCTAGATTTACAAATAATTTTAAATAAATGTTCGTTTAGTGTACCTCTACCAAACATATTCAAATATTTCCGCCTCTCTGCACCAAATGGCCTCAAGAGCTAAAAATAGAATTTGCGTTAAAGTTTCGTATTCTTGTCATATTTTCAAATTTTCTTGGACAATTTTCATGAAACTTTACAGAAATGGTCCTTGGATGGTCCTCTACCAAAGCTGTTAAATTGGTTCCGCTTCACTTCACAAGACGGCGCCAGAGCTTAAAATAGAATTATGTCTAAGCGCCATTTTCTTATTAACCTATGGCTAGTTTTTCAAATAATTTTACACAAATGTTCGTTTAGTGTTCCTCTACCAAACTTATTCAAGTAGTTTCGCCTCACTGCACAAAATGGCCACTTGAGCTAAAAATAGAATTTGCGTTAAAGTTTTGTATTGCTGTCATCATTTGTTAAGTACTTGATCAATCTTGATGAAACTTTACACTCTACCAAACTTATTCAAATGGTCTCGCCTCCCTGCACAAAATGGCCAGTAGAGCTAAACAAAGAATTTGCGTTAAAGTTTTGTTGTCCTGTCATATTTTCAAAAATTCTTGGTCAATCTTCATGAAACTTGACAGAAATGTTCCTTGGATGGTCCTGTACCAAACCTCGGAAATGGTTCCGCTTCACTAAACAAGATGGCCGCCAGAGCTTAAAATAGAAATATGTCTAGACGCCAATTTCTTGTGGACCTATGGGTAGATTTTCAAATAATTTCACACCTATGTTCATTTAGTGGTCCTCTACCAAACTTATTCAAATGGTTCCGCCTCACTGCACAAAATGGCCATTAGAGCTAAAAATAAAACATTTTCATCCATCGTGCATTTGATCAGTATTTTCCAAAAAAATGATAGCATGCCTAGTAGAGAAAAGTTCCTTTGACGGACACTTTCTCAAATGCAAATATGCAACATTACATAGATACAAACATATTATGTCAGTAATCCACATATTTTTCCCATTTTATTTTGAAACCAAATTTTTGTCAAGTCTCACCAAACTGCATACATTTTAGATCATCGACATGAAACTTCCATACTTCCTCACCAACATTGACTTGTACATGTACCCCCATCGGCAAAATAAAAAATCCGGCTTTAATGCGGTTTCCGCATTTTTCTCTTGTTATATAATTTCAGATTATTATTCCCCATGACCAGGTGATGTGTCCTGTAAATGACACATGCTTGTCCATAAAAGGCAAGGTCACAGTAATGAATTGAAGGTCATTATGTTTGTCACACAAGTATGTGGGGGTATTCATAACTGTTAGTGATAGCTCTAGTTTATGTTTACATTTCTGTGAAAATTAATTCATTAAACATTCATTTTACAGAAAAGACTTCTCGCCCACACCCAAGGAGCTTCAGAATGTACTGGATGAATTTGGAGGCAATCTGACGATTCCCAAAAACTTCACGCAGACGGTCCCTATTTTTGACCCCGAAAAGTCGAAAAAGCAAAACCAGATGCCGTCGCCCCAGACCGAAATCAATCCCCAGACAAACGCTTTTGTGCAGCATGTTAGATCTAACGGATCCCAACGCCGTTTTTCTGGGGAAGGACTCAATGCTCAAGCTTCCCGAAGATGCTGATACGGATGGAAACGTTGATAATGCTGCTGGCAGCGAGGATACAGATGATGAGGATGAGGATTATGAGAGTGAACCGAGTTTTATTTCATTATCGGGGAGCGTGCAGAGTTTCAGCATGTTGTCTGCTGGTAACGAGAGTGGGTTATCCATTGGGCAGGGAAATGATAGTATCGTGTCATTGGGAAATGCGGACGAGATGAACATTGATGACGATGATGGTGATGATGATAATGATCAGGGAAATTATGTTATTGCTCGTAATTTCAATCAAAACATGGCAGATGAAGGCATGTCCCCTTTGCACTGAAGAAAAATACTAAGCTTGTTGGAGAAATTGCAAAAATGCAAGTCCAGTGAGAACGTAAACGATACGCAAGAAATTCACAATGAAGACGAAGATGAGTTTGCAGAAATTATAGCTGCTGAGAAAGAACACAATTCCTCGCTCGAGCAGCTTTCTCCAACGAAATCTGAAACGGATTCCGAAGCCGTTGATGGCAACGTGAGTAAGAACAGTTCAAGCAGTTTAAACTGTCAGTCACTAGAAATAAGTGACGATGATTCAGAATTGTGTGAAATGCTCCGAGCGCAGAAAAATTCTAATAAAAAAGGAAACAAATAAAGTGATTGAAGTGTCAGAAGAATGTGATGACCCAGAGCTTCAAGACATCGTTGCAGCGCAGAAAGAGAACCAAAAGGAAATTGACTGTACTGGAGTTTCAGAAGGACTTTGATCTTGAAAAACCGAGCGTCCTGTCAAGCCCTATCATTAAAATTGAAGAAAGGTTTCTAGCGGACGATGTTGCGGGGAAAGGGACGGAGCGAAACGAACCGAGACGCAGAAAATGGAGGTGAAGAGTCCTGCAGCGAAGAAGTTTAAACGCAGAAATCAGGACTTGTATGTGAATGAGGCGAACGAAAAATTTTAATGTGCAATTTACTATTCCCCCTCTCGAAGATGCTGGGGTATATAATTAAACAAATAATTTCCACTTTATTGTTGTTTATCGGCCAGTTAACAACGATTTGGAGTTCGAATGCACAGGAATTTAACCACAAGGGAGTAAGCTCGAGTGGTTTAATACCCATGCATCTGAACGACAAAGAGTTGTTCATTGGCCGATAAACAACGATAAAGCGAAAATTATTTCGATTCTAACATGATCTGACAAATAGTTTTGCAATTGTAATGAGAACTACATTTTACTATGCTATGCTTAGAATCGGGACTACTTTTTAACAGCGATTATTTACTTCTCAAGAAAAACCAGCGAGTACCATGTAAGAATATTAGTTTGAATGTTAGAATATTGGTTTACAAATCTCAATCGAGTGGTGGTCTTTCGTTAGACCACACTCTGTTCTGCTCTCTAAGTCCAACAGTTTTCATCCGATCTTATTCAAACTTGATGAGAATGCATGTGTGCTTATCTCGGTAAGGTTCGATAGTCAGCCAAAATGCCCAAGGAATTGCAAAGCTTTTGCCCTTGACTTTCTTAAATTGGCCTTTGTAGTTGTTTCTGCTCTCCAAGCCCAACAGTTTATTTTAATATGACCTTCACTAAACTTAATATTGATCTTGACCTAGAGGGGGGCATACCTGTTTTACAAACAGTCTTGTTTGACTTTAAATCTCTTGTAAGAGAAATAAATCTTGTTGATCTTTTGTTTCAGTATATGAAATTTTCAGTATTTCATTAACAAATGAGTTCATCTGGTTTATTTGACGAAAAATAATATATTTAAAATTACACATTATATGAGGAACATGTTATAATACGTTACATTTTACAAACTCATACATTGCTATTTGATGATAAATTTTATATAATGTCACATATATGAAAACCATGTATCATATTACATTTTACAGGCTATTTATTAGGTGTTTTTATCCAAATAATGATTGTCTTCCCGTTTATAGGTTGTTGTTTTTTGTCCGTATGAGAGATGCGTATGTAGGTAACCTACTTTTCTTGAACAGCATAATTGTTAAAGGGACTATGTCATCGAAAGGGGCCCCAAGGGGGCCCTTTTATTACAAAAGTCGGCAATTTACGATATTAATACTGGCACATAATGACAGTTAAGACAGAGTATATATAATGGGAAATTTACGAAATTAATACTGGCACATAATGACAGTTAAGACAGAGTATATATAATGGGAAAAGTGTGTACTCATTCAGAGATAAAAATCAATTTATAATAAGGGTTGTGTTTGCTTGGCCGTTTTTATGTTTACATTGTTACGTCAGAAATATCAGTATTTTGGATAACCATACTTTGTACACAATTCGTTAGCAATCATTGTTTTTGGCTAAAGCACTGTTATTTCTTCGTATAGCGCCTAAGTCGAGAGTTCAATACCCACTTGGAGTTTTTTTTCCAAACTTGTTTGTTTATTTGTTTTTAAACAACTCATAGTGTATTTTCTTGTAGTATAGCTCATTTCGATCATATAATATTATTTATTGTGCAATAGAAAGCCAATTTTTCGTTGACATAATCCCTTTAATATTCATCGATCTGATGTGATCGATGCAATTGTTGTCATTTTTACACACCTTATGCTGAAAATAAAAGATTCAAACAGGTCGTGTGTTTTGTGGGCAATTTTAATACGGTATTGAAGTGAGTGCGTCTGTGTGAGTGTGTGTGTAGTACATTTTTAGCTCGACTTTTCGAAGAAAAGGCAAGCTATTCTACTCGCCCCTGCGTCGGTGTCCAATCTAGGTTAAAGTTTTTCGGTAAGCTAGTTTCTCAGGAATGGCTCGAGGGATTTCATTCAAACTTTAAACATGTGTTCCCCACATTAAAATGAACCTATATGTCAAGTTTGGTAATGCTAGTTAAAAATTTGTCAAAATTATGGGCCTTTTTACACTTAGAAATTTTGCATATAAGCTATATGGACAGGATAAAGTTTTTCGGTAAGCTGGTTGCTCAGGAATGGCTTGAGAGATTTCATTCACACTTATTCCCTATATTAAAATGAACTCATAGGCCGATTTTGATAACACTAGTTTGAAATTTGTCAAAATTATTGGCCTTTTTACACTTTGAAATTGTACAAATAACTTATATGGACAGGTTAAGGTTGTTTGATAAGCTAGTTTCTCTACTTTTCGTTTCCGCTCTCTAACTCGAGAACGGATTAAGCTTTTGTAATGAAACTTCAAACATAGATACCTTATAGCGAGACCTCGCTTGGGATTGCATATGGGGTGGGTGGGGTCAAGGTCCAGGTCACTGTTTCTAAAAATAGAAAAACAGTTTCCGCTCAATAACTTAAGAACGTATTGAGATATTTTAATAACACTTAATAGATTGATACCTTATATCAAGACCTCATTTGGGATTGAATATGGAGTAGGAGGGATCAAGGTCAAGGTCACTGTTACTAAAAATAGAAAAACCGTTTTTGCTCAATCACTTGAGAACGTATTGAGATATTTTAATGAAACTTAATTCATAGATACCTTACATCGAGACCTCGCTTGGGATTTCATATGGGGTAGGTGGGGACAAGGTCACTGTTACTAAAATAGAAAAACGGGTTTCGCTCAATAACTTGAGAACGCATTGAGATATTTTAATTAAACTTGATACATACATACCTTATATTGAGGCCTCGCAAGGGATTGAAAATGGGATGGGTGGGGTCAAGGTCAAGGTCACTGGTACTAAAAATAGAAAAATGGTTTCCGCTCAATAACATGAGAACGCATTTAGATATCTTAATAAAACATAAAACATACATACCTTATGTTGAGACCTCACTTGGGATTGCGTATAGGGTCAAGGTAAAGGTAACTGTTAGTAAAATAGAAAAACGGGTTCCGCTCAATAACTTGAGAAAGCATTGAGATATTTGAATGAAACTTTATACATAGATACCTTAAAACAAGACCTCACTTGTGATTACATATGGGGTGGGTGGGGTTAAGGTCAAGGTCACTGTTACTAAAAATAGAAAAACGGGTTCCGCTTTATAACTTGAGAACGCATTGAGATATTTTAATGAAACTTAATACATAGATACCTTCTATCAAGACATCGCTTTAGATTGCATATGGAGATGGGTGGGATCAAGGTCACTGTTACTAAAAATAGAAAAACGGTTTCCGCTTAATAACTTTAGAATGCATTGAGATATATTAATTAAACTTAATACATAGATACCTTATATCCAGACCTCGCTTTAGATTGCATATGGGGTTGGTAGAGTCAAGGTCAAGATCACCACTACTAAAAATTGCATTAATGTGCTGACTTTAATGCATTTCTTTCGAAAAATTTCGTTTTCGTAGAATTTCCATATTTCTTTTTGTTTTTATTAAAAAATGCCAGTAACGCTGACAAGCACATGAAAAGTCGAGCGCGCTGTCCTCCGACAGCTCTTGTCATCGACTGCACCGGGATTCTCTCCCATATGGCAATCGTCCCCCATAAGGCTTGTTAGTTGGGTAACGGGGGATGGTGCAAGATAACGTAGACACCCCGTTCCGTGTGTGCATGTGTGTAATTCGAAGTTCATGAGGTCCTTCCGGGCCTGAGGAGTGTGTCGCAGCACTCCTACCTAATTAACTTACTAGAGACTTACGAAACTTGGAAAGAATTTGAATTATAGCTGCAATTTCCAGCTATTTATTTTTTGGTGTGGTCTTGCGCTGTGGGGGGGGGGGAACTGGAGTACCTGGAGGAAACCCCACCTGTCCACCAACCACCAACTAAACTCACATGCGCCTGGAGTGGGAAGCGAAAGACAAGAAAGTAGGTTAGGGTGTAGCAGGGGCTCAAACCTGCGACCCCTGGGTTGTGAAGCCAGTGCGTTACCACTAGACCATAGATCCGCCACATGTAAACTGATATTTTCAAATTAGGGATAGCTCGAGTACCTACCAGACTGGGAATTTTCTGGTCGTGAAATCTTGCTAATTAATGAAAAGATGTGATGACAATTTAATTATAAAAATATATTTGAATTTAATTTGTATCATTGTACTTAGTATTTCAACCGTTTTTCTTTAAGTGGAAAACGAACCGTTGTAGCGTCAATTTTGAAGGCCGTGAAAACATTAAGATATACCGGATATACCTTCATTTTATCAGTTAAAACGAACATATATACATTCTATATTGGGTCAATGCATTCGGAACTTGTTCTTAAAAATTTGAAATATATGCAAATTTAAAACGAATCGAATTAATTGCAGTACAGCATAAACATAAGTTGCAAACGTATGGAGAGTGATGTACATGTATATTATACATGAATAGATTGTCTAATTTCTAAGGCATATTTAATGTATTTGGCAACACTTTTAACAACATCAGAGTTAACAGATCCCATTAATGAATTGAACTTATACACCGATGGTCTATCGTAAAATCGTTTATCAAGAAATCGTCGCCTTACTGTTGAGTAACATGGACAAATGCATATAAAATGGTACACATCTTCTAAATCACGCCTTCCGCAGTACAGACAGTGCCTTTCATTTCTTGGTATATTATTTGAGCCATAGCGGCCTGTATGAATTCTTAACGAATGTGCACACGTTCTAAACCGTGTAAATTTTTTTATGAGACTAGGAGGCAATATATCAAGATAACATTCATACGCAAAATTATTTTTGTAATAAACGTAATCCAACAGAACTGAACTACGTTGTAATGAACCATGCCAATCTTGGATAAAGTTGTCAATTACACGTTGTTTGAAAATGAATGGAAAGGAACCACGGATACTTTCGGGATACAAAAAATACATCCGAAAAGCCAAAATCATCCAAAAGTTTCTTCACAGAGGACACCCACTTCGAGTGGCCTAATCTGCAATCGTCTAAATCTCTACGATACAATGATGAAATAATAGCATTATCACTTTGCAATACCTTACACCAGTAAGAAATGATGCGTGTATATCTTGATATATATAAGGGATAACGTCCAAGTTCGCCGTATACACTAATGGATGATGTAGACTTTCTTACATTCAAGATAGATTTGCAAAACTTTAAATGTACCCGTTCAATATCTTTAGACTTCGTAAAACCCCAAACTTCTGCTGCATAATTAAGTGTTGATCCTACAAAAGCATCTAATAATTCACAGTAACTTTTTGGAGTAAGTGGGACCTTTTTAAAATTGAATAATAAAGTATTAAGAGCTTTCAGAGATTTACCAATGATGAACTCATTATTTGCAGAGAAATTGCCATTATATTTAAAAACACAACCAAGATAATTAAAGTTATCTCCTATTTGTATTGGTTCGTTTTTATAGAACCACTGTTCATCATCTTTTAAAGCACCACGTTTTCTGAATACCATAATTTTAATTTTAGAACTATTAACTTCTAAACTCCAGATATTACAATAATCCGCTAATTTGTCCATGTGAGTCTGTAATTCTTCGGGGGACTTACCCAAAATTACCATATCGTCTGCGAACAATAATACTAGTAAAACAATATAATACAGTTCAATTCCAACACTTACATTACTTTGTAAAAACATTTCTAAATCTTCTAAAAAAAAAGGAGACTAGCAAGGGGGAGATAACTTCGCATTGCCTTAAACCCAAAGAATATTCAAAAAATTCAGAAAAACTAGTACAATGTTTAACGCATGATTTCACATAAAAAATACATATTTTTTACAATTCGTAATACTCTACCACGTAAATCACCATTAAACAGTTAAACCAAAGTGCATTTCTATAAATACTGTCAAAGCATTTCTTGAGATCTATAAATGCCACATACAACCTTTTATTAATATTCAAATAATGTTGAACAACAGATAATAATGAAAATATAGCATCCGAAGTGGACACGCCTTTGCGGAAGCCGAATTGTGCATCACTAATAAGGTTGTATTCTTCACAGAAAGACACAATTCTATCGTTTAACACAGTGGTAAATAATTTAGAAAAACAACTTAATAGTGAATCATCTTTCAAATTTGCATTCCATCTGTACTTATTTTCAATATAATCCTGTTTAGGCAATATATTATTATTACAAATCACAGAAAAATACAATGGTGCGTGATCACTCCACTGATTAAAATTCAGTACGGAGAAGTCCGTTATTTGTGAAAAGTGAGATTCCCGTGTTAATACATAGTCAATAGTGGAAGTACCTTTTCGAGATACAAATGTGAATGCACCTTTGTTAAAATCATCAAATAATCGGCCGTTAACAATTCGCATTCCCGAGGATTTACATAGGTCAATCAATTAACACCCAAACGAATTGCATTTTTTGTCCATTGAGGCCCTGCTTAAACAATTATCAGGAATATAATTTTCACAATCAATACAATCGACACTCTGGTCAAATAAGATAAAATCATGTTTTTGTCCAATTCTGGCATTAAAATCATCAGTAATAAAAACCGAACCGAGGATACTAAAATCATTGATATCGTTTGCTAAAGCATAAAAAAATCAAAATCCACAATATTATATGCTGGTGACACCTTGGGCCAAATGTATACACCACAAAAATAAATATCATTTTCTAGATTGAAGAAATATTTACATAGTTTTAACCAAATGATGGAATCGTGTTGATGACTTATTATTTCTACACCCCCTTTAAAACGTTAATGTATATATAAAGCGACTCCTCCACTATTACGCCGTGCATTTCTGTGTTGGAATTTTCGGAAATAGTTACAGCTACTGAAAGAAGATAGATTGATATCACTGGCTTCTGAAGCCCATGTGTCATACAGAAATATGATGTCATATTTTGATATAAATTCCACAAAGTAAGGATCATCCCTTGTCTGTCCTGTTAGTCCATTAACATTCCAGCTGAGGACCTTCACATCATCTCCCTGGAACCCCTATTCTTTCATTGGACGGCCATCAATGTAGAGGCTATCATACGAAATCCACGCATTCCTCCCCTGCTGTTTTGCCTCTTTCATCCGGGGAACGAGCTTCCTCCTTTTGTCTGCTACTTCCTTGGGGAATTGCTCGTTTATATAGAAACGAGTTCCTTTTAAGGTTTTGGCCTGCTTACGGACGTACTCCCTATCTTTAAACTCATGGAACTTTGCCACTATACTTCTAGGGTTTCCCCGACGCCTGGCACTCATTCTGTGAACTCTCTCAAGCACTAGTTTATCAACATAATCCTGTGCAATACTCATCTTCTCAACAAAAAATGTTCTCAGTTTAGTTTCAGTTTCAGCATTGGTTTCTCGATCAGACTCTTCAATATTAGCAAAAACTAAATTGTTTCTCATTGACTGTGCTTGCAAATATACAACTTCCACGTTTAATGATTTCTTTTCGGCTTCTAGTGAGGTTACTTTATCATAAAGTTTATCTTGTGAACATTCAAAACTATCTACCTTTTCCTCAACTGATTTGAGCCTTTCATCTGTCAGGGTACTGCGATCTTCGACAATAGTCCACAGTCGCTTCAGATCCTTTTCAAATGTACTTTATTTCAGTTTAAGCTCGTCTAGAGTCTCTAATTTCTGTTCTATTTTGTCAAGCCTACATTCGATCTTTTGCAGGCATAACAACAAGTCTTGATTTGGAAGTTCATTCATGGTCGAGCGACTAACGGTAGCTTGAACTGAGCCTTTCTCCATGATTCCCGAATCAGCATCAGCAACAGTTTCAGGTCCGAAAACACAGTCACTCACATTATTATCTGGAAATAAAACAGAGTTTGCTTGACTTAAAACTTCACTTATCCACGTGCCTCCGGTCGGGCCTCCGTTCAACGCTGACCGTTTTCTGCTAATAACTTCACTGTCACTAAAACTATCGCTGTTTCCTTTCTTTCTTTTACTCTTTCCCATAACACTGCATTTAATCCAATTAATCCAATAAATCTTATAACTTTTAATAACAAGCACGATATTTATTTTGCTTTATTTTTGAATAAATCCAAAATTATCGAGAGCACTGAAAAACACAACCGACCATCTTGACCACGTGACCACGTGAGCAGCCAACCTACTGTTGCATTGCAACACCTTTACAGGGCAGAGGGATCAGCTCCAGGCCGCAGTGCACTCCCATGGACTAGTTTTAAAACTTACCAACGTGCTAGACCCCAAGGGAGCGGCCAGGGGCCCGATCTTTTCTGCCCTGACAAAATTCCTTCTAGACTGTCTGACAAGATCTAGGTCATTGGGGATGGAGGAGCCGTCAACACCCAACGAACTTCGATACAGTTCCTGTAATTGGTTTTATTTGTTTTGTGATACATTGCAGTCTCTGTATTTACTTATTATTGCATTGTCCCTCTATGAGTTTACAATGCTAATTATTGTTTTAGCTTTTATTGGGAAACTATGGAATTCCCTGCCCTTTCTAAACCAAGTCAATGGTATTGACCTGGTCTTCTTTATTTTAAACCACTTTTCCGACGATAGTATTACCTTAGTACATCATTTACATTTCTCAGTTTCTTAATAAGCCACTTTTATTGCAGTGTTTAATAATCAGAAAGAGCGGGGCCGCCCATTTTCCTGGGGAACAGTTGACTGCATTGCAACCCCTCCCTTCCCCTCTGACACTCCCTTCCCCTCTTATACTCAAAGAACCATGTCGGGCTGGAGTTCACGGCGCAAGGATCTGAGAACCTTGCATTTATTTGCATTCGGTCTTATCGAGACCAATGTCATTTCATTGATATTGGAGTTTTTAATATTATTACCTTTGGCATACTGTGATAGATTCAGTGTCTACTACTGTATTTTATCTTTATAATTATATCCATTTTTACTATCTGGATATGACCCTTTGCAAGTTTTTTTTTATCAGTGATTAGTTAAAATCCCGTATTATAGTCCATTTGTACCTAGTTGGTATCATTTTCTACCTGAATTAGTCAACCTTTTAAGATCTTTTGTTTTCTTCTGCTTTTTCTGCTTTCTTTTGAATAATTTAGTCTAGCCGTGCACTCCCTCTGGTCCAGGGGGCACAACTCCAATACCCTTACCCATTCAAGTATCTCCCCTTCTTTCCAACCCAACCCAGTCCCCAACTCCCTAACCCCCGCTGGCCTCCCAATCCTACTCTTCCAATATACCATTTTATCCTTTCCAGGGTGGCAATATGTCTTTTATCTAGTTAATTACTGTTTATCTACTTATATTTAAAACATGTTAATGTCTCGTAAAATAACATTAATATCCCATGTATTGTGTTCCAACACAATCAATATATTAATCTTGGCATGTATGTTAGCATGTTGACTATTACTTTAAAGGTACACAGTATCATATTCACCCATGTAAAGCATTTTTAACTTGTAAATATTAAAATAATATCTGTCCTTGTTTCTTTAATTCATAACTGTATTATAAGTTAAATTCTTAACATATTGTTTTAAAGTGGCCCAATCAAGGTGACCGTTTTGTAACTAGCAGCCTATATTGCTGCATTATATGTATATAAATAATCAACCCTCTTTAAACATGGTTTTAATGCCACCCTGGGGGGAACCATCATTTTAAAATAGCCCAACTGTCTGAAGGTACCAATCAGACAGGATCTTACGGTGCAGCATCTCGCTATATTCCCTGTCTGCAAGCGTTCAACATAAGCTAACAGCATGTCGCATTAATGTTAAAAATTAAAGTACTTACACACACACCATACTTTCCTATGCAAGTTTACTATCACTTATATTATATTAAATCTTCACTCTGTAGTGACCTTTGGTCCATTTTATCTGTCATAAGAAGTATTATTGCTTCAACATATAGCCAACTAGGGACGGAACCCTCAAATACCATCCAGTTATTGCATAACATCCCAATACTCTTTTTATTCAGAGTATTATTTATTATAACATCATTGTTTAAGTTATTTAGTGTTAGTTTTCTGCCGTTTCACATACCGGCAGCACACACTAGTTGCAAAGACATGCAAACATCTTATTTACCCTGTAAAACTATGTTGAACCACTTAGAAATCTGGTACAATACTAAACTGTTCACAATTTTATTTTAAATAAAGAACCGGTACTAATGTACACTTGTTTTCAAACATTTCTACAGTATATGATTATTAAATCATATATTTCTTCCAGATCTTTAAGTAAAAAGAATCCAACAATCCATTTGCAGCATATGCTAACAATGGGTCTAGGCAAATGATGATACATGTAAAATTATGTGTTCCCATCATTAAATCTTATTCTGTTTGGGCTATGATCTCTCTTCTCGTCTAACTGAACATTAAACTGCAAAGAAATCAAAATATTTAAATTAATTATAATAAATTACATATCATAGTTTGATCATATTTTATTAAAAACATATATAACTATATTTATAATCATAGAGAAATTAATTTTATCTGGTATAAATAACACATTTTCATACTAAAATCTCTTTTTTTTTAAATCTAGCAGCTCATTTGTTTTCAATATTTCTTTGCAGTTTTTTTATAATAGTGCATATTTTTCATATCCCTAAAGGCTATATATAAGCTGCAAGCCGATGGATTTGTAACGAGAATTCTGATTTGTCCAATTACTATCCGTTTTGAGCATCTAGCTCAATATGCAAATTAATTTCCCACGCTACCGCATTCCTCATTAAAGGCTGAATATTCGATTTTAAAGTTTGTACACGTGTTGTATTAATCAAGAAAAGATATTTCTTAAGCAAATATTACTGTTTCTTTTTACTATTTACAAAGATTCATTTAAAAACAGTATTTCTATGTACTTCTGATATATTTTTACACATAGATTTTTATATAAAGCACCCTACCCACACTGCAAAGATATTATGTGTCACACCCTTTAAAAGAAGAGATGTTTTATCGTTTTATAAAAGCAGAGTTTTATTTGTTTATCAGTGTGCTCGTGCAATGGTTTTTAACCGAAGTCCCGAGTGTAAATAACCCCACTCGTCGTCATGAAGATTGAGCAAATAATGAGACTTCGAGAGTGTTAATAACCTTTTTCTTCAATTTGACCTAGTGACCCAGTTTTTCACCGAACATGACACAGTTTCAAACTCTTCCGAGATATTAGTAAGACAAATGTTCTGACCAAGTTTCATGAAGGTTAGGCAAAAAATGTGATTCATAGAGTGTTTAGAAGTTTTTTGTACAATTTGAGCTAGTGACCTAGTTTTAGACCCCACATAACCCAGATTCAAATTTTGCCGAGACATCATTGGGACAAATGTCCTGACCAAGTTTCATAAAGATTGGGCAAAAAATGTGACTTCTTGAGTGTTAACAGGCTTTTTCTTCAATTTGACCTAGTGACCTAGTTTTTGACCCCACAAGACTAAGATTCGAACTAGCACGATATATCACACGGGTCAAATGTTTTAACCAAGATTCATGAAGATTGTGCAAAATTTGTGACTTCTAGAGTTTTAACAAGCTTAATACAGTTTTCAATAGAGCCATATAAGGAAAACTGCCCCGCCCCCTGGCGGTCATGTTTTTTAACGGGGGGCAACCATGTACAAACTTGGCTGAGATATAATTAGAACAAATGGTCAGCGCAAGTTTCATGAAGATGGTGCAAAAAATGTGACTTTGAGAGTGTTAACAAGCTTTTTCTTCAATTTGACCTAGTAACCTAGTTTTTGACCCTACATGACCCAGATTCGAACTCGGCCGAGATATCATTGGGACAAATGTTCTGATCAAGTTTAACGACGACGAGTGGGGTTATTTACCCTCGGGACTTCGGTTAAAAACCATTGCCCGAGCACATTGCTTAACATTTAAAACTGTGCTTGAATAAAACTATAAAACATCCCTTCTTTTAAAGGGTGTGACACATACAATCTCTGCAGTGTGGGTACGGTGCTGTATATAAAACTCTTAGCGCAAAATATATCAGAAGTACATACAAATACTGTTTTTAAATGAATCTTTGTAAATAGTAAAGCAAAACAGTAATATATGCTTTAGAAATACCTTTTCTTAATTTATTAAACACGTGTATACACTTTAAAATTGAATATACAGCCTTTAAGAGGAATGCGATAGCGTGGGAACCTAATTTGCAAACTGAGCTTGATGCTCAAAACGGATAGAAATTGAACAAATAAAAATTCTCGTTACTAATCCGTCTGACCAATCAGCGTGAAGCTTATATAATAGCGTAAGGTTGGACGAGTATGCACTATTATGAACAACAGCAAAGAAATATTGAAATAATAGATCTGCTAGATGAAAATATGCAGATTTTAAGATGAAAATGTTTATAAAATTTGGGAGAATTAATTTCTCTATGAATGTAACATATTTATATATGCTTTAATAAAGTATGAAGAAACTTTGAGGTGTAATTTGTGTGTATTTATTGTTTTCTTTGCAGTTAAATACTTAGATAGAAAAGAAGAGAGGTGATAGCCCAACAGAATAAGATTTAATGATAGAAACACATGATTTTACATGTATCATCATTGTTCTAGACCCATTTTTCAGCATATGCTGTAGTGGGGTTGTTGGGGTCTTATTAACTGAAAGATCTGGCAGAAATATATGATTTAATAACCATATACTTTTAAAGAAGTTTGGAAACAAGGGTACAATAGTACCGGTTGTTTATTTAAAATAAAATAATGAACAGTTTAGTGTTTTACCAGATCTCTAAGTGGTTTAACATAGTTGTACAGAATAAATATGATATTTACATGTCTTTGCTACAATGTTATGCTGCCGGTATAAGAAAAGGCAGAAAATTAACACTAAGTTACTTAGAAATGCTGTCATAATGAATAATACTCTGAATAAAATGAGTATTATAATGTATAGCAATAAATGGATGGTATTTAGGGTTCCAACCCTGTTTAACTGTATGTGGAGTAAGAATACTCCTTATATTAAATAAAATGGATCAAGGGTTCTAAATAGTGAAGATTTAATATAATAAAAATGAAAATTGACTTGTATAGGCAAGTATGTTATGTGTAAGTAATTTAATTTATTAACATTTGTGCGACATGCGGTTTACTTATGTTGAGCGCTTGCAGAAAGGGATTATAGCGAGGTGCTCCAACTTACGACCCTGTCTGTTTGGTACCTTAAGAAAGTTGGGCTATTTTAAAATGGTGGTTCTCTCCAGGGTGACATTAAAACAATGTTTAAAAACTACATTTATTTATATACATAAAATGCAGCAATATAGGCTGCTAGTTACAAAACAGTCACCTAGATAGGGCCACTTTAAAACAATATGTTAAGAACTTAACCTATAATACAGTTAAGAATTAAAGAAACAAGAACATTATTTCTAATATTTACAAGTTAAAAATACTTTACATGGGTGAATATGATACTGTGTACCTTTAAAGTCATACACAGTAATGAATTAGGTAAACGACATATAGCCACCCTGGGAGGGATAAAATGGTATATTGGAAGTGTAGGATTGGGAGGCTAGCGGGGGGTTGGGGTCTGGGTTGGGTTGGAAAGAAGGGGAGATACCGTAATTAAATGGGTAAGGGCGTAGCTATTGGAGTTGTGTCCCATGGACCAGAGGGAGTGCACGGCTAGACTAAATTATTTAAAAGTAAGCAAAAACAAAAAAGCAGAAAAGACATAAAATATAAAAAAGTTGAATAATTCAAGTAGGAAATGATACCAACTAGGTAAAAATGGACTATAATACGGGATTTTAACTAATACCCGATAAACAACTTGCAAAGGGTCATATCCAGATTGTACAAATGGATATAATTATAAAGATAAAATACAGTAGTAGACACTGTACCTATCACAGTATGCCAAAGATAATAATATAAAAAAACTCCAATATCAATTAAATGGTATTGGTCTTGATAAGACCAAATGCATATAGTTGCAAGGTTCTCAGATCCTTGCGCCGTGAACTCCAGTCCGACATGGTTCTTTGATGATGAGAAAGGAAGGGGGGTGTCAGAGGGGGAGGGAGGGGGTTCAATGCAGTCAACTGTACCCAGGAAAATGGACGGCCCCGTCCTTTATGGTTATTCGAACTGCAATGAAAAGGGGGCTTATTAAGAAACTGAGAAATGTAAATGGTTTACTAAACGTAATGCTCTCGTCTGAAAAATGTTTTAAAATAAAGAAGACCAGGTCAATACCATTGACCTTGTTTAGAAAGGGCAGGGAATTCCATAGTTTCCCAATAAAAGCTAAAACAATAGGGAGCATTGAAAACACATAGAGAGACAATGCAATAAGAAGTACATACAGAAACTGCAATGTATCACACAGATAATAAAAACAATAACAGGAACTGTAAAGAAGTTGGTTGGGGGTTGGTCAGCTCCCCCCCCAATGACCTAGATCTTGTCAATTAGCTGACAGTCTAGAAATAATTTTGTCAGGGCAGAAAAGACCGGGCCCATGACCGCTCCCTTCGGGTCTAGCACGTGGTAAGGTTTAAAACTAGTCCATGGGAGTGCAATGCGGCCTGGAGCTGGTCCCTCTGCCCTGTAAACGTGTAGAACTATAGCAGTAGGTGGGCTGCTGTGAAGGGCTCCCGGCACCGCGGGCATGCAGGGTCTAGCCCAAGGACATACTTTCCCGCGCCACCGGGAAGAAGAGTGGTTCCCATCCTCAGGCGCGTGATGGCTCTGTCAAGCACAATGCTTGCTGAGTATTTGTCAGGCGGCCTGAGGGTTTTCACGGGTCTGAGAAAAGTATGCCGTAGGCAGACAAATTGGTGGTCTTGAGATTTCACTCACAAAGGATAAATTTATTTGCCAGTGAGTAGATCTCAGTTGGAGCCAGGGATTCCCCAGCATCAACAGTCCCCCTCCTGAGCCCCTCCGTAGCCCCCCTGTCCGCCTGTTTATTTCCACTGATGTCGACGTGTGCTGGACACCATACTAAAGTGTTTGATCCCGCATGACTTAGATTCGATCTCGGCCGAGATATCATTGGAGCAAATGTTCTGACCAAGTTTCATGAAGATTGGGTAAATTATGACGTCTATAGTGTTAAAAAAAATCTTAAATTTTACCTAATGACCTAATTTTCGACCCCAAATGACCCAGATTCGAACTCGGCCAAGATATTATTGGGACAAATGTTCTGACCAAGTTTCCTGAAGTTTGGCCAATATATGTGACCTCTAGAGTGTTAACGAGGTAAATGTTGACGACGCTCAAGCTTTTTCTTCAATTTGACATAGTGACCTAGTTCTTGACCCCACGTGACCCAGATTTTAACTCGGCGGAGATATCATTGGGAAAAATGTTCTGACCAAGTGTCATGATGATTGGGCAAAAAATGTGACCTACAATGTTAACAAGCTTTTTTTTATTTTGACCTATTAACCTAGTTTATGACCTCACATGACCCAGATTCGAACTTGGTCTAAATATCTTTGGAACAAATGTTCTGACCAAGTTTCTTGAAGATTTGGGCAAAAACTGTAACTTCTATTTGTTCACATGCTTTTTCTTCAATTTGACCTATTGACCTAATGTTTGACCCAACATTACCAAGATTCAAACTCTGCCGATATGTCATGCGGTCAAATGTTGTGACCAAGTTTTATGAAGATTGGGCAAAAAATTTGACTTCTAGAGTGTAAACAAGGTTTTTATTCAATTTTACCTATTTACCTAGTTTTTGACCTAGCATGACCCAGATCCAAACAGCCGAGATATTATTAAGGCAAATGTTCTGACCAAGTTTCATGAAGATTGGGCAAAAATGTGACTCCTAGAGGGTTAACAAGCTTTTTCTTTAATTTGACCTAGTGACCTAGGTTTTCACCCAACATTACCTACATTCGAACACGGCCGAGATATCATTTGGCCAAATGTTCTGACCAGGTTTCATGAAGATTGGGCAAAAAATGTGACTTCTAGAGTGTTAACAAGCTTTATACAGTTATTAATATAGTCATATATTGGAAACTGCTCCGCCCCCTGGCGGCCATGTTTTTCAACTGAGGGCAACCATTTTTGAACTCGGCTGAGATATAATTAGAACAAATGTTCAGCGCAAGTTTCATGAAGATTGGGCTAAAAATGTGACTTATTGAGTGATAACAATCCTTTATTTTTATTTGACCTAGTGACCTAGTTTTTGACCCCACATGACCCAGATTCGAACTCGGTCGATATATCAATAAGACAAATGTTCTGACCAAGTCTCCTGAAGATTGGCCAATAAATGAGAACTCTAGAGTGTTAACGATGTAAATGTTGACGACGCAGAAGCTTTTTCTTCACGTTGACCTAGTAGTTCTTGACCCCACGTGATCCAGATTCTATCTCGGCGGAGATAGCATTGGGATACACGTTCTGACCAAATGCCATGATGATTGTGCAAAAAAGTGACTTCTAGAAGGATATCAAGCTTTTTCTTCAATTTAACCTAGTGACCTAGTTTTTGAGCTCACATGACCCAGATTCGAACTCGGTCAAAATATCATTGGGATAAATGTTCTGACCAAGTTTCATGAAGATTGGGCAAGAACAGTAACTTATCTTTCTTAAAGTTTTCTTCAATTTGACCTAGTGACCTAGTTTTTGACCACACATGGCCAAGATTCAAACTCGTCTGAGATGTCATTAAGGCAAATGTTCTGACCAAGTTTCATGAACATTGGGCAAAAAGGTGACTTCTAGAGTGTTAACAAGCTTTACACAATTTCAATATACCATAAAAGGAAAACTGGCCCGCTCCTTGGCGGCCATGTTTTTCAACGGAATGCAACCATTTTCGAACTCGGCTGAGATATCATTAGAACAAATGTTCAGCGCAAATTTCAAGAAGATTCGGCAAAAATGTGACATCTAGAGTGTTAACAAGCTTTTCATTTAATTTGACCTAGTGACCTAGTTTTTGACCCCACATGATTCAGATTCTAACTCGGCCGAGATATCATTGGGACAAATGTTCTGACCAAGTTTCATGATGATTGGCAAATAAATGTGGCCTCTATAGTGTTAACGAGGTAAATGTCGACGACGCACAAGCTTTTCTTCAATTTGACCTAGTGACCTAGTTCTTGACCCCACCTGATCCAGATTCGAACTCTTCGGATATATCATTTTGGGACAAATATTCTGACAAAATTTTATGAAGAATGGGCAATAATTATGACTTCTAGAGTGTTAACAAGCTTTTTCTTTAATTTGACCTAGTGACTTAGTTTTTGACCCCACATAATGAAGATTTGAACTCGGCCGAGATACCATTGGGACAAATGTTCTGACCAAGTTTTTTGAAGATTGGCCCATAAATGTGGCCTCTAGTATGTTTACGAGTTAAATGTTGACGACGCACGACGACCGACGGACAAACGGCGATCACAAAAGCTCACCATGAGCACACTGTGCTCAGGTGAGCTAAAAACATTGAAAATAATATAGGAAAAAGATTCATCATAAATCGGACTTTTAGTTTAAACATAGTAATAACATTTCTTACACCATACAGCATTAATTTGAATGTTTATACATGTGACACAATTAATGCAGCAGGTAATATTAAAGGACATATCTCAGCAAATGTTCATTGAACAAGAATAATATTGAGAACAATAGATGTCCATTCACAATCTTTTCCAAATACTTGATAACTAAACAGGGCACATATATGTCTAATCACAAAACTTGCACAAACATGGCTATAACCAGTAAGACAAGTACTTGTAATGGTAGATTACAGGCTGCAGCTTCTAGAAAACCAATGTGATATTTCTGCATAGATTGCAGAAAGGACCAGCGATTTAAACATTGACCCGAGGTAAACATGTCCAATCTGATAATGCTGATACCCTTTATCTAAATATGTAGGTCTTCATTTTCGGTATGGATCTCCAACAGTGCGAGAATCTTTGTAATCCCCTTACTAAGAAAAATAGCTCTTACTAAAAGGAAGATAACTTTGTTTGTGAAGTGGTAAGTATAGGTGATACAGACAATCTTTAATCTGAAGACTATAATTTCATTCACCTGATGTCTGAATTATTTATCACCATATCTCAAAAATGTGTTTTGATTAAGTCATGCTAAGATTACAAACTAAAGATGGGATGACTTCCTTTAAAACTATGTTTCTCTAATTCTCTTTATGTGACATAAACTTGTACTTACAAACTTGAAGAACATGACTGAGCTGACAAGATGCTTTGTTTGCAGATTGTTTGTTAATAATTGTATGAAATTATTGGTCATTATTATTGTACCAATATTATTAGGTTATTAAATAACAAGATGCTTAGTTTGCACATTTTTGTGATTAATTTTATAAAAATTATTGGCCACATTATTGTACCAATAGTATTAGGTTATTAAACAACATTCTGCACAATATGGTGATTTAAAGAAAAAGGGCCAGCCAGTTTTGACTTATGAAACACCGTTACTAATGAACATCTTTACTCCCGATTCCTGTCCTATATACGGAATGCTTCGCAGGAAGGCAATCTGTACCCATCGATTAAACTAGCTGCTGGGTAGGCAACTGGCCATATCAAAACAAGTCCTGTGCGAGACTTGAATCTTCGACCACCCTCCCCATAGGCCCATGCCCTTACCACTATGCCACAGAAACAGTATAGGATATATTTGGAGAAGCCCATTATTGGTTCGTTTCAATGAGAGTATATCAGTTCTGTATGAGACTAAATGTATCACCTTATCGTACACAATGCTGTTAAATAAACTTTATATATATATATATATAGTTATTTATATCATTGTATCCGTGAGTTTAGGTATTCGGACACATGCCCTCCGGGACATATGCCCTCCCGATTATTTTTAGTCAGGCAGACATATGCCGTCCTAGACATTTGCCAGCCCGGACACATGCCCTTCGGTTAATATACCACACGGACACTGGCCCTCCTGCTATGTTTAATGTGTGTTATTATTCCTCAAATACGCTTTTACAGTTTGAAAAATATTGCTCAAATTAACACATTTCACCATTAAGAAGTAGTGACATGAATAATGTTCCGACCAAAAGTCTTTGATTAATTAATTGATGGTCGGTTACTAATAAGGTCAAACTGCATATATGGAATTATAGGTAGCAAAGGCAAATGTCTTAAGATGTGCTACTAAATTAATGTATACAAAGAAAGATACCAAGTCAACAATACGATGGGCATTATATAAGTTGTTGCATAATAATAAAAGTTATTAAAATAAAGAGGATCGTACAAAATGAAGTAGACCTAATTTAGTTGTCTTTCATTTATTCTTACATGTATATGGTTGCTTATATGTATTTCTAAACAAATTGATAAAAACGACAAAATATCTTTATCAAAACTTTTAAATAAAATTGTATTTTTGCCAGCGCATATTTTAAACACAGTTGGACGGACGTGTGTTCGATGAATATTTTTCGATGTGGCCATCTTCCCCAGAAGACTAGGGATACAGGAGACACTCTACTCCAGAGTCGGCCTAAGTGTTTTAGTGTCCGATGTGAAGCATCTAGTGCACTGCACCTCGGTTGAACGTCTCAAGCCAAAGAAGAGTTACGGGAGGGCCAGTGTCCGGGTGGTGTATTAACGGGAGGGCATATGTACGGGGTGGCAAATGTCCGGGAGGGCATATGTCCCCTTGACTAACAATAATCGGGAGTGCATTGTCCGGGAGTGCATGTGTCCGACATTCTCTTTACGGACTTAACAAAACATTACGAAATTATAAAGTATCCCTAAATATATCGAAATCTGACTCCATCTGAAAATTGACGGACAGTTACATTAAAAAGTAATAATTATTATTACCAGATAACTGGTAAAAGGGCATTAGCTGGGGCGAATTGATGTGACTTTGTGGTATTTACAAACAGGACTATTTGTGGAACGAATTTACTTTATAAAGTAGTAGGGAAAAACATCTTTGAAATATTGGTACAATTTTACATAAATGTTGCAGTTTATGTATGAAAGGTACTGACAACACTAATCAGGCCCTTCCGATGCAGCAGTAATAATTTGGCCTTGAATTTTGGAAAAAAGGCAGCACATAGTCCAAATTTGGTTTGCAACACCAGCAGTTTTTATGGCAAAATGTTTGTCGAAAATATGCACATTCGCTCTTTTAACGTGTATACGGTGTTTCGCAATGATATGTGTATCTTGAACAAAAGCTGCAGAAAAAAGCTTTTGTTTTCCCAAAACTGGCGGAATATTCCGGCGAAGTCCCAATTTAGACTGTGTTGTTATCTTCCATTGTTTTAAAACACTTGTAAATTGATGCATTGATACACCAACTTCATAACCAGACCCCTTACAATGCAGCACACATCAATTAAACACCATAACTACCCTGTTATCATAATTACTACAGACTGGACATGTGTATTTCAACTGTAAATAAACCAACTGTTATCTTGGGCAGCGTGTTTACCTAGATAATATCACGTGACTTTCTTTGCTGATATGGTCTATATCGTGAAGGTATTGTGCGATTTTATTGACCTGGCATTCATGAATAGTTCGTGAATTTTCGTAAATCTATTTGATGAGAAGAAGTGATGTTGAAATAAAAGAAAACTATGAAAAAAGATGTTGGCAGGGTTCGAGCCACAGTGATTCTGATTTAAAGTCTAAAGCACTATCCACCGCGCCATTCTTCCTGACACGTGCTGATATGTACGTTTGGTTATATGACAATGAAATCCGTGCTTTAGACGATGGATGAATGTTAAACCGTTATACATAGAAAAGTCGCGTGCTACCATAGATTAATGAGTGTCAGGTCAATAAAATCGCACAATAATATAAGATTTGTCATACATAAGTAACACGTAAGTCACATATTAGAATGTTTTTAATTGATAATCGTTCATGATAATCTTACCTGTTGAAGGTAAATCGGGGTTGAAATAATTGTTGGAATTTTGTATCACTGGACTCACTTTCACTGACCATGTTTTCCTGCGGTTTGGAGGCTTTGTGGTAATTCTTCTTTCATGTATATCTTCTAGCCTTGAGATAGATCCTCCGTCATAGAAAACATCATCTTGTAAAGTCATTGACAGTTTTGAACTAGCGAAGCCGCTGGACATGACATTCCGCTCTATACCTGTTGTCTGATGACGTTTCAAAGAACAATTTTAACGCCTTCAGCCACTGCAGGTAATGTTTCGAATACGGTTGAATTTTCTGTAACAGGTCTATGCAAAACGGGTTGTTCTGGTTGATCTGTGGGCACGGACGGAATATGACCTTTATTTAGCTTTCTCTTTCTAGAAGGTACTATATGTGGATGTACATTCTCTTCTTGACTTGTTTTCATTGTGTCTTTGTAAGGCACTATCTCTTATTCGAGTTGGTCTCGAAGATACTGGTCAGATGGTTTGTACTTTGGCATGCGTTGGCGCCTAGACACCAATCTACATTCAGATGCTATTTTTGGTCATATGGATTCAGAGTGTCCGCCTGTGCCTTTGGGGCTATACTGACCTAAAATAGACACTCGTGGTCTGTCACGATGGAACATTTCATCACGATTGAAACCTTGGTGAATGATCTCATTTTCTGCATTGCGTGTATCATTCCTTTGTAGGTAAGGTTTCATATTGTCCATGCTGGTACGTATTACTTCGTGAATATGTGCATGCCTCTTACCAAGCAAACTGCGTTGCCGTCCTTCATTCAGATTCAGATAAGTTTTGACGAAATCCGTTGCATTGCCCTTATTTACATTTGACGGATAAATATTATACTTATATACTTATACTTATATTCTATACCCCTACCGAAAATGTTGCTTCTATTTTCAAATCTTGTATGCATCCTCTCATTGATTGCTATCTTCATACGGCGAGTATCATCCCTATCATTGCTTCTGTTGTTTGCAGAGTCTTGCAGCCTGCTGTGTGGAACGTCTCCATGTGATGCAATCTTAGATTTCGCCGTCAAGGTATAATCTTTTTCTTTCGCAAACTGCCAAATAGTGGTCGTTTTGGTGAATGTCTTTTTAGATTTCTTGCATCATTTAATCCAAGTTATTTTCGAGTATATTCATCGATTGGTATTTGTGTTGTGACGTCAGGTAAAACTTCGCAAGCAGAATTTGTGTACTCCTCTTCATAGTTTGTATCATCTGTCTTAAAATCTCGGGTATGCTTATAGCATGTTCAAATTGTTTTAAGTACTGACCGGAGCTGGCAATGCATGCATAAATGCTGTCAGGAATGTGAGCATGTCTTTTAATCGCTATTTGATGTCTGTGTTTAGTGGTTTGAAACTCTAGGTTGGGCGGATATTTAAGTGGACGTCCTGAAGAGGGTTACTATTTGTAGGCTGTAAATGTTGGGTGCTTAAGGTAATTTATAGAAAGCATCGTTGTTTGCATCTGTCTGAACATGTGTTTTTCTGTCACTATTTTGTACATTCTGTTTAACAGAGAGAGCAGTGCTACCTGTTGAAAGGGTTGCTGATTTGGTTACATCTTCTGGTGTTTTGAAAAGATTATCTTTAATCTTGTACGAATACTCTTGTCCAAGTTCACCATGTACATTCTTTTTCTTTTCATATTGCATATTCTCGATGTGAATATTTATATCAGTAAAATGATCGATCTTGGTCATTTCCCGTTCCAGTTTCATTTCTGTGTTCCGTGGAGAAACTACTGGTTCGATGCTACTGAAAAACGTACCTTTATTTGTACTTTCACTTTTATAAATCATTTGATCGTGATATTCTTTTTTTATCCTCATCTTGGGCTTTCGTCTGCACAAATCCTTGTAAATTGTAACTTTTGTTTTTGGAACTGGCTGAGAAACCATTGTTTGGAACCATTTTCACCTTGGAAACTGTAATTTACAAATGAAAATTAAAACTTCCTGCAAACTTATAACGCATAATGCTGTACTAGGCATACATCAGCAGCTGAATAAAAATGTAGTTCTAACTTCTTACAACATATTTTTTTTTCTTTAGCATCACAGCCCCAAATGAATCTGGTATACAACTGAATTCTTGTTCTGATTCGATTTACACATTTTAGAACACAGTACATGTATATATACTTGGCCCACCTGAACACGATCGATCAATATTCTCATCAAGAAGTTCAGGAGTGTCTAAGGGTGCAGCTGAAGCATAGTTTCCGGTTGTGGAGGAATTGGTCACAGCATCGTCAACCTATATATTTAAAACATCAAATTATGCACGTACATTACTTAGGAATGCAATAGCTTACGTAAACGTAACGTGTTAAACTTTGAAGACATTTCTAAGTAATGCTGTTGGTTTTTCAGGATCCCGATATTAAATCCCCTCAAGTTTCGAACGCAATACGATAGCTTATAACATATTTGTAACATGTAAGCATTGGAGCATATTATACTTGTCAACATTCGGTATGTGTAAAACATATGTATTATCTGTTTGCACTTGAATTTAGAAGAAATAAATAATTTAATAACGAGTATGCATGACATGCTAAGGAAGTCCATTTGCATTTCTTTGCATCGGTTCCACTTCATAAATTATTTTGCTAAACAAGTTTATTTACATCGTACCTCAGGTGACTGTAACGCTGTCTTCTCATATTGGTTGATCTTTTCCAACATAAGTTTATCCTCATTGCGGAGAAGTTAATTGTTGCTAACCCAGTCAGAATTTCTTTTGCTGTGAAGTGTACACACCCTTGGCATCCTTTGGTGTTCGTCGCAAAGCCATAAAACTTTTTCGCTCGGAAGACGGCACCTGGTAATTAATAGCTTCTTCGTAATTGCCTCGAATATGGGCATTAATTCACCATAATACGATATATTTAATTATATGTCCGAAATGTAATTGCGTGAATAGAATAGCATTATGCTTTATGGAAATAAACGTTATGAAAATCTGCATGTATCTTCGTTACATAAAGGCATACACATACCAGAGTGGACAATGCATTTTCAACATGCACTGTTTATATTATACGATTGCAATGATCCACTTACATTCATAAAAGCATGCAATGAGATGTATTAAATTAACCATCTTATGTCGATACTTTACCTTGCCAAAGAATGTCTTAATGGGTTGGCTTTAGGATTAGAAATTGCAGATCATAGATGATTCCTTTAAATACTTTTGACTGTTCGTTTTCAAACTGAAACTAGAATTGTCACATAAGTGACGGATATACCCCCACAATATGGCCTTGTCACAAAACTATGGCATCAATTCGAAAGAAATTGACAGAGAGAGAATGCTTCAATTTGTGAATGGTCAACAGTGTATTTGGAAAAATGTAATTTTAATGGGAGCCATAACTCTGTCAACATGTAATGGTTTGTTACCAAAGTTGAACTTGATCTGTATGTTATGATATTACACCTATGTACCAAAAATAATTTAAATATCTGAACCCTTTATGAATTATTGTTTTTTGGGGATTTAAGTCAAAAAGAGGGGCCATAACTATGTAAAAATTTAGTGGTGTGTAAATCATTTAAATTTGTCAAGCCATTGTTTAGTTATCGTCAGGAAACCATGATTTTAGAGAAATAAAATACAATAAAGGACCATAACTCTGTCAAAATTTAGTGGTTTTGTAACCAAAGTCAAACTTGACCCGTATTTTATGATGCTACATATGTATACCAAAAATTATTTGAATAAGTTAATCTATTCTTGAGTAATCGTCCGGAAATAATGTTTTTAGGGAATTTTAAGTCAAAAAGGGGCCATAACTCTGTCAAAATTTAGTGGTATGTACCCAACATCGAACTTGACCCGTATTCTATGATGTTACACAATTGTGCCAAATATTATTTAAATATGTCCAGCCTTTCTTGAGGTATCATCCGGAAACCAAAAAGCAACAGAATGAGCGACAGACCGAAGGACCGACAAGTTCACTGTTATATACACCCCCCCCCCCCAAACTTCGTTTATGGGGGTAAATATGGATTGACAAGTTTAACATGCAAAAGGCTTTTTGAAATTAGATCATCATCATTCATTATATGCATTTAATTAGCTCTTTTAACTATAACGGATACTTTTCAGAGGTGTTGTGCCGACCCTGCAAAGATCAGCAAAATACAGCACAGAGTTTATAATGAGAAGTGAAATGCGCCCAATTCCGACCTTATGCCCAATTACTACGGAATGCGAATTTCATATGCTTTTGGGTCAAAAATGAATGTTGCTCAAACAATTAACGAACCATATTTATGATTGAGATAACAATATCTAAAAACTGTGAAAATAATGTGTAGAGTCGTATCAACGTTGATGTTGATGTCAAAAGTTGAGAAAATTGTGCGGCCTGTCAAGGACTCGAACCCGGGACCCCTCGCTATCAGAGCGAATGCTCTCCTGACTACGCTAAATGGGCCGCCAAACAACTTCTCCCCTTTAGTGAACTTCAGTTCATGCCGTGACATACACCCTCGCTCGAATATGAATTCGTCTTCGAATTCAGAGATTCAGTGTGCTACGTTGGGCGCCAAATGTCAAAGGGTGAGAAAATTGTGCGGCCAGTCTGGAACTTTAACCCTGGACCTCTCGCTATCAGGGCGAGTGCTCTCCCGACCGAGCTAACCGGGCCGCCACACAACTTCTTCCACAGGACGAAAGAAAATTGTCAAAAATGCATGATCGTCTTACATAATCGTATAGAACACACTCAAATATTGGACACATGTGTTTTTGTTTGCCGGAAAAACAAAGATTTTCTGTAGTTTTCCTCTTTTTATCGTCCGAAAATATATAGCATATGCAGACGCTATAACCCATTGAGTAATTTAAAAATACCGCCGTTTATATTTGGGATATTCACGTGAACGTTTAGTTTCGTTGATTCGCGCATGCGCACACTTCAATCAGGTGCTTGCATTAGGGAAAGCCATGGTATTTTTAAATCAGGAATACCGGGTTCAAGGAAAGTGCAAACTTATTCAACTTCTATTCTTCAATAAAATATACAGTAATACAGTATTTGATCGTGGTTTAACGACTATACAACTAGTGATGTTTTTACCCATGGTTTTACTTTTTAAGCATAACTACAAAAAATGCACATTTGTTAGCCCATATGGAGTTCAGTATCTGTAAGAGTAATAAGAAAGCTAACGCTCATTTGTTCTTGGCCCATTTGCATGTGAAATTTCCACAGTTGTGAAGCGTTCGGTAATCGGTATTATGTGTTATGGTAAAAAAATGTTATTGGTTCTTGGCACATTTGAAAGTAAAATTTCATGCTGTTGTGAAGAAAAGCATTTGGTATGGTGTCTTTATGTAGACTTGCTCATTTGCTGGCTATTAAATGTAATAAACGACGATAAAGCGAACATTATTTCGATTCGAACATGATCTGACAAATAGTTTTGCAATTGTAATGAGAACTACATTCAGACTATGCTATGCTCAGAATTGTCACTACTTTTTAACAACGATAATTGTGTTCTCAAGAAAAACCAGCGAGTATCATGTAAAAATGTTAATTTAAATGTTAGAATATTGGTTTACTAAACTCAATCGAGTGGTTGATCTTTCAGTAGACCGCACTCTGTTCTGCTCTCTAAGTCCAACAGTGTTCATCCGATCTTATTCAAACTTGCTGAGAATGCGTGTGTGCTTATCTCGGTAAGGTTCGATAATCAGCCAACACGCCCAAGGAATTGCAGAGCTTTTGCCCTTGACTTTCTTAAATTGGCCTTTTTAGTTGTTTCTGATCCCAAGTCCAACAGTTTATTTTAATATGATCTTCACTAAACTTAATATTGATCTTGACATAGAGGAAGGCATACCTGTTTTACAAACAGTATTGTTTGACTTTAAATCTCTTGTAAGAGAAATAAATCTTGTTGATCTTTTGTTTCAGCATATGAACATTTCAGTATTTCATTTACAAATGAGTTCATCTTGTTTATTCGACGAAAAATAATATATTTAAAATTATACAATATAGGAGGAACATGTTATAATACGTTACATTTTACCAACTCATACATTGCTATTTGATAATAAATTGTACATAATGCAACATATATGTAAACCATGTGTCATATATAACAGTCTACAAAGTATTTATTAGGAGCTTTTATCTAAATAATGATTATCTTTCCGTTGATGGTTTTTTATTGTCCGTATGAGAGATGCATATGTTGGTAACCTACTTTTCTTGAACAGCATAATTGTTAAAGGGACTATGTCATCGAAAGAGGCCCAAAGGGGGCACTTTTGTTACAAAAATCGGAAATTTACGATATTTATACTGGCACAGAATGACAGTTAAGACAGAGTATATATAATGGGAAAAGTGTGTACTCATTCGGAGATAAAAATCAATTTATAATAAGGGTTGTGCTTGTTTGGCCCTTTCCATGTTTACATTGTTGGTTAAAGCACTGTTATTTCTTCTTATGGCGCCTAAGCCGTGAGTTCAATACCCACTTCGAGTTTTTTTTCAAACTCGTTTGTTTATTTGTTTTAAAACATCACATTATGTATTATTTATTATTTTTTTAGTATAGCTCATTTCTATCATATATTGTGCAATAGGAAGCCAATTTTTCGTTGACATAATCCCTTCAATCTGATGTGATCGATGCAATTGTTGTCATTTTTACACATCTCATGCTGGAGATATACAGTTCAAACAGCTCGTGTGCTTTTTGGAGCAATTTTAATACGGTATTGAAGTCCGTGCATGTGTATCACTGACTGTGTAGTACATTTTTAGCTCAACTTTTCGAAGCAAAGGCAAGCTAATCTACTCTCCCCGGCGTTTGGTAACTCTAGTTTGAATTTGTCAAAATTATGGGGCTTTTTACACTTAGACATTTTACATATAAGCTATATGGACAGGTTACAGTTTTTCGGTAAGCTGGTTGCTCAGGAATGGCTTGAGAGATTTCATTCAAACTTAGAACACTTATTCCCTATATTAAAATGAACTCATAGGCCAATTTAATAACTTTAGTTTGAAATTTGTCAAATTATAAGCCTTTTTACACTTTGAAATTTTACATATTTGCTATATGGACAGGTTAAAGTTTTTTGGTAAGCTAGTTTCTCTACGTTTTGCTTCCGCTCTCTAACTCGAGAACGGATTAAGCTATTGTAGTGAAATTTCAAACAACGATATCTTATAGCGAGACCTCGTTTGGGATTGCATATGGGATGGGCGGGGTCCATTTTCAAGGTCACTGTTACTAATAATAGAAAAACAGTTTCCGCTCAATAACTTGAGAACGTATTGATACCTTATATCATGACCTCACTTTGGATTGCATTTGGGTGGGTGGGGTCAAGGTCAAAGTCACTGTTACTAAACATAGAATAAACGTTTTGGCTCCATAACTTGAGAACGTATTGAGATATTTTAATGAAACTTAATACATAGATACCTTACATCAAGACCACGCTTGGGATTGCATATGGGGTGTGTGGGGGCAAGGTCACTGTAACTAAAAATAGAAAAACGGTTCCTGCTCAATAACTTGAGAACGCATTGAAATATTTTAATTAAACTTTAAACATACATACCTTATATTGCGCCCACGCTTGGGATTGCATATGGGTTGGCGGGGTCAAGGTCAAGGTCACTTGTACTAAAAATAGCAAAATGGTTTCCGCTCAATAACACGAGAATGCATTGAGATATTTTAATTTAACTTAAAACATACATATCTTATATGGACACTTCGCTTGGGATTTGTATAGGGTCAAGGTCAAGGTCACTGTTAGTAAAATAGAAAAACGGTGTCCGCTCAATAACCTTAGAACGCATGGAGATATTTAATGAAACTGTATACATAGATACCTTATATCAAGACCTTACTTCTGATTGCATCTGGGGTGGATGGGGTTAAGGTCAAGGTCACTGTTACTAAAAATAGAAAAACGGGTTCCGCTTAATAACTTGAGAACGCATTAACGTCTCATGCGTAAAACAATTAAGTAGTTTAAGGTGTAGCGGGGGCTCAAACCTTCGACCCATGGGTTGTGAAGCCAGTGCGTTACCACTAGACCACGGATCCGCCATGAACTGATCTTTTTAAATTAGGGATAGCTCAAGCACCTACCAGACTGAGATTGTTCTGGTCGTGAAATCTTGCTAATTAATGAAAAGATGTGCTGACAATTTAATTATAAAAATGTATTATCGTCATTTAAGGCACCGCATTTGAGTTTTTTTTCACAACGCCCAACATCATTGAAGGAACTACTCTTATTTCTTGTACAACTGTACCCTACGATCATACAATTTTAACTGAAATCGCTGAGGCGTTGCTGAGAAAGTATAGTAGGCTACCGGAGCTGACTAAGGCCAGAAACAAATTCTGTGTTTCGGGCAACCCGACCATACGAGGCACCTACCCATGTGTCTTTAAAACAGTTATTAAAAAAACTCATTCCCGACCCTACCTAATTTGTTTAGACTGTTGCCCGAAACACACTATTTGTTTGGCATAAACAGACTCAGTGAGACATGTGTGAGGGGGGCATCGGAGGTTTTTCTTTAAGGTCAAACGAACCGTTGTAGCGTGAATTTTGCAAGACCATGAACACATTAAAATATACCGGAAAACCCGGGGATTTGTGCATTCGCAGTGCAATCTAAACACTGGCGTGAAAAACATAAGACTGCTTTCGGCTTGAGTATCAAGTATTCATTTATGATTGTTATTAATTTACTACGTTGACTGCAAAATACCGAATAAAAGACACTAATAAAATTCGTATGTCTTCGTTCGTTCATTTTATCCGTCAAATAATCCACGTCGTTGTTTGTGTGTCTTGAATTGGTTAATTGCAGGATAGAGCGTAAACTTGCCGAAGCGTACAATGAAGTCTACCACCACTTACAAGGCTAAATAGATGTGTTTTTACAACAATTTAATTGCTCTAACCTTACATATTAGGGGTGATAAACTCCATCCGATGCTTGGTGTGTACAATAGTAAACTTGCACACGTGTCAATAAATGTGTGTTTTTATGATAGAAATTCTGTTGAATTTAGGCTGTACTGTTACTATTGTTTTTTAACTTGATCACAAATTAAATTATCAATGAACATTTGCTGAAAAATCAACTAAAGATAAATGATATTTAAATATGTACGTAAAAAAATAACACAAAACTGTGTCAATAATAAGAGCATGTCAGGCATTGTCCAAGAACTATCTTACAATATATGATATAATTTGTGGAGGGGTGAATACCTTTAGTTGTGTGTGTTGATACTTTAATTAACTAATGTTAGTTATAATTACAAAATAACAATTTAGTTATTAATACATTCCATTTATTGTAACCAAATATAATAGTGTGGTTTAGTATTATTTATTCATACCATTTATCACATTGTCAAATAATTAAAAAAGCTGAGATTTAACCAAGTTATAAAAAATCCAAATATTGCACCTTCATACATAACTGACTTTCAAAGTACATATGGCAAATGATATGGTTTCGGTGATAGTTTATATGTCTCTAAAGAATATTTTGACAGTATACCAGAGTCATCATTATTCTGGTCTAAGATATGGTGTTGCATTTCCCACAGGCAATAATCATAACCGTAACATGATATATAAGACACTTATATCATCATTATTCTATTCATAGAATTGGTTTTACAGTTCTCACACGCAATTAATATAACCTTACCAATATAAGACACCACAACCATCATCATTATTTTAGTCAATAAGTTGGTCTTTCAATCTTCACAGGAAGTTATTATATCCTAACCATGAGAACTATAATACACAACCACCACCATGTTCATTATTATAGTCAATAGGTTAGTCTTACAATCCTTGCAGGTAATTATTATAACCCAACAATTGAGAAATGTGAGGTTCCACCATCACATCATCATTATCCTAGTCATAGAGTTGGTCTTACAATCCTCATGGGCAATAATCATAACCGATTCATAACCGAACCATGAGAAATATTAAACACCACTACCACCAGCATAATTATTATTGTCAATCAGTTGGTCTAGCATTTCTAACGGACAATTACTATAACATAACCATTAGAAATGTAAGACAACACAACCACCATCATCATTATTATAGTCACTAAGTTGGTCTAGCATTTCTAACGGACAATTACTATAACATAACCATTAGAAATGTAAGACAACACAACCACCATCATCATTATTATAGTCACTAAGTTGGTCTAGCATTTCTAACGGACAATTACTATAACATAACCATTAGAAATGTAAGACAACACAACCACCAGCATCATTATTATAGTCACTAAGTTGGTCTAGCATTTCTAACGGACAATTACTATAACATAACCATTAGAAATGTAAGACAACACAACCACCATCATCATTATTATAGTCACTAAGTTGGTCTAGCATTTCTAACGGACAATTACTATAACATAACCATTAGAAATGTAAGACAACACAACCACCATCATCATTATTATAGTCACTAAGTTGGTCTAGCATTTCTAACGGACAATTACTATAACATAACCATTAGAAATGTAAGACAACACAACCATCATCATCATTATTATAGTCACTAAGTTGGTCTAGCATTTCTAACGGACAATTACTATAACATAACCATTAGAAATGTAAGACAACACAACCACCATCATCATTATTATAGTCACTAAGTTGGTCTAGCATTTCTAACGGACAATTACTATAACATAACCATTAGAAATGTAAGACAACACAACCACCATCATCATTATTATAGTCACTAAGTTGGTCTAGCATTTCTAACGGACAATTACTATAACATAACCATTAGAAATGTAAGACAACACAACCACCATCATCATTATTATAGTCACTAAGTTGGTCTAGCATTTCTAACGGACAATTACTATAACATAACCATTAGAAATGTAAGACAACACAACCACCATCATCATTATTATAGTCACTAAGTTGGTCTAGCATTTCTAACGGACAATTACTATAACATAACCATTAGAAATGTAAGACAACACAACCACCATCATCATTATTATAGTCACTAAGTTGG
This sequence comes from Congeria kusceri, assembly GCA_027627225.1. Lineage (NCBI taxonomy): Eukaryota > Metazoa > Mollusca > Bivalvia > Myida > Dreissenidae > Congeria > Congeria kusceri. Next base: position 34,944,239 of record CM051040.1, on the reverse strand, counting down.
TCTAGCATTTCTAACGGACAATTACTATAACATAACCATTAGAAATGTAAGACAACACAACCACCATCATCATTATTATAGTCACTAAGTTGGTCTAGCATTTCTAACGGACAATTACTATAACATAACCATTAGAAATGTAAGACAACACAACCACCATCATCATTATTATAGTCACTAAGTTGGTCTAGCATTTCTAACGGACAATTACTATAACATAACCATTAGAAATGTAAGACAACACAACCACCATCATCATTATTATAGTCACTAAGTTGGTCTAGCATTTCTAACGGATAATTACTATAACATAACCATTAGAAATGTAAGACAACACAACCACCATCATCATTATTATAGTCACTAAGTTGGTCTAGCATTTCTAACGGACAATTACTATAACATAACCATTAGAAATGTAAGACAACACAACCACCATCATCAATATTATAGTCACTAAGTTGGTCTAGCATTTCTAACGGACAATTACTATAACATAACCATTAGAAATGTAAGACAACACAACCACCATCATCATTATTATAGTCACTAAGTTGGTCTAGCATTTCTAACGGACAATTACTATAACATAACCATTAGAAATGTAAGACAACACAACCACCATCATCATTATTATAGTCACTAAGTTGGTCTAGCATTTCTAACGGACAATTACTATAACATAACCATTAGAAATGTAAGACAACACAACCACCATCATCATTATTATAGTCACTAAGTTGGTCTAGCATTTCTAACGGACAATTACTATAACATAACCATTAGAAATGTAAGACAACACAACCACCATCATCATTATTATAGTCACTAAGTTGGTCTAGCATTTCTAACGGACAATTACTATAACATAACCATTAGAAATGTAAGACAACACAACCACCATCATCATTATTATAGTCACTAAGTTGGTCTAGCATTTCTAACGGACAATTACTATAACATAACCATTAGAAATGTAAGACAACACAACCACCATCATCATTATTATAGTCACTAAGTTGGTCTAGCATTTCTAACGGACAATTACTATAACATAACCATTAGAAATGTAAGACAACACAACCACCATCATCATTATTATAGTCACTAAGTTGGTCTAGCATTTCTAACGGACAAATTACTATAACATAACCATTAGAAATGTAAGACAACACAACCACCATCATCATTATTATAGTCACTAAGTTGGTCTAGCATTTCTAACGGACAATTACTATAACATAACCATTAGAAATGTAAGACAACACAACCACCATCATCATTATTATAGTCACTAAGTTGGTCTAGCATTTCTAACGGACAATTACTATAACATAACCATTAGAAATGTAAGACAACACAACCACCATCATCATTATTATAGTCACTAAGTTGGTCTAGCATTTCTAACGGACAATTACTATAACATAACCATTAGAAATGTAAGACAACACAACCACCATCATCATTATTATAGTCACTAAGTTGGTCTTAACATCATCATTGCTACTGAATATAACCTAACAATGAGAAATATGACACCGCCACCATCACCATCATTATTGAAGTCAGGTTGGTCTTACGATCTTCACAAGCAATTATCATAACCTAACCATGAGAAATATAAGACACCACTAACACCACCAACACCATCATAATTGTAGACAATTGGTTGGTCTTGCAATCCTCACGGGCAGTTATTATAACCTAACCATGATAAATATAGCACACCACCACCATCATCATCATTATTGTAGTCAATAAGTTGGTCTTACAATCTTCACAGGCAATTATCATAACTTAACCTTTAGAAATATGACACCACTAACACCACCACCATCATCATTGTTTTAGTCAATAGGTTGGTCTTGCAATCCACATGGGCAATTATTATAACCTATAAGACACCACCATAATTATCATCATTGTTGTAGTCATTAGGTTGGTCTAACAATTCTCACGGGCAATTATCATAACATAACCATGATAAATATAAGACACCAATACCACCACCACCACCACAATCATGATCATTATTGTAGTCAATAGGTTAGTCATACAAGCCTCACGGGCAATGATTCTAACCTAACCATGAGAAATATAACACAACCACCACCACCATCAATATTATTGTAGTCAATAGGTTGGTATTGCAATTCTCATGGGCAATTATTATAACCTAACCTGAGAGATGTAAGACACCACCATAATCATCATCATTATTTTAGTCAATAAGATGGTCTTACCATTCTGACGGGCAATTATCATAACCTAACCATGAGATATATAAGACACCACTACCACCACCACCACCACTATCATCGTTAGTGTCGTCAATAGGTTGGCCGTACAATCCTCACGGGCAATTATTGTAATCAAACCATGAAAAATGTAAGACACCATTACCACCATCAATATTTCAGTCAATAAGTTGGTCTTGCAATTCTCACGGACAGTTATTATAACCTAACCATGAGAAATATAAGACACCACCACCACCATCATCATTAGTGTAGTCAATAAGTTGGTCTTACCATTCTCACGGGCAATTATTATTTCCACCTTAACGATGAGAATTATAGGACACCGCCACCATCATCATTAATTTAGTTGATAAGTTGGTCTTACCATTCTCACGGGCAATTATTATTTCCACCTTAACGGTGAGAAATATAGGACACCGCCACCATCATCATTAATTTAGTTGATAAGTTGCTCTTACCATTTTCACGGGCAATAATGATAACATAATCATGAGAAATGTTAGACACCACCACCATCATCACCATAAAAATTATTATAATAAAAAAAGTTTTTCTTACCATTCTCACTTGTAATTATTGTAACCTATCCATGAGAAATATAGGACACCACCTCCATCATCATCATTATTGTCATTAAGTTGGTCTTACAATCCTTACTGGTAATAATTATAACCTATAAACCATGAGAAATATTGGACACCACCACCACCAGCATCACTATTATAGTCAATAAGTTGGTCTTGACTTTCTCAATGGGCAATTATTATAACCAAATCATGACAAATGTAAGACACCACCACCACCACCATTATTCTAGTGATAGGGTTGATCTTACAATTATCACATGTAATTATAATAACCTTACCATGAACAATATAAGATACCACTACCAATACAATCTTTGTCATTATTATAGTCATAGCGTTGATCCTACTACCATCACAACCTATATCAATATTCTAGACGTTGTCTTACACTCCTGACAGGCAATTATTATAAATGAACCATGAGAAATATTAGGTCTACCACCACCACCATCATTATTCTAGTCATGAAGCTGGTTTGACAATCTTCACAGGAAATTATAATAACCAGTAACTATGAGAAATATAAGACACCACAACCACCACCTGACCACCACCATCATCATTATTCAAGTAATAAATATTGGGACATCCCTAATTTTTACAAAGTAAAAAGAAATGTTTGGGACACATTCAACATTTGTTTGTGTCCCTAAATATTAAGACCCAAAAATATCACCTTATGGTTTTACTTTATAAACTGGTTACACCCTTAAAATATGCAGGTTGCATAGTGAATTTTGACAGTATATTGTGATTGCTGATCTATACACCATACTTGACACCACCTGGGGCCTATTTAATTAACACATGGTGCAAACTGTGCTGCCCACTCGAGCATGGTTTTAGTCCCGAGCAACAAAATAATCTTATCATAACGTAACATAATATTTTTTTGGCATAAAACAGCATGTTGTATAATTCATAGCCAATATAGAAAATCAGCATCAGTCTACTAAAATCAATTTCTTATAATTTCTAATTATATATAATTAATTATTTATTTTAATATATTGCATTTAATAAGTCAGCAATCACTAACCATTTCCCTATTTTTGGGACACAATTTGAGGAATTATTTTTTATGTCTAAATATTGGGACAAGAGAATTTTAACCGTGAGAACAGTACTGATTGTAGATGACATAGAACTAAAATAATGATAATGGTGGTGTTGGTGTCTTACATATCTCATGGTTAGGTTATAGTAATTGCCCATGAGAATTGTTAGACCAACTTATTAACGAAAATAATGATGATGGTATTGATGGTGTCCTATATTTATCATAGTAAGGTTATAATAAATTTATAGTTATTATATGCAAGACCATTTTTTTTAAATTTCAATAATGATGATGGTGGTGGTGGTGTCCTATATTTCTCATGGTTTGGTTATAATTATTACCCGTGAGAATGGTAAGACCAACTTATTGAATATATTAATGATGATGGTGGTGGTGTTGTCATATATTTTTCATGGTTAGGTTATAATAATTGCCCATAAGTATTGTAAGACGAACTTATTGACTATAATAATGATGATGATGGTGGTGGTGTCTTAGATTTCTCATGGTGTGGTTACAATACTTGCCCGTACAAAACACCATGCTTTTGGATATGTGCGTGACAAGTATCAAGTGTTTATTAAAGCGCTTGGAATTATATTGCAACTTCTGTGTCACACTCTTCAAACAATGTTCATGTGTATTTCTTTGTAAGAAAATGGAATTATGCAACTGTGTTTTTTGATTTTTGAGACACAAACCAAACGCGCATTTAAAACTGACGCTTAATTAACAGCAGGTCATTAAAACATTATGAGGTATCAAAAATCAACATACCAAACTTTCCAAAAATGTAAATGAGTGCGGGACTTTCTATTATTCCGTGGCGATTTGGGTCGAATGTCGTCGACATTTTGTTTACATTTGACTCTCCTCGATATTATTATCGTGCGACTTTTATCTCGTATCTGCTCGCCTCCGCTTTTCTGAAATATTTGCGTAGCTTGGGTTAAACAAATCTATAGGCACAATAGCCGGAATCTACAAAATGACGCTGTGTGCTATAATTCGGGCCTGGAGTGTTTATACTCGTATATGGCTACAAACAACTAACTTCAGCTAAACCCTAACTCTACAAAATAATTGTAAAATAAGCGTGTGTTTCATGATTTTTTTTTCCATATTGACGTAATCGACTCGTTAAACAATGAAGTATGAACACAGCCAGGAAATCCCATCGCCCCATCCCCTTCTTGGTTTTATAGCATTTTTGGCATATTTAAATTTTTCATCTCTGGAAAAAAATGTATGGGCACGTGCCTATAGTGACTACAGGAAGCTGCGCCATTGAATTTTATTAAGAAATTTGCAGTTTTTGCAAACATATTTGATTAGATACCGGGAAGAAACTCTGCTTTTTTTTTCGGGCGAGTGTCCCGACGTATTTTTTAAATATGCTTTTAACATAGTACAACGTATTTAAATTAGTATTTAAGAAAAACTCCAGGATGGAATGCGTCGCTAGTGCGTGAAATAATGTATGTATGATTGCTTTTCTTTGTAAGATTTTGTACAACAATTATGATTTTTTTTATATAAACTTTCGTTATATGTCATTTAAATAACGGTTTTGAGATACACGTCATACAAGTACGTATTTGTTTGCATAATTGTAATTCTTATAAACAATTTGATGCGATCGTTTAAAAGTGTATTGTAGCCGGTTAAACCGGTGATATTAAAATGCACGTGTTTGCTGCGATTCTGAAAGCGCAGTTTCGCCGATTTTCTTATTGGCTACTTACGAGGGATCGTTAGTTTGTATTGTTACAAATGGTAACCACAGTCGCTGTTCGCAAAAATATTTCCGATAGTTCTGATGTTTGCTATTAGACTTGTTCAAATAATTTTCCTTACAGTATGGTTTTAGTCATTCCTATTATAAAGATGATGATGACGATGATGATTATATTTTTTGTTATTGTTGTTATCCTCGTCGTCATCACCATCATCATCAACATCATCATCATCTTCACCATTATTATTATTATTATTATTATTATTATTATTATTATTATTATTATTATTATCATAACTATTATTTAATAGATAATTTTCTATTTATCGTTGTTTATCGGCCAATAAACAATAAACAACGATTTGGGGTTCTCATGCGTAGGCATTAAACCACAAGGGCCACACATCAGAACGACAAAGAGTTGTTTATTGGTCGATAAACAACGATAATGCAAATATTATTTCGATTCCAACATGATTTGACAATTATTTCTTTGCAATTGTAATGAGAACTATATTTAACTATGCTCCGCTCAGAATTGTGATTTCTTTTGCGTTGTTTTTTGGGTAGTTTGATGAGGATAATTTTGTTCTTTGTCTATAGAAAAATTAGCGAGTACCATGTCAGAATACAATAATAATGGCAATAATAATAATATAATAACTTTTTTTCGTGTTGTTTTCAATAAATCGTCGCTTAAATTTTAACAAAGACAGATACACCACAAATCACCGACAGTAATTTTACATTATTAAAATTCAAAGCATCTTATCGGGCTACAGTGCATTGTAAATTTAGTTCAATATTTTAACTCGTCATTATCATAAACACTGAAGATAAGATATTTATGACCTCAGGTCGATGGTTTTTATTGTCTGATAATTTATCTGATTAAAAACAAAACATGTTCGAAGCATGTTTTAATGCACATTCAGGAAGAGTTTTATTATAACGTCTTCATGTTGAATCAAAACTCAAGCCATGGAAATTTGGTTTAGTACGGCGTACGTACTCTTCTTATGCGTTTATGTGGTCTAATACGAAAAACAAACAGTTGAATTAAACTTGAAAACATAAAAGCATTTAATAATTAAAACGTTCTGTAGACAAAATAAAAATACTGCAAACTGCCGTTACATGTACTGTTTTCTGACTTAAAGTCTTAACTTAAAATAGTGTTCATCAAATGTGTTAATCGATCTGAGTAGTAAAAATGAGAATTAAAACTCTGGCAAATTGGCAATCTCCGTAAAATTTCTCCATAATTTTCTTAAAACATTGACCAATAATAAGGCAAGTTACACATAAATGTTGCATTTCATTTGCCAGTAAGATGGTGGTTATTTTAAATGATTGAAGACTTTTCACTTGTCTTATGACCTTATATCTAAGAGAACTTATGCATTATCACAGTCCATAACCAAAGTGGCCAGTTCTTTCAAGAACAAATTTGGAATGAGTCAGCAATACACAAACGAGGCTTATCAGCCGTTTCCGGAAGACGAAGAGACCTATATATGCTTAAGTGACGACAACGATGACGTCAGCAGTGAGGAGAGTGACAGCGCAGTCTCGACCAATGACAGCGCGTATCCGACGATATCGAAGACGTCACGTGATTCGAGCGCAGGCACATCCGGTGTGAGGCTACACCGTAAAACGACCAATAAAATACGGTTATTCTGAGTATTGTTTTCCATTCATATTTATTACGAAAGGACATCAAAAACAGCGACATTAACAAAGACCACTGCATCCACCACCGACGCCACAGTAATCACAGCAAATCATTTACCTCGCAAAATTAAAGGAAAAAAGCTTGCACGTTGATACTTCCGCTATAGTTGTACAACCATTGTACTTCCCGGTGTCTTTATATCGCGCATTCTTGAAAAAAGCGCGATCTTAAATTCGCACATTTTTTTCATTTTCATGTATACATTTTGTAATAACCATGCAAAAAGAAAATCTACACAACGTCTTCAATTCGGAACGCGAAAAACTTGAAAATGAAATCCTCTGCGAAATAAAACGATCTTTCAATATTATATTATAACAACCGGTATACTAGTAATAGTAAATGTGCACGCTTAAAACGTGTAGGCCTACTCTAATTTTTGAAGAAACAAACACAAATTGGTTTACTCAATTGATACAAAAGTACAACTTTTATCTTATTACGAAATCTAAACTGTTATTCTTTACGTACATCCATTTACATAGCCGTACAACGAATTTAGAGTTTCTGCTGGCGCATATTGCCATTACACTCGCCATTAGCTCCATATTCGTTCATAAAAAATTATTCTACCATATCCCCGTTAGTGATTCCAACAAATGGGACGTCTTCGAAGAGACGTCGCAGGACAACGTGACCTCAAGCGACCTTGACTTTTGGAAGAAGGTTTACAAGGTCACAAAGGTCGTGTTCGCCGGCGTTCTGTTCGTCTTCGTCCTCGGAACTGCAGTCATCTCGAAAGGGACGCTATTACTCATCGTCTCCAACATCTTCCCGCCAAACGCCTTACAGAACTCCAGCCTGAAAACGGTGAACGGGCACTTCCGGTATCACCCCACCGGTAGGATGAACGTGAAACTTTTGTATGTGATAAAGAAATGTTAAGCAGATATAAATTTTCACGCTTGACCTTTAATAATTTGATCTATTAAAGGGGTTTGTTCACAGATTTTCGCATGTTTTGAAGTATGCCATTACATGTCTTAACTTGACAGATTTAAGCATCATGATGATCATGATGCTTAGTATTCATTTATTATCAGCTATTTTATTAAACCTTGTTTGTTTTTATGTAAAGAGATTCACAAGTTTATATGTTGCTTTGAATACATTAAATTTTAAAATGTTTCGCTGAAGTGAAACTGTTTTAAGATATTTCTATAAAAAGACCCCTGATGTTTGCATTTCAGACACCGCGATCACCTACATCTTAAGTGAAACTATTTAAAGAAAATTCTGAAATCAGACCCCTGATATTCGTATTTCAGATACGGCGATCACCAACATCTTAAGTGGACATATTTTAAGACATTTCTTAAATCAGACCCTTGATGTGTGTATTTCAGACACCGCGATCACCTACATCTTCACTGGACCTATTTAAGACATTCCTGAAATCAGACCCTTGATGTTTGTATTTCAGACACCGCGAGCACCTACATCTGAAGTGAAACTATTTTAAGACAATTCTGAAATCCGACCCCTGCTGTTGTATTTCAGACACCGCGATCACCTACATCTGGTCCCTGGTGCTGATAGTTCTGGCTCCATACGCCTTCACCATCATCTCCTGCCTGTGGCGGCTCACCTTTAAGAAAATACGGCCAATTGAAATGAAGCCTTTGTTTCTGGTAATTGTGTATATTCTTTGTTTTTGATTTTCTGTAAAATGATCCTTTTTGTGGTTTGTTTTTTAATTATCCAAAACGCATGTAGAAACCCATCTTAAGGAAATGACAGCGAACAATCAAATCTTTGTTTTGGGTTATTTATCTTTGTCGTAAAGTGATTTAGTTTTGCGGTTTACGTCTTCACTGTCATTTGTTGGTGGAGCCTCAACTTTCGGCCAATAGAAATGATGCCATTGTTGTTAATGCATTTATATTCGCGGTAAGGTAATGTATTTTTTAATAGTGTTATGTGCACCCATTGCGAATGCGTGTTGTCTTTACTGTAAAGTAATTTATTTTAGAGCTGTACTTTACTGTAAAGGGATTTTATTTTAGACCCTTATATCTTATAAGAAATATTAAAAAATATACATTTAATAGCCATATACCATGAAGATGAATTTTATTTGGTACAGACGCTTGTAACGGAGACTGCGCACTCAGTGGGGCTGAGTCTCTTCCTGTTTGGCCTGCTGCCAAATCTAGACCCGGTTTCCGGTTCCGCATTTTGCATGAGTGCAGCGATTATTCCCGCCATTTTGAACCTTATATATCCAGGTAAATGTGATTTGGTACGTTTCTAAAGTATATCTATATTCAGGTAATTGTTAAGACCCCCAAAATTCGCTGGTTGCTTCTTACATCTCCAGAAAAATAAAGGTAGGAGGTACACAATAACTGTTTGTGTACTTTTTTTTTTCTTTGCGTACAGTTTAGGTATATTGGACTGCATTCAAAATATTTAAACGCCTCCCATCAAAGAAACTGTACCTGAGCTACAAATAAGGTCATAGAAAAAGACATTTCAATATCTGAGTTTGACATTCCTGTTTCAAAATATCAATTACCGAAAAGCCGCATATAAGCAAAAACTACTCTTTTGACCGAATGTCAATAAAAGTTCATGATAGAACGGAAAAAAAAACACTTTTAGTGTCCGCGAAAAAAAATAGGGGCATCGGGTCAGGTAAGCGGAAACAAACAACTTTTTTACGCCATTTTACAGCATCTTTCTTATATAATGATATCATAGTGCTTAATATTTCGACCATATTAAAAACACGTGCAGTGTTGTGCATTTCCTTAATAAAATCAAGTTGGAAAATAAACTGCAAATTGTTGAAGCTATTAATTAGCAAAAACTACTGCACCCTATGATTTCGGCGTCTGCAGTTTGACAAAATGTTTTATATAGTATATTTTTCACAAAGTTGTTGTTCATCATTTCTTGATTATTTTATTTGTGATATTTTTACTAATTATTTATTATCATAGCTTCAAATGCATACGGAAGCGTCCTAGTGCCACAATCTATAGTATTTTTGTATTCGATTATCTCATAATTAGGAGATACTAAGTCCTAATAACGAGATACCTTATTAGGAAATACTAAGTCCTAATTAGGACTTCGTATCTACTAATAAGGTCTTATAGTATCTCGTAATTAGGACTTATTATCTCGAAATTAGGACTTATTATCTCCTAAGTAGGACTTACTATCTCCTAATTATGAGATAATATAATAAAATAGACTTTGGCACAAGGACGCTTCCATACCTCTTCTGTTTTCTAACATTATACACCACAAACACAGTACTTTTCTTTGCCCATTTCAGAAAGTCCACATAACGATACAGAAAAACCTATATGGAAACTGGTCCGTCGCCTGGTATCAGGGGTTGCCATGGGAACCAGCGTCATTTCGCTGGTGTTCTGGGCGATGTACGTGCACAGAATGGAGGGGGCGTGGCAGAAGGAGTCCCCGGGGCTGCTCATCTTGTTCATATTTGCCCCGATATTTGTGTCGATCACGTGGTGGGAGAATTTCGTACCAAAGGTGAGTATAAGTGTTGTTATAGCAACCGGCTTGTCTCGCGGATGTCTCATGAAGGTTTGATTGGTATTTTTTTTTTAAATGACGCGAATGACATTATGATCTGTAGTCTTATTGATAAGCCGTACAAGACATTTAGTGTTACTTTGTATAAACTTTATAAAGGGTTTAATTCGCTGTAACGATTATTTACATTTTTGTTATGAAAAAAGGTAGCTCAATATTCGCCAATCGCCAAGTTATATGATCTATAGCAACTCGCAAGCTAACATCAATTCAAACTAATCGCTCAATATTCGCCAATCGCCAAGTTATATGATCTATAGCAACTCACAAGCTAACATCAATTCAAACTAATCGACATGTGTGAAAAAACTATCGAACTGTTTTTATGTTTTCTAATGGCCTTTATATGAGGCGTGTCTTGGGAAACCCGGCCTTTCTATCGGCCTTTATATGAGACGTGTCGTGGAAAACCCGGGCTAAATACATGTGCGTAAAGTGTCGTCCTTGATTAGCCTGTGCGGACTGCACAGGCTGATCCGGGACTATACTTTACGCACGTGCATTAAGCCTAGTTTTTGCACGACAAGCTCGAGACGTTCATACACCGAGCTAACTTCCGTTTCCAGGGGGACAAGAAATCCATTGGCCTCAAAAGAATAAAGCGACAGCTGCACCACTGCAAGACCAAGGTCTACCTGATCGTGTACATGTGGAAAATCGTCGTCACAATTGCCATGGTAACCGTTATTTACAGCGTGGAATGCGCCGACGGAAGGAGCTGCCTCGAGACACTGTATGGCGCGAGACCCACCGCGACGTTGTTATCCGGAACTTTTGGACAGACGTTGTTAGTCGAGAATGTAGTGTACGGCAAGTGTTCGCGTTATCTGCCGTTGCTTGTCGCCGCCGTCAATATCGTCTCGAGCTTCGCGTGTTACGGGTAAGTGGCCTTCACAATGCTTCGAATTTGACGTTAATGACCTTTATGTATAGTGCTTATAAGAAGAAATCATAATTCCAAGTGTTTTGATTACGAATTTTGCCCCTTTTTTTGTCGCCGCCGTCAATATATTCTCGAGCTTCGCGTTCGTGTTGAAGGTTAGTGGTACGTGAGTATCTAGGGTACAAACCAGGAAATCCCCACATGGTATCATCGTAAAATAGCAAAGACTCATGGCGTCGGTCCTTTGTTCAGATGTTGCAAATTCGGTCTCTTTAGATAAATGCTTCTCAACACGATATGTTACTTTTAAGGAAATGCATCTCACTTGAATGTAGTCACCCTTTATATAGGCTACACAAAGAATGCATGCGCGATTGCCTTTAGGCTTTACATAATCTCCGGAGCATTCACAATTACTGTGTGCGAGAATGTACACTATTCCTTGAAGATGCTTCTCCCATAGGCGTAGTTAGCTTCTTTAAAAAATAAATAAATACTTAAACACACATTTACAGGGGCGGCTCCAGGATTTCATGTTGGGGGGGGGGGCGTAAACTTTTGATCGAGGAGTTATAACACCTTTATGTTGTCTGTGGGTCTGCAGTTATCAGCTACAGATCCGTATCAAAGATATATAATAAATCTTTGCATATCATCATCATCATCATCATCATCATCATCATCATCATCATCATCATCATCATCATCATCATCAACATCATCATCATCATCATCATCATCATCATCATCAAATACACGTTGTTTCACTGAATAATTACTTTACCTTATGTTCGAAAGACATGTTGGTTCATCTGTATGTCATGCACCTGTTTTGGCGGTAAATTGCCCTTGTTTGATGGGCCTGTCCACGAAATACGTATTTGACAATGTTATATATATCATGAACATCTTTAAACATGTGAAAGATGTAGCTGACTACATTCAAACACGCACGCATCGAGAATTATTTGTATTATTCATTTACCGAAGTGTAATGGTCTCTTTTTGAAATGAATGTCATTAAATAATTTATAAATTCGTGCTCATCAATTTGTCTGCAAATGTGCTATACACTGTGTTTTTGTTCATCAAAACGAACTAACGGACATACAGACGAACAAGTTTTTTTACTTGAAATATTGTGAAAGATACTCGTATGATTGCGTTATGAACTAATATGTCAAGAGATGCCGACTCTATGTCAATTTCGCTGTGTATGGTGCCGGAGAAAAATATGAAATCGCCAGGAATTGGAACCAACGTTGTGGACGCCCTTCTCCTTTATTAAAAAACGTTATATCTGTCTTATGAATGTATAAAACAATATGAAATTTGGTGTGATTGCTAATGGATTATTGAACAAATAGTTTGTCGATTTAGAATATTGGGAACTAAACTTTGTATTGAGACAAAACTGTTTAAACTCGACAGTAGTCATTGATTCGACATGAATTTTGACTTTAAGTAATATTTTGTCGAAAAGTATGTCATTTATGTGGTACCTATGCAAACGGTGTATTGCATCTGACATCTTCATAAAAACCATAAATATATAAGAAAACAACAGCATCCTTTAATAAATGTATATATACCCACTGTCTATAGTTTAGCTGAACTTTGGCGCCGAGACTACGGTGTAAGAAATGTAAGAAATCGTAGGCGGCTTGTCTTTGACAACATTGAGCGAGCGAAGCGAGCGAAAAAAAGAGAGCATACTTTTCCAGTTTTGACCGTTTTATATATGCCCATATATGTTTAGTCCGGGAGTTTTATAGCCGTTTGCGCCCCCCCCGCCCCCCCCCCCCCGGATCCGCTAGTGATTTATTTATTTTGATTGATTTAAGGGTGTCTATTCTATCCAACAAACTACCAAACTTCTTACAGTGATCTCCCCTGATATTTTTATAGAGATGGGAGATCACTGTGATGAGTTTGCTGAATAACATAACAGTGATCTCCCTTGTATTGAACTCGGACATTGTCTGCTGTCTTTTCTACACTGTTTTGTTATATGTTCATTGTTTCTGTATGTTTATACACTTGCTGATGCCCATATGGGCCTAGTATGAAATAAAAACTAAACTAAACTAAACTAAACTAAAACTACAGTTTAACTCCCACAATATATTTGTTTCGTTTGTCCATTAAATCAACTAAGGAGTGGTATTTCGGTGCCATATCAAGTCTCCGCGAATGTCCCAAACCCAGTGGTGTAGCCAGAGGCAAATTTACGCCGAGGCAGGCTAGGGGCATCCGGGGCATGCCCCCCCCCCCCCCCCCCATCGTTTTTAACCTAGAACGTCTCTGGTACGTTTTGGGGGCCACTAAAACCATTTTTTAACACAACTTAACCCAAATCATCGACGTTATGTATAATAGTTAAGTAACAATAATGTTAATTTTACCAGACATGTATATACATTATTGGCTGAAGTCTACTATTTAACAGCGTGCGATCGAGCTAGTCTGGCAGAACCTGCAGTTGACCGTGCAATGACTTATATACACACTGTTTTTGGTTTTTCTTGTTGCCAGGACGATACCATAACATAATCTGGATGATGGTACCTTGTCATCCTTGAAAAACTCTCACAATTCAAGATTGCCTCCAAGATAGCCGCCGAAAGTCATATGTGGTCTAAAATTTCGTTTTGTAATTGATTTAATAAATGATTTTTATGTATAAAACGAATATTTGTTATTATTCTCTCAATACAATAACAAATAAATCCAAAATAAACGCATGGTATCACTTTTAGAAGTTTAGCTATTTTTCCCCAAAAATATAGGTACGCCAAAAATGTCACAAAAATAGTTGTTTTGTATGAAAAAGTCATTAAGTTATATCTTTTACACAATGTTTTAAATTTAAAAATGTATTTCACATATTTATATTTAAGTTTATCTGAGCACTTCGTGCTCGGTGAGCTTTTGGTATAGGGGGACACCAGAGGTTTGTACCCTTTTTGACGAACAAAACTGCAAAATGGACTTGGTGCAACATACAGAGTTCATTTTCTCTGATATTGACCAAAATTGCACAGCGTGTGTATGAGCAGAAGATTTCAAAATGACAAAACAATTGACTAGATTGGGATACAAACACCAGAGTTATTGCCCCTTGTTTGTGAGAAAAAATGAAACAAATGAGAATGTAGGAGACTTCATATGTTTGAGTAAGCTCACCTGAGACTTCCTGCTTGGTGAACTTTTGGTACAGGGGTACTGTCCTGCATCATCCATAATGCGTCAACAAGTGTGCGCCAGTATGTGATAGAGACCACATTTCATTCAATCTTTACCAAACTTGAAGTTTGTGTATTATCATAAATTCTTGTTCGATAATGGGCCAGATCGGACCAGGAACACTAGAGTTATTGCCCCTTTTTATGAGAAAAACTGCAAAATGCACTTTGTGCAACAAACAAAGTTCATTTTTCATCTGAACTTGACCAAACTTGCACACCCTGTATACCATGCTTGTCACTTCTGCCAAGAGGTATAAGGATAAGTACAAGGATAAAAAAGCCTGATGCTCCGAGTATGGTAAAACAGGGTTATATACATTTAAATTTGGTTTATTCGTTATAACGCATATTTGTAAGATGGATTTAATTTAACAAACACTCTTTAATAAATGACACACATGCTATATTCTATGATTCAGTATCGGAAAAGTGTAAAATGCGATGCTTTGTTTAACATATGGACTTTGCTATAATTGTCGGGTATATCATTATGGTGCAAAAATTGTGCCTTAAATAGTCTTAACTTCGGTGAATAGAGGGCAACTGACATTACTATGACATTATATATTTCTCGAAGTATTTTATTACTTTTTATGATCTGCAAATTTTAGCCGAGGCAACAGCCTTGGCGTGCCTCAGCGTGGCTACGACGCTGCCAAACCCATTGCAGATAATGAGGCTCGGTTACTATGCCACACGCTTGGTCGGTTATGTTTGAGCCGTTCGAAGTTCTATAAACGTTAATGGTCAATAAAGCTAACGGCCATTAAACATTTTAAAATTGTGGGGAACTGAAACTTCTACCGGTTCAGATTATAAATTATAATTAAACAGATGCTATTACTACACCAGTAATTATCAAGTATTATTTATAAAACAATATTGATAACAATGTTTCAAATGAAACTATTTGCATTTACAATTCAGTTAAAACGTTCTGTATTATTAATTGTGGTTTTAAACAATTTAAGCATGGAACTTTATTACTGGTATCTAAAAATCTAAAAACAACACAATACATAATATGTGTATAGCTATGCACATCAAGAATATTTTAATTATCACAAGCATGTAATTCGATTCTCCAAATAATCCATAAAGCCTAGAAACATGAGACGACCGTATATGAAACCCCTCCAAATTTTCGTTAACCTTCGTGGCGTCGGCTGCATGGGACTGTACTCCGTTTTCTTTGGTACCAGTTTCTTAAAACAATAACATATCTGTTGCATACGATTTTTTAAATTTATTAATTACACTATTTATTTTATAGTTTATTTGAGGCGCATCGTGGGAAAACCGGGCTTAATGCATGTGCGTAAAGTGTCGTACCGGATTAGCCTGTGCAGTCCACACAGGCTAATCCAGGACGGCACTTTCCGCTATTATGGTATTTTCTGTTTCAAGGAAGTCTCTTCTAAACATAAATCTACTGTAGGCGGAAAGTGCCGTCCCGGATTAGCCTGTGCGGACTGTGCAAATTCGTTCTTTAATATGTTTGTGAAGTTGCTAACTAACCAACCAAAAACCAGCAGATCAAACAATCCAACGTCGGCAAATACGTAACGTCTGTAGAAAAAGGAGTGATATTTCTTTAATAAATTATTTTCAATTTAGCGCTGTTTGTCGACTAATAAACAACGGTCTGAAGTTGTGTTGCGTATGAAATAAACCACAACGACGGTAGCCCGAGTGGTATAATAACGACAAAACGTTGATTATCATGAAATAAGCAACGATAATAAGAAACTTATTTATATTCATACAACATGATCTGACAAATAAATTCTGCAACAACATTAAGACCTACCATAACCCCACCCCCCCTTTTCCCTTTAGCCGCGCTTTGAACCCTTTTCGAAACAAAAAGCAATATTTCATGCGCTGTGAGGCCAAGAACAAGAGGTTTCCCATTGGTCCCTATCAACAACTGCTCCTTGCACCCTATTCATACCCTAGAGCCCTCCCCCTCTGCCGTACCATGTGTGCTTCTCTAATCCTATAGTCTCTACACCTGCGAGTTCGTGGGTGTTAAGCATTCGAGAGTGCTCATGCTCATAATTCCATATTCTTTCAATATAAACGAATCACATTACCGGTAAATCGATCAAAATTCAGACAGTACTTTCGGCTTACACTTGCAGAGAATTCCGACACGCGACGTTGCGGCATTCAAGAAAAAAGTACCGTCATAATTTTATCCACGAACCTACCGGAGGCCACGAACTTGCCAAATTAGATGCTACCTTGGTATTTCAGGGGCTGTGTGGCCGCGATCAAGATCCTCACTCAGATCCCGAGCTTCTCGCTTCCTCTCGTGTTGGCTACGCCCATTTCCGTGACCATCATGGCCGCAGAGCTCTCCAGTGACGTAAGATTTCAGCTGATAATGTGTAACGCGATAATTTAATAATTACATGGTTACAGTAGCAGTAGCATAACAGAGCGTAGAAAGGCTTCTTCTCGTGTGCTGGCTACGCCCATCTCCGTGACCATCCTCTGTGGCCGCAGAGTTCTGCAGAGACGAAAGGTTGCGGTTGATGACGATTTTATTATCGATTAATGAAGTGATAAACGTGTTTGAGCGAAGTTATGTTGTTTTGTAATACATGTATTTAATAAGAAAGAAGTATTGGTTGTGTTTCTTATAGTTTTCGTCTGAACCTATTTATCTAAGCTCTGTTGTGTCGAAAACTAGATCCTACTGAGAACCGTCACGATTGAACGGTGGACACCATATCGATACGTAACTGCGACATGTATATGAAATATTTTTATGGATGTACTTTTGATTCAAAATCTATTACGTTCCATGTTGTTGTTTTTTATAATGTGTTACTTAAGAAATAATTTTCGAGTTATCGTTGTTTATCGGCCAATAAACAATGATTTGGAGTTCTGATGCCTAGGAATTAAACCACGAGGGCGTTAGCCCCGCTTTGTTTAATCGCCACGCATCAGAACGACAAAGAGTTGTTTATTGGCCGATAAACAACTATAAAGCGACAATTAATTCGATTCTAACATGAGTTGACAAATACTTTTGCAATTGTAATTGAAACAACTTTTTACTATGTTCCGATCAGAATCAGGACTACTTGCGTTGTTTATTGGGTAGATTAACAACGATAATTGTGTTATTTGTCTTTTGAAAAATCAGCGAGTATCACGTTAGATTATTG
The DNA here is from genome assembly GCA_027627225.1 of Congeria kusceri. NCBI lineage: Eukaryota > Metazoa > Mollusca > Bivalvia > Myida > Dreissenidae > Congeria > Congeria kusceri. The sequence goes on along the minus strand of CM051040.1, from coordinate 34,925,969 downwards.
ATTAATACAGTGATAAACGTTAGAGCACAGTTATGTTGTTTTGTAATATATTTATTTAACGAGAAAGAAGTATTGGTTTTGTTTCTCTAAGTTTTCGTTTAAACCTATTTATTTAAGCTCAGTTGTGTCGAAAACTAGATCCCATTGAGAACTCATGATCTCCCGCTCGCAAGGCGGACACCATACCGTTTGGTATTTTTAAACTGTGCCATGTATATGAAACATTTTTATGGATGTACCTGTTATTTCTAAATATTTATTACGATTCATTGTGATTTTTTTTTACATTTGATTCTTTATATTTTATTACAATGTTGACTTGTACTATTTCAGGAGCTCTCCATGACGTCTGTGTGTTATCTCCCTTTCCCAAGATGGATGGATGGACTGACCTACGATAGGTCAATGATCATTGCGAGCATCATGGGATATTTGACAATCGTCATGGTAACCACTTACATTTGGCGGCAGACGAAAGAACGCATGCAGCAAGAAGATCGGTAATGGTTTTAGTTTAGCAGTCGGTTACACTCCAGTAATTATATATGAAAATTACACTTGAAAATCGATATATCGTTATGTTATTAAATTCTATTGAAATAAAAGCGCACAGTGCACCAACAATAGCTACTAATGAATTTTATAAAAGTCATACATATTATTATCAATTGTAGGCAGATTTTACTTAAGGCCGAATCTCAACAATATCTTTCGAAACTGCTCTGGAGACATTTGGAGAATATTGAGAATATTGAACAACTGTAGTGCCTTCAGCGCTTTGATTATTTATTGCGCTGTGCTGAATTATTTAACACTGTAATTAGCATTACAACTGCCGAGTTTAATCATTGAAATGTCTAAACAAAATAGTATAACATTATAATACATTCAATAATTATTTTCTGTTTTAATTAACACCATGTGGAACAGGCATTACGATCACAGATGGGCGAATGTGATAAATTGAAAACTATTATTATTCAATGGAATAACGATTTTTGTTTTCCAGAATGTTCGTTCAGCCGATGTACTGCGGCGTGCTACTGGAGCAATCATTGATGCTGAACAGACGAAAATACGAGGGCGACACCAAGGCAATCGACGTCAAGGTATAAGAAAACGACAGGTTTACACCATCTGTGTTAACATTTTAGCGTTGTCAAGCTGCACGTATCATGGATACTTTTGAAACGCCCTGCATTTAATAATATATATTGAGAAAAGCTACGGTTTTGCAGTACATGTACATAAATGTACTGTCGATGTACAAACATAAAGTATATGCCGATGATTGCTCGACGGTCTTTTGAACATAATCGGTTTTACAAATGAAATAATAACTTTCAACAGAGCAACAGTTCCCATTTATTTTTATTGTTTCGTTTACGAGACTCTCCGTGTCGGTCTATGGAAAGCAGCTATAGGTCCTCTTTCTTTCTTCCCTTTTATTGGCGCCCTTTAACAGGATTTACGTCAAAGGCCATAAATGCAGCAGGAGGATATTCACCAAGGTACCAGCTTTTCATGGGTACTGTATCCAGACACATCCTTTTTCCCGACGTTAGCCTTCCCAAGAATTTCCACTTGACTTAAGAGTTATCGGGAAGGCATACGTCGGGGCGGGGGGGGGGTGTATGGGGGGAGCTTTCCCGAAATTCTCTTTTCTGTAGTATTTCTGTAATACTATATTCTTAAACAAATAAAATTCTGACATACTGTGTCTGGAAACGTACTTAAAAATGTGTTTACATGTATTTTGAATTTACCCCACAGAAAATGGAGAACGCCCTCCCCATACGGGAAAACCTGGAGACGTGGCGCCCGGGGGAGGACGATCAGAGCCCCCTGCGAGCTGACGACACCCCCTTCATCTACTTGTGCGCTACCATGTGGCACGAGACCGAGAACGAAATGACCCAGATTCTCAAGTCGCTCTTAAGGTTTTTAATATTTTTTTATTTTTTTTTACCATTGCATTTCTGATACATACATGTATTTTTAGTCAAGAAGTGTTTTTGAGAACAAAATGACGCGGACTCTTAAGTCGCTCTTTAGGTAACTCATTTGGTATTTTGACGGAAATTTATTTGTTACCTGCTACCTGATTTGGGAACGGTTTGACACTGTTGTGGCCGGTTTGACTAAAACACGTGGCCGGTAGTTGTCATCCCATCAAAAGTGGTGATGAAACTAGGCCACTGGTCCAGAATCATACAATTATTTTATTTGCCGTGGATGGTTAAGTACAAAATAAGCCTTTTTTTACCTACTCAATCATCCAATCGAATGTGTTTGAAGGCTATTATGCCGTTATTTCATTGGTTAAAACATGCGAAACTGTTCATAATAGAAAAGATAACGCAGTACTGTTTAAAGGGTTCGTGGTGAATATGCAAACGTTATATTCGTATTTGAGACACTTGTTGTACGACTGTGTAGAAGTATACAGCAATCTCAACTTTATCCTTATTGACATTTAAATTAACGTTGACATTGGATGCAGTTTAAGGTACGGAAGAGTATTCATGTACCTATATTTTCCCCTTAAGACTGGACATCGACCAATGCGCGCGGAGGAATGTTCAGCGGCAATTTGCTATCCGGGATCCGGACTATTACGAATTTGAGGGTATGGTTTTCCCATGATCTATTACAGGTCACGTGGCCAGTCTAAGTTTGTAATATTTCTATAAAAGATGCAATACAAAGTACATGTCTTATGTTTCTGTTCAAGACCACACGCACGTGTTCGTCACATAAAGACTATCAACCGTATTGTTTATGTACAGTTGGTATTCTATACAGAGTATGTAAGTAGATATACGGAATATTACGCTAGTCAATTGTTTCAATTGACTAGCGTAATATTCTTTTTATTATATACCACAATAAACTTCAAATGTGCATTTACCTTATTGTATTTGAAAAATTACAATAATGACTAATCATTGTAGGTATAGAATATATTTTTTTACATAAATCTATGACGTCATTATAAAGTAGCCCAGCTAGTATGGTAATACGGGATCGGAAAAATAGCGAGTAGCATAATACGGGATTTCTTTTCTGGCGACACTTATTTCACCGATTGATAAAGCGTGTATTTTGTTAAGATTTTAAACAGGTATATAATAAAAGTTCTTATTTGATAAGGCGGATTTAGAGGGGGCGGAAGCGGCGTACGGCCCCTATAAAGTCGTCCAACATTCGTTTTTTTTTTTTAAACCTTACCATAATTTTAACCTTTGCATTTCATTGTCCGTGATCAATGACATAGAGGATATTTGTTTAATGCTGTGTAAGATCGTGGTTTATTACATAAGTGGTCATAGAAACAACATTTTCACAAGTGGCGCAGCCACGAGTGAAAATATCTAGTTTCTATGACCACGATTGAAATAAAAAACGATCTTACACTGTATTTAACAAATTTTCTTTTTATTTCATGCTTTTGAACAATAAATAATAAAAACATGCGCGAGATATGCTGAAGCGTCACAAGTTATGTGTATTATGACGTTATAAATATGACGTAATCATAATTCCAAAATTGTCGATCACTGTTGTAGTGGGAAAATAGCGCAACTCTTGCTGCGTCGGTGTCGCTTAATTTTATGTGTATTGACTTTTATTATGTGTTTTCTGTTCTTTAAAAAGGCCGATGGTTTACACTGACGATTTGGGTATTCACATTCTTTAAAAAAAACAACATAAAAACAAAGTTTAAAGTAGTTCCATATAGCCAAGAGTGAAATGATCAAACGTAATAATTTTACTCGACATAGAGTGAAATAATTGGGTTTTCATTCACTGGTATTCTCCATTCATTCACCGCATAGCATGAAATAAATGTTATTCATCAATTTATTGTAATAATCAAACCCGTTATGTGCTTCTTTCTTTAAATTGTTCCATTCTGTCAATAAATGTACCTTTCCGATATATAATCCTACCTGTAAGAGAGAACAAAAACTGTTTGTTGAAATTGGCCCCCCCCCTCCCCCTCTAACTCAAAATCCTGTTCCCGAGCTTGATGCGTAAGAATATTTTGCAATGAACGTTAAAGTTACTGGAGTTTTCACGTGTTTTCAGCCCATATATTCTTCGATGACGCATTCGATTACGTCAACGGGGAGTCACGCGCCAATGGTTACGTCAAACAACTGATGAGGACCATTGATGCCGCAATCAGGTACAGGTTCTACACGTATATACGTTTAGATCATTATTATCGGTGTTGATTTGAATAACACTATTTACGCTATATGTAACTGGTTTAATACAATAGAGCTGAAATCTGCGCAGCGATTTATGTTTGGCATAGCCACCACCATCACCACAACTGCATTCAAATCCACCACCACTGCCGCCGCCAACGCTGCTGCGACTACTAATACTACTAATAATACTCTTATATGTTACATCCAACACCACCAACAACAACACCACCACCGCCGCCACCACCTACGCCACCAATGGTACTACTACTAATACTGATACGAATGCTACCTTCTATTACCACCACCAACACTTCCAATGATACTAATACAGTCACCACGTCTACTGCTACTAAGACAGACAACACCAATTATAAAAAAATAAAATATGAGACGTGTCGTGGGAAAATCGGGCTGAATGCATGAGCGTAAAGTGTCGACCCGGATTAGCCTGTGCAGTCCGCACAGGCTGATCCGGGACGACACTTTCCGCTTTTATGCAATTTTCTGTTTCAAGGAAGTCTCTTATAAACATAAATCCAGGCGGAAAGTGTCGTTCCGGATCACCCTGTGCGAACTGCACAGGCTAATCCGGGACGAGATTTTTTGCACATGCATTAAGAACGGATTTAAAACGACACGCCTCCTCTATACCTGTCATTTCACAGCTCCGTCCATACGGCGCGTATGAAGATCCCGCCCCCCTCCAAGATCGACACGCCCTACGGAGGCCGGCTGATATGGCGACTGCCAGGGGATAACAAACTGATCGCGCACCTCAAGGACAAGCAGAAGATACGTCATCGGAAGAGGTGGAGTCAGGTAGGCTTCACTGCAGTGAATCTTTGAAAAATGTATGTGGTTTGTTACTTTTCAATTTGCAATTCTTAAAAAACAAACATCCAAGACATTTACATATAAATATGCGACTATTGATCTAAGGCGGTTACATATCATGTTAATATACCCCATAAGTGATCCTATGAGGTTACTCACCAATATACCATCTAGCCATGAAGCAACATTTTGCGTTTCGTATTATATGCGTCGTCTAACGAATTTTGGTACTTTGTAATTTTAACATGATAGTCACTAATCTTTCTACAGACAAAGAACAAAATTATCGTTGTCACACTACCCAATAAACAAACGCAAAATATAAACACCGATTGTGAGCGGAGGATAGTAAAATGTAGTTCTCATTACAATTACACAAACAATTGTCAAACCATGTTAAAATCGAAATAATATTCGTATTACAGTTGTTTACCGGTCAATAAACAACTCTTTGTCGTTCTGATGCGTGGGTTTTAAACCACTCGGGCTCAGGCCCTCGTGGTTTGGTTTCTACGCATCAGAACTTCAAATCGTTGTTATTTGCCGATAAATAACGATAAATCAAAAAATATTTCTTAATTATAACAAATGTCCCGCAAACTAACTGTTGAAAGCTATAAACTATTTTGCCTCACTTGCATTCTTTGGCTGTGACATCAGACGCATATGTGTTTCATTTTGCAGGTGATGTACATGTACTACTTCCTTGCCCACAAAATGCTGTCGATGGGTGGAGGAAAGAAACGCATTTCTTCGGCCGCCGACAACACGTTCATTCTCGCCCTTGACGGTGACGTCGACTTCCAGCCGTCGGCGTTGCAGCTGCTCATTGATCGAATGAGGCGGAATCCGAAAGTCGGCGCCGCTTGCGGCCGAATTCACCCTATTGGTTCCGGTGAGTGTTTTTGTAACTTTGGTGAGATTTCGTGTTGGTTCCAGTCAGTGTTCAGGTTACTTTCTGAGTATCTGGTTTTACTTCTGCGTAATGTTTGTGTGCCGGGTCCGGTTAGCTCAGTTGGTAGAGCGCTAGACTGTCAATCCGGTTATCGTGAGTTCGATCCCCAGCCCGGCCACATAACTTGTGTGGGGATTGGTCATGAAATTATATAAAATTATACAACCAACCCGTCAATTTCTAGTATAAGTGTTACAATTTAGTAATTTGAGTGTTTTGTTTTCTGTAATAACTGTCTAATAAGATCAACGACGCATTTATAATGTTGACTTAGTGTACTGATTCACGTTTCTTTGTCAGTTATTTCCAGTTGTAACATTTTAATAATTCCATAATATGTCAGTGAAAAAATAGAAACAGAATCAATTGATTTATTAAAAACTATATTGTTTGTAAAACTATATACAAACAACTAGCAATCATGAATGAATGGGGTATTGTTCTTGTGACGTCCGCTTGGCACATAATTTAAATATGCGCGGCACTCTGTTTACTCCTACAGATTGTCCGTATTTGCTACGATTTTACCAGAGAAACTACGCACTACGGATTGATATTGAAAATCCTACGGAAATCGGTCATTTGCAGTAAAAAAAAATCGTATTTTAGGCTTCTTTTCGTTAATTATACCACATTTCGCTCTTTAGTGCATCAATGTTATATTAAATCAAATTTCCCGATGCGCAATTTCATATCAGTATATTTTGCTGTACGTAATAGAGACTATTATGCAAGCGCTTGTCATCTCCGTTAACAATTTGTTGCCAAGTGACGAAGCCGTGTAGGTCCGAGACATGCCAAAGAATCTGAATTTGCTGTCTCGCACAAGGCCTCTATTCAATGTTGGTTATTGTTAGGATGAAAACGAACGTTAATAACAAGATTTTAAATCAATTTTTCATTAATTTGTGTATCTTTCGTCTCGTGAAAGCTAACGCTCACGCAATTTTGTTGTTTCTGCTCACTCTGCTCAGAGCTTTATATTGATAAGTTATCTTTTTATCCATAGTGTTTTGCTAAAAAACGTTTACAAAACTCAGAATTTTTAAACGGTATTTTAAAAGATTTGAAATTCTACTGGATGTTTTTAGTCGGGTCCATAATCATCACGACTGTCCAAAGTGCCATGTTTTTTTATACCGAAAACTTAACATCTTTTTATAGTTTTAAGTATTATTTAGAGCATCTTTCGTAAGTATACCCTTTAATCGTTAAAAGTCACTGCAGAAAATAATGCTCTGTACAGTTCGTACGTCTTTATCATTTGACGCGCGTAGGCCCGACGTGCACGAGGAAGTGGATAATATACATGGATTTTAATCAAGATCTTTATAATGAACCAGTTATTCAATCAGTGCTACGATTTCAACTATGGTATCGATTAAAACAGTAAAAAAACCCACACTAAACACATGTCCATATGAACATAATTAATCGAATAAAAAAGGCTCCATAAGTAGATCGAGTGTAACCTTACGATTCGATAACGACGAGAAAAATGAGTTTGAACGTGACGTCACGGCGCGAATGTGATGCGCACTAGTATTAAACGTCCGGAAAAGAATGACGCTTTTGCTTTTAACAGTACCGTTTAAGCATTGACGTTTCGTGTATTTCATTTCGTTTAAATAAAAAAAAAATGAAAACGTGTTAGCCTTAATTTTAAGACGTAAAACTCACCAGATAACGTCAATTGACTCGTGTGGCATGAAAAAAAACAAAAAACGTATACACCTCCCTAACCCATCCCTCGGGGCCGGGGCGCCTGAAAAAATATTATGTGGCAAGCACTGTTGAAAAATCTGTAGTAAGCACGTATCATTTTTAAGCTTTATCAGTTGTGTAATGCTGAATTTTAATGTCAAACATTAAAGATATTTTGAATTTGATACAGAATATGGCTATATATTTAATAATATCCATGTTTTGTCATATTGTGGTTAATAAATCTTTGTTGTGTAAAACACTGGTTGACTGTTAGTTACTACTGACAGATACCAAAAACTACTTTGTCAGACTACTGACAAAGATTGAAAGAGGTAAACAGGTCTGCAATACTTGCACCATTAGGCCAACATTTTTTTTTCTTTTTACGGGAACTTTCTTTTATAATTGAGTCTGGGGGGGGGGGGGGGGGTAATTAATAAAAATAACAATAAAATCACTTTTTACAGCAATCGACCAAAAAATATACATTTTAATTTAAAAGAGGAGCAATGTTTTATTTTCAATCTGAAGACATTTTTAACACTCAAGGCTAAAAACAAGCTCTTGAAAGACATGCTAGTTTAAAAGTTTAATTCATTAGTTTGAAACTGAGTCTCTTCAAAAAAGTATTTGAACAGATACAATTATTTCTTCATACTTTTCCAAACATGTATATGTCCGTTTTACTAGTACATGTGCTATGAATAAAATAAGAAGTCGGCGGGGAAATTATAAAGAAAATTCACAATGCTTACTTTGTTTTGTTTGTTTAAATTTAGGGTATGGATAAGATAAAAATATGTTGTCCTTACTTGTATTACAATAAGTGAAATTGTGTTAAGTCAACAAATAGTCAAATGGCCATAGTGGCGGCTAGATGTTCCAGATATTTTCAGTTGTGAATTGAAAATTGGGTGTTGGAAAATAAAATTAAAAAACTACCGTGTTAACCAGCCATCAGCTATAAATTAAATGTTTGAACGCTTGAACTGTCGTGACATATGTGTGTATACCAAATGCTTATATTAAACACGCCATCATGGGTGGAAAGACATTTTATGTGCGAAAATATAATCATATTTTGACACAAACGCACGACTTACTAATGAATTTTAAATTTCTGCCATATTGAGTCTTCATGGATCATTGATAATTAAAAAAAGCCAGACTCTTTCTAATAGCTGAATGCGTTTGTAACTGAATGCATAAGGACTGCTACTACAATGGTATACACATTAAACTGCACATGTACTAGAATATAACAACTGTAGTTATTGCCATATTGTTACTATACAGAAATCTCGTGAATAATGAATTGGAACACTTAACCACAATTATGCCCTGCGACGTGCTTGGAAGTATCGTGCGGTCAACGCGAGACGTTAATGTATCCCTCCAAATGTTTGCGAGGCCACGAGCTGACAACGATTCTTGGCCTAAATTAAAAAAAAATGCGTAACCGAATGCGCATTAAGGGCGTCATGCGCGTGTGTTAGCTACCGACGCAATATAGCATTATGAATTCTACATGACAAAGTCTTCGCCTCGGAGGCGGAAGTCGACGCGTCAATAGTAACGTGCGTTGGTAACGTGTTCGTGGCAGTTCGAGTAGGGTCGCAACTTATGACGTCACTTCCGGGACCATGTTCAAACTCTCCCTGCCCAAAGGGGACAAAGGTTACGCCGTTCCAGAACTCATTCAAGTACGAGTACAAAGAATGTCCGTCATCAAAAGAGACTTTCCTACCAGACGGCGATATTTTAGGAAAATTGAATTCCATTGGGAATTTTCGTCTAGTGCAGTGCGATCCGGGAATCGAACTTTTCGGCGTTGCCAGGCAGGAATGTCTGTCGACGGGAAAGTGGTCGGGAGATGCGATATGCTCAATGGAGTGTGGACCTCCGCCTGTCGTTATTGACGGGCTTCTTGGCATAGCCCAGATAAACACATTGACCACCGAAATGGTGAATGAGACCGTATCTAACTTTTCGCGGCTCGCCAACATTTCAACGTTTCTGAAAGATTCGTATATTGAATACGCCAGCGGATTTCGAATGGCGGGCGTTAATTTCACGGAGCGTCTCGGGGGTCTTTGGACCTAGACGCCGACATTCGAGGTTCCGGTCAGCGCGACCGGCGCGGAAAACATGGGTAACTGCAATCCGCTTGTTAAAAGCTACTCCTACGAAACCGGAAGCTGCGTCAACGTGTGCGCAGAGTTCGTCAACACCTTTCAAGGCATTCCTTAAAAGAAGTTGAACTTCCTGGACGATGAGACGCTCTTCACGAACAATTTCACAGAATGCAAGGCGGCATGTCTCTCGAGAACCGCCTACCAGTGCTCGTCCTTCGAGATTAAAGACGCTCTGCAACATGGCGATCGAGAACGCAAACCAAGGCGGGACGCCAGCGGTTACACCTATTACCAACGCGACTGTCGGGTTTCACGCCATAGTGCCAGAATGCCTACAGTCACCTAACGCAGGCGACACGTATCTGGGCGTTGTTGTTTATGAACAACCTCAGTGAATAACGTATTGTTTTCGTACTGTAGTTAACATTACAATCAACAATACATAAACTTTTTTATGAACAGTTCTCTTACGTACGTATTTATAAGAAAATACGGGCGTTTAATTTTTTTTTATTACGCAACCACCTGTTACGAAATCGTTAAATTCAATATAAAAGTTACCAATAGTCAAGGGCTGTCGTCTCGTTTATAACAATTTTGTAAAACGTTCGTACGTAACAATCGCAGTTTTTTTTACGAAAATCTTACGAACTGCTTGTGTATACTAATTATATAATATTTTTTTGTAAACCATGAGAATACAGTACAGATGACTCTATGTATTACTTAGATACACATTATTTATGTAAAGCACGATAATACAGTACATATTACTTTTATGTGTTACTTAGATATACATTATTTTTGGAAAACATGAAAATACAGTACAGATATCTTTTTTGTTTAACTAACATATACATTGTTTTCTAAACCATGAGAATACAGTATACATTATCTAGATGCTTTATATTTTTCCTGTACATATATTTACACTCATTTAATAATGTCTACATTCAGTTTTATTCGAATATAGCATTGTTGTTGCAATATGATGTACTTTCAGTGTGTGTACTGATTCACGTTTCTTTCAGGCCATACCAATTTGATTCTATGTTTAGCCTCCTCTGGTTGGTAGGTTTTCCGACGCTTGGACGAAAAACTACAACAATAATTTTGAACATGTAAAAAATAGAGAGTTAAATGGCATGAACAATTGGGGAAAATGGACTTTTAGGATGTTTTACTTATATTTGTTAAACATAGCACGCAACGAGTCAATTTACACATTAAAAATATTGTTTTACAGAAGGTTCCCAATATGAAGATGCTATATAACAGTTTGCAGGTAAACATTTGCTTTTGCCTTACCACTGCCATGAATAAGTTGTGAAAGAATAAGGTTTTTATCGACTAATTGTTTGTTTTTTCCTGCCTGGTTGGTAGGTTTCAAAAAATCATATGGACGCTAAACATAGAATCAAATATGTATGGCCTTTTTCCATATAAAGAAAGAAAGCATTGAAAGAAAATGTGTATAACTATTATGGGTCAAGATAGTCTTAGTATGAGCTCCTTAGTTTATCACAAGTTTAAGGAGTAAAGTGGTCAAGTGAATACTTAAGAAGAGTGTTATGAAAAGAACGTTTACGTACTGTCTTATTTAGCGTTTACGTTGACGTTTTGCTGGGATTGTGTTTCTAATTATAAACAATGTTTGTGGTTTTAATAACAATCTATAAAATGGTAAACAAATATGAATGTGAACTGGAATATGCCAAACGTAGATAGATTGCTATACAGAATATTATTTTACAATGCATGGGACTAGATTACGACTGTTTCTATTGTGCCTGCCATCGTTGTTGGGACTCACGTGCGGTCAATACGAGAGTCAGACGTTAGCTGAATGCGCGCTGAGGGCGTCCTGCCAATCTGTTACCTAACGACGAAATATAGCGTTATGCGTGTTACACCACAAAGTCTTCGCCTCGGAGGCGGAAGTCGCCGCGTCATTGGCAACGTGCGTAGGTAACGTGTTCGTGGCAGTTCGAGTATGGTCGCAACTTATGACGCCACTTTCGGGACAGTGTTCAAACACTCCCTGCCCACATGGGACACGGTGCACGCCATCTCAGGATTCTTTTACGTGCGAGTACAAAGAATGTCTGTCATCAAAAGGGACTTTCCTACCAGACGGCGTTCTTTTAGGAAACTTGAATTTCGTAGAGAATTTTCGTCTGGTACAGTGCGATCCGGGATTCAAACTGTTCGGGGTGGCCAGGCAGGAATGTCTGCCGACGGGAAAGTGGTCGGGAGATGCGATATGCTCCATGGAGTGTGGACCTCAACCTGTCGTTATTGACGGGGTTATTGGCATAGCCCGTATACAAACTTTCACCACCGAAATGGTGAATGAGACCGTATCTAACTTCTCGCGGCTCGCCAATATAACAACGTTTCTACAAGGTTCGCATGTTGAATACGCTTGCGCCAGCGGGCTTCAAATGGCGGGCGTTAATTTCTGTGTAAATTATTAAAGTGTGTGCAACTGACACGATTGTGTTTAAATATAGTGAATCATCGTATCATGTTACCTTGACTTACATGATTGTGTTTAAATATAGTGTTGTATCGTATCATGTTACCTTGACTTACATGATTGTGTTTAAATATAGTGTTGTATCGTATCATGTTACCTTGACTTACATGATTGTGTTTAAATATAGTGTTTTATCGTATCATGTTACCTTGTAGAAGCTTCACATGACTGTCTGTCTTAAACACAGACGTTAAATGACCTGAAAGATGGGCTGTCTGATTTCTTTTGATTTATTTCGGGTCTCTTTCGTTACCCACTAACAAAAACGTTTTATATAACATTAAATAATAAACATTCATTTACTGTTTCGTGTATAGTCATGGACTGCATGTCTGATGTATATTGAATAAACCAATAAAACGTCAACATCGACAACAACTATTTTATTATGCTCTCCGGAAGTCACCGCTATGTCCGTCCGTCCTAATTTTAATATCTTTACAATTCAGTTTGTCCGGGTGTGAAACGATTTTCCACGATGACTTTATCCACCACACTACATGTCCGTCCGTCCGTCCTTCCGTCTTACCGTCCGTCCTTCCGTCCGTACGCTACTTCGTTTTCGCTCGAGCTCTCAGAAACTAATGACCCGAATTTGATGAAACATTATATTCAGCATCTCTATAGGGTGGATATGTGCAAATTGTCAGGTCGTTCCGGTATGATGATTTTTCAGGGAGTTATTGCCCTTTGATTAGAAATAGGAAATGTTATAAGGAAATTTTCGATTCCGCGCGAGATCTCAGGGATTAATTAATCGAATTCAATGAACCTTTATATGCAGCTTCTCTACCAAGGAGACATGCGTATATTGTCATGTCGTTCCGGTCTGATATTTTTTCTAGGAGTTATTGTCCGTTTTATACTAACAATAATACATTGTAATGTAATATTTTCGTTTCCGCAGGAGATGTCAGGAACTAACAGCTCGAATTGAATGTAACTTTATATGCAGCATTCCTACCAAAGGCACATGCGCATATTGTCAGGTCTTTCCGGTCTTATGATTTTTTCAGGGAGAAATTGCCCTTGGATTATTAATAAGCTTATTTTGTTGGTCCACACTATAACTTTGCCATGGATGGAGAGATCTTACTAATACTTTGCACAATGTTTGATGTAATGAGCTGGTGTGTTCCTCTCATGAATCAGGTCCCTAGGTCAAAGGTCAAGGTCACACCTAGAGGTCAAAGGGCAAAATTGGCACTTTGCTTGTCTGTGCTTAAACTTGCCAAGGATTAAACAAATACCTGGCACAAATACCTGTTGAACTCAATGAGACAACATGAAGTGCATATAACCAGATCCTAGCCAAAATTAAGGCCACACTTAGACGTCAAAGGTCAAAACCAGGTTTTTTTCCAATTAAATGGCAGAGATGTTTGCCTACATGTAAAAGAGACGGCATGTTACAAGCATTAATTAGATCTGTAGGTCAAAGGTCAATGTCTTACTTAAAGGTCAAACTCAAAATTGGCCTTTTGCTTGTCCGGACTTTTAACTTCTGTAATGGATTTTTAAACTTTACACGAATGTGAGACAACGTATCTCCGTATGAATCAGGGTTTTAGGTTTAAGGTCAATTTTACATTTAGAGGTCAAAGCTGCATCGGGGAGCATCCATTGGTTCTACCGATATTCTTGTTTATCGGAAAATGCAAATATACATTTTCTGATGATACAGACCGGTGTATCCTACAGCAACGGCTACATTTTGGTTTTGAATTAGAAAATAAGAACTGCGTATGCGCCAACCATCGATCTGACTCGTTGAGACGCGGTATATAATAGTTTGTTGCGTAATTTATTCTCTAAAATGCATTTCTGAACATACATTTTTCTCAACATTTATTATAATATTATTTTAAAAATAAACTGACATCGTTAGAATAAATGGATGGTTTTACGTTATAATTTTTTTACAGCCTCTTATGTATCCCTCTTTGAAGGCCAAATATGTTATAATAATATGTACGAAAGTTAAACAAAATTGTTGTAAACGTATTTTTTTTGTTTTTATTATATGAAAACAAACTAGCAAAATTTATTAATTTATTTAGAACAATAATTTAAAACTTCGATAAATAGAAATCGACAATTGCACTATGTAGGTAGAATAGTTATAATGTAGAACGTCCGCCTAGAGGCGTTGGTGATTTGTTTATGTGTTCAGTGGATGAATGAGAGAACATCTCGAAACTAAATATAAATTAATCCATATGGATCTTAATATAATACATTGATATTTGTTGTAACGAATTTACTCAGGCTACATTAAACAATGTCTTTTTTAATTACCGAATTTTTTTTTACATAAAATTCATCCCAGCAGATTGTCAATAAATATAAAGGGACAACATGCTTGTATAAACCACCGCATCAGATCGTTCACGCCCACTCCCTTGCTTTGCAGCTAGGTCTGTAATTGTCAAAATTCCAAACCCATATTTTCAACAAAGGCTGCCTCCCTTTAATCTTGCCGAACACAATATATTCTTTCTGTAGCATCTTATAATAACTTCATCGTTCTCAAACACAGACTCTCACTTTATTCCATCAATCACACACACATTTTCACGTTTTACACCAATCACTCACAAACATTGTTGAATACCCGAATTCTCTAGCATCAGTCACACACATACTCTCACTTTCATTTTTAACCCTCACACTTTCAAGCATGATTCTTATCCTCTTACTTCATTCACACACAGACCCTTACACTTTTAAGCATGATTCTTATCCTCTCATGTCATTCACACACAAACCCTCACACTTTCAAGCATGATTCTTATCCTCTAATGTTATTCACACACAAAGCCTCACACTTTCAAGCATAATTCTTATCCTCTAATGTAATTCACACACAAACCCTCACACTTTCAAGCATAATTCTTATCCTCTTATGTAATTCACACACAAACCCCCACACTTTCAAGCATAATTCTTATCCTCTTATGTAATTCACACACAAACCCCCACACTGTCAAGCATAATTCTTATCCTCTTATGTAATTCACACACAAACCCCCACACTTTCAAGCATGATTCTTATCCTGATTCTTATCCTGTAATGTCATTCACACACAAAACTTCCAACTTTAAACATGCTTCTTATCGTCAACCACACTCCGGATAACGCTGGGTGCGGTCATGTTCGCACATATTTGCAATTTACTAACATTTTTTGGCATAAGCAGTTATCCAACCTCTAACTAGAGTTCACGCAAGAGGAATCGAATCCTTTGATTTGTTACTTACGATTAAGCAACACTGGATATTTTAATGGGGATCGTGCTATTGAAAATATTCTAAAACTTAACCGCTTAGCAACACAAACCACAACCCGCTGCAACTACCACCACAACCAGTCATCATTATGATACTACTACTACTACTACTACTACTACTACTACTACTACTACTACTACTACTACTACTACTACTACTAATAATAATAATAATAATAATAACAATAATAATAATAATAACAATAATAATAATAATAATATTAATAATCATTTTCATCATCATCATCATCATCATCATCATCATCATCATCATTATCAACAACAACACCATCATCAACAACAACGTCCCTTAACGTTGAGAACAATTACAGCTACAACAACATCAACGGGAAAAAACACCAGTTTGACGGGTCAGTGTATTATTGCCACACCATAACAAAATCGGTGGTTGTATTGCAGGCCCGATGGTCTGGTACCAGAAGTTCGAATACGCGGTGAGCCACTGGCTCCAGAAGGCGACCGAGCACGTGATCGGCTGCGTCCTCTGCAGTCCCGGATGTTTCAGCCTCTTCCGGGGCTCCTCTCTCATGGACGACAACGTCATGAAGCGCTACACGACCCCACCCACCGAGGGACGCCATTACGTCCAGTATGACCAAGGTATACTGAGCTCCTGCTTATTTATGCATTCTGCATCAAACCTTAAGTCAGTATTTGTTTTTCATAAAAAATGATGCAATGTGACATAGCACAAACATAAGTATCTGTCTCTGCTATGCTTTGCAGGTGATTACCAAAATTCAGAGGAACTAAATGATACTCTAGGTCGGAATGTTACTCCTCTTACAAACAACCAGTTGTCGTTTCATTATTTCATTACTTACGCACTGAGATATGTCAACCTCCCAAAAGAGATTTGACTGGTTCTGAGAGTACCTTAAATCATATCCCTGTCACCACAAATGTCCACGCGGCCATAGTCAGATCACGTGCTGTAAATTAAAATGATGAACACGCAGAGGAAAATAACACCGTAAAATCCTCGCAATGTTAAAATAACTGTAGGTGAAGACCGATGGCTGTGCACGTTGTTGCTGCAACAGGGCTACCGTGTGGAGTATTGTGCCGCATCGGACGCTTTGACGTACGCACCGGAAGGTACGTCTTCATTTTTTGTTGCAGTGACACAACGTGAGAAATAAAGAAGATAATTATATTGTTTTTTCTATATTGCATATAAAAATGTCAGATTTCTCAACAGCATTCATTACAACACTTCACAAAAGATATATGACTGATATATATGGTACTTTATGCCAATCCATGGACACACTTTTTCATTTCGAATCGACTTTTCGACATGTATTTATATTTACAACCGTTTCTACTTAACTGAAATGGAACTTATTTTTCCTCTCTTTTGCCTTATTCCAGGTTGCCACGAGTTCTGAATACATTATTTTTGTTGTTTATTATATATTTCTTCTACCTAATTCTTTTATTTTCGAGTGCATTATGTTTTTATAATCATTTTTGTCAGATCCATGCATGTTTATTTATATTTTTTTATCATCTAATATTTCTTTCAGTTACCGACCAATTAATTTTTGTTGTTTACAAGTATCTCTTTTTTCGCACCCAAGATTTGTATGAAGTCTCCGAAAACTCTGTTATAAAGTTTATAACCTATTTTTTCTCATCCAGTGTTTATATGAATTTTAATATTGTTGGTCTTTTATTATCTATTTTGTCTCTACAAGTGTTTCTTCCAGTTTCGGGATTTTATTGATTGTTACTCATTTTGTCTCTTCAGATATGTTTTGGGTTTCTTGGTTAAACGTTAATGTTTATCATCTCCCTTGTCTCATCCCATGTTACAACATGTTTTACAACAAGTAACTTTTTGTCTGTCGTCATTTGCTAGACATTCTTTTGTCTCATCCCAGGTTCTACAAGTTCTTCAACCAGCAACTCTTTTTGTCGGCCGTTTCTAGCATCTCTTTTGTTTTTTCCTCTTTTGTTTTTCCTCTCATCCAAGTGACTTTTATTTTTTGGTTATTGCTAGTTTCTCTTTCGTCTTATTTCAGGTATCTACCACTTCTTACTACTACTTATTTTTCATCTCATCCCAGTGACTTTTCTTTGACATTCATTGCTAGTATCTCATCCCAGGTTTCTACGAGAACCACAACCAGTGACTCTTTTCTTTCGTCCATTCCTGGTATCTGTTTCGTCTCATCCAATGTTTCAGTATGTTCTGTTATGTCTCTTTTATCTCTGTTTGTCTCTATCTCATCTACGAGTTCTATATCTAGTGATTGATTCTGTCGTCCATTACTAGTATGCATTTTGTCTCATCAATGGTTATATGAGTTATAAGTCAGTTCTGTTATAAAGTTTATAATCCCTTTTGTCTCATCCAAGGTTTCTACGGTATCTCAAGTTTTTTGTCTGTTTTGTCTATTTTGTTTCTAGAAAAATTTCTCCCAGTTCCAGGATTCTGTCGATAAGAGAAACTATTATTATATCTTTTTTTTCATCTACGAGTTCTCAATCCATTATGTTTCTATTTTATCATCTCTTTGGTTGAATCCCAGGTTTCTACGAGTTCTACAACCAGCGCCGCCGCTGGACACCCTCTACCATGGCGAACATCATAGACTTGCTAATGGACTTCAAAAACGTCACCAAGAGGAACAGCGACATCTCCATGCTCTACATCTGCTACCAAATTCTTCTCATGGTCTCCTCCATCCTCACCCCCGGGACTATTTTCCTCATGGTCCTTAGCGCCATAAACATGGCGTACCCTCAGCTGTCCCTCTACTGGGCCCTCTTTTTGAACCTCATTCCCGTCGCGATCTTTATCCTGCTGTGTTTCGTTGCAAAGAGCGATATTCAAGTAAGTGACCTTTTAAAAACTGCACAAACGTTGTTTTAAAATCTTCATTTTTAAGTCTTCGGGATCATTTTTATTTGCATTTGCATTCGTTTTGATTAATTCTGCGCATAGTGTTAGGTCCGACATGTATTTAAACCCCAAATGCTTTGTATTGTAGTTGGTTAGTGATTCTAGATTCCTGTTAGTTTCACCTGATCAAAATATCATTCCATGTAAAAAGGTCTGTCTGTTTGTAATTATCTGTCCCATCAATAGACCAAATCTCACAAATATATAACGAAGAACTAAAACGTTTTTTTTAATATTTAAGTATCTATTTGCTCTAAAGCACTCCAGTTGTAGCTTTAGTGCGTAATTGCAAAAGGTGCTACGAAAATACATACCTCAGCAGTGTATATATCACTTATTGTTCGCTAGCTTGCCTACGCCGCCATCTTGTCGACGGTGTACTCGCTGGTGATGATGCTGGTGATAGTGGGACTTATCAAACAGGCGGTCGAGAACGGCTTCTGTTCAGTCACCACCTTGTTCCTGTGCTTCGTCGCTAGTGTCTTCATCATTTCCGCTTTCATACATCCGCAGGTATACAGAAGTTCCGATATCATTTGTCCATGTACACGAAATATCCGTTTTCATAAATTTGCTGGTAATCCTCGTTTTCCTTCTCATTCGCCCGCGATAAAAAAGCCAATGGGCTATAAATCCACGTAGTTAAACATATTCTTGTATTTTTCTAACAGAAATCCAAAGCAACCATTAGTTAAGTTTCAAACCCTTTTCTCATAACAACCATTATCTTAAAAGGCATGTACCGTTTGCATCTGTATGTCGTTCGTTTTTTGCTAGTATTTGTGTTGACACTTTAAACTTACTCACATATCCGGGTCATATCAGGCAGATTAACGAATATTAATTTTAGGAATTAGGTTACTCACCAAACCAAATCCTGGTCATGGCATCAATAATTTTTTTTTAAAGAGATGTTGACTGTTTACAGGTTTATTGCCGCTCTGATAAAAAAAACAAAAACAATACATTTCATTGTTCAATGCAAAACATGTTGTTTTCAATATAAAACGGAAATGACATTAAAACGTCAGATTTCATGGCGTGCTTTTCCGATGGCGCGCAACGTCACGGAACGTCTTTCTCGATTTTTTTTTTATTGTAATCATTCCCCACGTGAAGGAGTTCTGGTGTATCGTGCACGGGTTTCTCTACTTCCTGGCCATCCCATCTATGTCCATGCTGCTGATGATCTACTCCATCGGGAACCTACACGTGGTCTCCTGGGGAACCAGGGAGGCGCCGAAGCCCGCCGCTGGTGAGTCGGTCAGTGACGTCATTTACGTGACGCCGATCTTTTTCACCAAATTACAAGTGCGGATAGTCTAATTGTAATATTTATGTGTTTTGTTATGGTGGAATGTAGATTTTTATTTGGTTTGAAACACCTTCGAGTGAAGTAAATTTAATGTATTAAATATTTTGTCAAGCTACTAGTAGAAAGTTGATTTGATTAACTATAATTCACATGTTTTTACCTTATTGTTTTAAAACAAAAACAGGTAAAACATTATATGTATGCAATTATGCAAATAAAGCATTTTTCAGCACAAAAAACAGGCGAGTCTGCCAAAGCCCCGCCTCCCAAGAAAGGGGCGGTCCAGGAATGGCTGGAGAAGATCGGATTGGCTGACAAGGAGGGCAAGTCCGGATACATGTTTACTTTCGGCAACCTCTTCCGGTATGTTTATTTGTACTTCATCAACGACCGCCAATGTCTTGTCCGGATATTAATATTGGAATATTATATTATGTTACGATGGGTAAGTCTTTGCATTTAGCTAGAGAAGGGCCATTTGGTCTGCAGAGTCCAACGGTTGTTCTCGATGTTTGAGTTTTCTTCCGCCAACTTTCTTCCAATCATTTACTTAGTCATTAAAGGCAGTTGTTCACATATTGTTTTTATATTTTGAAGTATGTCTAAACTTGACAGATTGAAGCATCGGAACTCACGACTTCAAGTGTAATAACAAGAAAAGGTAACACAAAAGAAAAGAACAAAGTTTGCCCCTACCGGGGATCGATCCTCGGACCTCCGGATGAAAAGGCTAATGCCTAAACCAGTCGGCCATTTCGATTTCTATATAAATCCCTGAATTGTTTACTTTATGTAAGTGATCCACGTGTTGTCCACAAGTTAAACAAAAACAACAGAAACTCTCCAAATTATTCCATCGTTTAGCGTTACAAGTGCTTTATAATTTTATCAATTTCAACAGAAGATTATTCCTTAATGAAACGCTATTTAAAGTATATTTCTATCTATGTCCGTGGATTTATTTCGCTCCATTATACACACTGGTTCTTTTATTTTTGGAATTTGTTACAAAAAGTTGGAATGTTGTCAGTTCGTCAATCTGTGAACAGATCGCCTTAATACGTGTTCCATATAACATCTACTGCTATTCAAAATAAATACGGAATATTATGCTAGTCAGTTGTTCCAAGAGTATGTATTCGTCGAGTGGCTTGTGTGATGACGTATCACACGAGAGGCGAAGAGACTAATCATTGTAGGTATAAATTACATTTGTTTACATAACTCTATGATGACGTCATTAAAAAAGTAGTCCGGCTAGTATGGTAATACGGGATCGGAAAAATAGCGAGTAACATAATACGGGATTTTGTTTCTGACGACATGTATTGCACCGATTGATACAGCATTTATTTTGTTAAGATTTTAAACAGGTATATAATAAATACGGAATATTATGCTAGTCAGTTGTTCCAAGAGTATGTATTAGTCGAGTGGCTTGTGTGATGACGTATCACACGAGAGGCGGAGCCTCGAGTGTGATACGAAATAACGCAAGCCACAAGACTAATACATACTCTTGGAACAATTGACTAGCGTAATATTCCTTTTATTATATACCACGATAAACTTAAAATGTGCATTTACCTCATGTTATTTGTTTAAAAACTACACTAATGACTAATAATTGTAGGTATAAATTACATTTGTTTACATAACTGTATGATGACGTCATTAAAAATTGTAGTCCGGCTAGTATGGTAATACGGGATCAGAAAAATAGCGAGTAGCATAATACGGGATTTTGTTTCTGACGACATGTATTGCACCGATTGATACAGCATGTATTTTGTTAAGATTTTAAACAGGTATATAATAAACATTTTTATGTTAGCTTAAAAACACACACAGGGCGTTAAGTGGTCGGTAAAGACGTTTAGATTAAATAATGTTTTGTTTTTAATTGTTATAAACTCAGATGTGACGACGCACAGTAACGTCAAATCATTTTTTTCATGTTATGCAGTGAAAGAGTGGAAAATATAAGTGAATGATCACACGGCCATTTCGGTGTGGGTCGGGTGAATTGATGTTGTGGCATAGTTCACTCTGATTTATAAAAAGATAAATAAGTAAAATTGATCTATTTAAAAAAAAAGCATGAAATAAAAGAAAAGGATTGATTCGAGTGGAAGACCTTATCTAATTCATGTGTGGTCATAGAATCTTTATATGTTCACTCGTGGCTCGGCCACTCGTGTAAATATGGGTTCAATGATCACTCATGCAAAACTCACAATCTTACACTACAATCAACACGTATTATTTATATCTCCATGGTAACAGGTGTATGTGCTGCCCACAAGAGACTCAAGACAGCGGCGACATGAAATTGAGCGCCATCTTGGATCGCCTAGATGACCTTGAAGCTAAACTCGTTGACCAGCCGGCCAGTGTCGTGACAAATGAAAACAAGGCGCGGAGTCACGTGACATTTTCGGAAGCCTCGGACTTGTTCGAAGGCGCCACAGACAGAAGTATGTTTTCACAATGTATTTTGGATAATTTCGCATATTTTGAACCATGTATTAAAGACGTTTGAACTCTTCATAAAGCATTAATTATATTTACGGAAAGTGGTACCTTGACGTTCATAATAGCGCCTCAGGAGAGGAGAAATTTTCTAAAACATCTTTAGAACAATCGTACCCTTGACATTAAACTCGTATTTGTTTCGTTATCATTTCACTCTGAGTGTAAATAACAAATATAACGGTTAAAGATGAATGTTACATGTATTAAATTTTGAGAAATACTTTATCATTTTAAGACTGTATAAATTATGATGTTGTGTTGGTTTAACGCGATTTTTATATATAAATAATAAAAACGGAGTCTTTAATTTATTAAATATGCATGCTCATGTACTTTCAATATTCATGATGGTGAACAAACGCAGTAAATTTTGATTTGCATTGTTTTAAGTTCGTACTGGAATTTACAGAAATTGCATAATTAAAAGTTGTAAACAATGTTTTCAGACTGTATTAAGACATTTAGCAATTGGTGAATTTGTTTGGTATTTATCTGTATTGCATGATTTACTCAGTATTGTAAAATTATCCGATTTTATATCGTAGCAACACGTGTTAATAATTAATTTATATTCACCTGGGCGGGTATTCACAAAGCTTCGAGGGAAAATCTTATCTTAAGGTGAAATAATTAAAACTTTCATATCAAACTTTCTATGTGAAGTCAAATGATATACGATGTATGTTTAAAAATTGGTCAAATATGAAAGACTTAAACAATATTTACAACCTTGATTCATTTTAAAGTATAATTACCTGTACTTTAAACAGCCACAGAATTAAGGTGTTTTATGAATTTAAGAAATTTTCTTAAGTTTTCCCTAAGGATCTTTGTGAATACGGGCCAATTCATACAATTCTTCAAGTCTTTTTACATTACTATCTTTTTAACTAGTACATACTGTTTAGAACTTTCTTATTTTACACTTCTGAAAACAGAAATCATTAGATTGTACATAGAAAATTTGATCTGAATTTATCACTTACAGACGTTCGCAACAATTTTTTCCATTTTTTTTTTCAAACGACATATTTTCTTAAAAAATTTGCACAAACATGTGTCAATGTATCCTAAAACTGAAACAGTTTTAAAAATAGGGGTCACCGGCCTTGTTGCGGAAATATTGGGTTTTAAATACGGTACCTACCGAAGCCTTTTTTCAGTTTGTGTGAATAGCAGTGTTCAATTATATAAAGCGTTCATGTTCAAATAATGACGGAGATTTTAAATGCATCTCTGTTTAATGTTTTGTTTGGCAATATACAAGTGCAGATTAATAATAAAACGCGCTTTATCCATAGTTACCATTAAAAAAAGACTTTAAATGGACTCTTAATGAGGTTAATTATGCATATAATATGCCATTGAAAACATCAATAAATAATCAAATATACGAATATATTTTGTTCCGAACGACATATTTTGTTACAAAAGTCCATAAACATGGGTCATTGTATGCTCAACCTAAAACAGTCTTAAAAATAGGGGTCACCGGCCTCGTTCCGTAAATATTGCGTTTTAAATACGGTACCTGTCGAAGCCCTTTTTTTTAAGTTTGGATTTTTTATCAATGTTTAAAGTATATAGGAGGGGTTTTTCAAACAAGGTTATGGTTCTTTCAACTCATATGTTTTCACATGTCTTGTTTGGCAATATATCAGTGTATTTTGGTAATAAACAACGCTTTACCTACAATTACTGTTAAAATAATGAATTTGACTGGACATTGAAGTAGGTCAAATGGGTACTAATAATACCTTTTGAAACGTCATTTATTAGCATCAATATATTTGGTTCCAAACGACAGATTTTCTTAAATTTTTGCACATTCATGCGCCAATGTATACTTACACCAATTCATTAATAAAAAGAATAGGTAAATGAACTTGTTTGGGAAATATTGGCCTTTGAATAGGGTACCTGTGTAGCCTTTTTCATGTTTCGTGTTTACGTAAACTACGTATCAATTGCCAAAATAGAATGTAGATATGTTTAATGATCATTTTTTAACTAATTTGTTTGGCAATACATCGTATACGTGTGCTTTTGATTATCATAATGGCTTATGCACTTTTAACCATTGACTGGAAGTCAATGACTTACACAGATTTATATTTATTGATTGAAATTAGTATATTGTAACCTATATACAATAATGAAATAATGAAGTAAAAGGAGACATTAACCCAGATTATTTTCTTTACGTTGCGAACGTCTTTAAGTACCATTTAAGTTAAGATTTTCCTTAGGAGCTTTGTGAATACGGGCTCTGGTATGCACAAAGCTCCTTTGGAAATTCTTACCTTTAGTCGTACGTGAGTAAAAATCTCAGATCATATCCAGCATTGTTTTATGTTCACTTAAGGGTAAAGTGCGAAACAACGAAACATATGTGCAATAGTTACCAGTTTAAATCATTTGAATCTAAAAAGACCGATACAAGAAGCAGCAAAGAGACTTAAAGCAATGTTTGTGTCGCCTCACTATGCGACATATAGGTGTTACTTTTGTCGTCGTCGGCGGCGACGTCGGCGGTGTCGGCGGCGTCCGCTTTCGCTTGTCCGGAGCATAACTCTTAGACTATTAAAGCTATCAACATGAAACTTCATAGGTAGATAGATCTCATTGAGGGAAAGTGCAATGCACAAGAACCATTACTCTGCACTTCATACTTTTGGAGTGATTGCCCTTTGTTTATTTTCATACTTAATATTTTCCGGAGCATAACTCTAAGACTATGAAAGCTATCATGTTGAAACTTCATAAGTAGATACATCTCATTGAGGAAAGGGCAGTGCACAAGAACCGTTACTCTGCATTACATACTTTTGGAGTTATTGCCCTTTGTTTATTTTCATACCTAATTTTTGTTCGGAGCATAACTCTAAGACTATGAAAGCTATCAAGTTGAAACTTCATAGGTAGATAGATCTCATTGAGGAAAGAACAGTGCACAAGAACCGTTACTCTGAATTACATCCTTTTGGAGTCATTGCCCTTTGTTTATTTTAATACTTAATTTTTGTCCGGAGCATAACTCTAAGACTATGAAAGCTATCAAGTTGAAACTTCAAAAATAGATAGATCTCATTTAGAAAAAGTGCAATACACAAGAACTGTTACTCATCATGACATACTTTTGGAGTTATTGCCCTTTGTTTATTTTCATACTTAATTTTTGTCCGCTGCATAACTCTAAGACTATAATAGCTAGTAACGTGAAGCTTCATAGGTGGATAGATCTCATTGAGGAGAAGTTCATTGCATAAGAACCGTTACTTTGCACCTCATACTTTCGGAGTTATTGCCCTTTGTAAATTTTCATACTTATTTTTGTGTCGCATATTTGGTTTTAATTAGTATTTTCTTTGCAATTAGCTTGAGTGCAGTGCTTTTGAAGATTTCAATAAATCTGTTTAAAAAAAATGAGCATTATTCTTAAGTGCTTCTTTATTTGGATTCACGTAAGCTATCCGGCGTCAGGCGACACATCCGACTCGCGGAGTTCTAGTATTAATTTAAGAATTTAACTTTAAGGCCTAGTTTAAGAAATGTCTGGCCTCTTGACAGGGTATTCTACTCTGTATACTGGTCCGCCATCAAATCTCTGATCATTATCAGCAATCTTTTCTCTCAGCTGACTGAGTAATGGATAGGTGCACTGTTTCAGTTGATATCTACCTCTGCAGCAGTGTATTGATCTCAGCTGATAAGGATCGCCACACTGCGTCCATACTTTGACTACAGCAAAAGAAGGATTAAACTAGGCCTTAAAGGTTTCACTAAGAAGCTTTGTGAATACGGACCCATGTCTCTAGTCAGCGTTGCATGTTGATATACATTGTAATGACCATAGCTACTGCATGCTCACATACATATTTCCTCTACTCCCCTTCTACCCACCTGGCCAGAGGTAAATCCTCTGTTTGAAGACGCCGATGACGTCATCCGGAAGATCCACTGGACGCAGGACCCGGACTTCCTGAACAGCATCCCCGAGACTATTCCGCTACCGGAAGTGACGTTTTGGCGGGAGCTCATCGACAAGTACCTGTTTCCGATAGAAGGCGATAAGAAGCAACAGGAGCAAACACAGGCGGAACTGATCAAACTTAGGTATAATCGCACTGTGTTGCTGTTGTTGTTGCTGCTAATGTTGTTGTTTTTTGTCGTCGTCGTGGTTGTTGTTGTATTTTTTGTTGCTGCTGAAAGTCGCTTTTGTTACACTCTTTTCTCATTCATCGGATTTTTACTTTGTTCATGTGCTTTGAAATGTAATCACTGTGAACAATAATACCGACGTAATTCATGCTATAAAGAAATAAAACCATTCAAAAACGAAACCAAAACTACACAAAGAAACAACAAAAAATGTTGTCCGAAAGTTATCTTTTTCATTTGACTATTTGCATACTGTATATTCTATTAAAAGTGTGCATGCACGATCTTACACCAGATTAAGTGGCATAAATACAATTAACCAAATAAAGTTAATTAACATATATTTAAAATGGAAAACAAGTTAAGAACACACATTGTTTTTAAACGCACAAAATATGCTAGTTTTTAAATCACCAAATAGATTTCGTCAGTACAGACGGGAACTCAAATACATATATTTATCATACCACTATGCTGATATCGGCCTGATACAAAGGTGCCTGATATATTTGTTTTTATATCAGGTCAGTAGTGTTTATATCAGACAATGTTTGGAGTACGTCATATTACTCGAAATCAACTCCTAAAGTCAACATTTTCAGTAAAAATGAATCAGTTTTAACAAAACAAACAATTTGATACCAAGAACGTATATAGTATGTTATTTTAAATCGTTATAAATCACAAAAACTTTATTTTTTAAATATTCACATAAACCCGCACTTTGGTAGTGGTATGACGTCATCAAAGGAACAATAAATTATCCCAATAAATGCACTAAAAGTCACTACACAGGATCAGTTTATGTTGAGTCTCAAACATTTTTTGACCAAATATTGAACACGCTATAATCATTATTGAATCGATTTTTCAAAATGTCAATTTCAATACACAACACAAAAATCATGAAAATGGAATCTCAAAACAATTCGTCGATGCGTGTTCTCCGATGAAATTGACTGATGTATTCCATTTCAGTTTGCGTTTCCAAAATTATATGAATAGGCGTGTGTGTAATCTATGTATTTGTAGTGCCAACAGCTCATCTATCTTTACGAAATGTTAATAATAAGGTATTATCCAGTCAACTTTGAGAAATCCATAACTACATGTACGTGAACGTGTAAAAGCCGGCTCAGTTAAATCAGCGCGGCTCATAGTTTTTAAATATGTAAAAAATCAGCTCGTTTGGTGTAATTTTAAGAAAAACGTGGTATGATAAATAGAAAAACAGGTTACTGCCTGGTCATGTGTAATATATCAGGTTCGGCACGAAAAAAAAAATTGGCTCGGCATGCCTCGCCGTTATGTAATTCTAAGCCTCATTTGATATATTACACAAGACCAGGAAGTAACCTGTTATTCTCTCTCTATATATACGTTGACTTGACCGTTGGTTTAGGTTACACAACACAAATAAACGATGATAAACCTCGACACTAATACTTGTTGATTTAGTCCATATGGAAGTGTTCCTTCGTCACTTTTATGTTTTTCTGTTTGCTTTACTGTCAGTTTTATCTGCTTTTTTTGGAAAATAATTGACATGAAAGTTCGTACATACGCAATGTAAATACGATGCATTACATTGTCCCGATTTAAAACGACATAAGAGATGCTGGTGATCAATGATTAGACTGAAGCAGTTGGAAATTATTGTCTTAAAACGTCGGTCATTTAGGGGGCTTCTCCTACATGTATTTGAACAGGAACACAGCGTGTCTATTCTTCCGGCTGGTGATATCTCCCAATAAGAAACAATCCATCAAAGATTCTGGAATCCATACGGCCATCCACCAAATCATCACCAAAATCTAATATTTCACAGTTCATTGGCTAATTTCCAACATCCTAACCTTTTGCGTAAAGTTGACAACAGGCACACAAAAAAAAACAACACGAACGGCAACAGAAAATGCAATCCCATTAAAATCATATCCTAAAGTTGTTAGGATCTGAAGACATCGTATAACAGGTCACGTTCAAATGACCTTCAGAACAATAAAATATCAACCCTGCAGTGCCCAATGAAATTGCTTGTTGCACAGCAAAGTTTGGCCACGGTTTTTGAAAAGTGATGCATTTCCGGCTGATCCACGGGGATAAATCATTTAAAATTAATTTTTACGGGGATAACACTGGATAAAGTGGTACCTTAGGCGAGTAAACATCCAAAGTTCAAGTTAATTTTGTGCATAGTATTTGTGATCTATATATGAAGTTATACCACACAATTTTGAAGGCAACAGTTTGATTGGCTCCTGAGAAGGTCATCTGAACGTGATCCCTAATGCGAAGTCAGATCCAGTCAGCGGATAGTATAGTAGCGTCAGACTGGAGATGACTTTACTGAGATTGCAGAAAACCCAACCTTCTCGGCGGAGGTAAAAACAAGTCTGGACGAAAAATACTTCAACCTGTTCATTCTCGTATTTTACCAGGAACACAGTGTGCCTGTTCTTCCTTCTGGTGAACGCACTATTCGTGACGATCGTCTTCTCCCTTCAGCAAGTGAACGCCGACTCCGGCGGCAACATCTCAATCGAGCTTCCGTGCGCCGCCGGCGGCCGCGGAGTGTCCATCGAACCTATCAGCATCGCGTTCACCGCCGTGTTTGGCGTCCTACTGGTAGGTACACAGCAAATACAAGTGTTGTTTTGCATTGCAAAACCGCATTAAATATAGTGCATCTTGCAAACAGCCGGAGCCCGCAGCGGCACCTTACCGCCGTGTTTGGAGTCCTGCTGATAGGTGCTGCATTACGGCTGTATTGGAAATAGTGCATTGTATTGTATTAACTATTTAGCGAAGTCGAATAGAATATATTTGAATATGGACAGTATGAGCGAAGCCGCAATGAATATATTGCATTTTGGGCAAATACACATTAAATATATTGCAATATAGACAAAGGCACATTGAGTAGATGGCATCATAAGCAAATATACATGAGCACATTTAATGCATTGCTATCTGAGCAAAGCTCCATCGAATTTAAATTGCGTTGTCATTTCTTTTTGTTTTAGGCCATACAGTTTCTGTGCATGTGTATTCACCGGATGTCAACTTTCCTCCAAATACTCTCCATAACGGAAGTTGGAGTAGGCACGCCGAAACACACGGATATATCCGAAAACTCGGCTATCACGTTGGAGGAAGGACTGAAATGTGTTAGAACATTTCAGGTTTGATATTCACTGTTCAAATACACTTTGTACGGTGGTTGTCAAGCTACATGGTTTGTAATTAACCGTTTAGTCTCGCACCAAATATAGTGCCAGTTGGAAAGTATTTTGTGGTTAAGGAAATTTCTGAATACAATAACAGTTTTGGATTCATATTTTAACATTTAGTCTGACACCAATCTACTGTGTATACCAATTTGAAAATTGTTGTATTCCATTGTCTCAAAAAGCTAGTATAATCAACGCACTTTATAAAGCTCACTGCAAAAGAGATAAAAATTTTTTTTTACCCATTTGAACGTGTTTTAGGCAACCATGGACGACGACACTAAATCGGTGATTTCGCGCGACGGAAGTGTTGCTGAATCGACGGCCGACACCGACGAAACCGACGAAGCCGGCGGGACCCAGAATGTCGCACGCCGGAAGGAGCTGTGGTCTAAGCTTACTCGTCGGCGTCGGGAACAACAGTACAGCAGCCTGAGCACAACGTTCATGAAAACCTGGAAGTAATAACAAGACTAATAGGCGTGCCGTGGGAAAACCGGACTGCACAGGCTAAACCGGAAAGACACTTTACGCACATGCATTAAGTCCAGTTTTTCCACGACACGCCGCATTTTGTTTCTGTTTATCTCAAGCAATGTACTGTCATGCAGTTGTCTTAAATATGTTTATTCTTTGCCGCTATATACACAAACACTAATGGTACGCTTCAGTGACGTCAGATTCTAGTAAGCTCACAACTTTTCATAGCAGCCTCTGAACTGAATGTTCTTTTCGTGACGACGAACCCACTTTTTGTCAGTATAGTGATTTTCCACATTAAATTCATTGATTCAGCACCAGACAGGAGTCGCTATATACATGTCTACTATTAATACGCCCCGCGTGCATAACCAACAAGAAATCATAAATATGGCTCAGCTATTTAAATTTTATGAAACTTTTAATACTATATCCTCGTCAAAAATCATAATGTTTTACCAGCTATTTTACAGGGTGGCCACCGACTCTGGAAAACATGAAAAACGGGGAAAAGTGTGAACAAAAATTCCCTGAAGGGAAATATCAAGGAATTTGAAAATTAGGCAAAAATCTAGATAATTCAGGGAATTTAACCAAAAGTGTTGGATCAAATCCAAAACAAAAAAGTGAAATTTAGAATTTAAAAAATAATACGACATTAAAACAAAACAATATCATATTTGTTTAAGAAGGAAGTAAAAATGGCTAAAAATGGAAAATATTGGTTCTATATTTTTGTACGCTATCAGCATTTTGCACTTATTTTACCGGTTAATTTGGCAACAAATGTCAGGGAAAATCGAATTTCGGTCAGGGAAAATCAGGGAAACATCATAAAATGTGACTTTGGAATTTCAGTGTCCCCCATTTCACATTTCTTATCACTATATTGTTGTTCTTGCTGGTAATGATAATGTTGTAGTTATTAATTAAATATATCTGTAATCTTGTCCTATCGTTGCACAGCAAGTATCAACGCCACATGGACCTCCATAACCTCGCTGCCGGAAACTCCGTCGAGACGCCGGGCATCTCAGTGACGTCACCGGAAGACGGAGACGCACAGCGCCAGGAACTGAATTCCGACAGAAGTGTGTTCAACAGACTGGACCGGAAGAGCATTTTCACAATCGTTAAGATGTCAAAGGACCCCAGGTAAACAAATTTGGTAAAGAGGTATAAACATGTTCTCCCCAGATTAAGCCTATTTAATTTAAAATGGAGTGTAAGTATTTTAGAGTCCATTCTAAAACAACTTCATAACACACATCTACATTAAGGCCCTGTCACACTGTGGCGAATTTGAGCTTCGAGCTATGTACGAGTTATAACACGCCGTAAAGTGGACGAGTTGGTCGCGGAATTGTTTCAAGACGACATTCGTTCGAGTTGTCTGCAACATATCAGTACGATATGCGTACGATATCTTTTCGACAATCGAAGACTTGTTTTCGAGAATGTACGAGTATGGACGAGTCTATGCGACTTGTGACGACATGCGCACGAACAAATGTCGTTTGAAAGCCTCCCAAACTCGCAGCAAACTCGTGTTATGTCGTAGAACAATAATATGCGGCGAAACGCTACGACAAAGGAAGACATGTCTACGGAATGTGTTCGAGAGTGCGCGAGATTTTTTCGACATGTCCTCGATACGTGTACGAGAAAAAGAAGTCGACGAGAAGCGGTTTAAATTCTCGCCGGTACTGGACGAGCTCTGGCGTCATAAGCAGACATAAAAATACATCTCTGCGACATAGAACGACATGTGTACAAGATCTACACGACCACAGGCGAGTTGTTGCGAGTTACATCTCTCCAGAACTCGTAGCTCAAATTCGCTACAGTGTGACAGGGCCTTTAATACATGTTAAAAGATTCATCACCGTTTTGTAGACATATATAATTGGAATATATCTTGGCAAGCATTGAACATTGTTTGCTTTTGTTTCCAGAATCAAAAGGTCTATCTTGCAACGGGGCGATATCGTTGCTAGTACAAGGCGTAAAGCGGTTCAAAGCGCCAATTTAGTCTCTACGACCGCCGGATCCTCGCAAGCCGGAGCCGACGACAAAGCCGGCGGCCGATCAAAGAGCAAAGTCACGATTGTGGACATCATCCCGTCTGAAACTGAATCCGACAACGATGATCCTGTAGAGAAGACGGCGTTTTAGGCCGTTTTTATGAGCGCTTTAGGTTACGCACAACCACATTCATGTAAAGAAGTCAACGTTTAGACGCAAAAAAAACATACAGTAATCATTGAGCTTTTATGAAGCATTACTGGCCACATATAAAAGCAATGTGAAGTAACATGTGAACAACATACACAAATGATTGAACTACTTCCAAGAGACAATCATTCTTATCATTGACAACAACAACCACAACCACAATAACAACCATAACAACAACAACAACAACAGCGGCTGAATTCTTGACGTCCAACTCTGACCAAGGACTTAAAAAACAGGAAAAAAAGAATCACAATAACCTTTTGTTCTGGACATACATAGAATAATTTAAAATGTAGAGGCACTTTTGTTCATAGTATTAGGGCTCTTAAGTGTGTAGACAAACTATTTGGATTTCGACGTATCGTGACATACATGTACATGTAGCTCATCGATTAGGCTTAAAATCAAGGCCACGCCAAACAACCTCCACATAGTGTGGATTCCGTAATGTTTAGGCTAGTTTTTATTATGCTCCCCGAAACGTTTTCGGGGGATCATATACTCGCCGCTTTGGCCGTCCGTGAAATCAATGAAATAAGCATTTAGCCCACAATTCTTGTCCGGTCTATTTAAACGCAACTTCTGTCCAGAATTAAATTAAACTTTATAGGAAGCTTCAATACCCAGAGGAGGTATGCCCTGAACCAGGGCGTTCTACTTCGATGATTTTTCTTAGAGCTATTGGAGTTGTGGGACTTTGAAGATTTCTGAACTTATAATATAGTGCACAATTCTTGTCTGGGCTATTTCTTCGCAACTACTGACCAGAATACAATGAAACTGTATGTGATGCTTTATTATCAAAATGAGGTGTGCACTGTACAGGATGTTCCCTTTCAGTGATTATACCCCCACTTTTTGAAAAAGTGTGGGCTACATAGGAATCACGCGTGTTGGTCTGTACGTCGGTACTTCGGTCCGTCGGTACGTTGGTACGTCCTATATTTCGTTACCACTCCATAACATCGTAATGCTTGGAAGGATTTTAATATAACTTCAAATTATTATTCTCCATGACCAGACGATGTGTTGCGTACATGACCCATGCGTGTCTGTCAAAGGTCAATGTCACAATTCATGGTCAAACGTAAAATACTTGTATTTAGTTTCCGCTCCATAACTTCTTAATGCCTGGACGAATTTTAATAAAACTTCAGATAATTATTCCCAAACAGAAGAGGATATATCGCGTACATGACTCATGCTTGTATATCAAAGTTCAAGGTCACAATTCAAGGTCAAAGGTAAAATACAGGAAAAATACCTGTATTTCGTTTCCGCGCCATAACTTCGTAATGCATAGAAGGATTTTAATATAAATTCAGATTATTATTTCCCATGACCAGGCAATGTGTCGCGCACATGACCCCCGATTGTGCATTAAAGGTCAAGTTCACAATTCAACGTCAAAAGTTAAATACTTGTATTTCATTTTCGCTCTATAACTTCATAATACCTAGTCGGATTTTAATATAACTTCAAATAATTTTTTCTCATGACCCATGTTTGTTGGTCAAAGGTCAAGGTCACACTTTAAGGTAAACGTTTTAATATTTCCCTTGGAACAAAATTCAAATATGTTCAAAATATGTTACGGAGAGGAACACTCTCCGTAGCTTCTAACCTGGAAGGATTTTAATATTACTTCAAATTGTTACTACACATGACTAGACACTGTGTCAAGTACATGTCTCATTATTATCAGTCAAAGGTCAAGATCACAAGATCATAATTCAAGGTAAAGTATGTGTGAATCATTTCCGCTTGTACTCTTCATTTTGCATTTCAAGCTCATTTTTATTTTGTTTGCAAGTCATTTTGTTATTTTACTATTGTTCCCTGTCAAAGCTCTACATCTGTCTCATGGCTCTATATCTGTGCCAAATCGGTGCCTGGGGGTATTAATCACCTTTAGTGATCGCTCTAGTTTTCCTGGGAGTTATAGGACTTTGAAGGTTGATGAAAGTGTATAGCCAATATTCAATGAAACTTTATTTGGTAGCTTCATTACCAAGAGGAGGTGTTCACTGTACAAAGATGCTCCACTTTCTTACAGTTAGGGCATTTGATGATTGCTGAAATAAATATACATTGAGCACAAGTGTCTGGATTCTGCTCTTCTGATTGCATTTCCATTACTTGGCAAAGTTCATTGGGGAGCATCCATCTGTTCACTGATATCCTTGTTTTAATTAAACATTTATTAAAATTTGAATGCATATGCTTGAAGAGTTATTTCACCAGGGCCTATACATCGTCGTAACCCACGTTTGCTCAAATACGCCATGCTTCTTAATCATAATAATGTAGTGGTAATGGAATATATACCGTGGGTTTCGACGATGGGGCCTATATACATTTTTTTTTATTACTGCTAAAGGCACCTGTCGTTTTGATTTGCTCTTAGCTATTATATTTTATTTTAATAATTATATTCTTAACTATCTTTCATACATTGCATAAAGATATGTATTTGTTTTCTACTATTTTACACTACACATATACTTCGCCGGTGAACGAGTACAGTATAACAATAAAACAGTGTGCGTTTTTTCTTTACTATCCAGTATATTACAAGTAACATATCAATGTGTGCGTTGTGTTTCATGTTTTTTCCGGTTGTATTCTGAGTGGTATGGTTAACTGTCACACACTTCCGCTACGGCAGCTCATACCCAGAATGAGACACCATAAGCTGCTTTCCAAAAAAACCAAAACAATTTTAAATGGTGTATTTGGTATTTTCGTAGATACATCACTTGTGGAAACCGATTATTATTTATTCTCACACAGCAATTATTATAAAAATCATGCATGATATTCAAATACAAGTACAAACATATATAGCACACTCTTTTATTAACATATAAACTAATTCCTCTATCACATTCCTAACAAAACTTTTCTAATTAAATATTAATATGCACTACTTATAAACATAAAGCCAAATATGATAAATAATTTTATCACCAAATATATTTCTTAATTCTAATATTTTCAAAATGTTAATAGATTTTATCAATAAACCTGTTTACAAAATAACAACAACAAAATATAGCAAAACTGTTTGTTATATATTTAAAAATCAAAATGAAGTACCGGTAATCCAACAAATGAATGGTTTGTGCATAGATTTAGAGCACTCATATCTCATGCTTGCACAACGCTACATTGCGATTTTTACAATACAATCACGGAAAAATTCCTGTCTACAAATACGTTACACTAAAACTAATAATTATATTCCCCCATGTGTTGAGTAACGAGATTTACATAATAAAATGCAGTTTTCTCTCCCAAAAATAAAGAATCCTTTAAAACTCCTGGATCCAGACGTCGATCCTGATCACCACCAAAATATATTCATTTGTTCATTGTTAAACCTTCACATGAAAATAAATACCTTTTGCGTAATGTTGCCAACAGTCCAAAACCACGATATTCACGAAACATGACATTTTATAATATATGGGTGCTATGATACATAATCACATGAATACATGTACATGTTAATAAAGCAGGCTATACAATTTACTTCACAAATATAAAATTTATAAAATATGAAACAAATAACTTATACAATCTTATTGAATAGGTTTTCATTCATAAAAGCAGCACAAACGGAAATAAATAAAAGAAAGTCATAAAATACAGCGAATTATATTAAAACTCAATGTTTGTTCAAAGCAAAGGGCACACACTGCAAATATGACTTAAATGTTAACAATACAATGAACATCTCTTGACAAAAACGACCATGGAATGTGCAATTTGTATCTGGAGTCATGTCCCTAATAATGCATAAAACACGCATTAATTAAAATAATGTTGCCATTTTAGACAACTTGGATTAAACGTAATCTTAAGATTTATCATTCCACGATATGGATTTCAGACTCATGTACAGCTGCTATGGTTTGCTATATCAGGCAGATAGCATCTATATCAGTCAATGATACCAAGAACGTACATAATTCATTATTGTTAATCGGCATAAATCACAAAAACGTTACTTGTAACATATTTACATATTAAACGCACACTTTGCTACTGTAATGACTTCCATAATTGGAAAACTAAATCATTCATACTCAATTATTTCAATTGATCCAGAATTAATGCACTAACATTCAATACACAGGATAAGTTTATGTTTAAACTCATATTTTTAAGGAATGTCTGGCGTCTCCGTGGGGTACTCCACTCTGTGTATTGGTCCACCATTGTGACCACAGCAGGGTGCCAATACACCGAGGTACAATACCTCAGATTTAAGGGGAGGTCAAATAAAGAAGGATTAAACTAGGCCTTTAATCAAAAACAGTTTTACAACAAATTAAATACATTCGAGT
This sequence comes from Congeria kusceri, assembly GCA_027627225.1. Taxonomy (NCBI): domain Eukaryota; kingdom Metazoa; phylum Mollusca; class Bivalvia; order Myida; family Dreissenidae; genus Congeria; species Congeria kusceri. Next base: position 34,889,043 of record CM051040.1, on the reverse strand, counting down.
CAATATAGTCAATTTCAATACATTACTCAAAAATGGCGACTCAAAGCAACCCGGTGACGTGTGTTCACCGATACAATTTATCAATGTCTGTATGCTTTTTCAACATTATATGAATTGATATATGTGTTATATATGTATTCGTAGTGAAACCAGTCCATTCATCATTACAAAATGTAAATAATGTGGTGTTTTTCTCTCAACTTTTAGAAATCATGTACGTGATCCTGTAAAAGCCGGTTCAGCAAACCGCTGCTCTGAGCTCTTTAAAAATCAGCTTTCGGTAAACCGCACCAATATATTAATCTTAGTCCCACCTGATATATTACACAATACAAGGCAGTAACTTGTTATTCTCCATACATCTAAACAGCCTACAGAAGCTATACGAATAACTAATGAAATTATCATTATTTAAACATACTCATAAAAGTATAACATTGTCTCGACATGAACAACACACGCACAAACTGAAATATCGCAATAAACAAATGATGATTAATGCACAGCTTATAATAAAACGAATTGAATTGTATATTCAGTATACCGATGAAATAACAAAGGTAACAAGTAATACAATAAGAATCCAATAGACTTTTATGAAACATTCTTAAAAGCAAAACAAATGAGAAGCAGTGTATATACAGCAATATCACAAGTGAAATAAATTCTGCAGGGTATTATATAAATAAAACATTGTACTTGTTATAAATATATATTATACATTATATAGAGTATACGGAAGAAAAATAAGTTTGTCTGTACATACATGCATGCATGCATGCATGCATGAATGCATACATGCATGCATACATACATACATACATACATACATCCATGCGTGCGTGCGTGCGTGCGTGCGTGCGTACATACGTACGTACGTACGTACGTACATACATACATACATACATACATACATACATACATACATACATACATACATACATACATACATACATACATACATACATACATACATACATACATACATACATACATACATACATACATACATACATACATACATACATACATACATACATACATACATACATACATACATACATACATACATACATACATACATACATACATACATACATACATACATACATACATACATACATACATACATACATACATACATACATACATACATACATACATACATACATACATACATACATACATACATACATACATACATACATACATACATACATACATACATACATACATACATACATACATACATGCACATACATACATACATACATACATACATACATACATACACACATACAATAATAAACCACATTCAACATATTCAAATTGAGTCTATTTCCTGTTAGGACTTGATCACATTTTTGTCATGCTAATTTCAGCAACACATGAATCACAAATTCATGTAAACTGTGCATTAATAAGACTGTTCTGGGAACGTTTTCAACAAAAGCTACTCCGCAGTCTTCTTGTGATGTTTAGTTTTCTTACTTACTTTTGTAACAGATCCTATAAAGATTAATTTTTTGTCAGGATACGAAATTAAGACATACATTATGGACAAGTTTCAGAAATATAAATATGAATTCTGTATTCAAGGCATCTCAGCATTGTCACATGCAGCAATAATTTATTTATTGTTAAACTCATTTCTTTACCAGTATTAAATATTAATTCTAACTTTGGTATGACAACGCTGGACAACACTCACAATTAAACGTTACGTTTTAAGCACGTGCCTACCAATACCGAAAATTAAAATAGATTCTTAACAAATACAAAATCATCTTGGAATGAGGCGTTCTTAAATTTTATCATTATGTTATTAGACTATATCGTGAGTGTATTGTGCAATTTCATTGAAATGGCACTCATAAATATTTCGTGAATTTTCGTAAATCTATTTTAAGCTTCTAACCCAGATAGGAGACTCAGACATGAATATGTATTGGTGAAATCTTTACTACGTAACACTTGATACCGTAGTGCAGTGGTAAGTGCGAAAAGTTTGTAAGCTTGATGTTTTAGGTTCGAATCTCAGAACAGGCACTTTTAATTTATTTAATACGTTCATTTTTATTTAATTGATCTCATCATCAACCTCGGTTTTGACACAGAAGAGATCTGCACCGATAATGCGAGCGAAACAGAGTCTTTGTGAATGCATTTTTATGTATATAGAATGTTGACACTAATTCAAATAAAACATAATGAAAAAAGGGCGAAAAAACAACAACATTTAATGAGAATAAGTAATGTTGAAATAAAGGAAAATTAGAAAAAAAAGATTTTGGCAGGGTTCGAACCACAGTGATTCTTATTCAAAGTCTAAAGCACTATCCACCGCGCCATTTTTCTGACACTTGTTGAAAGGTACTTTTGGTTATATGACAATGAAATCCGTGCTTTAGACGCTATTTAAATGTTAAACCGATATAAATAGAACAGTCGAGCGCTACCGGAGATTAATGAGTGCCAGGTAAATAAAATCGCACAATAAGATATAAGGTTTGTCATACATAAGTAACACGTAAGTCACATATTAGAACTTTATTAATTAATAGACGTTCATGATAATCTTACCTGTTGAAGGCAAATCGGGATTGAAATCATTGTAGGAATCTTGTATCACTGGACTCACTTTCACAGACCATGGCTTCCCGCGGTTTGGAGGCTTTGCGGTAATTCTTCTTTCACGTATATCTTCTAGCCTTGAGATAGATCCTCCGTCATAGAAAACATCATCTTGTAAAGTCATGGACAGCTTTGAACTAGCGAAGCAGCTGGACATGACATTCCGCCCTATACCTGTTGTCTGAACACGTTTCAAAGAACAAGTTCTAACGCCTTCAGCCATTGCAGGTAATGTTTCGAATACGGTTGAATTATGTGTAACAGGTCTATGCCAAACGGGTTGTTCTGGTTGATCTGTGGGCACGGACGGAATATGACCTTTATTTAGCTTTCTCTTTCTAGAATGCACACTATGTTGATGTACATTCTCTTCTTGACTTGTGTTTATAGTGCTTTTGTAAGCCACTATCTGTAAATCCAATTTGTCGCGAAGATACTGGTCAGGTGGTTTGTACTTTGGTATGCGTTGGCGTCTAGATACCAATCTACATTCAGATGCTATTTTTGGTCTAATGGATTCAGATTGCCCGCCTGTGCTTTTGGAGCTATAATGACCTAAAATAGACGCTCGTGGTATGTCACGATGAAATATTTCATCACGTTTGAAACTTTGGTGAATGATCTCATTTCCTGTATTGCGTGTATCATTCCTTTGCAGGTAAGGTTTCATATTGTCCATGCTGGTACGTATTACTTCGTGAATATTTGCATGCCTCTTACCAAGCAAACTGCGTTGCCGTCTTTCATTCAGATTCAGATTAGTTTTGACACATTCTGTTGCATTGCCCTTATTTACATTTGACGGATAAATACCCTTATATTCTAAATCTCTACCAAAAATGTCGCTTCTATTTTCTAATCTATTATGCATCCTCGCTTTAATTGCTATCGTCATACGGCGAGTATCATTCCTATCATTGCTTCTGTTGTTTGCAGTGTCTTGCAGCCTGCTGTGTGGAATGTCTCCCTGTGATGCAATCTTAGATTTTGCCGTCAACGTATAATCTTTTTCTATCGCAAACTGCCAATTAGTGGTCTTTGTGGTGAATGTCTTCTTTAGATTTTCTGCATCATCTAATTTAAGTTCTTTTTGTGTATATTCATCGTTTAGTATTTGTGTTGTGACGTCAGATAAAACTTCTTCGCAAGCAGAATTTGTGTTTTCCTCTTGATCGTTTACATCATCTTGTCTTAAAATGTCGGGTATGTTTCTATGTTCCAATTGTTTGAAGTACTGACCTGAACTGGCCATGCGTGCATTGGCCATGCTGTCAGGAATGTGAGCATGTCTTTTAATCGGTATCTGATGTCTATGTTCAGTGGTTTGAAACTCTAGGTTGTCCTTCTGTGGGCGGATATTTAAGTGGACGTCCTTAAGAGGGGAACTATTTGTAGGCTGTAAAGGTAATTTATAGAAAACTACGTTGTTTTCATCTGCCTGAACATGTGTTTCTCTGTCAATGTTTAGTACATCTTGTTCAACAGAGACAGCAATGCTACCAGTTGACAGGATTTCTGATTTGGTTAAAACTTCTGGTGTTTTGAAAGTATTATCTTCAATCTTCATATTATCAATGTGAATATTTCTATCAGCAAAATGATCAATTTTGTTATTTTCCCGTTCCAGTTTCATTTCTGTGTTCCACGGAAAAACTACTGGTTCGTTGCTACTGAAAAACGTACCTTTATTTGTACTTTCACTTTTAGAAATCATTTGATCGTGATATTCTTTTTTATCCTCATCTTGGACTTTAGTCTGTACAAATGTTTGTAAATTGTAACTTGGTTTATTTTTGGAACTGACTGAGGAACCAGGAGTGTCTAAGGGTGTAGCTGAAGTATAGTTTCCAGTTGTGCAGGAATTGGTCACACCATCGTCAACCTATACATTTAAAACATTAAATTATGCACGTACATTACTTAGGAATGTAATAGCTTTCGTAAACGTAACGTGTTAAACTTTGAAGACATTTCTAAGTAATGCTGTTAGTTTTTCAAGATCCCGCTATTAAATCCTCTCAAGTTTCGGAAGCCATACGATAGCTTGTAACATATTTGTAACATATAAGCATTGGAACATATTCTACTTGTCAACATTCTGTATGTGTATATCATTTTTATTATCTGTTTTCACTTGAATTTAGAAGAAAGCGTTTAAAAACGAGTATGCACGATATGCTAAGGAAGTCCATTTGCATTCTTTGCATCGGTTCCACTTCATACATTATTTGCTAAACAAGTACATCATACCTCAGGTGACTGTAACGATGTCTTCTTCTCATATTGGTTGATCTGTTCCAACATAAGTTTATCCTCATTGCGGAGAATTATGTTGCTTCTAACGACGTCAGTGTTTCTTTTGCTGTGAAGTTTACACACCCTTGGCATCCTTTGGTGTTCGTCGCAAAGCCATACAACTTTTCCACTCGGAAGACGGCACCTGGTAATTAATAGCTATTTCGTAATTGCTTCGGATATGGGCATTAATTCGCCATAATACGATATATAAACATTTAGCTATAAGGAAATAATCCTCATGAAAAACCGCATGTATCTTCGTTACGCATACTAGAATGGACAATGTATTTTTAACGTTCACTGTTTATTTCATGGCATTGCGATGAACCACTTACATTCGTAAAATCATGAATGACATGTATTTAATTAACCATGTTATGTCGATACTTTACCTTGCCAAAGAATGTCTTAATGGGTTGGCTTTAGGATTAGAAATTGCAGACCATAGGTGATTCATGGCGTCAATAAATATTTTTGTCTGGTAGTTTGCAGCCTAAAATAAGATTTGACAAGTTCAACATGCACAAGGCTGTCTGAAATTAGATCATAATTCATTCATTATATGCATTTCATAAGCTCTTTTAAGTTAAAAGTATTAACCAAGAACTACAAACCAGCAGTTGCACATTGTCAGACCAAACCATATGCGACATGATCCAGTCCAGGAAAGTCCTGCCTCTAGCTCCAGAGAAACAGTTCAGTTGAAGTGGTCCATGTCTTAGAACCGTATAGACTCGACACAAATAGGGTGCAGACCTCTTAAGAAAAAGATCTTGCTGTTCGGAGGACATGAACTCTAACGGATACTTTTCAGAGGTTGTGTGCCAACCCTACAAAGATCAGCAAAATACTGTTCAGAGTTTACAAATCTATATGTACAGTACGCGCCACGCGAAACCCGCAGAATTCGCGCTTTTGTGACGAGCCTTCGACGAATATTCGAGCAGCGACGTTACGAAAGTTCGCGACGATTCGCAAACGTAGCGGGCGATTTCGCGACGAATATGTCACGAAATTTCGTCGCGATTTGCGACGAAATACCAGGTACATGTGCATCTGCTCTGTACGGTCTTTCTACATTGTGTATTGTATACTGTATGTTAAATGTAGAAATGTAAATTTTATTACCTTAATATCACGTTTAATTAATTAATAATTATATAACAAAGCACTATTTTTGGACAGTATTAGTCTAAGAAAACTCATATAGAGGTCACACTTATTTGATATCGTATATACGTTTAGGATAAAACTTACTATTCGGACAAAAATCGTTAAACTCCACTTAAAATTATAAATCACGGATTGTTGTTACAATTAATCGATATCCATTATCGAACATAGTCATTTAATATTCCAGTGTTAGTTAATGTTCACAACCCTGATGTACTTACATATAGTTCACATAGGATGAAAGTACATAGTAATAGTGTATTCAATCTTTATATCGAAATACTATAAGTCTTTTTAAAGAATGACAACGAATAAACGGTTATCCGATTATTAAGGCGGCAATCAGGATATACATTTGATATTTTGTTATTCGCGTTCAAAACGCAGGTTTCTGATGAACAAGATATAGGTAAAAAAAATCGTCATGTGCTAATTGGTGTCAATATCCAACCCGTGGACTGATCTGCAATAGCTCTCCTTAATTGATCAACAGTGGTCGTAAATATGTAGAGGGAGCAACCACCTCTTATGTTGTAACTTTCAGCTTTTGTTTGTCATTTAACACTGTATAATTTCCCATTTATCTGCGTTTGATTTATAATGTATAAGGCACGATAAATGAATATTCTTTCTTTGTATGATTTTTGTAATTTACGAACCAATACATTATAATATATCTTTATTATTCTTTCCACAAAAATGCCGTAATTATGTTGTCATAAATGTATGTTTAAATGTGAATGTAAATAAGATAATTCACAGTACACAATGTATTACATTTATCTAACCATACCGGAAAGTTATTTTAAAACGAATTATAAATTGACCGCTGAGTGAAAATATTGCGTAAAGGTATGCATTTTTACTAATTACTTTCTCGTCGCGATTTGTGGCGGGACAAAATCCTTCGCCACGAAAGTTCGCGAATACGCACTAATTTTAGTCGCGAGAATTAGCGAAGATTCGTGACAAATCGAGCGCGCGCTGTGCGCTTCGCAATAAAATCGGCTCGTCGCATATCGCGAACTTTGCGGGTTTCGCGTGGCGTGTACTGTACTTATTCTTATACTGTATCCCGCAAGGATAATATTCAATCAACATTGAAAAGTATGCGCTAACAATGAGGTGTGAAATGCGCCCAATTCCTACTTTTTGCCAAATTACTATGGATTGCTAATTTAATATGCTTTTGTGTCAAAAATGAATGTTGCTCAAACAATTACCGAGCCGTATTAATGATTGAGATAACAATGTCTTAGAACTGTTAAAATTGGTTGAGTTGAATCGACGTTTATTACTAAACTTAGGATGTTTAAAGAAATGTCAATTAAGGTTGATGGCCAAAAACACATTGATCAAATTCACGTCATGTATACTGATAACTGTGTAAACACTGCAAATCATCTTCTTGGACACTTATAATGATGATCATTGTTAAAGCACAAATGAGAGAAGCAAATATCAATGGACACGCTAATTTGCTAAACTGTGAAATATTCCTGCAACCATTATAGCATCATTCATTAATTTAGAAGCTAACAGAACACAGTTAGTCATACCTGTTCATGTTCACAAATCACCCGAACACAGAAGATTTCCGTCTTCCAATCCCCTTTGACAACAGCGTCCTTTGAATACAACACGTATTTGCATATGTTTCATTGACATTTTGGTACATACTATTCGACGTGCTATAAAGATATTCGGCTTAAACATCTGCGTGGGTACGCCAATTTCCGATTATCCATCAAAGTTTAATTGCATTTTCTTAAAAAAGTATTCGACAAACAATATGATGTGAGTGACTTTTTGAGAATGTGTTTGCTTGAGAGTTCCAAAGGCTAAATCCGGCAAATGTTAAAATAACATATAGTTAGGAACATGTAATGTCAAAGGTAAATGTTACACATATTTAAAATATGTTTGTATACATCAAGAAGGTCTTACCTTATTATCTGAAACTTTCGAAACCCCGTTTGTGTCTTGAGTGTGCCCTAAATCAGAAACAAATATGAATATGCAAAATAAGAAATGTATTCACATAATTATATTTATACCCGTATGATGCAATTGCTTATTTATATTTGATTAATTTGGCCTTGCTTAAATAAAAATAACAATACACGTCTAATTAGTTGTGTAAATCAGGCGTTATTACTTTGTTAATAATTACAATATGCCTTTAAATATGATATTACTATAATACTTATTAATTGCGTGTATTCTGATAAAAAACTGTCTGACTGCTAAGTTGGGCCACTATTAATGTGAACAGAAATATGACTGTGAATTATTATAGTGACTGTGAATTATTATAGTGACTGTGAATTATTATAGTGACAGCCAATTGATGCTAAATATACTAATTTAAAGAAACTTGAACCTTTAACTAGAATTGTCACATGCGTGACGGATATACCCCACAATATTATCTTGTCACAAAACTACTTATCCATTCGAAAGAATTTGACAGAGAGAGATTTGTGAATGGTCAACAGTGTAATTGGAAAAATTTAATTTCAGTAGGAGCCATAACTCTGTCAACATTAAGTGGTTTGTAACCAAAGTTGAACTTGATCTGTATTTTATGATGCTTCACATGTGAACCAATAATTATTTAAATATGTCAAGCCATTGTTGAGTTATCGTCAGGAAACCATGTTTTAGGGAATTTAAGTCAAATACAGGGCCATAACTCTGTTGAAAGTTAGTGGTTTGTAACCAAAGTCAAACATGACCCGTATTTTTTGATGCTACACATGTATGCGAAGAATTATTTGAATACGTCAAGCCATTATTGAGTTATCGTCCGGAAATCAGTTTTTTAGGGAATTTTAAGTCGAAAAGAGGCCATAACTCTGTCAAAATTTAGTGGTTTTTAACCAACATCGAACTTGACCTGTATTCTATGATGTTACACATGTGTACCAACAATTATTTCAATATGTCAAGCCTTTCTTGAGTTATCATCCGGAAACCAAAAACCAACAGACCGACAAGCACACTCCTATATACGCCCCCATAAACTTCGTTTGTGGGGGTATGTATATAACTAAGGTAAGTTTTGGAGTATTTGCCAAGACAAACCTACACACAATTAAGGTTTATGATTATTCTGTTGTGAAACGTAATAATTTACAGTTTCATTTCTCATATTTGGAACGAAGCTGGTAAAAGGTATCACACAGAAATCTTTAGGTATCAACACGAAGAGTTATGGCTTAAAACGTAAATGTACTGTTTCTGTTATGAGTTAGTACATACTGATTCAGATTATCACACAACATTTTTACTGTAGATGCTAGTATTCAAATTAAAATTATTAAAATATTTTCGTAAGCACACGTGTACCAGCCTACAACTGCCACATCCTGGCGTGAAACAAAATAACTGATTTGCAAGACTTATATATTGAGCCATTCATCAATTTTACCTTTGTTGACTGCTTGTAGAAAGTCAACCACAATGAGTCTTGGAAGCGAGGTCTGGTCAAACGAAGCAATCGAAGTAGTAATATGTCGCATGAACTTTCTCTGTATAAGTTCTACCTCTTCCTAGAAACGCAAAAATATAAAACTTTTATATTTTGAACATTTATGTTTACAGCGGGCGTATAGTTCACTGTAATCATACAGCTTAACATATATCGACATTCACAAAGATTTACTATACATATTCCCACCTGAAATACAGCTGTTGAATGTTCTTCCTTTGCAGGTTGGTCAGTATTTTTGCTATCTATTTGTAAATCTTTCTCGGACTTTGAAGAAGCACCGGTTTGTTTCCCACCTTGGTTCAATTCACTCTTGCGCTTTTCTAACACTTTCGATACGTGTTCAAGTAATTTTGTTACATTTTCAGGATTTTCGTTTTGTAAGTCGAACACTTCTGCTGTAGAACGGTCAAGCAGTGCTTGGGCCTTCAAATTAGAGCATTGTACTAGTACAGGTATAAACAGTTTTTTGCCTATTTTGATTTTAGAGCGATTGTTCTAATTTGATTAACAGTTTCAATGAAATTCTGTATGGAATGAAGCGCAAATTTAAATGAAAGCTCGTATGATTTAGTTAAAACATGTCTACATTTGCCTAAAAAACAACAAGCATTACTAAAAAAAAAATCAGAAACATTTTACTGTGCTGTAGTTCATTGTAGGTTTACACGTCCCTAGTATGCTGACCTTATAATGTTGTTTTAAGATAATCGATTTAACATGATCATTCGTTCATACGGGCCTAAATATGTATCAAAACAATACCCTTTACATTTTTCGACTACAGCCCTAGGCCATTAACACAATCAATTTAAATTAATATTTAGGACTTGCCTCTGATTTTTTCCACTCGTTCCCTTTGCCTACAATGACACCCACGACAGGAAGATTAAGGGTGATTGAACCAAACCTCAGCTCCATCATGCAGTTGGGAGACTTCGCGTACTTTAAATAACCATTAGTCCATTAATTTCAAAACAATTGTGTATACTTTCTGAATAGAAAAATACCATTCATATACTTACGAAATAATTTGCATGTGTATTCTTAATTATTCTTAATTTTATATTTTTTCACTGTACTTATTCCTTTAGTTGTTGTTATTTATTTGTTTTTATTTGTGTTCTTCTTCCTTTAGTTATTGTTATTAGATATTTTATTGTATTTAAATCAGAACACCAACCTGGTCAGAAATAAAGGCAACAAAGACTTTGCACTCCCGTATTCCAACCGCCATATCGGCAAATATTCCATCCTAAACATAGAATACGGATTTATCAATAACACAGGAAATTGTTACATAAATATGACAAATTGTATTACCTCACACATTATTACTTGCCTTTGATGGCACGCAACTAAATACCCACCATCCTTTAGACAACACACTATGCTGTGCGCGAAAAGAAAAAACAAATTTGAGCGAAAATGTAACTGAAGACTGCAATATGATAAAATATAAATAAGATTAAACAAGCACCTTATTTTTTCCAATGAAAACTGAGTCGATCCAACAGCTGATATTGGCTTCTTTAGTAAGCCTTGTATAGATATCACGAGGGTCGCCGTGCCCGATGACGTTTGCGTTGAATTTTGGAGTACCTTCCGTTGCTTCTTTCGAGTTTACCTGACAGTAGCTTAAAAATACATCCGGCATACAGAGTTCTATCTGAAAGGGCAGCAGACGTATGTCTATCATCACGAGAACATGTTCATGTTTTAGACAAACTCAATAGAAAGATTTTATTAAAAACATATATTAATCTCAGAGATTGACAACGAAAGGCTAGTTGTAAAGAACTCACGTCATGTATCTCCTGAAATACGCTGGTTAACCATTCCTTCAGCTCTGCACGCCGTCCCTTTTCGTACCGATTGCGAGTCATTGCCATGAGAACGCGCTAAAATATCAACACAATACCATGATTTGATTAAGAACTCAATAATCAGTGAATACCGCTTTTAGATAAAAATTTGGTTCAATCAGTTATTACAATGTTGCCAGACAATAATAATACAGGGTTTAGACGAAAGAAGAATCTATACAGATTTTGTACAATGAGTTACATCTGTGTTCTTGTCATAAACAAATACTCAATCATTTCGTGTTTTAGTCCGTTTTAATGCGACACTTAAAACATATCTACATATACATGAACAACGATAAAAATGGATACTGCTGTTAAAAAACTACACAGGAAGTCAAAGTGATTTTAACAAAGTTTCACAATGTTCCCTTATGTATCTTTTAAATACATTTGTTTGTATGTGTACCGCGATAATTGGTTTAACAGGGCCCAATATAATGTAGATACATTTTGTTATACTTAACCCTTTGTCCAATCAGTAATCCAAGTGGCGATGACATCACCTTGTCGTCCATTATTACTACAATAGCAGCTTTGTTCATCTTGTCACAGGCGTAGACAAACATGTCAACATATTGTTGGTTTTTCCCAAAATGTACGGACATCAGCGCTACTATAATATTACAATGCATGACAGCTGAAACGATGTCTTCGGATCCATCCGATGATGCCTGGGGAGGCCAACTGAAATTCAACCAGATGCGTGCCACGTGATCAAAGTACTAAACTCCGAAGTACGACACATTTCACTTTGTACAACAAATTTAAAACAAGCCATGAATATTGAAGAAATAGCCCACTTTTTTATCTACATTTTTGCTCAATGCACTTCATCACTTTACGAATTTTCTTTGGATAAGTTCAATTTTTTTTCAAATCGTATTCTACTTTATTATAAAAATGCAGTTTACTTTTATTAAATCTAAATATAATTATTATAATTTAGCTCTTCTAAAGACACTTGATGTATATTACCAATTGTATCCCCAAGAAAGAATGTCATCATGTATCAAGTCTGGTGGCAAATATTCTTCATTGTTTTTGTCTTCGATACTATCAGGTGGGTACAATATAGCGATATCAGTCTTGGGGTTTCTTGTGAGTGCGGTTATACTTTGTTGTAACTGCATATCCAACTCTAAAACGTCGCATCTGTCAGATGGTATATTTTCTGCAATATATTCCGCTCAAATGCGTAAGTGATTTAAGTATTATCCTTACTAACCGTTCCAACCAAACTTTTTATTTATTCTGAAGTTTCAACAAATATGATTGACCTAAATACTATCGTAGACATACAATAACTAACGCGAATACACTCAACAAATAGAGATTTGCATTTATGAAATGATGTAACTACACACGGATGACAAAATTAAAATGATCATTAACGTGTTTTAATATTGAATATAATTAAAAAAAAATACGCATCAAAAGTCAAGTATAAAACAGAGTATTACCTTCTAACTGCGAAACAGGAACCATGTGGAAGTATTTGTGGCACGGTATAAATGGGACATTCAATTCCCGTGCACGTTTAATCAACCTCGTGGATAACAGGTCGGGGTCATCGCTTTGCTGTTAATATAAATATGTTCATGCCATGTGTACACCTTTATTATACTCTCACTGGGAATCATGATACATGTAACAGAATATGTTCATGAGGTTTGTGACCATTTCATTCGTTATTATAAATACCAGTGTTGTGTGTTTCAATGTCAATGTTTGTTTAATTTTAGTTTTGCGCAGACGGTTTTTCCTAGTTCAAGTTGTAGTTCACAACTTACTGTTTACCCGTCTCACAACATCTCCTTACAATATACACGGCATAACAATTATAAACATCGTTTTTTTCTTGCATAGGGCAGTTGATTCCTTATGAGTTGCAATTAACATAGATTATTCATTGACCATATTCATGTAGTATATACCGATTTAGACAAAATCCATATCAAATAAAGAAGTCCATTTGAAAGTTAGTAGGTAGAGCTATACATACAGATATGACGTTTCTGTTTGCTAAACCAAACATTATTGTGCCATCCTCAGTAACCTTCAGACAAGAGTTCCATTTCAAACGTTGCAGTACTGTCCAGTACGTCCCAAAACATGTATGATCAATTAAAAAACTTTTTTGCAACATAATACTTGTGATGGTTAAGTAAAAACACAAACCTCATTGACCATACTAGATATTTTTGTCTAACAATGGTGATCGGACCCTGTTCAGTTTCTAAGGTCACGATAGCCTCACTGCAATAACGTGCTCATGGCAACATACATGTTCAAGACAGCTAAGTACCTTTATCTCTAAAGGTATTTACTTCGTTTCAAATTAAAACATATTTGTATTAGTTCACAAACCTCTTTGGCCACACAGTCTGGACAGGGCAGATAAAGTTCGTATTTGACGCCGTTAAACGATTCTTGAATGATATCTTCGAACACTTCGTGAATTAGAAATAAAATGTTTGCTGGCCTAGGCCCACGCACATACACAACCATCTCCATAGCATCACTGCACAAAACAACATAATAAATAAAAATAATAATTTAATACTATCTTTATCCGTGCAGATTATGTATATTTATTTATCCCACTAGTCTTAATAATGGACCGAGTGGTTTACAAACTGAAATGACACAGAAACAAAAACTATGCATCTCTGAAAACTACGGTCTCATTGCAAAATGATTCTACTCTGAGTCAGGCACAGGTAATTCCGTCTAGAAATGTAGTTATACCATTAATGCATTTGAACATTAACATGTAATGACTGATGTATAATTGAATACCTTATATATGCATAATTGTAAAGGGTTTTTCTCCTGGTGATGTCTCTGGAGTTTCATTATTCTTATATGAGATTGATAAAGATAAATTTAAACAGTGCATAAACGTGCACAACTTCAACTTACGTCTGTTTTATCAACGCCGTATGCTTGTTTTTAGTCAGCAGAGATCCTTTCTTCCAAATTCTTTCAACGTCTGAGATTTGAAACAATTTAACCTACAAACATATCCATATCCATAAAAGAGTTCTACTTAAACAAATTCTACGAGGCATGAATGGTATTTATAATGGACGAAACGTGAAAAATTCTTAAATGTATACATGCTAAATATCGATTAGGATGGCATGTTCACAAATACTCTGTTCATTTACCAATTAACACATGACATATGACAGATATAAGTAACTGTTTATTTATTTATAAAAAAAACGATCGGATGGAGTGTAACAGCATATATTTTGTCATGTCATATACCTGTGCACGGTTGAAAAGACCTGACGGCAGGTACTTGAATTTATAGACCGACTTCGTTGTTCGATCACCTGCCTTCAGTTCAATATTGGACCAGTCAATCTGAAACAGCATGAACTATCATGTGAATGTATACTCGCAGTTTGTCGTAAATTAAGGACAAAACTTTTAATTAAACAATATGTGCATACATGTTAATTCGACTTTAGTTTACAATAAGTGCATACTTTTATAAAGAATTAGTACACAATAAAATAACAATATTTCCATGAGAATCTCAATAAGCAATCCAATAACCAACTACACAATCAACATAAAACATGTATTGTCTTCTATAAATAAACTGTCCCTAAATGTGTTCACTTTTTCTCTTTGCATGCTGAGGGCCCTTTTAGTTTGATATTATATTAATAAAAACACGATGCCATAATACAGATAATGCCGAATGCCAAATTCCGGTGTTTGTCAAATAGCAAAATACGCATTTATGTTACTTACGCCATCAGGTGGTTCTACGGGTAGCAGACAGGGAACAATGTTCACCGGTTCGTGACACTCTGTGTTTGAGGGTACTGGGAAGGACAAATCAAAGTCCTCTGTAAGTCGCAACAGCCAATCGTGCATATCACTGTCATAGTTGCTCCAAACAACAGGAATGTCGCTATGAAAGAATCGACCGTGGTGTTGCTGTGATTGATGACAAATGAAAATACATAAACACATTAAATCAATCAGTTAAAACGTATGTGTATTATTTCGCTTTAGTTTCATAAATGCTGCTACAACACATAAAACAAAATGATCACTAAATATTTCTCTGTATTACCAAACAGTTTTCAAATGTTCACAAGTTTACATTTCTTATGTGTTCAATGCATAACAGATATGATTTTTGCGTAAAGTGAAACATATGTGATGTTTGCACTTAATTCTTAGATTATTGCAATATCTGAATGGTATACATTTCATAGTGCGGTCCACACCTGTATAAGTGAGCTTTTAGCAGACACCACACACGCCATCACATCTACAATCCACTGCGGATTAATTACGACATAATCCCTCAGGACATCGTTATTGAAAAATTGGATGCTCCCAAGATCGTGCAGTAGTTGGAATGCCATAACCATTTGCATCTCATCAAATATTCCTTCGGTCAAAGCAAGTTTCCTCACATCCTCCCATTTCATATAATTCCGTCGTTTCTGTCTTTGAGCGATTATGCTTTTTTCTAATTTCAACCACATTTTTGGAACTTTCTCAAAAATGTACTTCTGCTGCAGAGTTATTTCCAGCAAATCTCTTTGAAGTTCTGTAATACCCTGGTAACGAGAGTAAAAATAAAATAATTATTGAAGTGTCGATTTATGTGATATAAGTTACCGTTAAGGTCGACAGCACCTTTTGTTGCTATATTGGCATTCGTTCCGAATAAATATACTTCAAACGCCATGTGTAACGACAAATGTAACGATGATAAATGAACCACAATACAAATTCAAAGTTCCATGCACTTAATTCATGTACATTTACGTACGTCTCTCTGTGTAATGCTGATGTGATGGAAACTCGCAATGTTTGGGTACCTTTCCTTCAGCTCTTTCATGGGAATCTCTGCGTCTGAGACCTTAATAACCATGTTTCAATAAATCACATTTAAGAAACAAAAGTTGACCAATAATAAAATAAGAAATAAACAATAAAACAACAAAATAACCCCAAAAACATAAATTACATTACAAAATTTATTTAGACACATATAACATTTAACATAAACAATAATAAGACTCCAGTTGCAGATACAGCAAGAGAGAACCATCATTAACATAATGATAATAATGATGGTATATGACATGCAGCATTTTCATGTCTGAAAAGCCAACATATCTGCTTGGCGTACATTGTAACTAAATATTTTTTTTTAAATTAAAAAAACACAAAAAGAAGTATTTTATTTTTTAATTTCACCATATAAAAAATACCAAAGTACATTTTTCAATGTAAAGAAAAGTTAAATAACAAACACACTGCAACTGAAGTAATCGTCTCTTCGCGTAAAGTAAAAGCCAATGTATGGATATAAGGTATAAATATAAGGTACATTGGTAAAATCCTTGAAATATACAGTTTTGCCCATGATTTTAAGACTCATCGCTGTATCGAATACCATAGATAAGGTCAGTGATATTTATTCCTCTTTACGCAACGCATATTCGGAAACTAGCTTCATGTTTTTGACAAAATTCAAATTTATAAACCTGGTCACTATGCGTTCCGACCACTATTATCGGGGCATCGGGCGCGTGGCAACCAATTGAACTCAGCCAAAAATCAAGCCCAGCGTGTTCGTAGCCTAAGCGCATGTTCCACAGCAACAGGTAAATTCCACGTCTTGTCAAGAAAAACTAGAATAGCAGAACGGAATGCAAAGTTGATAAATGCTTGAATAATCAACAAATAAAATATCATCAAGAAACGTGTACAATTCACGAAAACCAAATTTTTCGAACGAACTGCATAAATCAGCACAATAATGAAAGAAAGTTCTGGGTGAAAAGTGATGGCCATACAACTATGGCTAGGAAATGGTGACATTGACCTTGCAATCCAAAGCGAGGTCTCAATATAAGGTATCTACATATGAAGTTTCATTAAAATATCTAAATTTGTTCTCAAGCTATTGAGTGGAAACCGTTTCTTTATATTTTTAGTAGCGGTGATCTTGACCTTGACACACCCACCCCATATACAATTCCAAGCGAGGCCTCGACTGGAAATCGTTTTTCAATTTTTAGGAACAGTGACATTGACTTTGACCCCACCCTACCCATATCAAATCCCAAGTGAGGTATTGATATAAGGTATCTACGTATGAAGTTTCATTAAAATATCTTCAAGCATTATCAAGTTTTTGAGCGGAAACCCATTTTTTAAAATTATTTTTAGTAACGTTGACCTTGACCGTAACCCCACCCCCCATATGCAAACCTAAGTGATGTCTTAAAATAAAGTACCAATGTATGAAGTTTCATTAAAATATCTCGATGCCTTATTGAACGGAAACCGTTTTTCTATTTTTAGTAACAGTGACCTTGACCTCACCCATTCCATATGCAATCCCAAGCTAGGTCTTGATATAAAGTATCTATGTATGAGTTAGAGAGCGGAAACGAAACGTTGAAGCCGCCCGCCCGCCAGCCCATCTACATACCCCCATATAAAAACCGAAATTCTTGGAAAAATTTGGTTAATAATGATTACAAAACGATTTCAACACAAATATGTATTGTTTTTAATCTTATTCAAACCTACTATTTTATTAAATCATTAATAGTGATTTCAATTGAGTTTTTAATCTTTGAGGCCCTTAAGGCATAAATATATTTTATATTTGGCTAGTTCTACTTTTTCTGTACCTGATGTGTGTTGTAGTAAATAATCTGGCCAGCGAAGTCCCATATGCTGTACGTGATTTTTTGAGCAGAATCGTCATTGATAGTCCACCGTTTAATGTTTATGCCGTCTGTGGGTAAGCTGTTTTCCGTTCCAGTTGTGCTTTTTGTTCGTAACGCTTCACTCAGACTAAATTGAAAGAAATTATTGGTATTGGATTGAAACCCAGCTATATATTGTATAGATATTTTTTCTTAGAAAAGAAGATTTTTTAAAAAATCTCCGTTGTATAAACTAGGACAAAACAATACATAGTGCATATTAATTCTCTAACAGATTTTTGATTTAAAGTTGTTTATCGGCTTATAAACAACGGTTTGGATTCCTGATGTGTATGTATTTAATTAAGGAGGAAGTAAGCCTTGATGCAGATTCATTGTGACGTCACTATCAATGATAAAATCTATACAAATAACGGCAATGTCAGAACTATTTTTTTGCGGTATTTATTGGTTGTTCTATGTATACAGAGAAATCTGCGCGAATGTAATGTTATAATTAAATATTGACTTCTCTTTAAAGACGTGTACCTCGTCTTTCCTGCTCCTCCAAGACCAACGACCATCAACTTTGTCCGGCGACACTCAATGAAACCTTCATCAAGCTGCTGCAGATATGCTTTGATGGATGGGGTTCCTTGACAAACTATTTCTGTAGGCGGTCTGGTCAGTTTAGGGCAACTGTTTGCAACTATTTCTGTAGATTAAAACAATAATAACTGACGCACTTATAATTTATGTTCCTAGTGCCGTCGAAAACACCTTTACCACACAAACCCCAACAAAACACGCCAACAACATATTCCGAAAAGATAAAAAAAAGATGGGGGTGATTTAACACTCTTCACATCAATGACACCATGCCAGCTTTGACAACTGCATTCATATGATTAGAGTTCATTTTGTTAATATTTTACTTTGTTTGTGAGAGTATTGCGATTAGACCATTTTATGCCCCATAAATCCAATATCCCGTTAATCTGAAAACTTCTTGTGTGATTTCGGTTACCTAGATACATCACGACATTTATTTCTTTTCATATATAAAATAATAAATAAACCAATAACGGCACGTTTGGTTTGGTGGTTAAACCAGAAAGACCGAAATAGTTTTAGTCATTCAGTCTTTCGATTTTTGTTTTTGCAGTATATACTTCCAAAACTGAATTAAATGAACAACTGTGTTGAAGACCGACCTAAATAGGCCTGGTCCTAAAACCGCTGTTGACCTGTCTATTGTATAATCTTTTAATACATTATCAATTTTCAACAACTACAAACGCTTGTAACCGCATAGAATTCACTTTTTGTTTCAAGAATGTTTAATGACAAAGTAACAAACGCACATTTTAGAAGGTGTAAAAATCAATCCAGACATTTAAAAAATACGTTAACGTGAAAATGCGTTGAAATAAAATGACAAGTCAATGCAGTAGTTAATTTTGTTTTATTAAGATGAACTATGATTGATTGATTTACTAACACTAAATATATATTATTGAAAAAGACATCCTACCTTCAATATGCTGCAATTTAGCTATTTCTGCGGAAATTGATTCCAAAATGGGACAATCACACACGGACAGCTTTCGCAAGTTTTGGAGGCTGGAAATCATTGGTGGAACTGTTGTTATTGCTTGAAAGTCCAGTATTAATACAGACAAATTGTTAAGCATGAAAATTGCCGAAGGAATTCCACCATTCAGTGTGGTATTAGTGAACCCTATTGCCGAAGGAATTCCACCAGTATGGGTGGTATTAGTGAACCCTATTGACGAAGGAATTTCACCAGTCTGGGTGGTATTAGTGAACCCTATTGCCGAAGGAATTTCACCAGTCTGGGTGGTATTAGTGAACCCTATTGCCGAAGGAATTTCACCAGTCTGGGTGGTATTAATGAACCCTATTCGCGGTAACAAAAAGAAAAGTTCAGCATTTAGAGCAGCCATTTCGTTTTCTTCAAGAGTGCCGTCATGGTTGTGGTCGTGCTTGTCAAACAATTCCATCATTTTCTGCAATATATAAAGCAATTAAATTTTCAAATGTATAAGTAACGTGCTAAATAACTACACTGCCTTTTGATTCTTAAACTGTTAAATGTAATTTCATCCTATATTATTATAAAAATAATCAAAGTAATGTAAGCAAACCGAAACCTATCAATAATATGATACATACTGTATAAATGGTATTTTGTTACATCGGTTAGTATCTAACCCCTACATTAATATAAAAATAATGTAAGAAAACCGAGCACTATCAATAATGTGATACATACTGTATAAATGTTATTTTGTTACATCGGTTATATAACCATTGAGTTATTAATATGAATGCAAATGGTCCTCTTTGAATTAACACTGTGTCAAACATGATAAAATTCTAATTGTACTCCTGTTTCATGTTAGAATTAAACATGGTATTCTATAATACCTTACTATACAGTGAAATAATTTTTAGACGCAGTTTAAATTTTCTGGTAATATCTATTTACTGATATTGTGAATGACCTTGACTTATACTGCTATTTATTGAAATGTATCTGAATAAGCTTGATGTATTGCATCAGTACGCATTGCTGATAACTTATTTAACATATAACATGCTATGCATTCACACACCTATTATGATTCGGTCAGATAAGCTTGGTTTCAAACTATTTAGATATGAAAGAGTCATATTCTGTGTTGATAAATAAATAACATAATTCACACTATTTTTCGGATTAAGAAAACTTTGTTAAATATATTTTAGTATGCAATAGCATTGCAATCAGTAACATTTTCACTCAACTGTTCACTTTGTACAAAGTAAAAATATGTTGCAATCAATGCTTACTAGGATGTTAACATAATATAATGTTTAATATGTATTTATTTTTGTATAATATTTATTTATAACATATAATTATAAGCTAGAATAATACAACAATGGGATGTCATGTGTTCTTCTGTTTTAACAATTGAATGTAATGAAATACAACCAAACTAATAAGAATGTTCTGATGATATATCATACAAAACGAAAAAAGGAAACTAACCCTCCAGCCTCCGACATATTTGACAATCGAAGCATGCTGGTTTAAGAATTGCTTGTAGTGATCTTTCCCATACGACCATTTATCCGATGGTTTTAACCAAGCTGGACCTGTTTTACGTTAAGAAAAAAGCAAAATCATTTATTGTTCTACAGTAAGAACTCATCTACCCATCTGCTATATTAAACGAATATTGGCGAATGTCTGTGGGCTATGTATAAATCATACTTCTTCTTATTATATATTTATCTGCATTTAATGTTTTGGTTGCTGCCTACCCAAATCATTCTGATAAAATAAATGGAAGGAATATACAATTATTGTATGAATTATGTAATATTACTATTCATATTATGTCATACCTCGGAGTTCTAGTGTTTTCAATTCCTTGAAATTCTTTAAAACATCTGGTACAGAGCGCAGCGGATTGCCGTTTAAGTTCAAATGCTCCAGTTTAGAGAAGCAACACAACTCTTCGGGGAGACTTTCTAGCAGAAGGTCTTCTAACACGAGTACTTTCAGCTGCAAGAAAATATATTAAAATATATAATGTAACAACCAACATAAAAAACAATTACTTAATAACTTTAGTAACAACTAACAAAGCGGTAACGACGTTTCTGCTTTAACGATCTGAATTCTTGATTCAATAACTGAAAAGTGATGGATTGAAACGCAAACATACAACACTTCTATACGTTTTATATTTACGTTTTATATGGACCAATATGCCATATCACATTGCTTTTCTTGGATTCAACTCTTTGCTCTAAATAACGGAATTTATACTCAAGAGCCGGGCCCATCCTGTTTTACCAAAACATTAATTTAGCAAACATTACCTTGATACCTTAAATCCTATTTTATATATTTCATAGAGTTTTATGAGAAAAGGTTGTAGTTTAACATAATTTTGAAAGAAATGTTCACATGAACAGTCATAGGCTAGACTGCAAATAAATGAGACCAGATTTTAAAACATAGCATTAAACCTACTGGGCTCTTTGTCGGCCACGTCTTTGGTAGGCTGCTTACTGGTGCATTCTTGATTGATATACTCAGAACGGACTCGCTCAGGAAAAAATCCGTTGGCAAGACCTGCAACTCTGTGTTTCTTATTTCAACAATCTGCAACAGTAAAAGCGTAATTGATCACGTTACTTTACATATAAATATTTTACGTTTGTTATTTAATGCTTGACAAAATAAAATCATAGGCAATGTTGAATATATGCAATGCATCAATCTGGCCATAATTATTGTACTAGTATTGCAAATGCTTACCCTCAGATTTTTTGCATGCTCAATCCCAAGGGGTAGTGTTGATAGCTTCTCCATCCTTGATAATTTTCTATGACCTAAAGTTAACTGATGTAAGTTTGGAAATCGAAAGGAGAAGTCCTCTGGAAGAGCCTGAAGTTCTGGTGAAGTCCACAGGACCTTCGTGATCAATTCTGAATATGGTTCGAACAATTTGTATTCGAATACAATGTCGTTGTTTGACGTCTGTAGCTTTGTGACCCAGTGACCTTTGCAAAGCAGAAGCGAATCTTTCTCAAACAGCTTGTCTGTGGAGAGGTAGGCGTCCATTTCAGTAATGGTTTCTAGCGACTGGAAGTGCACAGTGGAATTAATGAAGACATCTACCATATTTAATATTTAAAGTCATCAATGTAGACGAATGTTCAGAAAACGGAACTTATAAAGAATTAGTGGACTGGCAAAACCATATCGATTCTTTATATAGGGTTTACCTTTTATTTTAGAATCGGTGACAACATTTTATAAATGGTCAATTTTCCAAGCGGTGGATCTGTTCCTTATACGTATATTTGTGACAAAGTTACATACATTTCAATCGGAAATATTAAAGCACACAGTGAACTCTCTTCACATGAATCGAAGAAAGAGAAAATCATACTTTGACAATATCTCGATCCTTGTATTTGACTGAGTCTTTGATTGCTAAATCTGGACCACTGGTGTCCATCATTCCGCCGCGCGCTGTCCTGAATATAAAACACTGTGAGGCGTACAACTGAAGCAGTCTGTACAACAGATCCTCTATCTGTTCACGGGAGAATGGTAACCCTTCTTCCGCGTCGATGACATTCTTATACGAGGGCAATAAAATCTGGAACAAAACATGTTACATCCGACAACATTATTCACATAACTATCTCTACGTTATTTACATCCATATAGAAACGAATACTCAGTAAAAGTCAACGCATCTTCTGCTTTTTTATGGTTTATTTGATTTTTTAAATATCTTAATAAGATTTGTGCACGAGACTCCAGTCTGTCTTGCGATCGTGAGAGCTCGCGTACGATCAAAACACAATCAGTGTCCGTTTTCCCAAAGACACCAAGTACTCGCCCTGCCCACCGAAGAAAATGTCCAGAGAGGACATCAATAAGATGTAAGGTTTTGGCAGTCCAGATAAAATTATAAATTTAAACCAAACATTTACAATTGGATAAAAGCAAGTCATTGCGATTACTACTTGTCTTTGTTTTAGCATGAAGTGATAGAAATTCTTTTGGTCACAGAATTGCCTGTAATAACACTATTTTGTTTATTTTTATAATGTTGCCTAATGCTTCAAATTGATAATAAGAACAGACCAAACCTTGGAAGAGATGAGGGCTGTGTAGGTCCAAGCATGCTTACTGTCAAAGTACAAGATATCGCACGGCAAAGGATTCGTTGGTTTGATTCCAGCAATGTCCACAAAGTGAACAGGAACTCTGGTCCGTGGGAATGCTACCTTAGATGTCTCTGTGTTAACTTGTCTTGACCATTGATCTATTAAATGTTCACCATTTTATTGACACATAGGACGTATTGTAAACAATATATCTTTTATTTTGTTGACACTTTACATATTAAGTAAGCAGTTCTAGTACTAATGGAAGAAAACGTGTTCTCTTATTTGAAGTGAATATTTATTTCAACAAAACTTAATGGTCTTAACATGTCTATATCGGAAAAAGTGACTACACACAAAATAGTCGAGCATTCGTGATAGCTGCGTCCTCAATATTTAAATGAAATAATATTTAATTGAAAATGTTATTCCTTTTGACAATGTCAGCAATTTTTAAATGTGCATAATATTTTATCAATGTAATATCTAACTTTTGTGATTTTTTTCAAAACGTTTCCAGTTGCGCTTCTCACAGAAAACGAGTAGACCAACAAATCTACACATGTACATATATCCAAGGTGTTTAGGGCGAGTATTCCACTTACCTGCATCAAAGCACAACCGATGAAGTGAAATACTCGTAAACATCTGAGTCAAAAGTGGATATGCCATATTAGTTATCGACAATGGGTCTGGCAAAACTGCGAACAATTGACCACGTTTAGAGGCCGCGTCCCAATCCTCCAAACGATGTGCCGCATCCACGATCATCCGCTCTTGAACTAAATATCAATAAACAACGCTTGCGACTAAATAGATACAAGTAACTTGGAAACTGTTTGTATTATAATTTGTATTGTTATTGCCAAGATCAAGTTATTGTAAGTTTACTTACACGTGACTGATTCATGTTTATGAAGATCAACGTATCATATACGCTTTTATTTTAAAAATGTTAAGTAGCCGATACTTTAAACAAGTCCTAGCAAAATGAAAATATCGAGACGCCAGGTGATCAAAATGAAAACTATCTCATTAACCAGAATACAAAAAAATGACATCCATCATATAATGAGATCATACCCATGTCTAAATCTTGTCGTTTCTCAACGTGTAAACATACAATTCAATTTTAAAAAGACAAATAATCAAATAATTAATAAAGTACCAGTGAATCTCGTTCTCTGGTGTCCACAACTGCTGGCGTAATGCAGTGATGTGTTCTTCCAATCTGGGTAGAGCCGTGTTTGCATAATTCGACTTACCTTGAAAAACAGTTAACAATTTAAACTAATTTAGCTACGGCTTGTTACGAGACGATCCTAAACCTCTACTAGACAACTTCACGATTTTTAATTGCAGACACATTCAAATAGTACGCAAACAACGATTTACTAGAGTCTAACCCCAATAGCTACCCAAATTGCACCCCTAACTTTGAAAATATTACAACCAATTAATGTAATAACTAGAGGGTTCCTATTAGGCTTAATAACTACTAATCATATAAATAAACATTATGAAAAGGCATTAGTTATATTGTGTTGTAATTAGAACCTAGAAAAATAATGGGTCAATCAATTAGTATATTGTGTCAACAAGAAACCATATGCTACATGGGCGTTGCTGTGCATTACCTTGGACAACATTTGGTATGGCGGTTCTGTGAATGTCTTTGCGGAAATTAAACTGCTGTTTGATTCTGTAACATAATATCGTTTGAAGAAAATTAAGATCTAGGTTATCCTCAAAATGTATACAATTTTGTATAATAAACCTAAAGATTGAAATACGTAGAGAAACATTACAAACGTAAGTCACAATGAAAACTGTTAAATGTAAACAAGCACACATTTTAATCAAATACTGCAAAAATACATTTTATCAACCTTAATTTTATTAATGCATAAGATTGCAAGAAACTGATAACTATATACTTAACACCACAGAATGTGTGGCAGTTTCAGAATATAACTTTTTTTTAAATCTCGTATCGTACGTACGACATGATAACTCGATATAGTTGCACTCACGAACAAGGCAACTTATGTTTTAATAACAATTTGAACACTAACTTCGTTTTTCATATGGCAGCATGAATTTTATTTCCTTAATGTCATCTTCACGAAATGTCAAAGCCTTAGATGTTGTGTTTAAACAAATTGTCGAATTTGTGTCTGAATCTTGCGGGGAGAATTCCACTGTCACCGTCTTGTCATACGAGCTAGCATCAGTAACTAGGCATTCAAACAACCCATTACTTCTGAAAAAGATAACAAATACCTCACACATTCGAATGATGTTGGTGTGTTAACTATATGCTATATATTTTTTTTTATTTGACATTTATATATTTAAAAAATACAGTAATGATAAAATGAAGTGACACGTACTCTTCATGGTAGAAAATTAATTTCGTTCCCTTGTGCCACTGCCTTGGAAAGTCATAAGTCTAAAATAAACACAGGACCACTAAATGGAATTCATATTTTAAATGATTTTAAAATGACATACACGTGTAATGCTGTAATGACATATTTTTTCACTTTCTTTATGTTTTACTAGCACAGTATTTGAATACAACGTGGTTAAAGTTTATATCATATTGCATGCAGTGCCAGTTATTTCCCATGTTTGCCTTGTCATACACGTACATAATATACATATAATGACAATGACAAACTCATTAGCGATGTTAACAGAGTTGCAGGTATTTGCTCCAAGTCTTTGTATAATATTCTGAATGATATTGACCTACCGGACATTTCGGATATCTGAGGATGAATCTTGCATTTTTGTGGGCTGACTCTACTGTCACGTAGTAGTTACCGCATTGAATCCAGTATTCACACATCAAACTGTGGTTGCGATATATCGAAAGGCAAAGAGCTCCCTGTAAACGAATGAAACAAGGGACATTATTAAGCTATAATAAAGAAGAGCGCGGTTTTTCAAAGTGTTTAACTGAAAACTAAGCATGACTGCGACAGTACTGCCAGAACACACATGTTATTAACATTAACACTATAATGAAATAATATGGTAAACAAATATTCGACAGTCTACTAATTTATAGGAAAATGCATAGTTGTATTCACCAAGCTATTGCCATTAAACCGAATTGTTGATTACACTGAAAGTGACTAAATGCGTCTTTGTTGATTCCACGAAAACACATTTAACACACACAGCAGACGTCAGGCTGTGACCATAGCGCTGCCGAATGTAGTTTTCTTCAACAGTTGTACGGATAAACAAAGAAATTAAAACTATAGGGTCCAGTTTCTCGAAAATTCTTAAGGATAACGGACTTAAGTCTCTTATTTCATCAATCAAAGTTATTGTTTTAAAATTGATTTTCCAACAGAAATATTATTTATCATGATTATCTGACAAATTTTTATTCGACATGTAATTTGTCTTGTCAATAGTATGTATGCACACTTTATTGAAATACGAAAATAGTGAGCTTAGGCTAATCTTGTTAAAACATACTTAAGAATGTTTGAGAAATTGGGGCTAGGTATTTAACAAGGAATCGGACAAGACTGGCCTCCGGTATGGCAGTTCATTTCTATAAACATTCCTGGATCATGTTTGTGATCCGCATCGCCACGTATATTTAACCATAAGTTCATTGCACCATTTTCAATATTTCCAGAATTTCCCGAAAATACACGACTACAAGCTAGTCTTTAACATCGAAAATAACTTTCGAATTCGTCCAGTTAGGGTACAGTGTTTTGAATTTGTGAATTCAAAAAGACTCTTTACATAGCCGATTGATGTTATTTCTAAAAGTCAATTGGCATAAAGAAAAAATCATTAATGTTATGAGACGATTCATTAAAATACAACAATCCCAGAACATTCCATGCAGGTACGTTTATAGTTGTTTTTTGCGAAACGTTCCTAACTAACAAACAAATTATAATCCGACGCCTGCCAAATCAAATAAATGTAGCACGTGAACCTTGCATTCACGTTAATAACTTGTTCGTTTTAAGCATGTCAAAACCGACATGACTCTTGCAGCAGTATGAACCGTACCAATTTAAAATGTTCACATAATTACAAAAATCTACAAACAAATATTACATAAATAGCAACCTCTGGTGGTGGCTCCTCAGATTTATATATCAGTTTGTCGTCGAGACTAGCCTTTTTTTCCACGTCCCAGCATATTTGAATCCTAAAAAATACAGCAAGTAAACATATATTGTTTTATATTTTGATAATAATACATTTATAAACATAGACATTGTTTTTAAATATTGAACGCTACTGGGATTTGTGCAGTTCAAGATATACATATCCCTGAACATAAATGGTTGAATGTAATGAAACAGTGAGTATATAAAGTCTGACAACCTATGCCTCCCAATACGTGTTGCCAACTGTTCATTATTTGTTCCTAATAATTCCTTCAGCTCGTCCAATGTAGATTTGCTATTCAATTCAAGCCAGTTAATATCTACAAATTTTGGGCGTTCGTTCATAACTGAAATAAGAAAAATAACAAGCATACATGCATAAGCATTTCTCAGTAAGTACACGTTTCTGCAAATTACAATAAAAATGATCTGCTCGTATGTGAATATACAATATTGTTAGTGTTTTTAAACCTAACTTTTAGAAGAAATGTCCTTCTTTAAAATGTTTTTTTACAAGTTCCTTTTTTTTCTTAGTTTTTGTTAATATCGAGTATACGGTATATACGTATTTATATAAAAAAGTAAACATAGACATTATACTATAAAAAGGACCATGATGACACAAAGCGCTTGTCTGAGTTCTGGCAATGACAGTTATTTTACTATTGTAACAGGTATGTGCCAGTGCGAATAAACATGAATGTCATAATTGGTTTACGTCATTGATATATTTTGATTAACTATCACATTTATTTAAACCACGGTCTTTGCAATATACTCTAGTCACAATTAAGACTCCATTGGTTTACTAGTCGTCCAAATTATTACGCATTTTGAAAAAAAAATCGTGATGTTTCGTCGTCTGGTTGACCATCCCTTTAACATGTGAACTGGGGTAGTATTTCAAAAACAACTTAAGTGAAATCTTAACCTAAGATTTAAAATTGTCATTTTTTCTTAAGCATTTTATTCAATGCTTACGTGAAATTCTGCATATTTTTCACTAATTATCAATTTATTATTAGCGACTATGAACTTGTCTGTATATTGATTCACTAATTTATGTGTAGTTTAAAAATATTGCCTTACAAAATTTAGTATTTAAGTGAAAATATTTTAAGATTAACTTAAGATGTTTCTGGAATATGACTCCTGGCCATATTTTAAGCAATATTAATTCTTGAGAACGATTACTCACTTTCGTCAGTAGATGACAACTGTTTGGCCCAACACTGTTCTTCATCAATTATCCCGGTGATTTCCTTATTTCCGATCAGAACCTGTTCACAGACAACATTGCTTATCATTACTGTGTTTATAATATTTCTGAATATTTATTTCATGATTTATTTTAAATAATTATTATGGCAAAATGTATGCGACATTAACTGAAAGCATTTACGTTTCAAGCTTTATGTAATTACTGTTAAATGTAAATGCGAAAATCTATGTAAAAAAACGTAGATATTAATTTTTTATTTTATTTGATAATTTGTGTAAATGTGCATATAATTAAAAAAACAACAACAACATTGGTGTCATTAAATTAATAACCCAGAGTTTGCTATTGACCGTAATTGAGCTTGATACTTAAACAACAACTTCAAATTGGTGCTCTGACCTTGACACCTATTTGACCAACGCCGCAATTCCGCAGCAGTAACCAGGTTACTGGAACAATTTCTTGGTCGCGAGGAAAAACAAGATGATCACCGGGACTTAAATATATAAAGATCTACATTAACTACACATACAAAACATATCCATTTTACGTATCTCCCATACAAAATTGAATTACAATGCCATATTGATACTTTAATAGAACCGTTGTCTGAAATTTAATATTGAACATGTATGTAATATAAAATATCCATATTGAACTACACCTACATAAATAAACTAAAATAAATATGAATATCCGAATTATATAAATGACCAACAGAACAGAACAGATAATTTATTTAGACTTGCTGATAGTACATCTTCTTTGTTATAAAGAAACATATAATACAATTGCATCAGCAAGTATATATATATATATATATACTTTACACACACATATGTATATGATTAAACCAGTAAACATACACATGTAGAAAGTAACGAGACAATCATTGCGAAGATGAACAAAAACGACTATTGTGATCCCTAAACAACATTCAACACAAAACTTCTTTTAAATAAAATGAGAGTTTTTCATGCCATTTTCCATTTTACACAAACATTTTATAAGTTCTAAAACTTTAAATACCGATGAAATATTGTATTTAAATGCACAATCATTCAAGTTTAATAATCACTAACTTAAGTTCATTGTATTTGATCGGCTTTTTGTAATTTGCAAATTCATTTTCACAAGTTCATGATTCTTTTAATAAAAAATTAATAAACTATATTTTACTAAGATGAAGATTACAAGAATTTGATTGATTTTATTAACAGTAACAAAAAAATAAATAAGAATCCCTACTTCGTATACAGAGCTTTACCTGATCCAAAGGTTTTGATGTTTAACTATTGAAATTGGAGGCGAAAATCGGTTATCCTGAAATAATTAAAAGTAATAGTAAAAGCCACTGTCAAAAGTCGTTATTTAAATGATAAAGGGTGAAATAGCCCATTTAAAGTTTACCCTTTCGAAAAATACAGATTCATTTATCTAGTTGGATGTTGTTCCAAAATATTACTTCGTAAACTTGTTTTAAAATCAAATGATATATAATACCTCGCCAAAGACTAAGACATATGTATTTTCGTTCTAATTAAATCCATCACATCTCGGTAATTTCAACAACCTGAACATGGTATTACATTAACGAAATAGGTTAAGTATGCATCGTACTATTGCCTCCCAATTGCGCAGTTTCCACACGTGGCCATCTAATATCTCTACCACTGCTCTCTCTATGGCAACCATCGGGAAGAAATCGAATTTCTTTTCTCCGATTTCAAACTCAAACAGTAACTGCCCGTTCTTGAAGAAGAATAACTTGTTCGCACGGAAGTTCACGTGCAGACTTATCGTGTCACCAACTGTATACGTTTCTACATTAGTGGTCGCTGACCTACCAGACTCTATGTAGATTCTAAAACATATAAATATATCAAACAACTTATATTATAAGTTAAGCGAAAACTAAATTAGTGTGTTATGTTTTATCTTTACATTTGAACAACAAATGAGACACACATTATTGATGAAGACAGACTTTTAAGTCCGTTTCAAGTTACGATATAATTTGCAGTTAAAAAACAAAGCAAAAGACAACTATAGTGTGATCCGTGTTATATCCTTTGTAGAAAGAACAACCAACAAAAGTGACCTAAAGTGCTTTTTTCTATTCAAATCGTAAAAAAGACAAATGTGTGGCGTTCATTTGTCAGCCTGTTTGGGCAAACTTCAACTGTATAATCTTTGTAGAAATAAAAACAAAGTTGACATCGAAACTTAAATTGTCACATACCCGCCGTCGTCGGAATGGTAGCCTATCGAATGCCGACTCCAGCCACAGTGTTGGCTGTCGTCGTAACTCAATGGAGCGACTCCAATTGAAATGGCGGCATGCTTCGTAACAGCAAGTACCTCTAAAGTAGCAAGAGTAAATCTAAATAATCTACCTACAATTATTTAATGAATAGATAATATTGCTTAGTATACAGAAATATTGTTGAACAAAACGAAAAACTTGATGCCTGTTTCTTGTTATGTACATGGTGAGAAGGTGTTTGAAATTCAGATATCGTCATAAAAACAGTAACACCAAAGAGCAATCATATCCAAGCATATTTTTAAATATCCACATCATACGACAATGTAAAATATAATGTACCAGTGTACATCTAGGGAAAGAAAGTTATCATTTACATACTAATTGAAAAAGTGTCATTTCCCGTTTCCATCTCCACTGAACTAATCATTTGGCCAACGTTACCATAAAAACCGCTACTGCTTGATAGTGCTTGGTGTCTACAAAAAAAGTACATTAATTGTATAATAAGTGGATGTGTTTTATTTAGACGAATCTCATGCAATATATAATCTGTGTAGTTCAAGGTCTTTGTTCAAAGTAACAACGTACATTATTTTTTCACATATGTATACATGTTTCAGTTTTGCATAAACATATTGTTCTACGCTAATTCACCGTTGCAGTATTGTATTACAACTACGCGAACGATACATGTAGTTTGTAATATTTTGAACTCGAATATTCGAATATATTCGAATAACTAAACGGATATTCAAATTATTATTTCAGTTTTCGGCACCATCCTTAGTTTTATTCACAGTACGCATAAATTATTATGTATTGCAAAGCATCATTTTCCATCACGTTCTGATGTTTGGATCATAAGCACGCTATGCATTCACTGCACTTTGAGTATAACATATTCCCATAAATGTTAGGATCTGGTTATGAGATATTACATTGCATTTCTGCATGAGAAGGATGCAAATATATGTTTAAAGATCATTTTATAATTGTGATTGAAACATGTTCAAGTCGTTTGTACATTAATTATGTGAAAGTCTATTATTATTAACAAAGTATACACAACAAATACTTTTAGTAACATGCGATGGTGTTCCAAAATCTAAACAAGAGGGTAAAATTGGCACTGCGTCCTTCAACTGAGTTTAATGAATGTTTAATGGGATGTAAACATTAAGTAGCATGTTCAGAGATGATTGAAGAACATCGACAACTGGCGTCAATGGTAGATCGCTGACTATTTAGAGAACCAAAATCAAAACAAATCAAACTGATTGTTAAGGAATTTGGTACATGATTACTCAAGGAACATTTCTGTTCTAATATTTCGAAATCCAGCAAGTGAGTTCAATCAAGAAGATTTTCAAACGTTTCAATGTAGCCTTATAAGGGAAACGGCCCATAGCGGCCAAGTGTTTAACGAATCAAAATAATCAAAAAGAATTTGGTACAGGACCAACCAAGGAATATGTGTGTGATATTATTTAGAAATACACTCTCGCATTAAGTTATTGTATGGACAATATTAAATTGCAAAATAATTGACTGGTGACCTTGTACATGTAAGAAAAATCGAGCTTCTGTTAGGTACTTTGTAATCGATGAGTTGGGGGAACCAAGCCGTCCCAAGAAGGTCGCCTTTATATTTAAATATACTACTGCACCTTGCTCGAGATCGTTTCTTGCAAGGTAATGTGTTGTTGTTTTTTAAACGTAAATACAATAACTGTTTTTCATTCGTTGTTTATTGCATATTTCTCCAGAATGCCCAAAATAACAATGTTTTATTTTATTTTATTTCGTTCACATGTTTCGATTAGTTAAACTTACAGTCAGGGCTGCTAAAATATACAACAGTTTCATCACCGTCCGGTTTGAGATGTGGCGTGTGCATGCTTTCATTTATGTTGTTTCGACGAGATGTTTTCTCGTGGGAACGAGATAATTATGTCGTTGTAACGATTTATTATCTCGCGGGAACGACCTATTATTTCGTGGGAACTACTAAATTTAGTCGATTTACAAAACGACTTATTATCTCGTGGTAACGACTTAATTTAGTCGTAAGAAAAACTTAAAATCTCCTGGGAACAACTTATTACAACTTAATTAAGTCGTGAGGACGACTTTTTATCTCGTGGGAACGACTTTATTAAGAATTAGTAATGAATAATTATCACGTGGGAACGAGTAAATGATGTCGAGAGAACGACTTAATTTGTCAATCCAAACACATTTTGCTCTAGTAGAATCGAAAAATCAATATTATGTTGACATCTCTTATCTCCGATATTTTGAAATTATGTGCTTTAAACCGTATGAGTGTACCAACACGTTTAACACGTTTTCTGCCTTGTCAAGTTCAACCGGCAATAATTTTTTATCATATTGGACGGTGGTACTTACACAATAACGCCAGTTTCACGAATTATCTGGATATTCCTGGCATATGCGACGCAATCGTGTGGAGTTTCTGAAGATTTCTCGGCACAATTCTCGGTATGTTTCTGAGTTTGTTCACTAGTTTGGGCATGAAAAACATTCTGCGTGGAAATAAAACGCGACCATTTAAGAACACACCCACTTATGTCCATGTTCATGTATACAACAGTTACTTTTAATTTATATTGTTTAATAAGCTCCATGCAACGCAATAGTGTGCTGAACGTAACACAAATACAATAACAATTGTCCTTTCTGTAAATGCCTTCACATGTTTTTAATATGGTGTATCGACATACTGACATTTGGCATTTTAAATTTAATTAAATTTACCATAAAATTAACCGTATTTTCAGCATGTTTATCCTATAGCAAAGACATAGCATTTGGAAACTCTTAGTTATTTAAATGTTCGAATCTTAAATTAATTCAACGTATTACCTCTTAGGAAATATTTGAAAAGTTTCATTTTTCTAACAGTTTATGCACTAAACATATATACGTTTAATATACGTACTCAATATAACAATATGCCATTTCATTAACTAGAATGTAAATATGCATATGCTCTGGTCTGGTTTGGTTCCAATGAATCGTAATATACAATAAAGACTGTGAAAGACCAATACCGATATTTTTGGCATTTATATATTGTATAAATGTTATATTTCAAATCATTAGACAAACACATTCCTGTATTGAAAAAGCTGAAAGGAACAAAGCAGTTTTCTTACCGATGGGTCCGATAATCTCAAGCGCATATGGTCTAACGGGCTGTCCATATAAAATGGGTCAAGACACATTTCAAGTTTTGATCTAAAGACTTGTGGACTTCCAGGGTATAGGCTGATAAGTTTGTAGCTGGTTTTGCTTAAAAAAAGAAAGACATAATCGGGTTCTAATATTTAGACAAAGCGTCTTGTTTCGCTCTGTTCATATACATGTATGAACATTTATTATGGAACTTATAGAATACCAAAAATATTCCAACAAATAACTGACTTACTCTTTTAGGCACAGATACTTATACTCCTTTCCGAAATTCACAAATTCCACTTCATTGTATACAACAGGATCCATGGTTACATTTCGACGTATAACTGACCCAGAATTCAATTGAAATATGTCTGTACTTTCCGTTGAACTCTCGCCTCTGACATTTTGAGTTTCATTGCTTTCATTGATTTCTTTAAAATCTGTCGCGTTTGTTGATTGTCCGTCATCAAAATTCATATCTGGTTTGATTGGTGATGAAAATTGGTTAAAATGTATGACAGTTTCTTCAATAAAATTCATACCAAGCGATTCGTCTTCTTTTTCTTGGTTTTCATCGTCTTTGGCATCTGCATCACGTAACTGAGCATCTTGTTCTTGCTGTGTCTCATTTAAAGTAATTCCCATGGCCGCATAGGGACGAAGACGAACTTTCAGTGCCTTTTTGAATTGTAAATGTTATGTCAAAGAAATGTAAATAATTATCCATTTGTAACAGTTATTAGTATATATATAATTGTGCAATACTGGGTGCAATTAATGCCATATACATCAATTAGTATATTATTAATTGTACTGGTATACGAAGGCTCAGTTTTGTACACATTTTCATTTTATATACCCAATGAAACACGCCATACCCAGAAGTGACGAGCGCAGCGCATACAAATACCACAGTCGTTGCATCCGACGTTGACCCGGGTTTTACAACCACACTGGCGGAGATGGTCGGTAACAATATGATTCCAATCACAGCTGTCTCCTTTATCCGTACAACGGTTGCACATCGTGCAAACCGTCTGATGAATGTCATTCTCCGAACGCGGCGGGCACCAGTCGTGTTTGCAACCAATGGTAGTTCGAGTCATGTCCATTTTAATAATTACTGTATTATCTGTTTGTTTAAACAAATTTTTATAGCTATTGAATACATATTTATACATAAACCATACTTCAAAAATATATGGAAAGAGAATTAACTAATAGCTCTTACAATATTTCTGGCAGTTGATATAAAAAATACGCAAATACAGATGGTTAGTATTGAACAAAACAGTATGCAAACTTCGCTATTTTATAACAAAGATAATATTATGTAGAAAACAACAACATACTATTTGTTTTTTAAGAAATTGATCAATTTTATCTGTTGAACGAATATAATGTTTAAAAATTCAAAAGACACGTTCAGTTAGTCAAAAGATCCTGTTTTGATTACTTCAAAAAGAACGACTTAATAAAATAGATAATGGTCTCTCAATCAATATTCAACTATTAGAAAGCCTTGCATTGCTTTTATTGCTTACCTTCAGAAGTGCGAAACTCCGTTTCTTTAATCGCCGTTAAACGTAGTCTCGCCAGGAGATCCGTGATTATATCCGTAAAGATGGAGAACACGTGGAAGGTGTAGTCCGTAACATACGCCGGCGTCTCCTTCGACATCAGGTTGGTGTTTTGTTGCTTCATGGAAGGCATGTAGCAGCGTGACTCCACAGAGATGCACTCTGTCAACAAAAACATGTACGAAGGATTTCATTAAACACCTACAAACTGATTTGTATTTTATGATACATTTCAATAAAATAAATTTCACACAACACTATCTGTAAAATATGTTGATTTGAAATGAAAAAAAAGACGGCAATAAATCATAAAAATATACTTCATTTAAGCATAAGTAATATGATATGCGTTTTATATCTCTTTTTCAGACAGACAATAATACGTTTGATCACCTGTTCCTTTTTCCTTAACGATAACAGTTTGCACAGCTCCATTCTGATAAACGGCACCATCGTCGGTCAACAGCAAAACACGACCGTATTGAGCTGTATGAGCAACAATTGCATGCAGTACATACTCAGGACGGTAGATCGGAAACGTGTACGTCTGACGGATGATAACGAATTCAGACACGATGAAATCTGGCGACGTGAATTTACTCTGAAAATGAAAACAAATGTTATAATTTTGAGCATAACGGCCATCTAACGAAAAATATTAATCACGTCACATTTAAAGCCTAATGTTTTCAGATGACTTTGTGCTCAATAAATACTCAATAAATAACGAACGTATTGTCACGCTAATGCAATTTCTGACTTATGTGATGCACATGCACTTTTTTTTAAACACTGCCCAAACTATATTTTTCTTTTATCTAGTGGGGGCTATGTCCAGCAAGGCAAGAATGGATGCAGTAAACTTGAAACTAAAAGTTTTATCTACAGTAAAATTTATCCAATCATCAAGCCTGCATTGACGAAATAACACCCCGTGGGATAAACTTAGCTGTGTTCCACCTTATTGAATACAGCAAAACACGCGCATTACGATGAAGTCATTTTGTTTATTTTCGTGACGTCATTTGATGTTTTTTCGTGCTATTCAGTAATTTTCTTTCGTTTATTTTAAAAACAAAGTAATTAAAGACAGAAAATGATGGGATAAATAGAGTACTAGACAGTCAAGTGTTAAATACAGATAAGCCAAGGCTCGTGGTTTAGGTTTCCTGAGCCTCGCTTAATCCACTTATCTGTATTCAACACTAACCTAGTATTCTATATATCATAAATAGTGAATAAATAGTGAATAATTATATATTTTCTTAATTAAGTTAAATAAGTTGTTTTTGACAAGCCTTGAATGCTGAATTTATGTTTCATGAAAGCACAGCGATTTTCCATTTGTATACTATCATCTACATAAACTGAACATGAATACATAAACAAATAAAACTTATTGTTGACTTATTATTCCTACGGAAAATATACATTGACCATTTATTATACCAATGCCATCTGTGGATTGACCAAGTTCTTGTGCAGGAGTAATATGCTTTGCTGATCGGTCGGTTTGCTTCGCAGGCATGGTAATTCAATGACATTCAAGTGGTATTTCAACACATCAACAATGGAGTTTGTCTGAAATATAACAAACGATATTGTTAAATGTTAATATTAAACGTTGAAAGTTATTGCTTAGATTTTGACAATACACGCAAACCATATTCAATTGGTCATTCAACAAATCAACAAATCAGTCTGTCCGAAATAAAACAAACGATATGTAAATGGTGTAAATTTTGAAAGTCTTTCATTAGATTTTGACAAAAAATGCTGATGAAATAAACATAACACGAACTGTACTCAAAAATAGTTGTATCAGATCTCTTAAGTATAAACCTGTTTAGTGTGAAGCGTTCGTATAATGGTCTTTTCCACGGTGTTCCAGTCCCAAACGATACTGCCTCCTCCAATAGATGGAACCTGCATTTCTTTTGCGAGGACTGTGTCATTTTTGTCTGACATTCGCGTTTGTAGTGTAAATAAGAAGTCGATGTCTACAATCACGTTTTCTTCATTGCAATCCAGCAGTAAGAGTTTTCCCTGGTTTAATATTATATGCAAAAATACTACTATAACCAAAATGTATATACAGACCGTCACTTAATTTGCAATTACGAACTAAACAAACAATAAGAAAGAAGGCTCTTTAACATATAAAATGTTATGCTTGAATATATCAGGAACATGAATATAAACAAATATCAGAGGATGGACAAACCACTAGCCTATCAAATTACAGTTAGGCTTGAATTTAACAGTAATAGGTATTCACCTTTTTTTGCAGATATTTGATCATTTCTATAATGGTTGTCATGGTGATATCTTGAGCCGGATCGCAAAGTTTAAAATCCCCATCGGGTTTTTCGGCTATGTCGGATAAACGTATCATTTTCTTTTCTAATAGCTTTGCCAACAAATCTTGCGCTTTCTGTTCCAAGTTAGCACACAAACAGCCAACATCCAACCCTAAATTTACTGCGCGCTTTGAATTACTTGCCAATGAATTGAGAATGGACCGTCGATCCTATAATTTCATAACATAACAGAAGTAATTAATTATGCTGAAGACTAATGCACAATACAAGTAGACGGTGTCTTACAGAAAATTATTTAAACAAATCTAATTTATACAATAAGCCAGTGTTGTCAGTGAATACATCGCAAGCATCCCACCACCGTTTCTGTCTTAATATAAACAAAACAACAAAGAACACCAACCTCGTTGGCAACTTCAGAACCCAATGTTAGCGTTGCGTATGCTACTCTAGTTTGACAGTTCGTTGCAAACTGTTTGAGGTTTTCGTGCATATTTTTCAGGCGACCATAATGTACTTGATCTTCAAAATCCAACACTGACAAATGCCTGTATTAAACACAAACTCATCGTTAGAGATCTAAAAAAATGCAAATCTTGAGAAATATGGTTCAAATTAATTGTTTATTAATTGTGGTAACTAAGCAATTCAAATTAATTGTTTATAAATTGTAGCAACACAGCGATTCAAATTAATTGTTTATTAATTTTGGTAACTCAGCAAAAACAGTTTTAAACTATAAAAACGTAACTGGTGTGTTAATGCTTCTTACTTCTCCATTTCCGTTATTGCCATGCCGACGTTGTTGAAGACAGGCCATTCGAAAGCTGAATTGATTTCATTTTTGATTATCTCTATTTTTCTGCCCACATCGGCTTTCGGCTCCTTTTGCAATGCCAAAATCAGAAATTCGGTGCCTTCAAACACATCCTGTGGCTTTCTGTCTGATTCAGTCTCCTCCCTCTTTAGTAAGTATATATTATAAAGAAACTGAGTGAATAGTACCAGGCAACGGAAAACAAAGGGCTAAACACATTAGTTGATACATTGTAATAAGTTTAGCCCAAGGTTAAAACATCACACGATTTTAATAAACAGTAGTTAACAACTGGTTTGTGTATATTACCTGATCTACTTCGTTCCACCACTCTTCTGATTCGGATCGAAAGTTTTCTATTTGCACTTGAGCATTTACAAGAGACAAGGCCGGGTACAAACCTTCCCCGCGGATATTGTGTGCAGCATCCTGTACCTGAAAAATATACTGACTTTTGCAAAAGGAAAAAGGAAATGAATATATATTGAAAGCAAATACAATTCGTAAAAAGAGGTTTATCTAATGCTAATAAAGCATCTTTACTTGTTGTCTCGTATGTTTTACATGTAATAGGACGCTATGAGAATGGGAATTATAACCACAAATACAAACTGGAACAGCGACAAACACCTTTGACCGGGTTCGGCTAGCTCAGTTGGTTTAGCGCTGGACTGTCAATCCGGGGATAGTGAGTTCGAGCCCCAGCCCGGAAACATAACTTGTGTGGGGATTGGTCATGGAATTATTCCTACGGCCATTCTCCCCTACCTCTGATTCAAATAGGGCAGTTGTCAGTTACTGGCATAGGTATGCGTACTTAGTACTGGTAAACCGCTAAGATCGGCTAAGCTTGCCCAGGAAAAGTGTGAGTAGATTAACCGTGATATGAAAGAAATACTGTTAAAACAGCAAAATATCAAAACAAACAAACAAAGTCCGTTGACTGTATACACATGTTTTACAAGACATGTCCGTCAAACAATAAAATCCTAGCTTTCTGAAAGGCTAAACATATTGTCAATCAAAATTCGTCTCAAGGTCAATTACTTCAACAGGATGTGCGTTGTGTGGAAGCAGTAGACCTAACCCCGCACACATATTCAATTCTATAACATTGACAGTCTTCTGAAACTGTTAGCGGTGAGGCAAATTCCTAATTGTTTAGTCCCTGTACTGATTTAATAAGGTCTAGAGCGCATTTAACCATTAAACTTAATGACCTATTTCATTTTACTCACTTTGTGTTTCGTGTCTGTATCGTGTTTTCAGTGTTGTATACCGTGCTGTGTAAGCAAATAAGACACACAAAAAGTTCTGGAACACGTCTGGATATTTGGTGTTTACTGTGAAACAATCTTTACAATCTGTTTTGATTTATACATGTTTGTCAATTGTTTATTGATACACGGTTGCGCGCTAAAGCCAATACCTACCATTTTATTGTTTTTGAAAAACTGGACATTAACAGTTTGTTGCGAGCGAAGATTTCTGTCTTCGTCGAAGAGGAACGATTGATTGTTCATTGGTATTATCTTGACTTTTATTATGTCACCGATGCCTAATTTTGTGTATTGCTTCCCGCCTTCTGCAACATATGCCACGGTACCAGCATTGCTACCCAAGAATGTTAGCGGCGTTAACTGGTCTGGATCAGTAACACCAACGCCTACTTTCCAGTCGCCATCGCAACCAATCATCTGAAAAATATCAAAGATTGTGACTAAAAATCCAGTCGATGATAAATAATAGCAATGGTAAAACCGTGACAACTAGTCCATTTGTGAAGTCTTTCGAATTTGACGTTGTTGTTTAGCTACGTTTTGAAACAATGGGAATTCTTTATATTCGTAAAAGAATGTACAATGTAACAATTACCAAATGTTGTTAATGCTATTTATGCATGCGTTATACTACCTTGACGGAAAATTCCAGCATGTCCTTGTTGAATGCAGTCTTACTAATAAACTGTCCATTTGATGTCATCGCTTTTGAATCCTTCCTTAAGTTGAACTTGCTAAAACCAAAATAAAATGTTTTATATTAGCACATAAATATCATAATAGATTTCACGAGCATTTCTTAACAGTAGTACAACCTCATGCACTATTTTAATAAATGTAAAACACCAATATTACACATTGCATGAAAAACGATAACATGTTATTTGACTAAGGCAACAGCTGATTACCCTTGATGAACCGTATTCCTTATTGGCATGTATTTCATAAAAGTTGCACCTTACGTGTTTAATAGTATATCACACAGCGACCTAGTTGTTGACCTCAATGACCCTTTATTCAATTTTGACTTGACTAAGATTTCATTAAGGGGGTCCATCTGACCAATCGCAACTTTAAATGATGCAAAATTAAGCTCCTAGCGTGTAACAGGTATTTAATATGAAATATTATAGCCTAGATTTCAGCATGCACGACACATACTGGTATTAAAACTTCGTCTAAAGGGTCATCAATGTGACAGTTTCAAACTGGTTGGGTGAGTGGGTGAGTGTTTTTAATTAGTTTTATCTACATGGCGTAATTCTGACAGGTTCATGGATAGTATGGAAGACGGATGACAAGTGACGAACGGAAGAGTCGCCAGTGACCTTCATACGATAAGTTCAATTGACACTTAAGTGAAGTGAACTTAAAATTAACATTTCTTTTGAGAAAACCTAAGTACCATCTCTACAGGGAGCACGTACTTGTAAATAATCGTCCCATCATCCATGACGTCACAAAAGTGAGCTCTTCCAAGGGTGATTCTGTCCTTGCTTGGGGCCTTAAAGGTTGATGAACGGGTCAGATCATATTTTATGGCCGTCTTGTCAACAAATGTTTTATTATATGACATTCTATATTATCTTTTACATACTTTACACACAAGTTTCGTTAAAAACGGTGAAATACGCGCCAAAAGTACTTATGTATTTTAATGACATCATTTTTGTAATAACGTCGTTGTTATTGTTAGATTGAACCGTGACGTCACCATTTGTGTCCCCGCAGCGTTTGGGCAAACATTATTCGTAACTTCTGGAAAAGGGTACCAACGTCAGCTATTTTTAGCCTATTGAATATGACTGGGGAAAACCCAAAGTCCATTGAATATGAGATACATTTTGTGTCGCCCACCATGCTGTGGACCAATGGGAAGCCGTTTATTTATAGGTCATATAATAAAAGCTAATATCGCCACCTTAGGATTACAAGAGCCTATCTCTCCGTGGGTTAATAAAGAGGCAGATTGGCCCTTGTAATACTAAGGTGGCGAATTATGTCAGGATTTCCATAATTGGTGAATCCAGCAGTTTTTTGTTTGTTTGTCATACAAAAGATCAAGTAGTAAACACTCGAAGAGTGCAAGCCTCCTTGCATAAAGTTCATGACTAACAGACAAACATCCCCGAAAACAACATCACCCTGAACGAGGTAAAACTGAAATGTGTTCAGTTGTACATACTTTTCGTCTGTACGTTGGCTTGTAATTTACTAGGCGCAGAAGCGGCGTATCCGACAGGCCTCCGACCTCAATCATGGGAAGGATGTTACCATTTTTCTTGAACGTCACCTTTTTCTGATTCAGCTGAAACAGGTATTTTATATATTTTTTTAATAATGCAACATTCTGTAATAATTGCGTTTTGCGTTAAAGTGTACAATGATATATACGACCAAACACCATAAATAATTATTTGATACTTTGGTTAAGTGCATATTATTAACTCAAATAAACGAATGGTTATTTCAAATTTAACGGTATTCTCCCTTTCCCTACGACACCAACATAATACTAATAATCAGTTTAATGGGCATTGTGACTGATATAATTCCTTTGTGTATTAAAGTTATTATTTGCCTATGTCTTTCCATTTAATTAAACAATGAAATTTTACGACTTATTCGACTTAAGCACATATTTATAGTGATTTCGTTATGAAAGATCAACACCACAAATATATTGATTTGATTTCCTTATTTATTTAACTGTGTTAGCTTTTTTACCAGGGTTATATACATGCATATTAAATATTAGACACGATGATACCTTTTGTTCTCCCAGGCAGAAAGATACTTCGGTGGTATTTTTTTCACTTATTGGTGTCCACTGCAC
Organism: Congeria kusceri; assembly: GCA_027627225.1. NCBI lineage: Eukaryota > Metazoa > Mollusca > Bivalvia > Myida > Dreissenidae > Congeria > Congeria kusceri. The sequence continues at coordinate 34,845,487 of CM051040.1, read as the reverse complement.
TTTAAATATATCGCCTTTATTGACATTGGTCCTGATTGGTAATGTCGTTTCATGTTCCGTTTCATATTCATCAATGTTGAACATTTGAATTCTAAAATTACAACATAAATAAAACTATATTCCATGGCTTGGCTCACCAAATTTAAGAAATTGAAATGCAAATTGTTTTCTTACATCTTTGGCGAAACTTGTGATACACAGGCGATATTAATGCATTTAATTATCATATATCAAATGAAACTTAACTGCACGTCAATTTAAATGAACAGTTTTTATCAAAACGTTATTGAAACTGAATGGGATTTAAGGAATGTAATTATTAACTCAGAACTTACTTAGCTAGTTGTGCCAAAGAGAAATATTTATATCAAAACTAACATTTACATAAAACATATCACCCAACACATGTATACACACATTAATTATTTAGTATCATTCTTAATGTTTTACTTGAAGCGATATATATATGTGATGACGACTTACTTATAGTCTATTGTCGTTCCGCTGAAAAATCCCCAAAACACAATTCACATTTTGTATTAATTACAATACATAGCACATATCGGAAGCAAAAAATGACAGTAATAATATCGTCAAAATGAATAAATGACAATAAAAAATATATGCATTTTCAATTTCAGCGCCAAATATGGCAACTTAAAAGTATTATGAACAATTCATTTTAGCAATTGAAAACTTATTAACTATTGTTTCTTAAAAATGAACGTTGTAAAGTTACCGGAAGAATTTACTTTACGACGAGATTTGATTGACAGTGTGTTCAGCCATTCAGAAAACTAGGACTTGTTTGACGGGATATGTCTTGTAGAAACATGCGCATCAATGATATTTGTCGGAGTTTGACCTACTGTGGAATCACTAATTTTCGCGGAGGTCTAATGTTCGCGCTGTTCGCGCTCCCGCCGCTGCGCGAATTTATAACCACCACGAATATTTACCGATATCGTAATAGCGAAACGCCTCGAGAGTTTACACGTTGCGCGGCCCCTATTGTTCATAAGTGGACCATTGATCTAGTACTGATACACGTTTATTGCAAAAAACAAGCTGTAAGAATAGGACTCTTCACTGGTCTTCTGCCGAGTTTGGCGTTTCATCGAATAATGAACACGTTTTTTTTTGTAAAACACAACTGATGTGTTTTGTGCGTTTTTTTTTCAGAATCAGATTTGCGCAAATTTAAGACCGCGCGAATATGTCCGCGATCGCAAGTACGCGAAATTTGTACCCAGCGAATTCAAGTGATTCCGCAGTATATAGGCGTGGCTCTATTTCCCATAGCGCATGGTCAGTTACGGGATATAGCTTAAACGCCAGACTTTCGAACCATTATTTACTTATGGTGTATTTCAAAGGGTGTGAAAACATGTACAAATATGACTACATATTGACATTTTTGTGTTAATAACAGAGTCACCGTTGACATATATTACTTTCCTTAAATGAGGTACATGTAAGCAAACCTGCTTCGGTTTCATGAAAAGTGATGCCAAACAATGAAGGGTTGATTTTGTGGTGGTGCTATGGATATCGAGGGTTGAGCGCGAAACTATTGTATCTGCTTAACATTTGTATATCAGATACAATAGTTTCACGCTCAGCCCTCGATATGTAGAACAGTTAAACTATATATAAGTTACATGTGCACCATCTGAAATTATGCATTCTTTTTAGCTCGATTGCATCGAAAACCTAAGGCTTATTGAACACTCTCGAGTCTGTTTCCTGGAAAGAACCAGTACTTTACTATCAAATCGATTGAATGTATATTTATATATAACGCGAGTTAGTGCAATGAAAGCGCTTCGTGGAATTACTATTTTCTGAGTAAAATAAGTAATGTAAGAAAACGTGTGTTAAATGTGATGCATTATGTGACGTAGATGTTTGAGTTTAATCTAGGTTTACTTCCGTCAAAGAGGTTATATTTTGCTGGTATTGGTTTGTATGTCTGTTTTTGTTAGCAACTATACGAAAACAGTTGTACACGAATTTGCCTGGAACATTTTCTTGGAAGGACGGAAATGGGCCAATGAACCGAGTATTAACTGTTGCTGGTTATCCAGATTACTGATTGGATCCAGGATTTTTAAGAGGATTCTTTATTAGTGGGAAAGAGGGCAAATTGGCTGCCATTGCGGAGGTCTGTCTGAACTCTTCGATTTTTTTTTATGTTATACAATTGTCTTTTTTTAAACGTACATCTTGTCTTGCCTATGCTAAGACCTCGAAAAGACAGGCATATGCTTTTTAAGGAAAATAATATATTGACTTTTATGTTATGATTATTCCTTCATAGATGTTGTTTGTATTAAATTGTGGTAATTGATAGTTTCAGGTTTTCATAATACAACTCAGTATCGCTAAGTTGGCATTAAGACTAAATAATTTAATTTATATTTACCTTAATCAAACTTATACTGCTATTAAACTTCCGTGTTGGCATTAAGACTAAATAATTTAATTTATATTGACCTTAATCAAACTTATACTGCTATTAAACTTCCGTATTTGAAAGAACCCACCTACGCTTCTGTAAAAATGTCTATGTACATCTCAGTGTTGCAAGTAACCCTTTCAATATTAAAGTTAACACAACATACCTGGAAGAAGGATCACTATATTTCCTTAATACAAGTGAATATTTTGAACTGTATGGTGTTCCTGAGGATATGCCAATGCATATGATGACATCACATTCAACAACGGAGTCAAAGAGGACTTCAATGTTAAATTCCAAATGTGTCTGGTCCACGTGACAATTTGCTTGGAAACAGCCGAAATTTGTCCCATCTTCTTCAAATGGTAGGTAACTACAATAGCCATATATTCTCAATTCAATGCTGTTATTACAACATTTCTGCAGCTTACGTCTGTTTCATTCATGCACTACATAAAGATTTTACTTTTTATAGAGATAGAAGAATGCATTACAACGAGCATACAAAAGTGAGACGTTAAATCGATTAATCTGTACAAGTTATGCTAGGTGGGCAATTTTGTATTTAGGAAAATACAATATACATCATGCTTACGTTATCACCCCATCATTGTCAATAAGACAATTTTTGCAGAGACCTTTCTCGATCCAGCATTGTTCAGACTGTGACTTCTGACAAAGACACATAAAAATGTTATTTACCTAATGTGATTGAGTAACGTATATACATTTATATGACCGTTTCGTGTCGACTAATCTCTTAAACAAATGACAAGTATCCAATTGTAAAAAGGACAGTTTCATAGCTTGGGATTGGAAAACATTCCTCTAAAAATAAAATTTTAAAACAGAAATTTGTAGAATCTATCAAATTGTTTTGTCTGTTATGCTGTTTTGGTTGCAAAATATATTTATTCTGATATGTATTATACCATGATTGTGTGTAAAAAACACTTGGGTATGTCTACCAGGTGGAACATTTTTCTTGAAAAAAAATCCTCAAAGGTTTAACTTTGCACAAAATAAATGCTTTTCAAACCTTGAAATATGAACAATACATGTATTATTGAACAGGACAAAGTCACGTTTAGAAAATTAATTTTTAATGCAAAAGTCTGCGAAACTGCCCCTTTAAATCAAATAAAATATGCGTTCCTCCATAAAATAACATTTGTAGGCCTAACAGGAATCTGTTAGAGCGTCTTGCAAGAGGTCCGAAAATTATTATATCTGCATACAACTTACTTTCCACTCATAAGTGGGATAAACAACCCACATTACGTTACGTGAACAGTATTTCAAGTACCTCATTTGAATGAGTTAATGGCAGCATTAACATCTGACCATCGATGTTGTAAGTCATGACGATCATCGGATACATCGAGCAACACGGTGCTATATCATCATACATTGAGATCCTTTGGTTGTTCTGAAGGGAAGGATATATCAGTTTATGTTGTACTAACTGTAACAACAAGACTAATACACGAAGGGCTAAGAATAATTCCAGCAGTCTTAATAAAAAACGTCTAATAACAAGATTTTGGCTGTAAATATGGTGCACTTTCAGCTCTAACCGAGCAATATTTACAAGTAGATCAGTCACTAACAACCAAATCACCTTTTCTTCATTCACTGTGCAATAACATGTAGCGCCTTCGGCTGGTACGTATTCTGAAATCCACTCGCCTTTAACGCCAAACTCGACTATACATTCGTCGGTGACTAAACTCCTGAAAGCAGTTATACATTTCTGTAAATGACTGTCGAGGATAATAATGACCAAATAATTTCAAATACCTAATGCTATTAGGTCACAATCTCTAATGACCAAATAATTTTTAATATCTTATGCTATTAGGTCACAAACTCTAATGACCAATTCTTAAATCTAATAGGATTTCAACTCAACCATTTTATAATTGAAGTGACATCATGGACGCATTTTAATAACACAGAGAAATTAACTCATTTGTCTTACTTATATAAGTTTGTATTACGGTGCAATTCACGCAGCACCGTATCGATTGACTCGGGCAATAGCCAATCAAAAGTCACACCAATAAGAACGGTATAGAAATCAAATCTCTCTTCGGCCACGAATGAAAATGAAGGGTGCGATCTGGTCAGTCTTTCACCCGATATCCACATACAAGGCGTTTTCAAACCCCTGAAAGATAAAAACAAGATCAACTAATGTCTTTTCTGTTCAATAAAAACCTGCTTCCAATTTTAGGGTTAGGGGTAGAAAAGCAATCATTTTATATTTTATGCGATGAAATACATATCACATACTGTTTCAAACTTAATTTTCTTAGTTTGAGTTCACGAATTTAAAGGAAATTAATTTCCCTTCACATAACGTATAGTCCGCTAGGTGGCGTAGTCACTTTATCTAGCACGGGTAATTGATTGTAAGTCATTCAGCTTTGGGCGGTCGACAAGACCGGTTTGGAAAAAAAATAGATTGGAACAATGTATGATTTTGTAGTTTGAATATATAGACGTAATTTGTTACATGCATTTGTATACACGAAAGTGTTCAGTGATTGACCAATATGTTAAGTATTACTGTGGGTACATGTACTCAGCAAATTCGCCCAAGTGCTAAATACAAATAGCAATTTGAATTTCTTGAATTGAAAAGTGTGTTTGTTATTATTTTTAGACTAGGAGTGAGTTTATGGGAATTATCGGATACTTTTGCTTTTGAAATGCATATACACTAAGTTTGCTACACGTATATTCATACATTATGAAATTGAAATCATCAAATTAAACAAACACATTTAGCTCTTATTCAGCTAGTTATTTTTGTTTGATATATATATTCGTTTATGATAAAATTTAGACAATATACTTTGGCCTGACATAATGGCCCCAATGTTCCTAAAAGAGAGCATATCAAAGGCCAATGTACAAATACCACTTATGTAATAACAAACTTACTACTAAAAGCAATATCATTTAAATATATTCGGAGCCGGATGTAATTTCGCAGCTGAAAAACGTACATGAATGTGAAAAAAGACAACAGCAAAATAAATAAATGTATTGGTAAATGCTTTAATGTAAGAATGCAAAGTACGAAAAACAAATATGCAAGGTAAAAGAACACTTCTGGTCCACACTGAACAAAACAGTAAATCAACATACCGCAACAAAGTAATATTTTCTTTGTATGCAAAACCCATATTCGGATGTACATATGTAGACCAAACTGGTCGACTATATTTTCTGCCTTTCAGGCTTTTGTGGTACGTGTTTGTAGAAATGCAAACTGGCTCCTGAAACACAATGCTTTACTGCTAAAATGATACAAGATGGCATGTGCACCGTTACATAGGATTGAGCACCCATAAAGTATTATTGCAGCTGACCTAGATTTTATTTTCATATATTTTACATCAATTTTCAACCTCAAATGCTGAGAGATTATGATGTTAACCAACATTTACTACCCTAGTAACATAGTTGCGTATCACATAACCATTATTAAACTCAACCTTCATTTAATTGAGGCACCGTATTTGACCAAATTTAAGGTTGATCTGACTAGTAGGTCAATAAGTTAAGAAGTATTTTCCACGATTTTACTTTCTGACCTAACTGTTATAAAGTTCTATAGCATTTAACCAAAAAATGAACTAGACCTAGATTTACTTGCAAATAATCTGACCAAGTTTTAGGCTGATTAGTTGTGAAAAGTATACACTATTTTATTTACCTTTCATTTATTTGACCGAGCGTTATTTTTACACATTTATAAACTTAACCTACATTTCAATGAGGAAAAAGTTTGCCAAAGTTTTAAGCTGATCTGATGAATTCAATGCAGCCAGAGTGTCTTAGCCTTCTGATCCAGCTTTGACATATTTGACTCATTATCAACTTGTCGTTTATTTCTTGAAGGCAACTTTTCTAAAAACATTTTAGATGAATTTATACAAAAAGTCTCTTAGAATGTTTATTAATTTCACCGATTGACTTAGTTTTTTCACCCATATCGCGAAATTACAGCTACGCAGGACGACAGATACTGGACACAGCCCGATCAAAAAAACTCACAATGAGCACTTCGTGCTCGTCGACATTGGAGAATATAATGATATAGACAATTATGTATAAAGATGCCCAAAATAAAGATAATAAACGCTAGGTATTATACATTTTATCAAACGTTTGTATAAAAGTTGTGATGTGTTTGAGGACAAAGTTGTGTGGACTTGGAATCGTTCTATTAAAATTAGCATTTCTTTGCTCAGTAAATATTATCTGGACGCTTTCAACAATTCCTTCCAGACCAGTTAGTGTTAGTTGCATGAGCTCGACAACAGCATACTGACACCTTAGCATCGACGTTTGGGTCACAACATAAGTTTAGCTTCACGAACAACGTGTTAGTTGCATGAGCTCGACAACAGCATACTGACACCTTAGCATCGACGTTTGGGTCACAACATAAGTTTAGCTTCACGAACAACTATCATTAACAGGAGCAGACGGCATTTTGAAGCGTATCATCATGACACGACCAATGGTGTATAGAGTCTATTAGGAGATTTAACGACATGGCACGAACAATGGAGTATATTAGGAGATTTAACGACATGACACGACCAATGGAGTATAGAGTCTATTAGGAGATTTAACGACATGGCACGACCAATGGAGTATAGAGTCTATTAGGAGATTTAACGACATGGCACGACCAATGGAGTCTATTAGGAGATTTAACGACATGGCACGACCAATTGAGTCTATTAGGAGATTTAACGACATGACACGACCAATGGTGTATAGAGTCTATTACGAGATTTAACGACATGACACGACCAATGGTGTATAGAGTCTATTAGGAGATTTAACGACATGACACGACCAATGGTGTATAGAGTATATTAGGAGATTTAACGACATGACACGACCAATGGTGTATAGAGTCTATTAGGAGATTTAACGACATGACACGACCAATGGAGTATATTAGGAGATTTAACGACATGACACGACCAATGGTGTATAGAGTCTATTAGGAGATTTAACGACATGACACGACCAATGGTGTATAGAGTCTATTAGGAGATTTAACGACATGACACGACCAATGGTGTATAGAGTATATTAGGAGATTTAACGACATGACACGACCAATGGAGTCTGTTAGGAGATTTAACGACATGACACGACCAATGGTGTATAGAGTCTATTAGGAGATTTAACGACATGACACGACCAATGGTGTATAGAGTATATTAGGAGATTTAACGACATGACACGACCAATGGTGTATAGAGTCTATTAGGAGATTTAACGACATGACACGACCAATGGTGTATAGAGTATATTAGGAGATTTAACGACATGACACGACCAATGGTGTATAGAGTCTATTAGGAGATTTAACGACATGACACGACCAATGGTGTATAGAGTCTATTACGAGATTTAACGCATGAAAGGATAACGCACTTGATGAAACTTGACGTTTTAATATGTCTGCGTTGATAGTCTTAAGGGTAACTAGTTTTACAAATTAAAATTTTGAACGTTATTTTATTTTATATTTTGGATGAAACGTTAGCATGCACAAATATGTGCCGACTGACATTCTCAGCTATCAGAACATCATGCAGATCAATTTCCAGAACTCTAAAAAAAGAATTGTACTTCAACATATGTTTTAACGTTGGTGGGTGGTGTTTATCGCAGATTCTATATGTTATAGTTCACTGTTGCCTTGTTGCCGTAACACACCAAACGGTTTACTGTTATGTTTGCAACTAGTTTTATTGATGAGCCGCGCATCGAAGTTTGAGGTACTTTTTATATTATAAAAAGTACCTCAATTTTCGCCCAGTGTCTAATAAGTTATGCTAGTTCATGACTTACCTTCGCCACAACATGCGAAATGGTATCCCTGATATACTTCTTGCTTTTATTAACATCCGATGAAGAATTAACTGGTATTATCACCTGATTTATTCGTTGGGATGAGAACTGTTCAAAGAGCACCTGAAAGTTATTGACAAGTTTAACAAATCTAATTCTAGTGTTTATTTTCTAAACAGCAATTTTGCAGACGTTATAAAGCGGTCATTTTTTTCTACTTCGATGTACGTTACTAATGTCCTGCATAATTCAGTATTTTACAATACTGTTCTTTGTAATTTGTTTTTGCGTTTTGTATGCAATTTGAAACTTTTTTAAGCAAATGCAACAGTTAATAGTATATGCTTTTATATTGCTTACGTTGGACGAGGGAAGTTCTGTCAATGTTAGCACGCAATTATCAACACGTAAGCCAGTTTTACGTGTGCCTACGGTTGATGTCTTTGTGGAAACGTCTCCAGAATACAACAACTCTGCAACGTTAACGTCAACGTCGTCCTCGGGCACAATCAGCACGTGTGCCTCAATAGTGTCTGGCTTTGCTGCATAAATAAAACAGCATTAACAACAAATTGAACAACTTCAATGAATACAAACACATTTACTTCTCTTCCTGAAATTCACTCTTATATACGTGCAAACAAAAGAACATCTTTTCTATAAAAGATTATTGAAATTGCGTTTAAAGTATTGTCAAAAATACATCTACACTGTCGTTTACATTCTGGTTATTACCAGCAAAAAGAGATAACTTGCTTTTAGAACATGCAAAACTATCAGTATTTCCTAGTCGACCGTCTAGTTAGTCATAAAACAAATATTTCACTTATTATGCAAGCGTTAGCTTTGAACAAATTAAGCTGATTTTAATAACTGAAAGCTTTCTTGCGTATTTTATATTAGTTTTAACAAACGTATTGTATATTTATAACTATACAATAGTTGTATACATTAACTATAAACTAAACGTAAGGTTTGAATGTTTTGCAAGAGGGGAGAAAAGTCCAAACTTCAGTTAATGGTCATTCACACTTACACATTCCAGCTATGTTTGGACATCCCTCAGTTTTGATTTTCCAGTTGGTGTCGGAAAGGTAGGATATATTCGTCCCTCGCATGTTACATATAATGTTTTCATGCTGTCTTACAATGTCACTCAAGATGGCGAACGTTGTGTCTGTAATCGCCGAACATCCATCTAAATTTATCTGAAAGTTTATGAATACGTTATCGGTTGTTCGTGAAAAGAGGTGCAATGCCATGCCAGACCCACGCTATTAAAATCTGTGGCTGTACTTGAAAGTAAGGAACAATGGCTTTTTTAATCTGGACGAAAACTGATTCGAGTCTCTGTTAAACGTATATCCAAGCAGTTTTATTTTCATGTCTATCAATATTGGCATATTATACACTTATGTGCAATGTTTATTTTCACTTCGATAAGTACAAAATTGATTTGCTCTTTAGTTGTTCGCAGAACTATATGTACCGCATGTTATGTAGGCCGATGGTCTCAGTCGCTATTATCGTAACGCATTTACGTCAATGTTATGTAGGCCGATGGTCTCAGTCGCTATTATCGTAACGCATTTACGTCAATGTTATGTAGGCCGATGGTCTCAGTCGCTATTATCGTAACGCATTTACGTCAATGTTATGTAGGCCGATGGTCTCAGTCGCTATTATCGTAACGCATTTACGTCAATGTTATGTAGGCCGATGGTCTCAGTCGCTATTATCGTAACGCATTTACGTCAATGTTATGTAGGCCGATGGTCTCAGTCGCTATTATCGTAACGCATTTACGTCAATGTTATGTAGGCCGATGGTCTCAGTCGCTATTATCGTAACGCATTTACGTCAATGTTATGTAGGCCGATGGTCTCAGTCGCTATTATCGTAACGCATTTACGTCAATGTTATGTAGGCCGATGGTCTCAGTCGCTATTATCGTAACGCATTTACGTCAATGTTATGTAGGCCGATGGTCTCAGTCGCTATTATCGTAACGCATTTACGTCAATGTTATGTAGGCCGATGGTCTCAGTCGCTATTATCGTAACGCATTTACGTCAATGTTATGTCGGCCGATGGTCTCAGTCGCTATTATCGTAACGCATTTACGTCAATGTTATGTCGGCCGATGGTCTCAGTCGCTATTATCGTAACGCATTTACGTCAATGTTATGTCGGCCGATGGTCTCAGTCGCTATTATCGTAACGCATTTACGTCAATGTTATGTAGGCCGATGGTCTCAGTCGCTATTATCGTAACGCATTTACGTCAATGTTATGTAGGCCGATGGTCTCAGTCGCTATTATCGTAACGCATTTACGTCAGATTCGCCTACGCGAAAGTAAGAAGCGCCGTTTTGAATAATATGAACGTTTGCCAAATGCTTACCATTTTGATTTAAAGACAGCAGTTGTTAAACATACCTTTCTCAGATTAGTAGCCTCCTGGAGAAGCGGCATAAGGCATCGCATTCCGTGGTCTGTTACATGATCACATCCATAGAGGTTCACATACTTTAGCTTTGTAAATAACCCCTGTAAATCACAGACGATACATACAACATCAGCTTTGATGTTGGCAGCAGTCGTAGTAGTAATAATAGTAGTAGTAGTAGTAGTAGTAGTAGTAGTAGTAGTAGTAGTAGTAGTAGTAGTAGTAGTAGTAGTAGTAGTAGTAGTAGTAGTAGTAGTATAAGTAGTAGTAGTAGTATAAGTAGTAGTAGTAGTAGTAGAAGTAGTAGTAGTAGAAGTAGAAGTAGTAGTAGTAGGAGTAGTAGTAGGAGTAGTAGTAGTAGTTATAGTAGTAGTAGTAGTAGTAGTAGTTGTAGTAGTAGTAGTAGTAGTAATAGTAGTAGTAGTAGAAGTAGTAGTAGTAGTAGTAGTAGTAGTAGTAGTAGTAGTAGTAGTAGTAGTAGTAGTAGTAGTAGTAGTTGTAGTAAGAGTAGTCGAAGTAGTAGTAGTAGTAGTATTAGTAGTGCAAACGCGACTATTAATATTTTGTAAATTTCCGTCGTTTTTCCATTAAAGCTTACATGTGGTGGTTCTATTAAGGTAGTCACATGAAAAGATTGTGAGAAACATATAAAAACAAAAAATGTCTTTTAAAAAGAAAATCGGCGTTGAAACTAATATTGAGTTGTCATTTTTTACCAGAAACATAATACAAGAGCGACAAGATGATCGGTAACGTGACGTCACGGGCCACAGCTTTTTTGGTCCCCACTAAGGAGACTTTTCGGACTGAAGATCTTTCGAACGCCATAAGAAAACTTATCGGACCCAACATTAATTTGAGATAAACTCAAACATTATTAATATGTGTACTATGAATAAACCGATCATACCTTCCACGTTTTCACTGGTGATAAATAAATAATCTAAATGCTAATAATTTACATTACTATAATTCTTACATGAATTTGTCAGGCAAATTTAACAAATTAGCATTGTCAGACAATAATTGCAGGAATTAATGAACATTATTATATATCAGATGAGTGTACACAGTTATGTTAAATAATATACTATCTGTATCATTAGTTTTGCAAATAGTGTATTCATGCTACGCAAATGAAGTAAAAGTAACTTGAACAACATTTCGACGTATTACGAGACTTCTTTCACCACATTTTATTTACAGAAAGATGTTAAATATTTTTAGAGATTGAATAACATCTACTGAAGAAGTTTATAGAAAGGTGCAATTATAAATAATTCTTAATAAAACGCAACCGCAATTCAAATATAAATTAACATTCACAGTAAGTTTATAAATATAAGTTCCCCATTTATTGAGATCCTCGGGTTTATGCTTTTCCAGACGTTAATTGATGAATGCCTATTAGCACAGCTATACCGCGCGCAATTTTTAGAATGATGCACCCTTTCTCTGGAGTGTGTTGAATACGCTAGAATACACAATTTCATACCGATCTTCGCCGAATATCAACGTATGGCTCCGAAACCTTTCAGAACACTATGATTCTCAGATATTGGTAAACTAATGGGATCATTGTAATTGCTATTTATAGAGCGTGCCGCTGATGTAGGCTAAACAAAATAATTCTTTTATTTTATTTCACTACTACAGCTACTACTACTTCATTTATCCTAACTAGTGTGGAAATGTAAAAATACCTTTCCAGCACAGCAATCATGGATGATATGAAGAAGACCATCATTGCAATATCCATTCCCAGCGAAGTCAATTGCAGAAATTTCTCTGCCAGATTTCAGGACATGCTAGACGAAGACAGAATAAAAGCGTAAATACACTATATAAATTAATAATTTATCACTTAAATTCTCAATTCAGAAGAGATGTTTGTGTATTTTTAATCTGTATGTTGTTTATTTCCAGTTAAAGAAGAACCATTCGAGGAGTATTGCCCTCATTACACGAAGAGAACATTTGAATTCATTTCCGTACGTGAAACTGATTTTTCTCAATTCCTTCATTTGGTTGGGGATAATGATCATGAAATAACCAAACTCATGTCATTCATTGTAAATATTCGTATATGAAGCTCATTGAAGCATTACAGTAGAGACCCTTCCTAAAATATATTACAGTTTCACGGATAGTTTTTAAAATGCCAACAAACACGTTAAATGCCTTTGCTTCTAGCGTAGTCTGAATGCCGATTATTTTGATGTATGTAATTTTGACCATATCATATTATACAACCGTTTTATTGGTCAATATTTTAAAGTAATACTTTGAGATTTGTAACTCGTCTTGAAAAAAAATTCACCATAATACCATCAGATGGCCATCCATGACAATATGAATGGTCAATATTTTAAGTAAAAACCAAGATTGAGTTTGACTCAATCTTTTACTCTCATTTTTAAATGTAATAATATCAATATACGCATGATAAAATACCATCAAACGACGGTCCCAAGCTATGTATCCATTAAGAAGGGATTCTTCCCTGTCAGCAGTCAGTGTCACGCTGTCGGTCATGTTCAGGACGTCCCCCTATATTTCTCGAGACCTAAAACAAAGATGTAAGAAACTGTGTAAACTAGATTTCGTGTAGCATTTACATATGAACAGACTTTGTAAACAAACGAAAGTGATCTTACCTATTTCATCGAACGCTCAATTAAAATTCGATGTATAACTGAATAACGAATTGCCAACAATCAGTACCTCAACCACGTCCATCATTATACATCCATGTAATGTATAGTTTATACTTTGTAAGGAACTTGTTCACAGGTTGTCATTAAAAAAAAAAAAATCACCGTAGGACTTAGCCGCTAAAGCTACGTCCAAAATGGTTTGAACATACTAGAAAGACCACGTTATTCCCATAATATTACAGTTTCAGGAGTGTTATTTCGCTTCGTTATATGTATTAGTCTATTTTGGAAACTGTGTCGAGATTTTGGAAATTGTCACTTTGACAATCTGTGAGTAGGCCCATTTAAAGTATATTTTAAATCATTGGAGTCCGGTAATCTTCCGCGTCCAATAAACTTGAACAATGGAAACTTTAAGGTAGTTTTACCTAATGGTAATCGATAACAGTTTACAGCTTAAATAATATAACCCACAATTTGTGATTTGCGAGGCGTTAAGATATCCAAGTTTACATATTGTGACAATATTAGTTGTCAACCAAACGCCAACTGACTACGCAATTACCACGGGTTTGGTCTCTGTTTGATCAATATTGAAAACTGCAAGTTAAATGTGTTTTCAACAGAAGCGAGTTTAATGGGATGTTGTTTACTGAATATTCTAACATAACACGCGCAGAGTTTTCTATAGTCAAAGAACAAAAATCATCGTTGTTTAACTACCAGTAAACAACCCGAAAAATAGTTCCGAAATTGTAAATTATAGTTCGCATTGCAATTGCAGAAAATGTTGTCGGGTCATGTTAAAATCGAAATAATTGTCGCATTATCTTTGTTTATCAGCTAATAAACACCGATTTGTGGTTCTGATGCGGTATATAAAACCACTCGGGCTACAGCTCTCGTGGTTTAATTCATACGCATCAGGACTCAAAATCGTTGTTTATAAGCCGATAAACACTCTAAGATGAAACAAATTTATTAAATATATAACTGTACTTACAAAGCAGCGGTCAAGACCTGTCGTGCGCCCGTATTGTTTTCTTGACCCATTTCAACGCTCCTTACAAAGTGCCATAATACTAATTTTGCTGCAAGGAACTGTACGCCGCTTTTTTCTTTCCGCTTATCTAGCTAGCACAACTCAAACATTTTCTGTGGCCATAGCAACAATATGGTAATTCAAAAGCCAGTGCGCATATACGAAGTTTAACACAAACCGTAAATAACTGGTTTCTGTAAATATGAACACACGTCCGTTGACTGTTGCTAAATACACGCTTTCTGAGACATACTCTAATGGAAACGAAGAGTAGTCTAAATGTCCGATAACAACCTTAGGCATATATATGCAGTTATTCACCGTTAAACCAATAGCTAAAACAAGTGTGTTTC